>OZ035871.1:1970413-2570413 GCA_964034905.1 Itoplectis maculator
CTTTATCCGCCCTTGAATAATAATTTACTATTATATGTGGTTTAGAGTATTACTTATATTATATGTCGCGATAAACTCGCCGAGCTATGTTCTCAGTAAACACGAACAATCGGCTTGGTCGCTGTTATATATTATTTCGTAAAAAGTACCATTGTAATTCTCGAAAAAGGCTAATTGCTGAGTATGAGAAAATCGTAACTTTAGAATGATCTCCGTGTAATCTTCCTCTCAGGTCGTGTCATACTGACGTACACAAAGTACTTTTCGTAGCTTCCTTCAGCAAGGCTTGCTAAATATCTCATGCTTTAAAATTTATTAAAAGTCAGATTTCGATCACTCTTCAATGAATAAATATTGCTGGTCGATAGTAATTAATTAAAAGTTACCAATACTAAACTTCCTCTGAATCTTATTAATAAGTGGAAGTCAGTAGTGGTCCCGTCCTTATTTCAATGGACTATGTACGGAAGCAAAACGCTGGCACGCCAAGTTTTTTTTAAGACAAACATTAGATTTGGTTTAATTTGGTTGGTTTGGTTTGGTTGGTTAAGTTTATTTGGTTTGGTTTGGTTGGTTCGGTTTATTTAGTTTGGTTTGGTTTGGTTGGCATTCTGTTTGGTTTGGTTTGGTTGGCATTTGGTTTGGTTTTGGTTTGTTTAGATAAACATCTTTTTTTATGTCTTGGCTAATATATTGAGATTCGCATTCGTTTTTTTGTAAGTTATTTTTTGTTTGCAAGAGATTTTTTAAGAAGATTTTTTGGTTGCAAGAGATTTTTTTATGAGATTTTATTAATGAGATTTTTAATGAGATTTTTTGTTAGCAAGATTTTTTTTATGAGATTTTTTGTTAGCAAGATTTTTTTTATGAGATTTTTTGTTAGCAAGAGATTTTTTTATGAGATTTTTTTTAGCAAGAGATGTTTTCATAAGATTTTTTGTTAGCAAGAAATTTTTTTTATGGAATGGTTCGTTTTTTTGTAAGTTATTTTTTGTTTGCAAGAGATTTTTTTATGAGATTTTTTTTAGCAAGAGATTTTTTTATGGAATGGCTACACGTTTAAGTTTTGGCGTCACATTTTTGTTTTGAAAAAACATTTTTGTGGGATTTCATTTTTTTTTTGAAAATCATAACCCCATGAAAAATATTAAACAGTGAATAAAAATAGGTAGATAGAGTAGGATTTATTCAATACCCTGGGACTGTGTCCTCTTAGAGCACCATGCCGGTAAGGTAATAAATAACAACGAAAAAGAACCCATAAAAAAATGTCGCTTCGGGACACTTTTCTCTTAAGCCACATTTAAGGCACTCATTTGGACGTCGTGCTTTCCGCTACATACGGTTTGAACGTCGCGCTCCGTACGGTTTGAAAGTGGCGCTGCGCGCCCCGTACGGTTTGAAAGTCGCGCTTCGCGCCCCGTACGGTTTGAAAGTCGCACTTCGCGCTCTATTACGCTTTGTGCGCTTATCTTGTCCGATCTATTCAGTCCAGAATGTCATTTTACAATATTTAACAATAAAATTGATGCTTAATGAGAATACAGCCAACGTGCTTGAAGTAGCCCTAATATAACATCTCAGCACTGGAAGCAAAAGAAAATGTTATGCAGCGTCATCAAATTAGCGTTGTATTGTATACATATAATAAATCAATATTCAAGCCGTTTTTCTTTTTTGTTCCCGTTCTAAAAATAATACATGCGCGTCTTTAGCATTGCGAGGCCAATTTTGCTGTTTAACTGTTAAATCGTTGACAAACATCCATGTAGTACCCTTGCCTCGCACCATTGTTGTATACCGTATCTCTTCATTTTCAAGATGTCGGAATATTCCACTCATAACCTTATAATTATGATCGTTGACTTTTACCGAAGACGTGGGTACTCCTTTAATGTTAATCTTCATTCCTTTTTTTTCTTTATCATCATATATGGGTAATTGAACAATCAATACTTCCTTTGTCAATTCAACTGTTGCAGTTACAAGCAAAGATACAGTGCCGCATTCCTTGCAAGATCCATCTGAACTCCTCCATTTTAATAAATTATAATCAAATATATCCTTCAACGTTGGTGTTTTGTTCTTTAAACTTGTTGGTAATTCGAATGCTAGAATATCATTCGACGAATTGATATCAGTCTTCGTATAACCACAAGAGGGGCACCGCTGTTTTGTGGTAAGTTTGTGTTCTGCGACGCTGCGAAAAGCAGATACTTTTTCAAGTAGCGATCTCATAAAGAAAATAATATTATGTTGATTTCTATCGGTATAGTTAACAAGATTACAACTTGCAAATTCACGTACTGTGAATGTATTTATAGCAGCTTCATCATTTGACGTATATGTCTCAATAAAAGATTTCAAGGCATTCGTTATCTTATCACGAAGAATCGCGTCTTTGATCGAAGAACAATGTATTATACACTGCAAGACACAATTAACGTAACTCGATACACCATCATTATTAGGAAGTCCTCTTATTCTCGTGTGAAATGGAAGAGGTTTATCATCTTTATTAACTTGACAGTTTAAAATGTCTTTATGAATAGCCCAAACAGTATCCCCTATCTTAGGACCTCGAGTTTTGACAATATCAATAGTCATAAGGTCAGGTCTGTATTTTCTTCGTAACCTATTGTATTCTATTACAGCTTTTTCATTTGCTTTTACCGCCGCCGGGTCATAATTAATAATATGTAATCCTTGCAAAGTTGTTATTCGTGAAAATGCAACATAAATTTGTCCACAACTAAATGTAGAATTGCCCGCTTCTACAAGGGCATTCTGAAAGCGTAAGCCTTGGCTTTTATGAATTGTTATACCATAGCTGAGACATATCGGGAATTGTTTTCTTATGACAAATACCCTGTCCATTATTTCGAATTTTACACTCAAACGTTCTAATATATATTCTTGTCCGTTCGGCAGTAAAATTGTTATACTTTCGACATCGTTGATGTCAATGGCCCGCCTGATCGACACAATTGTAGCAACTGTTCCATTGACAAGGCCTAAAGTAACATCAATATTTCTTCTTATCATAATCTGAGCGCCCACTTTTACAGTTATGATCTTCGCCAATCCAGCTGTTCGTGAACTATCTTCCTCATCGCTAAGCAAGATTTTTGAAACTTTTTTCTTCATGTAAGGTACACAGTCGATTAAATCGCGAGCAATAAGCGTTATTTCTTCGCATGGAATACGTGATAACATTGCAGCATTTAAGGCGTCACACTGAGCACAAGTGGGCAGTAAGCACACAGTATCTGATGGCAATTTACCCAGGTAGTCGCATAGTTCGCGTAATCGACCGTCGATAGTTGTTTCAATAAACTGCATTTTTCGTGTTTCCAAAATTGCCGTGTCAGAAGTATTGACCACTCCTATTCGAATCCGGGATAACATATCTCGATACGAAATATCACCTTTTTGACGCATGTTAATTGTTAATTCATCATAGTTGAAAAGTGCACACCACAGATCAACGGCTCCTAATGCTCCTATTAATTTCTCAACTTGTCCATCACATAACATAACGAAAGGAGGATTTTCGTGCACAGGCGGAAGTTGCAATAAATCGCCAAAGAGAATGATGTGTTTCCGGCCAAACCAACCATCCTCTAATTCTCCAGTGTTAAATATTTCAGTTAATCGCAGGTGAATGTACATTAATGTAACGTTTGAAATCATGGAAACTTCGTCAATGATTATTAAAGCCGTATTTCTCATTTCATCACGCAATAATTTCAAGACACCGTCGGAAAGTTCTCGGTATTTGGGTGTGCGACCATGCTCAACCGGCAATTGGAATAAACGGTGAATCGTGATCCCATCGATATTAAATGCTGCAATCCCAGTTGGTGCAGCTACCGCTGTACTTTTTCCAAGAGTTTTTTTAATCCAACATCTTAATGTTTTTATTAAAAAACTTTTTCCCGTACCTCCTTCTCCACTAACGTACAGTCGAATAATATCATTCTCCGAAGACATGCCACCAGTAACTTTGTCAAATACTCGTTTCTGATCAATATTTAATTCTGCAATCATTTGCGAAAGATGCTCTAGATCTAGATCTAATTTATCACCCATGACTTTCACGTCTATCATTGCATCTTCTGCTTCTTTGGGTACACATTCCAATACTGCATCCCCACCAGAAGTGATACTTTCTTCTGGATTTTCTACCATTTTTTTCTCAACTTGTTCATTCACATAATCTATTCCTCGTTGTATCTCATCTAATTTTTCGTGATAACGATAAGCATCTTCTAACTGTGACTTCAACGACAAGAATGCATCGGCGTATGTATCGCACCCATTTCTCAACTCGTCAGTATCCCTCCATGGCTTAAACAATAAAAGTATTGCGAAATAATAGTTTTCAGGTTGTGTGTGAACATTGTACATGTAGTGATTTATGAGATATGGTCGGAATCGCTTCTTCATATACGTGGATTCACCAATTTTATGCACTTCGAAAGCCATTTTAGGCATGGTTTTTGTAATATCGTACCATCTTGCGAAATCATAGAGACTCAGGGAATCTAAACTTTCCGGCCTCGCAGGGTAATAATTGTCGATCAACGCAGGACAGAACAAATCTGTCGGGAGGGACCCACTTGCGCACATTCCGATTGGACACAGACCGATTGGACACATAGGATTGGACACATCAATATTGGACACAAGCCCGATTGGACACATTATTATTGGACACATGCCCGAT
This sequence comes from Itoplectis maculator, assembly GCA_964034905.1. Taxonomy (NCBI): domain Eukaryota; kingdom Metazoa; phylum Arthropoda; class Insecta; order Hymenoptera; family Ichneumonidae; genus Itoplectis; species Itoplectis maculator. The sequence continues at coordinate 1,975,143 of OZ035871.1, forward strand.
TGGACACATCAATATTGGACACAAACCCGATTGGACACATTGAGATTGGACACATGCCCGATTGGACACATGCCCGATTGGACACAAACCCAATTGGACACATCATTATTGGACACAAGCCCGATTGGACACAAAACCGATTGGACACAATCCCGATTGGACACATCAACATTGGACACACGCCCGATTGGACACATCATTATTGGACACAAGCCCGATTGGACACATCAACATTGGACACAAGCCCGATTGGACACATCATTATTGGACACAAGCCCGATTGGACACATCAATATTGGACACATGCCCGATTGGACACATGCCCGATTGGACACATGCCCGATTGGACACATGCCCGATTGGACACATGCCCGATTGGACACATGCCCGATTGGACACATGCCCGATTGGACACACGCCCGATTGGACACACGCCCGATTGGACACACGCCCGATTGGACACATGCCCGATTGGACACACGCCCGATTGGACACATGCCCGATTGGACACATGCCCGATTGGACACACGCCCGATTGGACACACGCCCGATTGGACACACGCCCGATTGGACCCATGCCCGATTGGACACATAACCGATTGGACACATAACCGATTGGACACATGCCCGATTGGACACATGCCCGATTGGACACATGCCCGATTGGACACATGCCCGATTGGACACATGCCCGATTGGATATATGCCCGATTGGACACATGCCCGATTGGACACATGCCCGATTGGACACATGCCCGATTGGACACATGCCCGATTGGACACATGCCCGATTGGACACATGCCCGATTGGACACATGCCCGATTGGACACATGCCCGATTGGACACATGCCCGATTGGACACATGCCCGATTGGACACATGCCCGATTGGACGCATGCCCGATTGGACACATGCCCGATTGGACACATGCCCGATTGGACACATGCCCGATTGGACACATGCCCGATTGGACACATGCCCGATTGGACACATGCCCGATTGGACACATGCCCGATTGGACACATGCCCGATTGGACACATGCCCGATTGGACACATGCCCGATTGGACACATGCCCGATTGGACACATGCCCGATTGGACACATGCCCGATTGGACAATACCCCCACTTTTGGATGTAATGATCGAAGCGACAAGCACCCTTCCCCTGGCGACGATTGACCCGAATGAAGAAGATAGATCATCTGTGGATCGTACTGGACAATCCGATTGACGCTGTATGAATCAGAATCTCAACTCTGCTTTGGACGACAACAAAAGACCCTGACCTTACCAACGACAACAAGATCATCATGGCAGCAAACAATACATTGACGTGTCAACTGGTAGTTGGGTAATTTTTAGGCACTCACGTTTTGAGAAAACGCACCAAGAGTGCCTATTGAATTCGCTGTCCAAGGGTGTAAATACGTTTTTTAAGGAAAATGTTAATATAATTTTATTTTATCCACTACTTTTTAGTTCACATTTCTTAAGCATGCTAAAATACATATTCTTGACATAAAATAATAAGAAATTTGCATTACTAAAGACATTTTTTCCTTCAGACAAGATTTTGTGTTACCCGGACGTCCGTATCACTTAGTGGCTCTGGACTGAACAGAGCGAACAAGTTGCAATTTGGAATATTTCTTAGTCTAGCACTGGGAAGTATGCCTATGACGTGTGTTAATTTTCCAATCATTTTATACAGGAGTTCACTTGAAGAAATTTGGCACTTTTGGTCGTCAAGTTGTATACGGGTCTCAATCTTGGCCATCGATGGAAGAATTTGGCTGAAACTTTCTGCATAATTCTAATTCAACTTAATCTTGATGCACTTTTTTTAGTTTTTTTCTTACACACTTTTTAAGTGGTGAATACCTAAGACACTCAAATCATTAAATTGAAAATTGTGTCCGGCTGTCAGTCTTCGCAGTCAATAAAGTAATTTGACTAAAACTTGCAGCGTTCTCATATTTTACCTTAATTCAAATGTATCTTTCCTCATATTAGCCCTTAGATCATTTTAGAATGATGATTACCTACCATAATAGAATCAAAATATTCAATTTTAATTAATTTCACAATTATGATAACAATAATATTTTTCTCTTCAAAATAATTATCCGCTGTATATTCCACATATTATAATGTCAAAATAATTGATTCCGAAATGATTTTTCAATTTTTATATTTATTAATTGCACCGATACAGTATTATTGTATTATTAATTCATAATTAATATACCAAACTGAAATATGAGTATAAACATAACCTAAACACAAAATTCGTAAAACATATTGACACCTTCTCTACGGAACAATATATGTTTGAAATGTATATTTTCCATTAAATTATTCGTTATTTTTTATTCACTAGCACTCATAACTGTATTCACTATTTATTGTCTGGTTTCGTCTGTAAATTTTCACTTGTCACTGCTAATGTTTTTGTTAATTTTATTTACTCATTGTAAATCATCACGTAATTACCATATAACACCTGCATTCAGGATTTTATTGATTTCTAACATTTTTTTACACTCAATTATTAAATTAATTAACTACTATAAAAAAATAGAACCCAACAAATTCAGGTGTTTCACGATTGTCACCTGATTCATAATTCACGCCGCGACCGCAATCGCGCTGACGGCTTGCCGTCACTCGACCAAAAAATACGATTGCCGAACGTACTAAACGCGCGAATTTATAAGTGCCGATTGATCGTTCACCCGAATGAGAAAAGATCCGACGAGTCATAATACCGAAATATTTATTAGCCGAACGGTGAAAACGCCGAAAAGTTTTTATGCCAAACGGATGAAAATACCGAATTTCATTTCAACAGAATTGTAATGTTCCCGAATTCACCATTTGCCTGAATGTATCGAACACTCGAAAGTCCGTTCTCCCGAATGGGATTTTGGCAGAAAATATTTTTCACTTAAGTATAGTTCTTCATTACCGACACATGCTTCTAACCATGTCGGTATATTGGAGTTCTAGAATTCGATCTAAAGTCGCCTCGTCCACAGATAGTTTTCGTCTCTTAATAAGCTTAATAATCATTACATCATGTGGATATGGACTGGTAAATATTAAGGGGCTGCTGGAATAGATTTTTTTACCGACTGTTCGGTAAAAAAGTACGGTTTCGTAGTTTACGGTTTACGTCGTTATTGTACTACAAAAATGTCTCAAATTGCACAGGATTATAATATCAACATAGGCGCATCAGCGTAGACTCGAATTTTGGGTGAAAACGCTTGAAAAACAAAGAAAATCGTAAATTTGTAAGTCTATCGAAAACCAATATGGCCGCTAGAACTGTCAACTGTCACGTTTTTTGTATTATATAAATATTTCCAGGAATCCCATACGAAAAACGAGAATCTACGCCGATGCGCTTACATTGATATAATAATCTTGTGCAATTTGAGACATTTTTGTAATACAATAACGACGTAAACCATAAACTACGAAACCGTACTTTTTTACCGACCAGTCGGTAAAAAAATCTACTCCAGCAGCCCCTTAAGAGGCGAAAACTATCTGTGAACGAGGCGGCTATAGATTGAATTCTAGAGAACTCCAATATACCGATACAGTTAGCTGCATGTGTCGGTAATGAAGAACTCTACTTAGGTGAACAAGTGAATATTTTTCCACTGCGTACTTGACTTTGGCTATAACTTACAGCGTACTCATATTTTATCTCAATTCAGATATTTCTTCTCTTATGTTTGTCATAAGATCATTTTAGAGTGATAATTACCTACATTAATACATTTTAATAAATTAATTTTTATTAATTTGATACTTATTACGAAGGAAATTCAAATAAATATCGTGGACTATTAATCACTAACAAACACTAATTACAAACTATCAAACGATTCCGCGTCACTTGTGTACGAATTCACTGACATTGTTTTTTGGTAAGTTTACCGTTCCAGGATTTTACGGTAATTCCACATCTCTAGTCTCGAGACAAGTCCAAGTACCGTGGAACCTCTCATAGCGTACCAAATGCGGGGACATGTACGCTAAGTGAAGAGCCAATCAGGCACGCGAAACGTTCGTGCCTCTCACTCTCTCTCGCAAAATCATCCAATCACAGCGCTGATACGTTTCCCAATGTACGTTATGAGGGTGTGCGCTATAAGAGGTTCCAGTGTAGACAAAACCTACTTTACCGACCGACACGAGACGCTTCAAGACTCTTTTACCGGAGACACCGTGTTTTGACCTCATTTCGATTGACACACATCGATAATATAAATGAATAATGTATATTTTATATTGAATTATTTGTTATTTGCTTATTTTCACTAGATATTATCACTGCATTCGCTGTTTTTTGGTCTGTTTACGTCTCTGAATGTTCACCTGCCACTGTGGCTGATGTATCTCTCGATTTAATTTATTTATCATAAAACAATCGTAATCACCAAATTACCACTGCGTTCACGGTTTTATTAATTTCTTATGTCTTTTTTTTTAACGATAACCCTTCTTTACACTTTATTATTAAATGATTCAACTATAATAAGAAAGTAGAACTTAATGACGATTTACGCCTTTTCAAGAGACACGATAGCGTCTCGAGACAAGTCCATTTACCGACCTTACCGACCGAGACGAGACGCTCTAAGACTCTTTTACTGGAGACACCGGGTTTTTTGACGTCATTTCGATTGACACACATAGAGATTTGAAATAACGGTAATTTTTATAACAGTTCAGAAGACCAAGAAATAACCGTCATTTGACGGTTTTGTGACGTCATTTTTTGCCTATTTGGTCGAAGTAAAAATGACGGTCATTTCGACAAGCGTCATGTGACGGTCCAAACGGTTTTGTGACGGTCAAATGACCGTCACAAAATGCATCTCGCCTAATTTGGAAACACGAAAGTAACGGTCACGTGACGGCCACTTTTGTGTCAATTGACGAAATCGAAAAAATGGATAGCATTCTACATAGTAGGGATGGGCGATCTTCGTAGATTAGTCGACGTTCGGTGTTGTTTTTTATGAAACATCGACTAAAAAAAATCGAATATCAACCGTCGGTATTTTATCATCACTACTATACCGACCGATAACTCAACATCCTAGGGCCTTGGGTCCTCGTTGTATTTGGTAATTTCTTGTGGCCTCGCTGCCTGCGTTTTGAACGCGATAAATTTATACTCCACATTTTCTATTGACCATTTTATGGGTCATTTTCTATTGATTCGAATGACTTTTTATTTTTTGAAAATGACCGACATTGAACATCACAGAATTATATAGATATGAAAATACCGGTATTTTTATTTTTGGTAAAATAATAATGTAACTATCGTAATTTTACCGTCTTTTATCCACATTTTTAGGCACTCACGTTTTAAAAAAACGCACCAGGAGTGCCTATTGAAATCGCTTTCCTGGGTCTAAATTAGGTTTTAAAGGACAAAAATTGATATATTTCAAATGTATTAACTTTTTTTAGTTTAGATATCTTTAATATAGTAAAATACATATTCTTGATATAAAATAATAAGGAAATTGCATTACTAAAGATATTTTGTACTGCGGACCAGATTTTGTGTTACCCGGACGTCCGTATCACTCAGTAGCTCTGGACTGAACAGACGGAACAAGTTGAAATTTGGAATATTTCTTAGTCTAGCACTCGAAAGTATGCCCATGAAGTATGGTAATTTTCCAATCATTTTATACAGGAGTTTATTTCAAGAAAATTTGGGTTTTTGGGTCTCAAATTGTGTCCGGAGCCCAATCTCCGCTGCCAACCCAAGAATTTGGCTTAAACCTGCCACAAAATTCTAAAATACCTTAATTCTCATACACTTTTTTTAGTTTTTCCCTTAGACTTTTTTTAAGGGCTGAATACCTATCACCAAAATTAAAAAATTACATTTTTAATTACGCATATGTGTACAAGTGAATATTTTCCCACTGCGTACTTAACTTTAGCTATAACTTGCAGCATACTCATATTTTATCTCAATTTAGATGTTTCTGCTCTTATATTTGCCATAAGATCATTTTAGAGTGGTAATTACCTGCATTAATACATTTTAATCAATTAATTTTTTTTAATTTGGCACTTACGTCAACAAAAAATGTTTTTTTCTGAAAAATCATTACCCGCTGCACATGTTAGAAGTTAGAAGGTCGAAATAATTGATTCCACAATGATTTCTTCATCAGTATATTTATAAATTGCACTAGTACACTTTAATTGTGAAGATAATTTATATTTAATACACCAAACTGAAATATGAGTGAACATAACCTAAACACAATATTCGTAAAACATGTTGACAAGCACATTATTATCAGAACTATACGCTTGACGTGTATATTTTTTATTAAATTATTTGTTATTTGCTAATTTCTACTGGCACTTATTACTTTTTTCGCTGTTTTTAGGCGCTCACGTTTTCAAAAAACGCACCAGGAGTGCCTATTGAAATCGCTTTCCTGGGTCTAAATTAGGTTTTAAAGGACAAAAATTGATATATTTCAAATGTATTCACTTTTTTTAGTTCAGATATCTTTAACATAGTAAAATACATATTCTTGACATAAAATAATAAGGAAATCGCATTACTAAAGATATTTTTTACTGAGGTCCAGATTTTGTGTTACCCGGACGTCCGTATCACTCAGTGGCTCTGGACTGAACAGACCGAACAAGTTGAAATTTTGAATATTTCTTAGTCTAGTACTGGAAAGTATGCCCATGAAGTATGGTAATTTTCCAATAATTTTATACAGGAGTTTATTTCAAGAAAATTTGGGTTTTTGGGTCTCAAATTGTGTCCGGAGCCCAATCTCCGCTGTCAACCCAAGAATTTGGCTGAAAATTGCTACAAAATTCTAAAATACCTTAATTCTCATACACTTTTTTAGTTTTTCCCTTACACTTTTTTTAAGGGGTCAATACCTATCACCAAAATTAAAAAATTACATTTTTAATTACGCATATGTGTACAAGTGAATATTTTACCACTGCGTACTTGCCATTGGCTATAACTTGCTGCATACTCATATTTTATCTTAATTCAGATGTTTCTTCTCTTATATTTGCCATAAGATCATTTTAGAGTGGTAATTACCTGCATTAATACATTTTAATTAATTAATTTTTTTAAATTTCACACTTACGTCAACTAAGAATGTTTTTTCCTGAAAAATCATTACCCGCTGCACATGTTAGAAGTTAGAAGGTCGAAATAATTGATTCCACAATGATTTCTTCATCAGTATATTTATTAATTGCACTAGTACTCTGTAATTGTGAAGATAATTTATATTTAATACACCAAACATGGTGTAAACAATACACCAAACATGTTGACAAGTACATTATTATCGGAACTATACGCTTGACGTGTATATTTTTTATGAAATCATTTGTTATTTGCTAATGTCCACTGGCACTTATTACTTTTTTCGCTGTTTCTTTGTCTCTTTTCGTCTCTAAATGTTCACCTGTCACTGCAGATGTATCTCTCGATTTTATTTACGTATTCTAAATCACCACGTAATTACCACATAACAACTGCATTCACGGTTTTCTTAATTTCCTAAATGTTTTTTGCAAAACGACAACGTTTTTTACACTTAATTATTAAATTAATTAACTATGTTAAAAAAAATAGAGCCGCAATCGCGTTGACTTTAACTTACTCTGGTAAAAGAGTCAGTTCTCAGTGGTCTGGTCAGAGCTGTGGCACGCGTGTCGCCTAATAAAAAAAACTTTATATACAATTATCTTTCCATAAATTTGTGATTGAACAATAAGATACGTATTCGATAAACGTGCAAACAATAAATGAATAATGAATTATCTTTGAATACAGTATTTCATAATAATACATAAAAAAAAAAAAAAACGAGCTGTACACCTATCTAGTTGTAAATGACCGGTCATACTTTTTTGTGACCGTAAATTTACCAAAAAGAAAAGTGACCAGTAATTCCACATCTAAAAAGTTGAATTTACCATATTTTTACGCTATATTTATCGAAAAAATTTGTGACGGTAATTCCACAACACCTGATTGCGCGAAAAAAAATGACGCCATTTCATGGTAAAAATACGGTAATTTTTTGGTAAGTTTACCGCTTCAGGATTTTGCGGTAATTCCACATCTCTAGTCTTGGAGCGTCTCGTCTTCGGTCGGTAAAGTAGGTAAATGTACATATCTCGAGACGCTACCGCGTCTCTTGATCAGGTTAAAATTAGAGATGTAAGCAGTAAATGTGACTGGTAATGTTACGGTATTTTTGCCGTAAAAATACGGTACGTGACCATTTCCAAAGCTCTATAAAGTTGACCATACAAATTTAAGGAAAAAATTTAAAAAAATACTGGTCGATTGGTGGTTGTTTGGTGATGACTGGTAAATCAATTTCATCGTTTAGAGATCAATTGTTTAATTACAATAATTAAAAAACTAATAAAGTCCCAAAGTTAGCCAAACATTTTTTTTTTTATTCAAATTGACTCTAATAGGGCTCATTCGATGCGGAATCGTTTGGCGGTTACGAATAACGCAATCAAAACATTTGGAGATCCTTAGTTTTCGAGAGAAACTAATACAATGAAATTCCAGTCGACAGAGCCGGTTGAAAACATGTGGACAAAGGTTTACGGTCGGTAAAAAAAGAAATAAAAAATACTAGTCGATTGGTGGTCGTTTGGTGGTGATTGGTAGATCAATTTCATCGTTTGGAGATCAATGGTTTAATGACAATAATTAAAAAATTAAAAAAGTCCCAAAGTTAGCCAAACATTTTTTTAAAATTCAAATCGACTCTAATAGGGCTCATTCGATGCGGAATCGTTTGGCGGTTACGAATAACGTAATTAAAACATTTGGAGATCCTTAGTTTTCGAGAGAAACTAATCAAATAAAATTCCAGTCGACAGAGACGGATGAAAACATGTCGACAAACGTTTATGGTTGGTAAAGCAGGTATTTCTGAACCGATTTGTAAGACTCCTTTTTTTTAGGCTGTTCTTCAACTTCCTTCTATTTACGCGATTGTAAACAACATGGCGACGTAGCCGAAATATCCGCGACGGTGCCGACGAAAGTGCATTAGAAAAACACCGGATAGCGTTTTTGACAAAAATACCTGCTTCAGCGACCATAAATCTTTGTCCACATGTTTTCATCCGGCTCTGTCGAGTGGAATTTCAATGTATTAGTTTCTCTCGAAACCTAAGGATCTCCAAATGTTTTAATTGCGTTATTCGTAACCGCCAAACGATTCCGCATTGAATGAGCCCTATTAGAGTCGATTTGAATTAAAAAAAAAATGTTTGGCTAACTTTAGGTTTTTTTTAGTTTTTTAATTATTGTAATTAAACAATTGATCTCCAAACGATGAAATTGATTTACCAATCATCACCAAACGAAATGCGGGGACATGTACGCTAAGTGAAGAGCCAATCAGGCACGCGAATCGTTCGTGCCTCTCACTCTCTCTCGCGAAATCATCCAATCACAGCGCTGATACGTTTCCCAATGTACGCTATGACGGTGTGCGCTATAAGACGTTCCAGTGTAGATAAAACCTACTTTACCGACCGACACGAGACGCTTCAAGACTCTTTTACCGGAGACACCGTGTTTTGACCTCATTTCGATTGACACACATCGGTAATATAAATGAATAATGTATATTTTATATTGAATTATTTGTTATTTGCTTATTTTCACTGGATCTTATCACTGCATTCGCTGTTTTTTGGTCTGTTTTCGTCTCTGAACGTTCACCTGTCACTGTGGCTGATGTATCTCTCGATTTAATTTATTTATCATAAAACAATCGTAATCACCAAATTACAACTGCGTTCACGCACTAACAGTTCGGTCCAACTGTATACCGACTATGATCCCCACCGGGTCGTTTTAGGACACGGGATCAACTATGACTTTTTATTTTTTGAAAATGACCGACATTGAACATCACAGAATTATATAGATATGAAAATACCGGTATTTTTATTTTTGGTAAAATAACAATGAAACTACCGTACCTTTACCGTCTTTTATCCACATTTTTTTTCTACAATCTTTGTGTTGTGAAAATACGGTCACATAAATTTCTCGTAAATTTGACCGGTTACAAATTTTTGTTGGTGAATTCACCATAAAAAATGGTAAACTGCGTCTATACAGTTGTGAAATAACCGGTAACGAATTTTTTGGTAAAATTACAGCAACGTTGTTTCGTAAATTCACCGTATCTTGACGAGAATTCTTAATCACTAAGAGACTATATGACTTTATTACCGATGTCGTAAATTTAACACCGGTCACATACCGTTTTTTAATCGTAAAATTACTGGTCATGTATACCGCTCACGTCTCTAGTCCGAACCGCATCGTGCACAGCGCGAAACGCGACCTCCGAACGGTACCGTGCGGAGCGCGAAGTGCGACGTCCGGATGGCATCGTGCAGAGCGCAAAGCGCGACGTCCGGACGGCACGGTGCGGAGCGCGAAGCGCGACGTCCAAACGCCACCGTGTAGAGCGCGAAGCGCGACTTTCGAACGGCATCGTGCGGAGCGCGAAGCGCGACTTCCAAACGACCCCCTGCGGAGCGCGGAGCGCGACGACCGCGTGAGTGCCTTAAAATGACACCAGGGAAAAATGTCCCGTAGGGACATTTTTGCCGCAGGGTCATTTTCGGTGGGTTTGGGGGGCGAAGCCCCCCAATGGGGGTTTGGGGGGCGAAGCCCTCCAACAACAATCCGGCGCCCCGCAGGGGCGACCGGGTTGCTCGTTTTTTCTCATTTGGTCATTGGCGAATTTGTCAGCAGTTAGAGCTTTTTCTTTGAAATAATAATAATTTTATTGAAAGATTTAATTCGATTTAATTTGATTTAATATTTTTTCCCTTTTTTTCTTGCGTCACAGATTTATCATTCTCGACTGTCAGTATCTCAGGAAGCAAAGCAATCAGCTACTTCTGGATCAACAGTTTTACAATTAAATCTGCTCTTTTCATTCGCTCCGCTTGGACATTCTGTTAATCAACTGCGGGACACCAAACATCCTAGTCACTGCTGCAGCTGCTGATGCTGCTGCCGCTGTCGATACGCACATTTCTCAGAATAGTGCGAAAGTGTCAGTGAAAGAGAGATCACACAGAGCCCAAAGTCTGTCTTCCTTCGATTTTATCTTCAGAGTCTGTAAAAGGACTGCTCTCTACAATATTTCGTGGCGCTGATAAACGCGATTCTCTGCAATAAAATACTTAACACAAGTCCGCTGCTTCTTTTCGAATCCTCACTTAATGCAATTGTTAATTAACTGTGACATTATTCGCTGATATGGGCAATTGTGGAATAGAAGAGGGGGAAGGAACTGTAAAAAGATCGAATGTTTCATTTGTAATCCTTGGTCTATTCGGTTCGCCACAATGATAATGTTACATTGTTCGTAATCTAAGTATAGATTCGTCATTAAAACATCGGTAAAAAGTTGCTGAAGTAACTCGAATACCACATAGTCGAGATTTGGGTTTAAAGTTGCAGAGACTTAATTAAAACAAAAATTTCTCTCTTCTTTTCGAGGAATGTTCGGCGACATTAAATATTAAGATGAGAATAGAAACCAATGAACGAAGCGCGTCGATGCCACGGGAGGATCGATGATTATAAATATAAAATATTAACTCTACATCTCTTAAGTACTCGTCTGTAGCATATAATTGTAAAAAGGCACGAAATCAACGAAAGACGAAATAAAAGACTTGGATAATCGTTGTCGAACGATTAAATCCAGTCGCTTACAAAATGAAATGAACTTGTCGCTCACGAATTGCATTCAACGTCAACGCATTTGGCTGCCTCGCGTGATTTGTACAAAAATAGTAAGTTGTGTGGTTTTTGTTTTTATCTCAAAATTGAGAAGATAAACGCTTTTCTCTCGCGATTTTAGTACCACGATTCATTAATTGGTATTTTTCAGAGAAAGACACCAGAGATATGAAATAACCGAAATGATCTGATAGAAAAATGATTCAATGATATTTCGACTCGATGTGCGCTGGTTAAGTCATTTGTTCCTTTTTCTTCACGTTTTATTTTAGTGGACTAGCAACAACGCGCTCGCTTCGCTCGCGCTCCTGTTATTTTGACGTCGCACGGCGCGCTACGAACGGGCGCGCTGCGCGCGCCCTGTTATTTCAAATTTACCGCTCTAAATTTATCGACTATGATTCAAAACGCGCGCGTGACTGCAGCGGCCATGTCGATATATCGAAGCTGCCGCCGTCCAATAGGAACGCTCGAAAGGCGGCTTCAAAATTGCGACTTTCGATTGCCATGTCTTTTCTAAGAGAGGATACCGCGTTACCGGTGCGTAAGTCAGTTTTGTCGTGACACGAAGCTCCGGGGTGGCCTTTATTCTTCCTGTAGCTGCACTGGGCGGACGATAAAAGCTTTTGGCAATTATTTGGCAGTGATCGCCGAATCGTTCTGCGTTCTTTTTTTTTCATTTTTTTCGTCCTTAACTATAATTAAGCACGCACTGCGAATGCAGCCGATATTTTTTCTTTCCAGGCTCCTTCCTGCGTTCGAGCGGCGCTCAGTGCTTGAAGAGCGCCTCGTTTTCGGGATTGTCGGCCCCTCGGTGCTTCTCCAATCGGTTATGTGTCCAATCGGTTATGTGTCCAATCGGGTTTGTGTCCAATCGGTTGTGTGTCCAATCGGGCATGTGTCCAATCGGTTGTGTCCAATCGGTTATGTGTCCAATCGGGTTTGTGTCCAATCGGGCATGTGTCCAATCGGGCATGAGTCCAATCGGGTTTGTTTCCAATCGGGCTTGTGCCCAATCGGGCATGTGTCCAATCGGGCATGTGTCCAATCGGTTATGTGTCCAATCGGGCATGTGTCCAATCGGGCATGTGTCCAATCGGGCGTGTGTCCAATCGGGCATGTGTCCAATCGGGCGTGTGTCCAATCGGGCATGTGTCCAATCGGGCGTGTGTCCAATCGGGCGTGTGTCCAATCGGGCATGTGTCCAATCGGGCGTGTGTCCAATCGGGCGTGTGTCCAATCGGGCATGTGTCCAATCGGGCATGTGTCCAATCGGGCATGTGTCCAATCGGGCATGTGTCCAATCGGGCGTGTGTCCAATCGGGCATGTGTCCAATCGGGCATGTGTCCAATCGGGCGTGTGTCCAATCGGGCGTGTGTCCAATCGGGCATGTGTCCAATCGGGCATGTGTCCAATCGGTTATGTGTCCAATCGGGCGTGTGTCCAATCGGGCGTGTGTCCAATCGGGCGTGTGTCCAATCGGGCATGTGTCCAATCGGGCATGTGTCCAATCGGGCATGTGTCCAATCGGGCATGTGTCCAATCGGGCATGTGTCCAATCGGGCGTGTGTCCAATCGGGCGTGTGTCCAATCGGGCATGTGTCCAATCGGGCATGTGTCCAATATTGATGTGTCCAATCGGGCTTGTGTCCAATAATGATGTGTCCAATCGGGCTTGTGTCCAATGTTGATGTGTCCAATCGGGCTTGTGTCCAATAATGATGTGTCCAGTCGGGCTTGTGTCCAATGTTGATGTGTCCAATCGGGCTTGTGTCCAATAATGATGTGTCCAATCGGGCTTGTGTCCAATGTTGATGTGTCCAATCGGGATTGTGTCCAATCGGTTTTGTGTCCAATCGGGCTTGTGTCCAATAATGATGTGTCCAATTGGGTTTGTGTCCAATCGGGCATGTGTCCAATCGGGCATGTGTCCAATAATGATGTGTCCAATCGGGCTTGTGTCCAATGTTGATGTGTCCAATCGGGCTTGTGTCCAATCTTCATGTGTCCAATATTGTGTGTCCAATCGGGCTGTGTCCAATCGGAATGTGTGCAAGTGGGCATCACTCAAATCTGTCGAGTCAGCGTCCAACAATTCAATTTCTGTGCGAGCTTTTAATTTCCGGTTTCTTATTTTATTGACATCGAGCCACCTTATAGTAGTCCACTGGTCAGTTCCATACAATGGCATACCCAAAAGAGTATCAGAAGCTTCAAGAGCACCGCACTCCCTATTCTTCAACATTCGCATTCCCATGTTCCAAAGACAGGAGCGCACTGTTTTTGTTGAATCTTCCACTTTAAATAAGTCTGACACATTAGACTTTTCCGCTTTGGTTTGGTACTTGGTTACATACGCTGTTAAAATGGTCGATACCTCACCAATAAACTGTATATCCATGTTTCCTTCCCAAACGCAAAGAATAGCTGGATTGTAATCATTAACTGAAGCTTCGGCTGAACTGCGTGGCAAATCATAAAGCCTGCTTCTTGTTTTCAATCGCCTTCTACCTGCAATGGCCACAGCGACATCTCTGATTTGTATTGTTTCCGTGAGTGGTCGTGGATGACCGAACTTGCATCGTCGACTGTAACCAGTTTTGGTTTTTTTAGCTCGTAAACAGTAATTATTGTGGCGATGCTTCTGATGAGCGTTTACACGTCCATATAATTGTGGGGAAACATTTTTATCTGGCATCCTGCATGTGACATACTTCAAAATAAATGTTGCGATTTCCTCCGTTGTTGATTTGCCGATTACCGGAGCGTCTTTGATCCAAATCAAAATGTGGAAATGTTGTGCACCCCTAGACTGATACTCTCGTCGATAAAAGTAGTGATCAACTTCTCCGATAGGATTATCGGGTGACAAAATAAAGTCAAGCACGGCTTTGAACTTTATGTCGATAAATCTAGAAACCGCAACTGGATCAGCTGCAATAAGTTCGCTTCCGTTAACATTCACGTCTTCTGGAATTTTAAGTGAATCACGAAGATATTGTATGAGGTCTGGCCACATCCTCTCACTGGGACTGATTGTCAAGAACCATTCCGCAGGACCGTAATGACGCGTCATGCATCTTACGTTATTTCTTGGTATTTTCCAATATTGTTCCGAATTACGCAATCTAGCGAAAATTGTTGTTAAATTGCTTTCCAATTGATCTTTAGAAAGCTGTTCTAAGTAAGAAGCAGCTGTATACTTTTCACGAGCATTAGTTACATTCATCTTATGGTAAATTCCTGCATTTAATTGCCGATTGTTGGTGTCGTTCAACAAAAAAAAGAGATATTGTATATTCATACGAAATTGAGGATGTGCGGACATTATCTTTGCTTTAATGAATTCATGATCAGTAAGACGTACTGATCTGTCGGCATACTGGCCGTTAATCCCGTAAGGATATAAATCAGGAAAACACATTGTGTCCAAATCTTTAACACGCTTGTCAAGAGGAACATCATGAACCTTTAACATTTGATAGAGCTCTGTTGCAGTTGCGTTGACCCGTTTCTCGTGTATTGGATATATTGTATACTGTTCGTAATAAAAGTCAGATTGCGACTTTTGCGTCAAAAGTGCAGCTTTCTTTTTTTCTTTAATGTCAAGAATATCTTTTTTATCCTTTTTATCAGGAATTGTGCAATCATTCGTTTTTTGTGTATCTGGGCAAGATTGTAATTGAGTCTCGTCTTGAAATTCGACGTCGGGTAATTTATCGGGTAATACATTTTCATGAGACAATGGCAAGTTTATTTCATGGTATAGTGGATTGTGCGATTTCAACCATTTCAGCGCATTCCACACTTTCTTTAAATCTACCAATCTTTCCCATACTATCTTTGATTTAGTTGGTATACCACGAACTAATATATATAATTCATGATTACGATTAATTGCTTCGGTAGAGGGACATGTTTTTTTTAACGTTTCTTCCAAAGGTAACGGCAGATGGAAAGTTCTTCCAACGACTTTTGGAACCTTGCATCTTTCAGGCATATTTTTCTTTGAAACAGGATCTAATTTCTGAACCGTTTGAAACGCTTTGACCCTTTGTATCAAGTGTGACGGGTTCGTACGCCGAGAGTTTTCGGCGACTCGGCGACGAGCCCCGTGCCCCAATCTATTATGACGCCCGCACGCCTACCCAACGCTTTCGCCGCTCGTGCCGATGGGCGCCAGGCGATCTATTTCGCAAATCCCGATCGCCAGGGAAATGTCCGCAGTCTGTGCCGTTCCTTGTCGGCCTGCCGGCTAGCTGAAACGGGGGTGTAGTTCGGGGGGGGGGTACGCAGTCCACACGAAAGAAAAAAATCGAAGTCGGTCGTTTTTCGGATTACCCCAATCAAAGAAATTATTTATTTGTTCGTCCTTCTTCCCGGACCTGTTACTCGCTTAGTCTACAATAATTCCCCGCGACCGGCCACACGTCCGCACGTGCGACCCAACACATGAAAAATCGTCAATCTGCGCGCAATTACTACAATACTGACTCGAGTCCGACAGGTTCCGCGATCCCAGCCCACGCGACGTATTTTCTCGCGCCGGGGAAGCCGGCTCGGACGAGGAGGTCGATTACCCAATCGCCGCACACTACGCGAGTCGACACGACAACAAAACTGCACCACGTGCGCCTACCTTGGTCGCTTCTCTCGTGTCGCACGTCTCGTCGTCCGCCAAATCCTCGATTTCGTCGTTGCCTCGTGGCCGGTTCACCTCCCTCGCTCTGCCGGGGCCTCGCGGCTCGTGCGCCTCGCTCGACGTCTCTCTTGGCTTCGCGCCGATTCCGACTCCTCTCACACACACCTCACACACGCCGCTGCACTCGCTGTGCAGCCCTCGTGGCTTACTTCGCGCTCACACTCGCTCTCTCTCTCATTCACGCGTCCAACACGCTCGTGCTCGGGCCCTGTGCCTCACTGACTCGATCGTCGCGATTTTTCTCCTCTCCGCCGTCGTTGCGTAGCCCGCTTGGCGCCTCGAGCCCTTCGGGTGGGGGCCCTGTCCACGGGTTACGCGCTATCTTCGCGCTCGCCGCTTCTCCCCCTCCTCCGGCCTGCCAGTCGTTCCTTCTCGCGCGCGGCAGCTCGTGCGGCGTAGTTCCTGGAAAATTATAACAGCGGTCTCCCCGCAGTCACTTGCTCTCGCATTGTCGCGTGCCGTTGCCGAGGAGCGATCGCGCAACGTCGCTGCGTCGCGATCGCGCGAAGTCCGGGTAAACGCGCGAGGGACGAGTCGCTATAGCGCCTCGTCACACAAGATACGTTCGAAAACGTTTAAACACTTTATTTCAAGTGGCCACATTGGAACATCAAGATTGTTAAGAATACAAGTTGGAGGCATCGTATTTTTACGAAATTTATCTCGACAGTAGCTACACAGAAATCTGAAATCGCTATATGCTATATTGTTTTTTTATGATGATCCATTAAATTGTCCCAAAGTGGTCCAAGCTTCGTTTTATTAACATCAATAAAACTACCGCTTCTTGCACAACACAACTTTTCACAAGAAATGCATGGAAAGCGTGGGGTATCAGTGGCGCGTTTTGTGTAAGCTCTAAAAGCATCGTTGTACATTGCTTGTATTTCATCCTCATTCAAATTAATTTCTACAGTTTTCAGTTCACAAGTGTGAGCTTTCTTTTTAGCTTGATCAGAAATCTGGCATAGTTTTGTAATATCATTGTTGTTCAAAGCTTCATCCAGATCAAACAATTGTTTGTCAAAACTCATTATACTGTAAAACAGTCTTTTAATATATCGTATTTGTGGAAAATGTGGGGCTAAAATTTCCATTGATAAGAATTCAGACTTGCATGATTTGGGGTTTATATAACAGCCTTGAGAATGGCCAAATTTATTAATATTGATTTTATTCGTGCACATATGTACACGACATAAGAATCTTTTTAGCATCAGCAATGTACAATTACATAGTTTTTGAAGAAAATTCGCTAAATCTTTTGTAACCTCATGATCATTTGTCTTACAGAGATCACTGCAAGTCCAAGACTTTGTTTTTGTTTTTTTATCATTAATTAATAAAGGCAAAATATTCGTGGCTATGCCTTCGGAATTCATGACGATAGGTTCAGTACTATCCAGTGGATAATAAGAAGTTTCTGCATAATACGCCTCGGCAGAAGCAACGTGTCTGCGTTGTCCACATAGTGCTTCGACGTTATCACAGAAATTATGCGTCGCATTATCCACTAGTCTTGACAGACACACTTCAGACTCTTTCTTTATATCCTTAAATACTTTCTTTAATCTAGAAACGAGCGTTTCTCTCGTATGCAAACACCACTTGAGAATGGACTCGGCCCTCAACCTGTTTGTAATAGGCGAATCAGGTGCCGATGCGTCGCGTGATAGTTCTGCTGATATATCGCGAATATATTTTTCTGAAGTATATTTGGTTTTTAGACCGTTATTACTGAATTTCCTGTATTTGTTTTTAATTTTTGTTGCAACGTTCAACTTGGTTCTTGTTTGATTTTTAAGTTTATTGACATTGTAATGCGGTTTTGAAATCAATTTCTTCTTAGCATTGACCATTGCGGTATCAGTGACATTGCAGTTCTTGTCAACGACATGGTTTATATTTTCAACCGAGGGAGCAATGGCTACAAGCTGTGTTTCGCATTTCCTTTCACATTTCCTACCCTGTTCCAGTTCAATAAAACAATCTGGGTTTGAATCACAAATGACACCACTTATGGAACTGGACAGTAGGACTTGTGAAGCAAGTGTACCGTGAAAATCATTTCTCAGTCGTGGAAAAAGAAGAATCCTTTTTTGTTGGAACATATTCAACAAATGAAGACGCATTTTTGTTTCATCGTATCTTACAGTCTCTGGATGTATCCCATGGAATAGAGTCGCAGCAAAAGCAATTGCGTATACACCACAATCAACGGCATTTCGCTGCTGGTCAACCGACGGAAATACAACCAAGTTATTGTCACTTAAATTAATGTGTGGATATAATTTTTCCAAAAAGACAATGTGGTGCTTGTGCAATTTGTTTGTCCTGAGAGAATCGTAAATATATATTTTTTCTGTGTCATAATAACTACAGACCCAATGGCCACCTCTGCAATCGCGATGATTATTACCATTACAAGCGCAGCTATACAAAATCTGAATGTGTTTTTTTACTGGTGAAATAGGAGGTATATTTTCAGGCCGTTGAAGCCAGTACGTTTGCGCTGGCTTATAGCCGGAACACATACTTAAAAGATCTCCAAACTCGTTAATATGATCATCATTGAGCCTTTCACCAGAAACTATAATTTCCATCTGGCGATCACGTGACACCTCGATATTAGCAGACCTTCCAATTCCAGCTTTGCGGTCTGTAGATGCCGATTTATTGACAATGCTATCAGATACAAGTTCGTTATCAAGTAATATTATCTTACTGTTTCGACTACTTTGAGGAATTAATTTCCTCTTACGATTGGTCATTGCGGTATCAGTGACATTGTAGTTCTTGTCAGCAACGTGTTCCATAATTCCAATCGAGGGAGCAATATCTACATGCTGTTTTTCGCATTTATTCTTATACCGTTCCACTCCAATGATATCGGAACAATTTAAGTTTGAATCAAGAATACGTTGTTCGACCTCTCTCATGGAAGTGGACGGTAGGACTTGTGAGGCATGTGTTACGTCAAAATCAATTCTCAGTCGTGGAAAAAGAAGAATCCTTTTTTGTTGGAACATATTCAACAAATGAAGACGCATTTTTGTTTCATCGTATCTTACAGTCTCTGGCTGTATTCCATGGAATAGTGTCGCAGCAAAAGCAATTGCGTATACACCACAATCAACGGCATTTCGCTGCTGGTCAACCGACGGAAATACAACCAAGTTATTATCACTTAAATTAATGTGTGGATATAATTTTTCCAAAAAGACAATGTGGTGCTTGTGCAATCTGTTTGTCCTAAGAGAATCGTAAATGTATATTTTTTCCGTGTCATAATAACTACAGACCCAATGTCCACCTCTGCAATCGCGATGATTATTACCATTACAAGCGCAGCTATACAAAATCTGAATATGTTTTTTCACTGGTGAAATAGGAGATATATTTTCAGGCCGGTGAAGCCAGTACGTTTGCGCTGGCTTATAGCCGGAACACATACTTAAAAGATCTCCAAACTCGTTAATATGATCATCATTGAGCCTTTCACCAGAAACTACAATTTCCATCTGGCGATCACGTGTCATCTCGATATTAGCAGACCTTCCAATTCCAGCTTTGCGGTCTATAGATGCCGATTTATTGGCAATACTATCAGACACAAGTTCGTCATCAAGTATTATTATTTTACTGTTTTGACTACTTTGAGGAATAAACTTTCGTTTGTTTGTTTTCCTAAGCGGCGCAGATGGCTGTTGAATGTTGCAAGAAGCCTCTATCGTAATGAATTTTCTTTTTTCGATTAGTTTGGTGTCCTGAAGATGTTCTTGTAATTCATTACCAGTGACTTGTTTGTCTGTTTTATTAAATGCACTAGCGCCATCTACAACGATAACTTTATTAGCGTGAATACTTTTCGGGCTTGCAGTTTTTTTTTGTTTATTCATACTTTCTACACCACTTACACTTTCTGTGGGGGTGCGTTTCGTATCGCTAGTCTTCTCATCAAGCTGATTCAATATAGAATATCGATTTCTGTTCTCGACCGCTGCAACAGTGTCAATCACAATTCCACTGTTTTTACCATGATTACGGCCCTCAGGACGGGGAGTCTTTTTTCGGGACGTGACCGTCAGGAAACCGTCAGCATAACCGTCTTTTACTGAAGCAGACTCTGCTTCTCGGTTTTGACTCTTTGCTCTCAACAGAGCTCGGCTCGCGCTCGCTTTTCGCCTGTTGATTGCAACTTCTAACGTTGGTACGATGTTTTTGTCTGTTGATTGACGAGGAAAATGTTCGATTCTTCTGGATTCAAACATCTCCAGCAAATGACGACGCATCCTTGTCTTATCATACCTTACGTTCTCCGGCTTTAAACCAAACAGAATCGATACGGCGAATGCGATTGCATACACGCCGCAATCTTTATTGTTCGGCTGGCAATCGACGAGTGGAAATACAACATTCGATTTCTTAGTCAAATCGAGATGAGGATACAGTTTCGAAAGAAACAATCTGTGATGTTCGTGCAACCGTTTCGACGGAGCCATGCTGGAATCATAGACAAACAGTTTCTTTTTATCGTAATAACTGCAAACCCAATGACCACCAGGTCCCCTCGGATCAGCAAGATCGCTCGAGCTGTACAATATCTGAATGTGCTTCTGGTCACGCGGTATACTGTTTATTTCATCGGGAAAATTAATCTTCCATGTTTCCGATGGTACCGTGAAGTCTGAATTTGCGGCTAACAAACGCCCAAATTCATCAATATGATCGTCATTTAGTCGATGACCTTCAGTAATCTTGACCTTTTGTGCGAACTCGAAATCCACTCCTGCCATCTTAATGACAGGTATTTTTGAATCTTACTAACAGTTTTTTATTCTTTGATCTCGTAATTCAATAGCGGCGCAAAGTGCTACCGATGCGCTATAAGCTGCAAACGAGTTTCGATGGGCGCAAAATGCTGCCAAAAGGAATGATGTAAAAAAAAATGAAGAAACGAAAAAAATCACTCCTGTTTCCTTTGTCGCTGGACCTGAAAAAAAAAAAACTGAACACTATAGAATTTGAATCTTACTAACAGTTTTTTATTCTTTGATCTCGTAATTCAATAGCGGCGCAAAGTGCTACCGATGCGCTATAAGCTGCAAACGAGTTTCGATGGGCGCAAAGTGCTGCCAAAAGGAATGATGTAAAAAAAAAATGAAGACGAAAAAAAAAAAAAATGAAAAAAATCACTGCTGTTTCCGTTGTCGCTGGACCTGAAAAAAAAACTGAACACTATAGAAAAAAATAATATCCGCGCGCCATGCGCGCAGATAGTAATTGCATGGCCTTGGTGAAAATATTTCTCTGAATATAACTTAACATTGCTCTGGTAATATCTAAAAGTAGCTCTAAATTTCTATCACTTTTCGTACTGTTCAGAGAGTCATTGTTTTCTGGGAAACGAAATATTCCTGATTGTTCTGAAAATCTCTGATTTCCGTGCCAAATTCTCTAAAAAACTATTAAAGCGATGTGAAATACCGACGCACACCTCAATAGTTCGGATATGCTTTTTTTCGCGAATTATGAACGAATCGAAGTGAAAATAAAAATACAGACGCCAGTAATGTGAATTTCGTGAATAAATTAGTCAGAATTTTGATTTTGGTTAAAAAAATTGTGGTCGGTAACCGATCTGTAATTTTTTTTTCTTTCGAAAATGGAAATTCTGACTAATTCATTCACGAGATTCACATTACTGGCGTCTGTATTTCAATTTCGCTTCGATCCGTTTATAATTCGCGGAAAAAAGCACATCCGAAGATTTTCGGCGGTCGGTGTTTCACATGCCCTTAAGGGGCTGCTGGAGTAGATTTTTTTACCGACATTGGTCGGTAAAACTAGAATTCCGCAATTTACGCTTTACGTCGTTATGACGCTACAGATATACTTCAAATTTGACAGAGATGTTATTATATGAACAACAACGGTTTGGCGTAGATTCGATTTGTGGTCGAAAACTAACAAGAAATAGAAAAATCGTATATTTTGAGTCGATAGAGATCTTCTTTATCGGCTGAAAGTTTAACCAAAAACACGTGCACGCAATTTGAGACATATTTGTAATACAATAACGACGTAAACCGTAAACTACGAAACCGTACTTTTTTACCGACATTGCTCGGTAAAAATACGCTATTCCGTAGTTTAGACTTAGCAACGTTATAACGCTACAGATATGGTTCAAATTTGACAGAGATGTTATAAAAAATATATAAACCGGTTTGACATTTACGCAATTTGCGGTCAAAAAGAATAACAGGAAATAAAAAAGACTAACAGGAAAAAAAAATCGTGCGGCGAAAACCTCAGAAATTTTCAGCATATAACCGAGAAATGTTTGCGACAAATTGTCACAGAAATATTTTCACTAGGGTGGATTTGTAGCAATTTTATACCGTACCTGTATATTCCGTATCGATGAACACGTACGTGAATACCGGGAATGCTGAAAATCCTTTGGATAACCAAACGACACAAAATAAACCGTCAGGATATCCAAACGATGCAAACGTGTCACCGAACGACGCAAACTCGCCGAACTGTCAAACGAGACGGCAATGGCGTCGGTCGCGAGACGCGAGGCGCGAGATGCGAGAACCAATCGCAGCGCGATTAATACGACCGGAAGAATACCGCCGGAAAATAATAACGCGGCTTCTCATCTCCTCCAATTGGAGAACATCGTCGGTGAATGTGATTGGTTCGGTGGATCACGTGATACGTGACGCTTCCGATCTCGTTCATTCTTGTTCAAGATGTCACACCGGTCGCACGAAGACTTTGCGGTAAGTGTTTTCATTGCATTTATATATTGTTTCATTGTATTTATATAGTTTTTTTATGTTTCAGATGGAGTACGCAGAAAACGAAGAAAACATTCTCGCCATCGAGAGGCAGCTCGAAGAGGTCATTCTCGAGCTGCCTCTCGATGAGGAGCCGGTCGCCGGGCCCATCGACGGCGTCCCTCGCGCTGCACGAGGACGTAGGCCCGGAGGGAACGTGGCGCACGCCGCCGTCGCAGCCCGGGATCCCGGCAGACCCGCCGCCGTCGCAGCCCGGGATCCCGGCAGACCCGCCGCCGTCGCAGCCCGGGATCACGGCAGACCCGCCGTCGTCGCCCGGCCAGCCGCCCAACCAGCCGCCGGAGCCGCTGTCCCCGCGGATCCCGAGCCTGCCGCAGCCAACCGTAAGTTTTCCTTTTTTTATTTTTTTTTTTTCTTAATATTTATCAGTATCCAGTTAATGGATTCTGGTAAATATTAATTTTTTAAATCGACAAAAAAAATGCAAATGTCTGGTGTAATTAAAAGCAGCGACGAATAATTTTTCATTTGTCGCTGCTTTAGATTACACCAGTCAATTCATTCTCCATGTCGATTTGAAAAATATCCATTGTCGACATGGAAAATGGATTGACAGGTGTAATCTCAAGCAGCGACAAATGATTTTTCATTTGTCGCTGAGTTCGATTACACCAGTCGATCCATTTTCCATGTCGATTCGAAGAATATCCATTGCCGACATGGAAAATGGATTGACAGGTGTAATCTCAAGCAGCGACAAATGATTTTTCATTTGTTGCTGAGTTCGATTACACCAGTCGATCCATTTTCCATGTCGATTCGAAGAATATCCATTGTCGACATGGAAAATGGATCGACAGGTGTCATCTCAAGCAGCGACAAATGATTTTTCATTTGTCGCTGAGTTCGATTACACCAGTCGATCCATTTTCCATGTCGATTTGAAAAATATCCATTGTCGACATGGAAAATGGATCGACAGGTGTAATCTCAAGCAGCGACAAATGATTTTTTATTTGTCGCTGAGTTCGATTACACCAGTTGATCCATTTTCCATGTCGATTCGAAGAATATCCATTGTCGACATGGAAAATGGATCGACAGGTGTAATCTCAAGCAGCGACAAATGATTTTTCATTTGTCGCTGAGTTCGATTACACCAGTCGATCCATTTTCCATGTCGATTTGAAAAATATCCATTGTCGACATGGAAAATGGATCGACAGGTGTAATCTCAAGCAGCGACAAATGATTTTTTATTTGTCGCTGAGTTCGATTACACCAGTTGATCCATTTTCCATGTTGATTCGAAGAATATCCATTGTCGACATGGAAAATGGATCGACAGGTGTAATCTCAAGCAGCGACAAATGATTTTTCATTTGTCGCTGAGTTCGATTACACCAGTCGATCCATTTTCCATGTCGATTTGAAAAATATCCATTGTCGACATGGAAAATGGATCGACAGGTGTAATCTCGAGCAGCGACAAATGATTTTTCATTTGTCGCTGAGTTCGATTACACCAGTCGATCCATTTTCCATGTCGATTCGAAGGATATCCATTGTCGACATGGAAAATGGATCGACAGGTGTCATCTCAAGCAGCGACAAATGATTTTTCATTTGTCGCTGAGTTCGATTACACCAGTCGATCCATTTTCCATGTCGATTTGAAAAATATCCATTGTCGACATGGAAAATGGATCGACAGGTGTAATCTCAAGCAGCGACAAATGATTTCTCATTTGTCGCTGAGTTCGATTACACCAGTCGATCCATTTTCCATGTTGATTTGAAGAATATCCATTATCGACATGGAAAATGGATCGACTGGTGTAATCGAAGGCAGCGACAAATGAAAAATCATTCGTCGCTGCTTGCAATCACACGAGTCGCTAAAAATTGAGCTTATTAATTATGTTTATTATTGTTTTATTGTGCTCATTAATTATTTTTATTTATGTTGCAGGTCCGTATCGCGGGACGCGTGCCGGTTGGCGCGTAAGGCAGCGTTATGCGGAGGAGTCCCTGTCGCGCATGATGCTTTATGCTGTGCGACAGGGACCAATTATTGGGCGGTGGGGCCGGGGGCAGCGACGAGGCCGCGGAAGCGGCAACAATGGCCGCGTAGACCCCCCTCGCCCCCGTGAACGCGACGACGGGACTGGTCGCGGCCGCGGACGCGGATACGAGTTTTATGAATAGTAAGTATTTTTTTATTCCTAATAATAACTAAAAAAAAATGTATTTAATTGTTTAAATTTAATTTTTTATTTTTTTTCAGATCCTTACAAGAGTTCGCTGCCGCCACCTGAAAATAAATAAAAATAAATAAATGTTATAATAAAAATAATAAATAAAATTATTAAAAATTACATTTATTATTACTTTACTTTATATTAGTCGTTGCTTTAGATTACACCGGTCGACCCATTTTCCTTGTCGACATCATTAGTCGCTGCTTTAGATTACACCGGTCGACCCATTTTCCATGTCGACAATGGATACTCTTCGAATCGACATGGAAAATGGATCGACTGGTGTAATCTAATGTGTCAAATAAAAAATCATTAGTCGCTGTGTTAGAATACACAAGTCGATCCATTTTCCATGTCGACAATAGATATTCTTCGAATCGACATGGAAAATGGTTCAACTGGTGTAATCGAAGGCAGCGACAAATGAAAAATCATTAGTCGCTGCTATACATTACACCTGTCGATCCATTTTTCATGTCGACTTGAAAAATGTCCATTGTCGACATGGAAAATGAATCGACTGGTGTAATCTAATGCGTCAAATGAAAAATCATTCGTAGCTGCTTTAGATTACCAGTCGATCCCTACACAAAAACAATCAAGATGATTTCTTACCTTTTTATATGATATATTTTTCACTGTCACTCGGACACTTAAGGAGGGTCGAGCGCTTCAATGATATCTGGAAACATATGCTGATTTTTTTTTACGCATATATGTGAACGGTCTAAGGTTGACTACAAAGTTTGAATGTGCTCATCTTCAATGTTTTGGAGAAATTTTTTTTGAAATTTTCACCATTTAACATTGATTCTTATGGCAGATTGAAATAAAAGTTTGTAGGGATAATTAGTGTGGAAAAGCTGCAAACAAATTATTGAAAGCTGTGAAGAATGTTCTTAAGAATTTCTGTAAAAAAAATGTAGATGCGTGTTCTTCACCGTTAATTAATAACAAGCAATTGTGTTGCCGGATATGCAGTTTCCGTAGGTTTTCGTCGCGGCATCTCTGTCGCATATTGCTTATTATTAATTAACGGTGAAGAACACGTGTCTACATTTTTTTACAGAACTTCTTAACAGTATTCTTCATAGTTTTCAATAATTTGTTTGCAGGTTTTCCACATAAATTACCCTTAGAAACGTTAAAATACACCTTTTTTCAATCTGTCATAAGAATCAATGTTAAATGGTGAAAATTAAAAACAAAAATATTTGTCCAAACGGTGAAGATATTTCTCCAAATTTTGTAGTCATCCTTAGACCGTCCATATCCATGCGTAAAAAGAAATCAGCATATGTTTCATCTACGCGCTCGACCCTCCTTAAATTACCGAAAAAGCACCACTGTTGACACTCCCGGCTACCGATATATATTAGTATATTTCACCGTCACTCGGACACTTAAATATATTTCAAGAGACGCGGTAGCGTCTCGTTAGTATTTCACCGTCACTTGGACACTTAAATTACCGAAAAAGCACCACTGTTGACACTCCCGGCTACCGTATTTTAAATCTCCGCGGTTTAAACATCGGTTCGGTCGGCAGACGATCTCGCCGCAACTTTTTCGGGCTGCCGCTGCGGGTGCCGCGCGCCACCAGTTGTGTTATGTGTGCGTGTTTTTCTTCACACGTACGCACCCGTATATGCGATCGGACAAATCAGTTTCGATGAGTGAGTTCGGACGCAAGTGACATTTGGCCAAATATTAGCACTTCGGGAACCGATTTTATTGCAACCGGTCTCATTAAAAAGGAAAAAATAAATAAAAAATATTGGCGCTGATACATTTAGCGTCCGTGATCTATTGCCTGAGATAATTAGAGTTAAGACGGACTGGTACACGCCATGCACGTATATCGACGGACACATCAGCAGTTTGACGTTGTGTGAGTGCGGTGAAAATTTTTTGTCCGATTCAGAATTCTAAGTGGCCAGATATTAGCATTGCGGGCACCGATTTTATTGAAACAGGGCTCATTGGAAAGAGAAAAAAAAAAAAAAAATATTGAACCTGACACATTTTGGCGTCGGCGACGTTTTGACTGTGATAATTCGAGTTACATTTCGTAGCAGACGAAAAAGGGGCGAGCTTGCTGTAAATAAGAGTAGCGCTAGCGTCTTTTCGTTTAAGTCTTGGCGTCGAGACGCTACCGCGTCTCTTGATGTCGATCCCAGGAATCGATAATTTGGATCCGACTAAGAAAAAGCATGATTTTAAGATTTTTTTAGATGGTGCAGGTAATGCTGGTTTATTTGATTAATTTCCACATAAAAATACAACATTTGAACTATATTTTCCTAAATTTTCATTGCAAAATATTGATAAATAAACCGTAGTCAGCAAATTTCCGCAGGCACTTAAAAAAAGCGGTGTTCGCTATAACTCGTTACTGGATCATCCGGTATAAAAAAGTCAAATTGCGTTCATTACGTGAGATGTTTCTCGAAGTAATGACGTCGAGTTTTTCCTTATAATTACTCTTTTTGTACAAGAACAAATTAACCGATTTTTTTAGCGAATATCCCGTTTTTTATTTGCATGTGCTACAGAAAATAAAAAAATCGAAAGAAGAAATCTCGACGGCATTATTTCGAGAAACATCTCATCGAATAAACTCATTTTGATTTTTTTCATTTCAATGATCCATTGACGAATAATAGAGTACACCGCAAAACAACTTTTTTTCGAGGCGCCTGCGGAGATTTGCTACCACCGGCTTATTTGTCGATATTTTGTAATGGAAATTGTGGTTGTAATGAAAATATAGTTCAGATGTACTATTTCGTCGGAATTCATGTAATAAACCAGCATTACCTGTGTTGTCTAAAAAATGTTTGAAAATGTTTTTTTTCCACTGAATTAACCTTACCATGTCCTTAAAAAAAAAGAACTGCTACTCACTCGTGTGTCCTCCGCGCTCGTCCTTCAAACTGTCTCAGCGCGCTCGTCCTCCCTCGTACCGAGCGCTCGACCGCTGTGCTTTCGGTCTGTGCGTTGGTCAGCGATTAATCGCCGCGCGTGTCGTTCCTACGAAAAATAAACGAATTATTTTCATGGCCGAAAAAAGTTGAGTTGCCGGGCCCACTATTAAATATTTGCATGCGAAATGTTACTGAAAAAATTGTATTTGCGTAATAATAATTTGCAAACTTTATCAACAAATTAATGGAAAAAAAAACTTCAACAAATGTCCCGGTGACTCAAATTGTTTGTCATAAAAATGATTTGCTCGTTTTTCAGAAATTGTACACATCTTTTCGGAATTTTAAGTTTATTTAGTATGATGTTGAACATGAAAAATCTAAGCTAAATCATGAATTTTAAAGTTAATTCAACAAATCATTTTTATGATCTTTATGACAAACAATTTGGATCACCGGGGGATTCTTTTTTTTTTCCTTTAATTTGTTGATAACATTTTGTGGTTATTATTATGCAAAATCAGTATTTTCAGCAAACATTACATGCTTGATTTTTTCATATTACTATCTCATCGAGAAATGTTTGACATTTCCCCGAAACTCACATTTGATGGGCCAAAATCGTTTGGCTCCGCACGAGGAGAGACCGTGCCCCGTGCGACGTCCTCGTGATCGTTCTTCGGCACGTCCTTCGTATTTTTCGCGTTCGTTCTAGTCCTCGTCCCTCGCAACGAAAATCTCGCAGCCCTTGCTCCGGCAACTGGCACGGCACGAATGGCGACACATGTGGTCACACGTGGTCATCGCACCGCTCGTGAATTTTTATTTTCGCATGAACTCGTCAGAAATGAAATAGCATTGCGAACACTTCTCGATGATATTAAAATCAGAAATAATTAATGCAGAATAAAGGTGCTGATAAGATTAATTTGTCATAATAACAATATTGGAATATTATTAAGGTGATGTAAAATACCGACGCGCAGCTTAAAAGTTTGGTACAGCGGTTTGTCGCGAAATTTGAACGGATCGAAGTGAAAATTGAAATACAGATGCCAGTAATGTGAATTTTGCGAATGAATTAGTCAGAATTTTGATTTTGAAAAAAAAACGCTGTCGGTAATCGATCTGTAATTTTTTCTTTCGAAAATCA
This sequence comes from Itoplectis maculator, assembly GCA_964034905.1. Classification (NCBI taxonomy): domain Eukaryota; kingdom Metazoa; phylum Arthropoda; class Insecta; order Hymenoptera; family Ichneumonidae; genus Itoplectis; species Itoplectis maculator. Next base: position 2,004,857 of record OZ035871.1, read on the forward strand.
AAATCTGACTAATTTATTCCCGAGATTTACATTACCGGCGTCTGTATTTCAATTCTCACTTCGATCCGTTCATAATTCGCGACAAACCGCTGTCCCAGAGATATTCGAAATTCGCCGATCGTTTGACTTCGCGCAAGCGCGCATGTCTCGGGACTGCTGCTTGAGGTAATTAAATAAATGAACGCGAACGAAGAGTTTGATGATATATGCGCGGTGTTCCGTACACTGGCTATCGATGGACCAAAATTCGAGGTGATTGCGGAGTACGCCGACGGTGATAATATTTTCGACATACTTAGAAATGTTCCTTCTGTGGGCTTGGGTGTTGAACTCTACGTTGAAAGCTCTGTACGCGGTAAGGACGACTTGATGGAATTCCTCGGAGGGAACGCTCAAATTGCCAAGCTCTGCGCCCTCCTTTGTCTTGAACGCTTTCCAGAAGATAAGGAAATCGTTCGTTTGCTCGAAAACTTGTTCGGCTCTCGACAAAGACAATTTGCACTCGTGGCAATCGAATTGCGTCAGAGTCTTATGTACGAGATAACCGGCAACGTACTTCATAGAGCATTCCTCGAGAGTGGAGATTTCAATTTCTGCCGCGGCTACTCGATCCTCCGATGAGCCTTCAGTCCCTTCGGCGATCGCCTCTTCGCCGAGCCAGATTTCATTGTCCTCGATCGCGGATTTCGTTTCGTCCGTTCTAGGGGCCTGAGTTTTCGCGTTCGATTTCCCAGCGAGAAGATCCGTCGCGTAGTCTTCTTCGCAATTGGATGACGCTAAAGGTTTCATCAGATTTGCTGTCATCGTGTACTGCAAGTTTCGTCGAAAAGTCATCGCAGATGGGTTGTCGTTGTGTCCACCGCGACACCGGATAACAGCGAACAGATTTTCGAGCGTGTCCTGATTTAATCAGGACGTGATCAGAAAATGAGTTCCCTCATCCCTCAGTTCGTCCCAAAAATTGCAGCACGATTCTGACAGTTAGTCTGAGACCTGAGAAACACGGTGGAGGTCTACCGATAGAAACGTTCCACTTTTCGAGCCACTGAAGACTGCCCTGAAGGAACGCCTCAACCTGCGGTTGTTTATCCGATAACGCGCGTCTAAGAGGGTACGGGTCGATTGGAGAACGACTGTTCAAACAATCAAACAAATTATTCATCTCCTTGATGAAATTTGCGGTAGGGGCACAATCGGGGTGTTTAAGAACGCCAGTTAGCTTTCCCGTGTTAATAGTCGCTGAAACCGAGTGGCTGAACACCTGGGTTGCCAGACTGACTTTCATTCGCTGAAAATTGTTTGGCTCCACGTGACGATCGGTGAGTTTCGGCGCTGCTTTGCACATTTGATTGCGCCCATTTGTTTAAACAGTCCCCACCTTGCGTAGCTTACGACCCAGGTGACCCGGTCACCGTCGATTATAATTTCTTTCGCGAGCAAATTGTTTCGGACCGATTTGATTTCGTGTGGGATATCGTATCCTAAGAAAATTTTGCGCCCGTCAATCACGACATACGGTTCGAATTCGGTGATTCCTAAAGACGTGACAGCTGAACGATTGTAGGAGCCCTGGTCGCATACCATGTAACGAACTACGAGACACGGTGAACGAACCGCGTCGAGAACGCTACGAATCAGCGTTTCGAGATTGGTGTTGCACACGTTTCCCTGTGAGACGACATGAGCAACCAGCTGCTTCCAAGGAAACTTCAGACTGCGCAGCATAAAAACTAGTGCATAGTTAGCACAGTCGCTCGTTCGACCGAGTTCGCCCAAGTCTTGAAATCCTTCGATCAAATCGGCTTTCGGATTGTCCTCGAGAATCTTTTTAATGGACATTTCGTCCCACATCAAAACGCAATCTCTTTCGTGCTCTGTCATCGTAGCGGTCTTCAACGCAATCCTTTCAATTACCGACGGGTTTACTCCCAGAGACAAATTCATCTCGTTGATCCACGATCCAATCAGTGAAACGCAGAGCAAAGCGAATTGCTTCTCGTCTTCTGTCCAAGAATGCTTCTTTCGGCGATTAATTTGCATGCGTAGAAAAGCTACTTGACTGTCGTTTAAATCGAACGCTGCTTTTGCAAAATCTACGTTATGGGCAACTTTTTTAAGTGCAGCTTTGAGTCTTTTGATTTCCTTTTCATTGTTTTTAATTTCTTCGCCCAGGGACGTCACCAATCGTTGCAGCAGCTGTTCCTTGAGGGAGGGCGGTTTCAGACATTTCTTTCGCGTGAGCACCGAGACTGGTTTTTATCGGTATTCGCCGATACAGCGTTGGCGGACGTGAGAGACTCCTTGGAAATTTTTCCGTGCGCGATCGGGGTATTCAAAGAGATCGTGGACGTTACCAGAGCGATGTTGGCCGCTAGTTTCGCGGCTGGAGACTGCGCGGACGAGAGATTCGCGAGAGGAGGCAGCGCGGATGCGAGATTCGCGGCAGGAGGCTGCGTGGACGCGAGATTTGCGGCAGGAGGCTGCGTGGACGCGAGATTCGCGTGAGGAGGTTGCGTGGATGCGAGATTTGCGGCAGGACGCTGCGCGGATGAGAGATTCGAGAGAGGAGGCTGCGCTGATGCGAGATTTGCGGCAGGAAGCTGCGCGGACGAGAGATTCGCGACAGGAGGCTGCGCGGACGAGAGATTCGCGACAGGAGGCTGCGCGGACGAGAGATTCGCGAGTGTTATTCCCGATACGGACGTGGAAGTCCCGAGTACACGAAACGACGTCGCTATCGCGTGGCTGTCAGTCGCGGTTTGTATTCGTGCTTCAATAGGTAGTGCTGCAGGATGAATCGTGCGTTTACCGTTTCTTTGCACAGTTAAATGGTCGTCCAGAAAATGCTCACTGCAGATCCTTATGTTATCGACTTGTCCTTTCGGTAACAATTTCAAAGCGTCATTTCCATACCGTTCTATCCAGTCGTTGCGACTACGACAGTGCATGGAAGGATAGGGAAAAGTAATTTACATCACTGCGACACGGAGAGTGAGTTTTCGCGCGCGAAACTCCTTTTCCTCGCCTTGTGATGTAAAATAGTAAAATAGTATACTATACGCGGCGGAAAAACATTTTTTTCAGTTCGTGTGATTGCTACAACGCACACGAGCTGAGAAAACTTTTTCCCTCCCTCGTGTCGTAATAAACTATTGTGCAAATGCGAGCAAGAACACGAAATAAGCCTCGCAATAAAATCACACGCATCACACGTATGAGATCACAATGAAAGTATATCAAGCAGAAAAATGGGAAAGAATTTTTTAAAAGCAATCGTTTTTTTTTTTTAAATGTGCCAGCCGCATACGTAGTTACCATTAATGAAAAATTGCCTGTTCATTCAGCATCATAATTTTGTTATTCCGCATTCTCACGCAATTATTATAAAGAAATAAAGAAACAGCGAGATTGAAGAGTCATATTTCAGGCTCAGCTTTTTATATTTTGCAAGAGAAAAACACAGAAAAAATATGGCAATTTTTTTTACTTTTCATCACCATTTTTCTGCAATTTTCCGTATTAAAATATAAATAACTGAAAAAAAGTTATTCGTAAATTACAAGGAGGAAAATATTAAAAGTGCAACCAAAAAAAAACATTCTCAAGCAGAAAGAGAGTGGGAGAGTCTTACGATTCCGTTAAAATAAATAACAAGCAACCCGGTCGCTCCTGCGGGGCTTCGGGACATTTTTCCTTGGTGTCATTTTAAGGCGATGCTGGAGTAGATTTTTTTACCGACCGGTCGGTAAAAAAGTACGGTTTCGTAGTTTACGGTATACGTCGTTATTGAATTACAAAAATGTCTCAAATTGCACAGGATTATTATACCAATGTAGGCGCATCGGCGTAGATTCTCGTTTTTCGTATGGGATTCCTGGAAATGGTTATATAATACGAAAAAGGTGGCAGTTGACAGTTCTAGCGGCCATATTGGTTTTCGAAAGGCTTACAAATTTACGATTTTCTTTGTTTTTCAAGCTTTTTCACCCAAAATTCGAGCCTACGCCGATGCGCCTATGTTGATATTATAATCCTGTACAATTTGAGGCATTTTTGTAATTCAATATCGACGTTTACCGTAAACTACGAAATCGTACTCTTTTACCGACCAGTCGGTAAAAAAAACTACTCCAGCAGCCCCTTAAGGCACTCACGCGGTTGTCGCGCTTCGCGCTCCGCTCAGTGCCGTTCGTGTGTCGCGCTGCGCCCTCCGCTCAGTGCCGTTCGGACGTCGCGCTTCGCGATCTGCTCATTGCTGTTCGGGCGTCGCGCTTCGCGCTCCGCTCAGTGCCATTTGGACGTCGCGCTTCGCGCTCCGCACGGTGTTGTTCAGACTAGAGCTGTGAGCGGTAACTATGATCTGTAATTTTCCTGTATTTTTACTGTAGAAAACGGTGCCAGATTCAGAATTGCGACTTCGGTAGTAAAATCATATAGCCTCGTAGTGATTTAAAAGCTCGTCAAAGTACGGTGAATTCGCAAATAGTACATTACGATACAAGTGCGAAAAAACTTTTTCTGACGAGTGTGAGTTTGCAGCGCGAGCCGAAGGCGAGTGCTGCAATCACACGAGTCCGAAAAAGGTTTTTCGCACGCGTATCGTACGAAATTTTATTTCACGACGTCGGAAAATGCGGTATTACGCACGCGAAGCGTGCGTAATATCGCGGTTTACGCACGGAGTGACATAAAAAATATTACAGTAATTATATTAAAAAATTGGTTACCGGTCATTTCACAAAACATAAACGAAGCTTAACATTTTTTACGGTAAATTTACTAAAAAAAAAGTGGTGGCTGGTTAAATTTGCGGGCATCTTACGTGACCGCATTTTCATAACATAAAGTTTCTAGAAAAAAAAAGGTAAAACACGGTACAGACATTGTATTTTTTCAAATCAAAAACCGGTTTTTTCACATCTCTAGTTCAGATGCCTCGCTTCGCACACTGTACTATTCGAACGTGGCGATTCACACTTCGTTTGGGTTCATCGCAGCGGTTTTTCTGGCGTAAATGTGGGAATACGTGTGGTGGGCGGAAAAGTCGTCATGAATCATAGTTTCAAGTTGCAGTGCAGTATGTTCGGTGTTTTCGAAAATGCATTTGAAGAAACTTAATTGTAATAAGCTAGAATAATGTGAAACGTCTGTTGATGCTAAGAGACAATGTGACAAGAGATGAGATACTGTGAGCTGATCAACGACGGTACATTACAACACACTGGATTCCGGTAAATTTCATATTCGACTTGACACAGATTTTTTATTATTTGTGGCGTTAGGAAAAATGGAAGGTAAAATCATTCGGGTTTTTGACATCGCGACGGATTTTCTTGGCAGCTACTGAGTTCACGGAGCATTTCTCGGCGGCATATGCAGTACGTTTGAATACATTATTATCATTTCCACACCACTTTGAAGTAGATAATACGGCGCGTTTTTGTTTTACCATTCAATTTAACATTTTTGTTTTATTATTTGTAAATCGAATGGAAAGTTGTATCCCCAGTAGGCCTATTCAACTTTAGCGCAATCATAACTTATAAGCACATATGCAACTTACAAGCACGGATGCGCTGTCGTAAACATAAATGCGCTGTCACAAGTGCTACCAGCGTTTAACAGCCTATTTTAATTTCATTATTTTAGTTCTGCGGGTGCAAACCATTTTTATCCTTCCAGCACATAGCTGTCAAAAATTTGTTTATTAACTAATTATTCAGTGTTGTTTTCATTTATTTTTTGTATTGTGAACCAGAGTGGTTTATGATCACTGTATATACTTTCAAATATGTTGATATTTATTTCAATATTGTCACTAAAGCAGAGATTAATGCATGCATTGTTTTCTGTCGTGATTGAATCATGTTGTAGCACGAAATAAAGGTTCTTAGTTTCCATAAACATTTTGAATGATTTAGCTTCATTACATGTTTTGTCTGTTATATTTATATTAAAGTCACCGATAATCACAATATGTTGGGGATTTTCCTTTTCTATTGCTTCAAGAACTTTATTTACATTATTTTTTAAATCATTATACCGCTTGTGATCATATGACTGTTCTTTGCTATATTGATACAATTATAAAAGCATTTGATTGAATCACACAATATTGACTTCGCGTATATTACATTACCAAACGGTTTTCTTATGGAAGTTGGGCAATCTATTCGTTGAATTATTGTATAATCATTTATATCTATATTATCATGATTCAATGTCCAAATTTCTACAAAACTAAGTATGTCACAATATTTAAAGCTCATGTTTGACTTGATAATTGGTAAATGTTTTCTCAGGCTTCGAACATTTTGATAAATTAATAAGATAGAATTTTCGCCTTTGTGATCTTCTGGAAACTTGAGGGATAATTTTAATGGATTCTCCGTTCTTAGTCGAAGCATTTCAGATTCAACTTTATCGAGCTTGTTTTCTTTTCGGGATAACGAATATTTACCTTTAATGAATAAGCCTTTTGCACTAGTTGCTCTACTACACGCAACGTATAACATTCTTCGATTTACTCTCGATGTTAAATTTACTACTACATTCGTATAAGTTCCACCTTGAGATTTATGAATTGTTATAGCTTCTGCAGGTGTTAATGGAAATTGTTTCCTACGTAATTGAATAGCTGATGCTTTTGTCAAATTCACTGTTCTCGTTGTAAGTTCTATTAGCGTTAAATCCAAAGGGATATTGCTAACTTTCATTTGTTGTAATGATTCTGATCTTGTAAAACAACCGACTCTAAGATCTTCAAATCGTAAATATACTCGTACGGGTATACGAACTCGATTATTTGTGTTATCTACGTAAAATCCATATGTTATGTGTTTTAATCGACCACATGCTCCATTAGTTAACCCGTCCTCGGTTCGAATATTTAGAATTAACATATATCTTGCTTCCATTTTCAATTGAAGGACATTCGATAACCCCTGAGTTTTGTTTGCGGCAATCGTTTTCGTATACTGCAACATTTTTCTCTTACTCTCAACTGTTCCTTCGCTAATGCAATTATCTATACATTCACTTATACACCCTTCGGTTTGTAATGAATTCAAATAATATGTATTATAATCGTTAACCAATTCATTGGTTGGATATAATATCATGCTATCTTTTGGGATATTTTCATTTTCACTTAATTTATCACACTGACGAGATATAAAAAGTTCATCATTTTCTCTTGTTGTTCTTCCAGAAGCTAAATTATTCTTTTTTATCTTCTTTTTGTCGCATTATTTCTGTTAATTCGTATAATTGAAATTGTGACCACAAATACGGACCTTGTAGTATTCCGAGGGAACTTTTCTCGCATTCAAATATCCATCCATCTAAGACAGGTTGCAATTGATGAAAATCCCCCAACACGATATAAGACATTCCTCCCAATAATTTATCATTACGAAGTATTTGCCGCAGTCGCTGATTTATCTGATCGAATACTCTACGTCCTACCATACTTATTTCATCAATAATAATAACTTGTACATCTTTTAAACAGCATGCGAGTGTATTAATTGTATCTGCGCTCAAGGTATTCATTGAGGTTTGGTTAATTGGTAAACTAAATGTTGAATGAAGTGTCATGCCACCTATGTTGAATGCTGCTTTGCCAGTTGGAGCACATTTGATGAGAATTAGTCGATCAGGTTCGTCGTTAACATTCAATGATAACCGCATCATAGATTGAGTAATTGCGTTTATTAATAAACTTTTTCCTACCCCTGCACCTCCAGTAATGAAATGATAAAAAGGAGTGTCATTCTTTTTTAATTTATACATTACTTCAGCATGATACTGATATTGTTTTTTATTTAGAGTAGTTATTAGTTGGTAATATTCACTGTCTTCCATTAATTTTGGAACAACAAATGTTTCTTTGATTTTTCCTGGATCGTTGCAGATCTCAAGTCCGATATCAGCACTATCGTACCCTATTTCATAAATTTTGAATTCATCAATACTTTCATTATTTTTATCGGGTTCGTTATTGTCGTTATTATCATCCATATTCTCGTTTTCCATTATTTCTAATATTTCGTCGTAATCTATTAATTTGTTGCGGACATATTTCGATTTATTTTCTTTGATGACTTCTATAGATTCATTGTAGCATAATTTAGCATTATCAAAGATTGGCTCATCATTACGCCAAGCTTTGAATAACAATAAATGTTCTCTATAATAGTTTATTTCGTCTTGATGTATATTATATCTTCTGTATCGGTTAATTTTTCTCTGTTTGCGTAATTTAATATATCCACCATCATTCAATAAGGAAATAAGTTTATTAGAAACCGTTTCTATATGACCTCGTTTTCATTGTCGTCTTCATCTTCATTTCTATCTCCTTCGTGCAGATAGGTTGTCCTCTGTTTCTTAGAACGGCTATAATTATAGAGGGATGCAAAGTCTGCTAAGCATACGTCTTCCATTGTAGCTGGACGTAAGCTGTAATAATCCAATAATCCTGATTGTACAATATCTGTACTATCTGGGTCAAGTTGCTCTAATTGTATTCTTGGCTTAATAATTTTGGTTCTTTCTTCAATAGGTACTGTATTAATATAAATTGAACTTCTAGAACAAAAAGACATTGTCATAGATAGTAAATGGTAAATGGCGTCTTGAGCTGAAATTTCACTTTTATTGACAAAACAATTAGTGACATTGCGCAATTGTTTTTGTATTGAATTATTGCCTTTTTTCATTAATTCTGCACAATCTTTCAATGTTTGTGCGAGACTTCTTTGAGATTTATTGATATAATTGACAACATATGATACACATGCATAAGCTTCTATGATAAATTAAATGTACATATTTGCTTTGTGTAATTGTAATATTGTTTCGTTGTATGGATTTATTTTTATATCACATACGTTTCTTTTCAATAATATCATTGGTCTGTGAATATACACTCGAATGGTCGTTATATATTCATCTTCTGTCATTGAAAGTGACTCCAAAAATTCATGAAATGTCATATATTTGTAAGAATTAAGATCTTTAGCAATGGCATTTAATTTGTCTTTTATAGATTTATATTGTTTGTAAAATTTTTTTTTTCGTCAGTATTTTCCAAAGGCTCGATGATTGTTGTTTTATTAATTGGATAATTCGGTATGTTGTATCTACAAACTACTAAGTTATGTTCTACTTTTTTACATTTTTTTGTATGCTTGTGTATTTGGAATGGTATTAATTGATCTATGTTTTTATTGTTTGAATTACAAGATATTCATTTATCAATAAAGTTTTCACATTTTTGTTTAGAGTTTGTATCATTGGGGTTGTAAACGGGTGCATTTTGCAGCCAAATCAGCGCATGCAAATGGGGACAGGGTATGATTCATGCACATAAGAATCGTACACGGTCAGGGTTGTGCACATTTGGAAACAAGCCTGCAAAGTAGAACCTTGCAAATTGCTTCCTCTAAATTTTGCACTTTTAACGAAGCTACATCTATGAGGAAGTATGTTGATCTGTTTTGGCTTCCTCATAGAGGAAGCTTCGTTAAAAGTGCAAAATTTAGAGGAAGCAATTTGCAAGGTTCTTTGCAGGCTTGTTTGAGCTCAATATATTTTACATTAGAACCCGTAACCTCGTAATTTGCACGATCCAGCGCGTGAACGAGATTTTTCAAAATATTCAAAATGCCATAAAATTTGAACGGCTGGACAGATCCGCGTCAAATTTCGACTCAAAACGTAGTCTATGGTTGTCCATATGTGAACCAAATTTGAGGTAGTTCTGCAAAAATTTTTTCCGCATTTTTTTTTTCGTGTCGGTTTTTTTTAGTTTCTCATGCCGCAAAATCGAAATTTACCGATATAATGACCGTTTCCTTGACGAAACTCTTCATTAATAATCAATAAACGTAATGACACGTTCGAAATTGCAATCGGATGTCTTATTATTTACAGGAGCTAAATTTACTTCCAGAGATTCGAAAAAAATTGGAATTGCAATAACATGTGAACTGCTTTACCGATTTTCTCCAAATTTTGTACAGATCATGGTTTGATGGTGGTCTATTAACGTACAAAATTTCATCCCTATATCTCTCAATTTACGGAAGTTACATCGTGAAAACAATTTTTGCCAAATTTTCAAAATTCTGCGAAATCTGAATTTATGAACCGATTCGCGTCAACTACAATCCCAAACAGTGTTGCATGATAGCCCACTCACATGCCAAATTTGAATAAGATTCATCGAAAATTGCGACAGTTATCGTGTAAACAACGAAACGTGCACATACACACACACACACATACATACATACATACATTTCGCACAAACCACTTTTCTCGACGTTTTGGACCATTCTGAGTCTACTGACATCAAAATCTCGAAAAAAAATTTTTTCACGAAAACAATGCTTCCTCTATGAGGAAGCAAAATCCAATAAAACGTGCACATAAAGATTAAAAATATACACATCGATATTAAAATTAATATTTATTGATAAAGTGTCATGCACATTTCATAATTTGTGTACGAAATCTGCGTACACATTGGAAAAAAAATCTGTTAATCTAAAATATTATTTACATGAAATATTTTTTTTTCGAAAAGTTGTACACATTTTCTTTTTATACATCACAAATTAATTATTAGTTTCACACATATTCGTTAAAAACGTTTACAAAAATAAGAAGCTGGATTATTTTTGTGCACGCAATTATCTTATAACAAACGCCGGAACGGCGGAGTGTGGCAATCACACGAGTTGAGAAAAAGATTCTCGCGCGAGTTTCGTATACAATTTTGTTTTACGATACAGGACTTACTCTTCTTTTGCCTTGACGAGTTCGAAAATTGCTTTCGGATCTTCCTATGTCAGAGCGAGTTGCAATACTTCGGCCGTAAATTTTTCGCGCAACGGCAAATGCTCGTCGGGAAGGTGGTCGTGACGCCCCTCAACTGTTAACGGCTGATTTTCAAGATTGTCGACGGAGTTAACGTAGACGACCGCCGTACAATCTTTACTACGTTGCTGACATCGAAAGATCGTACCACTGCCTCGTTTGTCTCGATGATAAACATAGCCTCGATAAACGTACCACGTGGTATTATTCTGCTTCCCGGGTAACCGTTGCATCGTGTACTATAATATTATAGTATATTACGATACAAGTGCGATAAAACTTTTTCGTACGAGCGTGAGTTTGCAGCATGAGCCGAAAGCGAGTGTTGAATCACACGATTTGCGAAAAAGTTTACAAATTTTCGATTTTCTTTGATTTTGAAGCTTCTTATGTACCTCTCGTTTTCGAAGTTTTCGAAAATTGACAGGAAGTTGCAACCACTTTTCGATAATATAGAAATATGAAAAAATCATGCATGTTAAAGACGTTAAAAAAATTAATTTTGCATAATAAAAATTCCAAAATGTTATTAACAAATTGATGAAAAATTAAATTGTTCAACAAATCCTTCGACAACTTAATTTTCTGTTTCAATGAAAATGATTTGTTCATTATTCTGAATATCTATGATTTTTTTCAAATTTTTTAATACACTTTAAATTTTGCGATTTTCCCCATGTAAAAAAACGAAAAATTCAATGTGAATTCAAAAATTTGAAAAAATTCATACATATTCAGAAAAATAAAATAACTATTTTTATTGAAACGAAAAAATTAGGTTGTCGAAAGATTTGTTGAACAATTTTATTTTTCATTAAGTTGTTTATAACATTTTGGAATTATTATTATGGAAAATTAATGTCTTCAACGCCTTTAACATGCATGATTTTTTTTAGATTTTTATGTGTTCGAGAAGAGGTTGTAATTCCTACTCAATTTTCGAAAACTTATGCGAACTCAGCTTAATGCGCAAGGACTACCTTAAGAGGCAGTTATACATCGGCGGAAACTTCGACGATGTCGGTAATGTAGGGTTCTGTAATCCTATTTATACTGACTTTTTTTTTAGAATTTCGGAAAACGCAAACTTCAGGCCCTTTTACCATAATTTCCTATGTGTGTTTCAAATTTCATTGCGATCCGACGCACCGTTTCGGAGAAAACACCGACCGAATTTTCGAAGTGATGCCGGCGCGTGGGCGCGGGGTCACGGGGGCGAGGGGAGCATCACTGCCTCTTAACTTCAATAGCAGGAAGTTGCTCGAAGACGCTCGCTTTCCCCGCAGCTTTCGTCGGCACTCGGCCGTTCGGGAAAAATCTGTACGAGCCAGAGACTCGATACGTCGAGCTTAGAGGCCAGAGAGCGCGCGCCGTGTGTGCCAACCGATCGGACGGCGCAGCAGCGTTAAGGTAGTCCTCCCGACTTGTCTGACGCCGCATAAGTTCGAGGGAAAATGAGACAGAATTACAAGCAGTTCTCGATAAGATTAAAATCTGAAAAAAATTAAGTTTCGAGAAGGTGCTGAAAAGATTATTTTGGCATAATAATAATTTTTAAATGTTATTAACAAATTACTTGAATAAATAATTTTGCAACAAATTACCCGTAAGTAAATTAAAAGTAAGTAACCTTATTTTTATGGCAAAAAAAATTAGGTTACCGGGTAAATTGTTGCTCCATTATGTATTTAAGTAATTTATTAATAACATTTTTCAATTATTATTGTGCCAAAAGAATCTTTTCAGCACCTTCCATATGTTTGATTTTTTTAGATTTTTATCTCATCAAGAACTATTCATAAGTTATGTCTGATTTTCCCTCGAACTTTATTTACACACCGCCGACGGAATCGCCGTCGCGCCGCAGCGTTCATTCGAAAACGGCCACCGCGGTGTTCGCGCGATGGCCAATACCGATCGAAAATGGCCATCGATCTCTCGTGTTCGCGACAAAATTATCCAACGAAAAACACGTGCGTCTGCTGTGTCAGACACGCGTGTTTTCGCCTCCTCTTCGCCTCCGGGAGTATCAAACATTATTAAAATTATGTCCACTCACCTTGTTTCTCCCCGCTTGTTCACCTCGTTCTTCTTCGCTTCTTTCTCCCAAAAATTCAATCACATACACACAAAAAAATTCGTCGTTGGTCCAGTAACCGGAACGTCACCTGATGACAGCTGTGATGACGTACGAATGCAGCTGTTTCCTGTTCACTGACGTGCGACTTGAATATGGAGTTTTTCTACATATTTAGTATATTCTTTTCAATATTTTGTGCACAATGTGTTGTGCACGATATTTTGTGTACGATGTTTGGGGCGTTTGTTATAAGACAACTGCGTGCACAAAAATAATCCAGCTTCTTATTTTTGTGAACGTTTTTAATGCATATGTGTAAAACTAATAAATAATTTGCGATGTGTAAGAAAAAAATGTGTACGTCTTTTCGAAAAAAAAAAATTTAATGTGAACAACATTTGTGATTAACAGATTTTTGTCCAATGTGTATGAAGATTTCATACACAAATTATAAAATGTGCATGACACTTTATCAATAAATATTAACTTTAATATCGATGTGTACATTTGCAATCTTTATGTGCACGTTTTATTGGATTTTTCCAAATGTGCACAACCATCATTGTGTACAATTCTTATGTGCATGAATCTTGCGATGTGTAAAACAAATTTTTTTTCCAATGTGTACGAAGATTTCGTACACAAATGATGAAATGTGCATGACACTTTATCAATAAATATTAATTCTAATATCGATGTGTACATTTTTAATCTTTATGTGCACGTTTTATTGGATTTTTCCAAATGTGCACAACCCTGACCGTGTATGATTCTTATGTGCATGAATCATACCCTGTCCAAATGGGGACTTCCTCGATGCTGAAATTCAATTCTATGATAAATATCTATGATCGGGTTTGTGTTAAAAGGACTCTCTTTAGAATTAAGAAATTTTAACACACATCTTATTCGGTGGTCGAAATATCTTGCACAAGTTACAGGATCTGCTTGTATTAACTTAGCCTTTTCTGGCCACGATAGTTTTTTAGCTTTGTTTTTGACCACGATAGTTTTTAGCATTTGAAATTGATTCATTGTGTAACACATTTTTGAGAATCCGTATTAAATCCTCCCATTTACTTTCTGCAGCGGAAAGTGTTAGAAATATGATTGGTTTTCCTAATTGACGAATCATTGCCATTAAAACTTTCTTTTTTTGTTGCCAAAAAGCTGGATTTGACCTATCGACTTGAAGAAATCTTATACAGTCGTTATCTTGCACTAATTTGTCAATGCAAGTTTGATTTAAAACACATTGTTCGTTTTACGTTTCATACGGAGATGAATTTGTATGAAAGATACTAATCTTTGTAATCTTACACGGCAATAACTAACAAACATTTTAGGAATTTTCTTTGCACATCTGCGATCATACATTCTAATTTCCGATTTCGCTATATCTGCAGCTGTAATGTTTTTATCACTTAACACTCTACTTTTCCCACCATAAATAGTTGGAAATGAAAGCAATTCGAAGTCTTCATCATTAAGTAATGATATTGGAATCTGATTTTCCCCTGGGGCCAATTGTATTCCTACATTGTTAATAACTTCATTTTCTAATAATGTTTCTTCACCGCCTGAATTAATAGGTTCATTATCTTTTTCTTCCCAGTCATCGATATCATCTTCGTTTTCATCTATTTCATTCTTATCTGGAACAATTGTAACCTCAACGTTATTCAAATCGTGATTAACATCTTCATCAATGCTATTGATATTATTTAGAAACTTTTGATCTTGAATCCCATGTTCGCCAAGGGTTATTTTGTGCTTTATATACAATTCAGTTGTAATTAGATGGTTGATTACATCTATTATTTTATGAGGTCTTATGAGTTTATAATCATAATATTGTTTATCACGCATGCGTCTCTTAAGTTTAACATGTATGACGTGAGTTTCATTTACATTTCGAGGAAGTTTGGAAACAAATGAATTGATATTCACTGGTACATTTACACAATTTCCTTTAATGCCGTATTGTTTATCTATTCCTAATGTACTGATTTGTAAGAATTGTAACCTTGCAGATATGAATCTTTCTTCCATAATTGTTAAATCTTTTAAGCTTAAATGTATTTCATTAAATTCTAAACCATTAATAAGTGCCAATTTAGGGATTCTGTTATTAAATAAGTATTTTCTGCCAGTTTGACATAAACAGATGTTATTATCATCCGTTCTAATTTTACATATATTATTCTAATTATTGTGAACTTTAGGTTTCGCTGACATCTGGGCAGGTGTCATAATCGCAAAGAATCTTCTGAACCATAATCCACCACAACACGAGCAAAAATGTGTTGGTCCGTCTGTAATAGATTTCTCATAATCTAGTAGTTCTTTGGTTTTGCTATTTTCAATGTGATTACGGTTTTCTGAAGAGTATATTGATGGACGATTAATATAGCTATTCTCATTCGTGTCTTCGTTTTTATGTTCACATTCTGAATTTTCTTGCTGAAGTAATTTCATCGTACGACAACTAAACAATAATCTAAATTTGACTTTCAATACGAACTATTCTAGCTTGATGTGTTGTATTACCAGTATGGGAAGTTAATTGATGTATTCGATTGACTTTATGGGGTGCTTTCAATTTTTTTTCTATGGACTCATTATATTTAATTACGTCAGCTTTAGTGTATTGTAACATTGCAATTTTATTATTCTCACGTATTTGATATGTTTGAATAACGTTGCTATGCGAATCTATAGATTGCGAGTATTTTTTTACATTTTCTTTTCTGTCTGATTTCTTTGAAATTCTTTTCATTTCTGATTTTTGCTCATTTTCTTTATATTCTGGATTTGTGTCGCGTTTACGTCGTTTGATTACTATGTATAGTTCATTTTCTCTAGTTTTATAATCGATTACTTCACGAAGTTTGCGTTTTCTATTTGTATCTTTTATTTGTTCCTGACTTCTTAGAAAACTATTTTGTCTCTTGATATGTGAATATAGATGTCTTTTTATCTTTAAATTAGTAATAGTATCACGTTTTCTATAAATTTCTGATGGAAGCTTTTGTTTTTTTCAGTACATTTATTAATCTTATATTTTTCTTTCTTTCTTGGTCTTTTATTTTCAAAATTTTTTTTTTTTTTACAAATACGTTATTTAATTTTTCTTGTTTCTTCATTTCAAAGACGTGTTTCCTTTCTTGATTTATTGATTTTTCTTCATTTGAATATTTTTTGTAATTATTATTTATCACTAGCTTTTGTAAAATGATTAGAGGAAAGCGATTATCAATTTTTGGATGTGTTGTAAGACTAATATGTCTACAATTGGAATCTGATATTACATTAGAATTTTTAGAAATATTTATATTTCGTTGTCTTTCTATCTCTTTTATATTATTCTCATTTTGTGTTTTTTCGATACGACCATGACTTATAGTTGGTTTTATATATGTTTCCCTATGGATATCATGTTCAGTCTGTAGATTAATACTATTAGAAACTATTACATTATTATCATAATGTTGACAGGTACTTTCATTTATATTTTCTATTGTGTTTTTGTTAAAATCTTTTATGTTTAAGGTTTGTTGTTTTTCTGATGTATTTATATTTTCAAGCCTTTTTAAAACAACTAATGTAAAACGATCATTTGATTTAATAACATTTTTGTTAGAAATATTATGATAAATATGTGGGAAGGTTTTGATAATTCTCGCGCCGTCTTTATGATGCTGTTTATCATTTGTTTCTGAATTGTTTTTATTATTTTCAAAGAAACTATTATTTATTTATTTTTTTTTTTATTTATTTATTTCCGTTTCCGAGGTACACCCGTGAGGGTTTTACCTTGCTCCCCCCTAGTTTTTCCCCTCCTATCACTCCCTACCCGCACTTAGCTAAGCTAACCTAACTTCCGTGCGTCCGCAGCCGACTTAGCTACACTGTACCGCATTTGCCGAGGGCACGGGGAAACTGCGGAAAACCCGTGCCGGTACAGACGGCATTATATATTTCTGATTCTCCAGTGTATACACGAAAGAAACACATGCTTCTTAAGTGCAGACACCAAAGTATCTGAAAAAATGCCTCCCGCTCACTGTTTGATGCGCTAGTCGATGCACGGCTAAGCGGTCACCCATCCAAGTTATGGCCGCAATCAATGCTGCTTAACTCGTAGGACCGCCGAAGCCGCACTCCGACCGCACACCCATCAGTGTCGGTTCAAAGAAACTATTATTTGTTTTATTTGATTGTTTGGGATTTTTTATTTTTTCTAATCTCACTATCGCTTTGTATTTTTCGTCGTTAATTTTTTCATCTGATATTGAATTATTATCTCTGACGATTTTTGTATCACTTATTTTGAATTGTCGTGTGTTTAGTTCCTTGTAGTTTTTAGGTGTTCGTTCTGTGATGCTTTTATTTCTATTGTTAGATGGCAAGTTCATTTCACGTTTGTTCTTTATGTTTTGAATACGTTTCGACTTTCTTTGTTCTTTAGACACAGGTTGTTCGTTCTCTTTGATATTGCGGTTTTCAGTTTGCGATTTACATTTGGTCGGACTTAGTTCGTGGTTTGGTCTGGATTTGGTCGAATTTGCGGTTGTGGTCGGACTTTTGTTCGGTTGGCGGTTTTCCTCATTTAATGTGATTTGCGATAAGTGTTCTGCTATCGATAATACTTCGTTTGGTACGTCTTTATTTTTAGACTTGGTTTGAGAGACTGGGCAATCCGTGTCATCGTTTTCTTGTTTGGTTGTGTTGATACTGATCTGCGACAATCGTTCTTCTATTGCTGAAACTGCGTCATGTTCATCTTCAGAGTGCTGTAATGTTTGTTGACTTCTAGTTCTCGATTCGTTCATTTCTTGTAGAATTTGGAAATGTCCATTTCTATCATGTCCTTGAAACAGTAGTCCAATGTACTGTTGTGTAGTTTGCTTGTCTCTTTGGTCGGTATCCAATGTTGCCGCATGGGTAATGTTGTTACCGTCTTGTCTATACAATTAAATTCCTCCTTTGTAGAGATTCACGAACATACCGATTTCGAAGTCCGTACCGTACGTTTTGTCTGCTCCCATACTACGGAGATAATCATCTTCGTTTTTGTACGTGAAGTCTGGGCACGTGGCATCAAGAAGTGCTTTGTTCGCAGTCCAATTATCAATTGTATATTTCACTATATCCTGACGAATTTGCCGATGAAAATTTTCATTTTTATACATACCGTACGATAGACTGCGGAATAAACAGTTGCCGTCGCCACGTATGTTGATGATCTGAAATTGATTATTGTTCATCGTATCTCTTGATTGTAGAAATATTACTGTCTAAACGCGTCGCAGATTCTTTTATTATGGTCTTAAAAGTAACCTTTTGGGCGCTTAAACAGCCTCTTCTACAGCGCTATGTGCAGCTTTTTCTACAATGCTAACGCAACGTAAACGCGTCGCAGATTCTTTTATTATGATCTTAAAAGTAACCTTTTGGGCGCTTAAGCAGCCTCTTCTACAGCGCTATGTGCAGCATTCTCTACAATGCTAGCACAACGTTTTTTACAGTGTTTTATTTGCAATTTTTGGCGCGATCAGTTAGCCTATTGATTATTTTCTTCAATGTTTGAAGGGAAACTGAAAAAAAAAAAGATTTAATTAATGATTTATCAACAATAATTTGAAAATGTTATCATTATAGAATCATGATTATACATTTGTTCCTATAATATAAATATGTCTAAGACTGAATTACGGCGCCGTACGATCCCAGTGATAATAGGTTATATAAGTGCCATAGTTGATACGGCATAAGTTTGAGGGAGTATAAAACAGAATTACGAACAGTTTTCGATGAGATAATTATCAGAAAAAAAATCAAGATATAGAAGATTCTGAAAAGATTATTTTAGGACAATAATGATTAAATAATATTATTTGATCCGGTGCTTTGGCCTAGTGGATAGCGTGCTAGCCTCTAAACCAGAGCACCGGTAGGTCGAGGGTTCGAATCCCGCTGCCGTCGATTTCGTTGGGAATAATAACACTCGGGCGCGATGTAGCTCCAGGTACATATGTACAGCTGTAGTCCGAGTGTTTACATTCTCAGCGAAACGCGATTAGCTCCGGCGGCGCGAAGCGAACTTGAGACCGACTGTATCGACGGAGGTTTTCTGCAGTTTCCCTCTGTCTTCTAGACTCTGTCCAGAAGCAAATTCGATACAGTAGGGGAAGTCTGATGCAGCCGCACGGGGGGACGGGTCCGGGGAATTTGCAGCAGTACAAAAAATGTTCACGAAACAGAAAAAAGTATAGGATAACTCGGGCCGACCCTGTATAGGCAACAATGCCTGAAGACGGGGGAAAATGCAATAAAAAAAAATATTATTTACAAATAATTGAAATAAAGAATTTTCTAACAAACGACTCGGCAGCTCAATTTTGTTTGATATAAAAATAATCTGTTTACTTTTCTGAATACGTATAAATGTATAGAAAAAGAATTACAGAAATATAACTCAGATCAGGTTATAATAACTAATGCGACATATTATACACAGATTACAACCCTCATCTTTGGTTTGTGCTACAAACTCACACTTGTTAAGGAAAAATTTTATCGCACTTGTATCGTAATGTACCATTTTCAATGCATTGAAGATTTACAACCCTACCGGTAAGCATATTTGCTATTATTAATTATTGCATGAAAATATAACCCAACATTGTATAGTATTTGATATTTTTTATAATTTATAATTAATTTTCACTTGTTATAATTAATAAACGATATTGAGAGTCGCGACTCTCGTATTTTTTTATTTTTTTTATGTTGTGTACAGCAACAAACAAAAACACTTCAGAAACTTTTTCAGATTTTTCAAAAAAATGTTGTTTCTGTAATCACTTAAAAACTGAATATCAACAAGTATAGCGACAATTTGTTTACAGAAAATTCTGTGTTAAAAAACGAAATTGTTGAGGCTAGGCCCATCGGGGGGCGACAGGGTATGACTCATGCACATAAGAATTGTACACGATCAGGGTTGTGCACATTTGGAAAAATCCAATAAAACGTGCACATAAAGATTGCAAATGTACACATCTATATTAAAATTAATATTTATTGATAAAGTGTCATGCACATTTCATAATTTGTGTATGAAATCTTCTTACACATTGGAAAAAAAATCTGTTAATCACAACTATTATTCACATGAATTTTTTTTTCTTTCGAAAAGACGTACACATTGTTTCTTACACACCACAAATTAATTATTAGTTTCACACATATTCATTAAAAACGTTCACAAAAATAAGAAGCTGGATTATTTTTGTGCACGCAATTATCTTGCAACAAACGCCCCAAACATCGTACACAAAATATCATGCACAAAATATTGTGCACAAAATATCGTGCATAAAATATTGTGCACATCTATCTGGTTTATTTTTTTTAAGGTTTTCTTTTCAGCTAAAAGCAGAGTTCATAAGCACATTATTTATTGATTTTTTTGTCCAACTGATATTTTTACATATGACACCCTTTTCAAGTCGCATATTCTTCCTCTAAAAATACTAGTTACAACCCTTTTTTACTTGATTAAAAAAAATATATATGAGACCCGCCCCACTCCTCTTCTGATATTTTCTGATCTTTTGCATGCCACCAAATTGTATCACCACTTCAATTGCTGCAGGGAATCTCAGGACAAGAAAATAAAACACAAATCTAAGTCTCGTGTTTGTTTTATTACCGTATGCAAAATAGTGCGCAGCATAGACAATAACAGCGTTAAAGAAAAACAAGGAGAGCGAGCGAAGCGAGCACTTTGTTGCTAGTAGTAATATAACTGTGCGGACTATTATTTCGATGTTAAAACTCAGTGCAAACTTGATCAATTGTTCCTCGCATATTACGGACATCAATGGAAGTAGCGCACGATCGCGCACTAATCTTGCACGGATGAACGTAATTGCAAGTTTCCCTCATACTTATGAATACCAGTGAGAGTCGGTGCACAATCGTGCACGCATACTTCACTGATGCTCCTAAGAATGTGTGCAACATCCCTTTCTTTGTTCTAAGCAAGTTGTTCAATTTTATACTTTTTTCGAACTATAATCGGACGGGATGGATCTCCGTTAAAATCTACAAATGCTAAAAGTTTATTGCACAGACGGAATTTTACTCATGTTTAGTAATATAACTGTGCGTACTATTATTTCGTTGTTGAAACTGAGTGCAAACTTGATCAATTGTTCCTCGCAGATTACGTATACCAATACAAGTAGCGCACGGTCGCGCACTAATCTTGTAAGGATGAACGTAATTGTAAGTTTCCCTCATAAGGTAAACGTACCAATGGCGGGTCGTTTAAGGCGATGCCTGTTTTATTTGACAATTTTCGCAAGCATATATTGATTATTATAACTAATGGTGGTAATGAATCGAAAGGTTGGACCTTCTAGTTTCTGAAAATGAACGAATACAAATATTTTCCATGTTTTTTTAAATATTTATTAACTAAAATGCTGAAAAAGTCAGATGCACCAGTCCCGGGACAACCATTTTTGTCAATGTCCCGATGTCGAGACGTCCAATGTACGTATTCGTGGACACCGATGTTTCGGCATGTACTTACATGAACAATTGCACTTTATACGCTTACTTACTTATATCTATAATATTATATTAATAAAATATTTATTATATGATATATTTATGATAAAATATATTAAAAAAAACGCTTATTTTAGTACTGAAACTGAAAGATTATTTTTTCTGCCTTTTTTCCGCCAGCTCTCTTTTCTTTGCCTCGATATTTTCCTTCTTTTCTGCCAGCATGCGTTTTTTTGCTTCCTGGACCTTTTTTTTCCTCAGCCTCTTTTACATTCTTCTCTTCTCGCGCTTGTCTTCTTTTCTCAAGCCTTTGCTCTTTCTCCATTACTTTTCTGCGTTTTTCCTCTTCCTTCGATTCGTGGTAGTTCAACCACTCATCGGATGTTGCCACGGTCGGGACTTTCTCGGTTCTTTTGAGCTTCTTCTTGTTCTGTACCTCCGCAGGCCAGAACAGAGCTTTTGCGAAAGGACGTGGTATATTTTCAGGAGCACGAGTCTCGACGATACCCTTACCTAAACAGATTTCCCCTGCACATAAGCGACGTGCGAAGCAACAAATATTACGATCAATTATACATTTTGTAATACAAACCTTCACCCGTATTACTGTGCACTACGTCCATCGTTGCGTCATTTCTTTCGTTCTGGGTCGCTTCCTCGGTGCTGACCTGAATGAGGGTGCCACTTTCGTCGATGTCGAAAGTAAGGAAATCGTTTTCCTGAAGAGCAGTCGCTACGTCGTCTACGACGCTGACTTCCTCGGCATTCATCAGCAACTCGTGAATGATGAGACTTTCTTCATCCGCTACCTCCATACGGGTTTCGTGCACCACGACCTCGTTGACGATTTCGACGTCTTTAACTTGAGTTTCCGTAGAATCTTGATTATTCGCTTCGTAAATAAATGAAACCAGAAAACTAATCAATAACAGTCAAAATAAAACTGAATTTCCAGAACCACTGTAACAGATCATTTTGGGATAAATGTTATAAGAAAAATATTTCTATTCATTATATACCGGCGAGTCCCTTCATCTGAAGCCAGAAGTGAAAAAGTCCTTCATTTTTCGTTTCTCCACTCCAAACTCCTGTGCTTTCCAATCGTCGGAAGGTCTCCAGCAAATTCGGAGATAATTGTTGTTCGAAGAATTGCACCTGCTCTGCATTTCTTGAACTACCTACGTTCGGATCCTCGTTTTCGACGGCAATACCGGGCTCAGTTGTCTTCCTTTGACCTTTCTTGAGGACGTTGAAATCAACAGCATCCGCTGAGAACGGCGACAAACCACACGTTTCAAATCCTCTCGTAATAGTCCGCGTGAGATCCATCGAGTCCACCGTCGTCTTCAGCAAAGGCGCAAACCACTCTTTCTTCAAGCGTGCTCCTTCGTTTTCTAGACGCCAATGGTTCACGCTTTTTTTCCATGCGGTTTTTAGTGGATGGAAAACAGCAACGTCCAATGGTTGCAAAATATGCGTGGCATTTGGATATAATGCAACCAACTCGATTCGATGATCTCGGCAAAAGTTACTCAGAGGCAACGTTAAATGCGAAGAATGACCGTCGACGAAGAGTACGATCGGAAACTCCACGTTGTTCTCCTGGAGCCAGGGATAGAAGATGTTTGCTATGTACTCGTAAAAAGTTTCAGCCATCATCCATCCTCGTTCAGAAGTACCGATGCTCCATCCTTTTGGTACATTGTGCGAAACACTGGCAGGCATTCTTTGGTACCAGTACATAATCATGGGCGGTGCCAGCGTGCCGGCGGCGTTAACCATGAAAAGTGTCGTGAGACATTCTTTCTCATCTCCATTCACTATTTTATAAACTCCTTTCGCTCCCTTCCGTACGATTACGTGATCTGCCTTGGGACACAGCATAAACGCTGTCTCGTCGCAGTTGAATACTCTCGACGGATGAATGTTCAGCAAATCTTTTGAAGCCAGATACTCCGAAACCTCGTTGAAACACTTCTTCAATTTTTATTCTGTGGCTGACGCACGATTATAAGTCAGGTTTTGAGCTACGCGTTGAGCCAACTCTGGATTCCTTCGGCAAAACCCTTCATACCAATGTCGACCTGGTCGATCGTTGGTGAAGGGATTTTCTCGCCCCAGCTCTACAATAAGAGACTTTGCCGAATCTAGAAGTTGGTCACGGGTAACCGGAAACCCTCTATCTGCGGAGTGGAAGAGCCACTGGACGATCACCTTTTCTTCGTCTCGAGTGAAAATGGACGGTGGGCCCTGAGCGATCTCCATCGGTCGATGGCATTTAGCCTTGGCGAAGATTGTACTCCTCGGTACTCCATAAGTCTGGCTCGCAGTCCTTATTGCGATTCCAGCCCGCACAGCCCTCACAGCATTCTCTACGTCTTGATGGCTGTATTGCCTTGGCTTAGCCTTAGGAGGCATAATGCCCACGCTAGAAATAGGAAAGAATTATTTATTAAATATGTCATTATTTTCTTATATTGTTATTTGTTTTGTTTTTTGTTTCTTGTTAAGTTTTATCATAAGTAAGTGGCTGGAAGTCGGTGCGAAAATGTCGACATAACCTCTTTCAAGTGCTGAACGAACGAACATGCAAATGTTTCACCATCTGTGTCGATATTTTACAATGGTACAGTTTATAAATAGTAAATATGTATGTACTTACTCGTGACGATTTATCAGAAATCCGGGAGTCTTTATCACTGCAATATTCGTGCGTTATTGTTCTCGGTTAACTGTCGCCTGTCGCACACTTAACCTAACAGCCGCGTCGAAATGGCAATCTCGTGTTGGTGTTCCGACTCTGGGTCTCAGCGAGATTGCTTCGTTGCCCCAGTCGCGGGACACTCGTTGGACACCGGTACCAACCTACGTTCGGCCAGTCCCAATAAGGGGACACGGAAATAATACGTTAATAAAATATTATGCGTAATATTTGACATTATAACTTTAATCTTTACGAATTTCTGTATCGGAAACACCTATAAAAAGTCTCGAACTCGGTATAATGTCCATAGTCTCGTATAAATTATTATTCGGCTCTCCTTAGCTAATTGGTTTAGATGTATGCTGAAAAACCTCGACCGACATGAGCCCGCCCATATACTTAAGTAGTACATTTTTAATTTACCATGAATAATATTAAACTTTTGCACGTATGTCAATTATATACAATAGATACGATTGTAAGTCTTACATATCACATTTTATTCATTAAATTCTTAGTATCTACAAATATCTGCTTAGTGTCCCGCAATTAGGACGTGTCCCGCCATTGGTACGTTTACCTTACTTATGAATACCAGTGAAAGTCGGTGCACATTCGTGCACTCATACTTCGCTGATGAACCTAAGAATGAGTACGAAATCCCTTTCTTTGTTTTAAGCAAGTTGTTCAATTTTCTATATTTTTCTAACTATAAACGGACGAGATGGAGTCTCCGTTAAAGTGTACGAGTTCTAAAAGTTTAGTGTACCAACAGAACTTTACTCATGTTTAGTAATGCTAGTAACAACGCGTTCGCTTCGCTCTCGCTCCTGTTGTTTTTACTTCGCACGGCTCGCTACGAACGGGCGCGTTGCGCGCACCCTGTTAGTTCAAATTTACCGCTCTAAGTTTATCGACTATGACGTAGGCATCGTCGATCAATCACAGCACGAATAGAATGGCTTCACGATTATCTCGAACTTCGATTTCGATTGTTCATGTCTTTTTTACTACGGGAATAATAACTGTGCGTACTAGTATTTCGCTGTTGAAACTGAATGCAAACTTGATCAATTGTTACTCGCATATTACGGACATCAATAGAAGTAGCGCACAGTCGCGCACTAATCTTGCACGGATGAACGTAATTGCAAGTTTCCCTCATACTTATGAATACCAGTGAGAGAGTCGGTGCACATTCGTGCACTCATACTCCGCTAATGATCGTAAGCATGATTACGCAATTCCAGTGTTTGGAATATAGTAAAAATCTGTTGGCGAGATTTATCGACTTTCGTGTTATGGTATCGACGTTCGAGATTTGCATTGTCGCCAAATTATTCGTGTCCTGATTGGTCGGGGCGCTGCAGCGCCAAGCAAACTCCACTCCCGCGCGATAGCGCGCGTGGTGACTCTAGTCCTCCATTTAAAAGTTCATAAGCAACCATTGTTGTCGGTTTATTTGGTCTCTGATTAGTCGTTGGGAAACCGGCAGTTTGTTGTTTAATTAGCGGGAAATTTACCATCGGATAAGGTTTTTTAATTTTGTGAAATCAAACATCTTTTCGCAAAGAAAACGGCAAGGGCTTTCGTAGAAATTTGCGATTTTTCGAGGGTCTGCTAAAAAATTCTGCAAAAAATCGAAAAATCGCGTTCCGTCTTGCGGCATTCTCTCCGTTGAAGTTTTCTTTCTAACCCAAAAAGAAAATCCAGATTTCGTTCAGCCAAAGAAAAATTACATCGATTTTAGTAAAGGAACAAAATTTGAAAAAGTGCGTTATGATTTGTCGCGTTTTTCTCCTCAATTTTCCGATTTTTCGAGCAAAAACCCGTGATTTTTTTAATCAGCGGGAACTGCCATCGTATTTGCTTAGATTTCCTGACTTTTTTTAGTTCCGCCTCGTCGAGTTCTTCTCTTCTTTCTAGGCGGTACTCCATCTTCCTGCTCTCCGACTTGCGGTATCGAATGATCCCGAGGTTGCGGTGAGGGATCTCGAAGCCTCGTTTCGATTTCTGCAACCTCTGGAGCCGCAGGTTCAGTGCGCAGATCTGGCACTGGCTCTCCCTGGTTAAACGATCCGATTGGAACCAATGAAACGAACAAAAACCAATTGAATCCTATTAGAACCGATTATTTTTCAATCTGAATTTTGTCTATATGATCGATTTCTATGTTTTAATCGGAATCGCTAAGCAGAGCTGTTACCGGTATTCCCGGTGCCACCACGTCACCAACTACACGATCTGCAGCTGTCGGCGCGATCGGTCCTAGCGGCTCCGGTTCCGGTACAGTTCGCGGCGCTGGGACCTCGAGAACCGCATCATCGTCAGGTCGGACGAGTGCTCGTCGACGCGGCCGCCCTCGTGGCCTCCTTGTGGCAACTGGGACTGGCTCTCCCTGGTTAAAAGATCCGATAAGAAACAATGAAGCGGACAAAAATCCAATTGAATCCTATTATAGAACCGATTATTTTTCAATCAGTAGTTTGGCCATTTCATCGGTTTCTATATGTTTTAATCGGAATTGCTAACTAGGGCTGCTACCGGTATTCCCGGTGCTACCACGTCGATAACTGCATGATCTGCAGCTGTCGGTCCGATCGGTTCTAGCGGCTCCGGTTCCTGTACTGGTCGCGGCGCTGGACCCTCGGAAACATCGTCAGGTTGGACGAGTGCTCGTCAACGCGGCCGCCCTCGAGGCCTCCTCGCAGGAATCGGTGGCACTCCGGCCGCCGAATTCGATTGCGGTTGGTCCTCACGTCTTTCGTGCACATGGGTTTCAGGCGCCTCAGGCATTAGTTGCCGATCAACGACTAGGATTATAGTAGGTTAAGTAGCAGATTATTGCAATATCCACGTTGGCTTTAATTTAAGGGTGGAACCTACGTTAGGAGGCTCATTTTCACAGATTTTTAGGAATTTTTTAAATTATGAGCGCTCGGTTCTATGGTCATGAAATCTTAACAAATGCGAATATCGCTTTGAAAATTTGGCAGCATTTTCTTGGATAGTTAAGCTGACGATATATGCAATAAAAAAGTTCGATTTTTTGAACCTCCTAACCTGTCTTCCTCTCTTAAGCTATTACTTTCGTGCACTCTTCTCCTTCTTCTGATATGCAGTTCGTTTTCTAGAAATCCACCTGCGAATGGATATGTAAAAAATGATGCATAGATAATCGTACATCTATACTATGTATATAAGATGGTATATATACCAGCGCCAGGAGCCGCATTTAAATTTTTATTCAAGAATTCTCGTTCTTCAACATTAATCGGGTTATTCTCCGTTGGTCCGCGCTGTTGTTCGTCGAATAGGAAAACTACAAGTGTTATATTAAATTGTAGTTAGAAATCAAGGTGAAAATAAAATCAATAATAGTACATCACGATATTAATGCGAAAAACGCGGTTTCACAGGCAAAGGGCAAGGAGCAAAAATGGGGGGGGGTAACCCCATTTTTGCCTCTTGTGAATTAAAATTATAAGCGATACTCGGCGGAAAAACGTTTTCTCAGCTCGTGTGATTGCAACACTCGCCATTAGCTCGTGCTGTAAACTCACAGCACACTCGTGAGAAAACGTTTTTACGGCCTCGAATCGTAATATACTATTATATCACGAAGTGTAAAAGCGCGCATTTCCGCATGCGAAGCGTGCGGAAAGTCGCATTTTACACACTGAGTGAAATAAAAATAAATGTTTTATCTGCTATTAACCTCTTGATAGATGCAGCCTCCTCAGGTTGGCAATCACTGTGAAGAATTCCTCAACGTCCAATCTAAAAACAAGAAACGCTAAGATGAATTAAGAGGAGAAAGATGTTGACTTACAGTGGCACGCAATAGTTGACCTGCCACCTCGTCTAATGCCGCATTAGTTCGAGGGAGAATGTAACATAAAATATTGTTCGAAATTCGTGCGTGAAACTTTTTCACAACACTTGTGTGAGCAGCACTCACCTTCGGCTCGTGCTGCAAACTCGCATTCGTTTTGAAGAAGTTTCATCGCACTTGTATCGGAAACGACTATTAGTAATCGGAGGTTGTAAATGATACTTCAATTTTACCGATTTATTTCGAATTCAATCTCGTATCGGTGGATAGCCGCATCGGTCAATTCAAGATCGAGTGGTCTCCAATTCCGGTGTCGACCTCCGTTCGATAGAGCGCGATATTCTGACATTGCTGTGTCGATGACCTTAGAGAGATTGGCTGGAAATTTCGTTTTATTTTAGAAGCTACATCAGCAAAAGCCATCGTTGCCAAGAGATGGGCGATGTTGAGAAAAAAAATCGATGTTCAAAGAATCGATTATTTCACAAATCAATTATCAAAATCAATCACCGATCATCGATTAGTTCTTAAAAATCATCGGAACATCAATTGTTTCACATCAGCAGAAAATCAGCAAAATGATCTTACTCATCATCTTCCAAATCGGCTGGTGAACACCAACTCGTTTTGCTGCGTGAAGATGAAAATTTTCGCAGGTATTGTTGGTTCGTACTGGGTTCTTGTAGACGGACAAGACGTCTCGCAATGGAACCCAGTACGACCTCAAATAACTACCAAAAGTTTGCAAATTCGGTTGGTCTTCGCGATCAATCAGATTCGTGATGTGTTGGGCTCCTTCTTGAATATTTTCTGGTGGCAAGTGAGCCAGAGCATAACACTTCTCCAGAATGTATTCGCAATTTCGAATTCGCAGACTCTCCCATTTTTTCACGATGGCCTATGACAACATAACATACACTCAGTCAAAAAAAGAAGGGAACAGAAAAACTTCCAACCTTTTTCATTGATTTTTGAACGGTTGGCATTTTTAGAAAAATTGTTGAATCTCTAGTTTGAAAATTTTACCAGTAATTTTTTTTTATTGTACCAGATTTTACCAGATTTAAAGTACCAGAAGGTACTTTTAGAACATTTCTTTCACTTTACGAAACCCAGCTTTAGCTCGCTGTGCAATTTACATTAGTTCATGAGATATTAATGATCTACGAAAAAAAATGGTCCTTTTTGCTTTCAATGCCAATATCTCAGCGACAAATGATCGTACAGAGATAAAAAAACCCACCATTCTAAATCTAAAGCTAAAGCTAAAGAATCCAGCTAAATCACCCCGGTATTGATAAAGCCACAAAAAAATGTTTAAGCCCGTAGACGATTTTGAAAAATCAAAAATATTGCAAACTTCTTTTTCCTGCTGCGACTCCTTAAGTTGTAGCCGAGCGTGTTGGTTAAAAAAAAATTACTGGAAAGATTTTCCAACTATAGATTTCAACCTTTAAAACGCATTTTGTTTTTCTATGATTCGACCATTTTTCACAAAATGACAGCTTTTCAAAAATCAATAAAAGAATTTGGGAATTTTTCTGTTCTCTTAATTTTTTGGCTAAATACATACAATCGTCAAGCACATTTCTCTAGTTATGTGTAAGTGACTTACAGCCTTGTAGTGAAACAAGCAGCCGCAGACTCTCGCATTCGGGAAATTATTTCGGAAACTGTTGATCTGAGCAGCTTCGAAATCGCCGGTAATCGTCGTTACATTTTCGCTTAAAGACGGTATAATGAGTAGCACCTTCGCCCAGATAGCGTCGTACATCGCGGTCGTTTGCGACGAGGCAAATACAACAATGGCTGGAAATCCCTAATAAAATATTTTCCTCAGCTTATTGTGATACGACTTAACGAATTAAGGTAGTCCGAGCGTTACAGAAATGTGAGATTCACAGAGAATTCCGAACGTTTCGCAATAGAATATAAATCTGAAAAATATAAAGCATATCGAAGTTGTTCGAAACATTGATTTTGCGTAATAAAAATTCTCAAAAGTAATGAGCAAATTCATGAAAAAAAAGTTTTTTAACAAATTGTCTGGCAACATAACTTTCTTTTCTAATGAAAATAATTTGTTACTTTCTCTTAATACCTATGCATTTTTTCCGAATTTTTTCGTGATTTCGAAACTTCGTGATTTTGTTGAACAATTTTTCCCGAATTTCCAAATCTCCGATAAATTTGGAAAAAATCCATGCGTATTAAGAAAAATAAAAAAATGATTATCATAAAAAAAAGTTAAATTGCCGGGTAATATGTTAAACAAGTTTTTTTGATCGATTAGATCATAAGTTTGTTAAATTATTATTACGGAAAATTAATGTCTCGAATCTTCTAATCAAAACCGTAATTTGCGCCAATCTGACCATTGTTCTCGATATAACTCGGCCCCTGATTGGTCGTTGGGAAACAACGGCCGTTCGATGGTTAATATCGCGAAATTTCAAAGGTTGCCAGGAATAAAAAATCGTTCTTTGCGTTTTTCTCCTCGAATTTTTTATTTTTCGGACCAACACCTGTGATTTTTGGAATCAGCGGGAAATTTCCCATCGGATAGGGTTTTTAAAGTTTGGGAAATCAGAAACAATTTTCCGCCAAAAAATCGGCAAGGTTCCTCCTACGCTGGCTAACCCTCTCCGCGCGCGTCATTGTTCCTAGTAGTTTGTACATACTTGATTTTGTACAGATTTTTATTCAATTGGAAATGTACCACTCGGAATACCTTAACAATTTCGCCGGCACTTACAGCAACGAGCTTCCGGAAGTGAATCGCGTAGACCTGCCGGAATCCGGGTATCAGTGATCTTATCTATAGTTTAAAAAGAAAGACAAAATGACTGCCCGAAAAGGTTATATCGGATAACAATTCGCTCGCTTTACCGACTCTCGTCAAATATTCAGAGACACGGTAGCGTCTCGGCGTCAGGCATAAAAAAGAAATATGTGAGGGACATGAGACAAAGCGCTACCGCTTCTCTGATTTACTGCGCGTTTAAACGATTTTCTGTTACTTTAAAATACGTCACGTACGAAAAATGTTTTGGGTTCAATATTTCTGATTTATTTTTCTCTTCCAAATGAGCCCTGTCGTTCATTTATCCGCACCTTGAATGTTCCATCAGCATATAGCTGCTTGGAAGAAGACAGTGGCTGCCGCATGTCTTCGTGCATCAGTACGACGGCAGTCGAACCGTCTGTAGCATGTACAGTTCCCTGGTACAAGTGCCGCAAAGGAGGGTACTCGCCCAGCATATCACCGAATTCCGCCGTAATATGCTAAGCTGTCAGCAATCGGGCTATACCTTCAAGTGATAGAAAAATAGTATATTACGATACGAGTGCGATGAAACTTTTTTTCACGAGTGTGATTTTGCTGCACGAGTCGATAGCGAGTGTGGCAATCACACGAGTTGAGAAAAAGATTCTCGCGCGAGTTTCGTATACAATTTTATTTTACGAGTCAGGACTTACTCTTCTTTTGCCTTGACGAGTTCGAAAATAGCTTTGGGATCTTCCCATGTTAGTGCCAGTTGCAGTACTTCGGCAGTGAATTTTTCGCGCAACGGCAAATGCTCGTCGGGAAGGTGGTCGTGATGCCCCTCGAAAGTTATCGGCTGATTTTCGAGATTGTCGACGGAATTTACGTAGATCACTACCGAACAATCTTTACTTCGTTGCTGACATCGAAAAATCGTACCACAGCCTCGTTTGTCGCGATGACACACGTACCCTCGATAAAAGTACCTCGTGGTATGGTTTTGCTTCCCGGGTAACCGTTGCATTGTGGACTGTGAAATTATAGTATATTACGATACGAGTGCGATAAAACTTTTTCTCACGAGTGTGAGTTTGCAGCACGAGCCGAAGGCGAGTGTTGAATCACACGAGTTGCGAAAAAGTTTACAAATTTTCGATTTTCTTTGATTTTGAAGCGTTTTCACCCAAAATTCGCGTGGACGCCGATGCGCCTATGTTGATATTATAATCATGGCGATAAGTCGGCGAGGGTCATCTTTGCAATTCTGCAAGAAATTGAAAAATCGAGGAATCGCGTTCCGCCTTGCGTTATTCTCTTCGTTGAAAGGTTCTCTTTCGAATGCGAAAAGGAAATCCAGATTTCCTTCATCCAAAGTAAAATTACACCGATTTTAGTGGAATGACAAGCATTTTTTTTCCGCCAAAAAATAAAATCACGGTATACCCCTTCTAAAAATGTGCAAAAAATCGAAAAATCGAGATATCGCGTTCTGTCTTGCGGTATTCTCTTCCTTAAACGATTCTCTTTCCAATGCGACTAGAAAATCTAGATTTCATTCATCCAAAGTGAAATTACACCGATTTTAGTGGAGTGACAAAATTGAGAAAAAGGTCACAATCATTTTTCACATTTTTCTCCTCGAATTTTCATTTTCTCCGGCAAAAACCCGTTATACTTGGAATCAGCATAAAATTTCCCGTCGGATAGGGATTTAAAACATCGTAAAATCAAATTTTTTTTTGTCGCCAAAAAATGACCTAAAAATGCGCGATTTTTGAGGGTTAAGTTTAAAAATCTTTAAAAAATCGAAAAATCACGAAATCGCGTTCCGCCTTGCGTTATTCTCTTCGTTGAAAGGTTCTCTTTAGAACGCAAAAAGAAAATCCAGATTTCATTCATCCACAAAAAAATTATATCGATTTTAGTGAAGTGCCGAAATTAAAAAAAAATGAAAAATATTTTTTCGCGTATTTCTCCTCGAATTTTTTATTTTTCGGACAAATACCCGGGTTTTTAGAAACAGCGCGAAATTTTCCATCGGATAGGGTTTTATACTCACGACGAATCGGGTGCGCGTGTCCCACGTGTCTGCGTGTCGGTCGGGCTATCTTTTCGGCGTGCGCATTCTCCATTCACGCTCTCATAAGCCGCGAGAACGGCTCGTCGAATTTTTATCCCCCGACGAGTATCCTCCCTCGAGTTCCGATATGTCCTTTCTCTCGTTCTCGATTTTTTCGCGCTGTCCTTATCGATGCACTCACACACACACAAAAAAAATCGTCGTTGTTCCAGTCGGAACGAGACTAGATGACAGCTCTGATGTCAAACGACCGCCAGCTGTTTCCTGTTCACTGACGTGCGACTTGAATATGTAGTTTTTCTACATATTTTATATATTCTTTTTAACCGACACTGATGGGTGTGCGGTCGGAGTGCGGCTTCGGCGGTCCCACGAGTTAAGCAGCATTGATTGCGGCCGTAACTTGGATGGGTGACCGCTTAGCCGTGCATCGACTGGCGCATCAAACAGTGAGCGGGAGGCATTTTTCAGAAACTTTGGTGTCTGCACTTAAGAAGCATATGTTTCTTTCGTGTATACACTGGAGAATCAGAAATATATAATGCTGTCTGTACCGGCACGGGTTTTCCGCAGTTTCCCCGTGTCCTCGGCAAATGCGGTACAGTGTAGCTAAGTCGGCTGCGGACGCACGGAAGTTAGGTTAGCTTAGCTGAGTGCGGGTAGGGAGTGATAGGAGGGGAAAACTAGGGGGGGAGCAAGGTAAAACCCTCACGGGTGTACCTCGGAAACGGAAATAAATAAATAAAAAAAAAAAAAAATAAAATATATATTCTTTTTAATTCTTTTTAATATTTTGTACACGATATTTTGTGTACGATGTTTGGGGCGTTTGTTGCAAGATAATTGCGTGCACAAAAATAATCCAGCTTCTTATTTTTGTGAACGATTTTAATGAATATGTGTAAAACTAATAATTAATTTGTGGTGTGTAAAAAAAAATGTGTACGTCTTTTCGAAAACAAACAAAATTCATGTGAATAATATTTGTGATTAACAGATTTTTTTTTCCAATGTGTACGAAGATTTCATACACAAATTATGAAATGTGCATGACACTTTATCAATAAATATTAATTTAAATAAAGATGTGTACATTTGCAATCTTTATCTGCACGTTTTATTGGATTTTTCCAAATGTGCACAACCCTGATCGTGTACAATTCTTATGTGCGTGGATCATACCCTGTCTGTGGGACGACGCTTAGATTAGCAGCTAAAAATAAAAATAAAAAAAAATAATACCGCAAATTCGAATGTCTCTAAAAGGACTTGGATGATTATTTAAAAATGTTTATGATAAATTCCGTGTCCAAAAATAAGATTTTTGAGACTAGAACGAAAATGGGGGGCAGTCTAGAATAGCAACTAAAAATAAAATTCTCGTAAATAAAATTAAAAAATGTGTATAATTACAAAAATAATTTTGTTATTTTACCAAATAATTTGGATATTCCAAAACGACGTGGACAATGTATTAACATTTTTTACTGTAGTACTTTTAGAGAGATTCGAATTTAGGGTAATTTTTTATATATTTTTCCAATTTTATTTTATTTTTAATTGCTAATCTAAGCTTCGCCCCACTCTCGATCTAGGCTCAAAAATGTTATTTTTGGACACAGAATTTACTATACGTTTTTTTAAAGAATCATCGAAGTACTTTCAGAGAGATTCGAATATGGGGTATAATTTCATATTTTTTGAAAATGATGTTTTATTTGTAGCTGTTTATCTAAGCGTCGTCCTAGGCTCAAAAGCTCGCTCAAAAGTTTTGTTTTTAAGGCCATGTGAAATACCGACGCGCACCTCAAAAGTTTGGAACAGCGGTTTGTTGCGTATTATGAACGGATCGAAGTGGAAATGAAAATACAGACGCCAGTAATGTGAATCTCGGGAATGAATTAGTCAGAATTTTGATTTTTAACAAAAGAAATTGCTGTCGGTAATCGATCTGTATTTTTTTTTTCCGAAAATCAAAAGTTTGGAACAGTGGCTTGCCGGGAATTATGAATAGATTGAAGTGAAAATTGAAACCCAACAAAAAATCTTTTTCAAAAATATGAAACGAAATCCCCTGCACTAGCCAAGTAAAACTATTTAGTAAATGGATAACAGATACCCATAAAACAATGCTTTACAAAAAAAAAAAAAAATGTTGAAAAAATGCAATGCAAAATTCCCAACAAAAAATCTTTTTCAAAAATATCAAACGAAATCCCCTACACTAGCCAAGTAAAACTACTTAGTAGATCGATAACAGATATTGTAGATGTTTCTTTACAAAAAAATTGGCGTGCCAACGATTTGGTTCCGTACGTAGTCCATAGAAATGTGGACGGGACAACTCCTAACTACCAATCATTATAAACATTCGGAAAAAGACTAACATTATGACATTTAATTAATATTTGATTCTTTATTTAATTAATAAATCGACGGGACCAAAACGCTGGCACGCCAATTTTTTTGTATAGAAACATCTACAATATCTGTTATCCATCTACTAAATAGTTTTACTTGGCTAGTGTAGAGGATTTCGTTAAATATTTTTGAAAAAGATTTTTTTTTTGGGAATTTTTATGGCATTTTTTTAACGTTTTGTTTTGTAAAGCATTTTTTTATGGGATGGCTACACTTTTTAGACATGGCGTACCATTTTTGTTTTGAAAAAACATTTTTGGGTTATTTGATGTCTTTTTGCAATTCAGTCGATCCTACAGATATGGACTAAAATCAAATCATAAATCATTAGTATTTTACAAATTATACTTCACAAGACTTCACAAGATTTGATAATGGACATAAAACATCCATGAGCGCACCGAGTAAACCAACAGTAACCGAGTAAAGCAATAGTAACCGAATTAAATAATATTAACACAGTAAACTAATAGAAATAAGTTTACTGTATTTTTTCATGATTTTTCTGACTTTTTTTACTTCACTTATTGCGCTCATTGCTGTAATGTTCATGAGCGTGCGGAGTGAATTAATAGTAACATTCAAACTCCACGGGAGAAAAACTTTGCACAGAGCATTTTCTGACACGCCAGCTGTCGACTCAAGAAAGCGCTGAGAGTAAAGTCATTCTCCTGTGGGGTTTGAACATTTCTTTCGACAAATGGTTATCGCTTGACACTTTCCGGCAGCCACCGACTAGCTGCAACAGCTACCCATAGGCTCCGTTTTTTTTTTTCTTTTTAAGACGTTTATTGTTACATGGTTCACATATAATGGATGGCTACAATAAACATTAACAAAAGCCAATATTATTATACCTTAAGTATTGCTCATAAACATGACTATTTGGTGTATAGTTCTCGGTTATGTGTATTCGCTGTTTGGGGTTGTTACTATTATGAATTTAGCAGGGTTCAAAATTTTACACTCCGCAATTCGGAGGAAAACGCACTGTATTTTAGCGGTCCGGCTTCGCTGTTTTTGTATAAGGGGAAACAAAAGCGTTATACGCAAAATAAACCTTATAGGTCGGGCTCGTTGCCGGTATTAATTAACTTAAATCTATTTTACTACTAAGGTCTTAGGGGCTAGAGTTTATTTACATATATACAAGTGGTAATAATACCAAGGCTAGTGCGCCGTTCGCTCAGGGACGGATTGGTCTTGTGCGTATCAAATGGATTTTCCGTTGATTAAGTGCTGCTATGTGCGGGCAGGTGAAATTAAGCCAGTCGTATCTCGAGAAATTTAATCTGTGGAAATCCAAGTGATCGCGTTTTGGAATTGCTGACGATCCAGTGAAGGCACCAGGGTTGCGTTCGAATTCGTACGGGGTTACTGAGATACGCTTATTCGCCTTGTTTCTTTTCCAGTGATAAATTGTTGGAATATTATCTGCGTTCTGGATTATGCCCGCACTGTCGCAGTATATAAATGCCTGTGGTGTGGTGTAACCGGTGCGCAATTGTCTGATTGAACGTGGAGCTTCTTGTCTGCTTATGGATTGTATAATTGTGTTATTTATTTGTGGGATGTTGTGGAAATAATCTCTTGTAAGTTTAATTGTGAAGTTATCAATTCTTGGAATGTCTGCTAGGTCGTATAATATTTTGTTTTTGATAAAGTGGTGGTAGTTGGTGTGTTCTGATCTATATAGATAAAGGCAGATTCTGATGCATTTGCGCTCGAAGGCCCGTAGCTTTTCGATTACCGACTGGCTCATGTTCCACCAGATCGGGGCGGCGTACGTTATAATTGGTCTTATAACTAGCATGTATAATATTATTTTTGTTTTGCCGGATAGATATTTATTGTAAAATATCGCGCTGTTTGCTTGCAGGGCTCTTTTGGCTTTATTTAGATGTATCTCAATGTGTTTATTCCCTCGGAGGAGATAGTCGATGTGAACTCCGAGATATTTAACGATTTTTTTATGTGGAATCTCTGTTTTATCGTTTGTGCCTGGTATTGTTGTTACTATTTTAAAATTTTTTGCGCCTATTATTTGTTTAGAGTTGATGTTGCGGAGCGGCTTTCTGAATAAAATAGTTTCACATTTATGTGGGTTAAGCCGGAGGTTCCATTTAATATAATATTGGTTAACTTTTTCGACTATCTCCTCGAGGGTTGCTTCGATTTTCCGTGCGTGTTTTGCTTTTGTGTAAACAATAACATCATCGGCGAAAGCAATGGCCGCTGTTTCGTCGCACGAATTTAAGTTAAATAAATTTAAGAGGTCGCTGGTGT
The DNA here is from genome assembly GCA_964034905.1 of Itoplectis maculator. Lineage (NCBI taxonomy): Eukaryota > Metazoa > Arthropoda > Insecta > Hymenoptera > Ichneumonidae > Itoplectis > Itoplectis maculator. Next base: position 2,042,503 of record OZ035871.1, read on the forward strand.
AGATGTTAAAGAGAATCGGGGAATTGACAGTTCCTTGCTGCAGTCCTTCTCTTATTTTAAAAGTAGATGTCAATTTTTCCGTACCGTCCCACGTCATAAAACTTTTTTCCGATATCATGTCCCATATGAGGAGTGTGAGCCATTTTGGGAATTTTTTCTTGTTTAATTTATAGATGAGGCCGTTTAGCCATACAGAGTCAAAGGCTTTTTCAAGATCGAGTAGGGCTGCTCCAATTAAGTGTCCTCTTTCGATATCGTTATTGATGTCGGAGAGAAGCTTATGAATCGCGTGGGTGGTTGAGTGGCGATGTTTGAACCCGAACTGCATGTCCGGAATTATATCTTTTTGCGCGCAAAATGTCGCTATTTTTATGTTAATTACCGACTCGTATACCTTACTTAAGTTCGGTGTTAAGCTTATCGGGCGGTAGCTTGATGGATCGTTCGGGTTTTTATTTGGTTTTAGAATTGGCAGGGTTTTTGATATTTTCCATATTTTGGGGAAGTAGTGTCTGTTTATTGCGTTATTGAAAAGAATCGTGATGGCTCGGATCATTTTTGCAGGCATGTGTTTAAGTGAAATTGTTGGGATATTATCTGGTCCACTTGAAGTTTTATTTGGTAGTTGTTTTAATATTTTAGCTACCGTAGTGGTGTTGGTAAAAATATTTATTTCGTCACCGGTTGGGACTGGGTTAGCCGCGTTGTTTTGGTCGGAGAATTCTACGCGGGTGATATTATTATTCCTATTTTGATTAAATTCTGCTTTTATTTCGTTTGCCTTGTTATCTACTATACTTTTTAAGTGCGTTCCGTTGTTTAAGTATCTCGGGGAATTTATTGTTTCGTAGTAGGCTCCAATTACGTTCAGTTTGTCGGTTGGTGCGGAAAAAATCACGTTGCCGTTTTTTTGCTGCAGATTGGTTATGTCGCAGGTGCTATTTTCGATAAGGGTTTGGTTGGTTAAGTTAATGTGTAAATTGTCGATAACTATTGGTCGTTTGGGTCTTAACAGTGAGTTTATTTTGGGGAAAAATGAGTCTGCTTTGCGGTAATCTATTTTTTTTATTTGGTTCGTCCAGAATTTTTCCGTTGCTTTTTGGAACTCTACTCTTAATTTTTCACGGACTTTTTTGAGTGTGATTTTGGCTTTTCGAGTTATAGGGAGGCGTGCTGTTGGATCTGTTATATGGAGGGAGTGAAGTGCCGAGACAAGGCATGCTTTATCTTTTTGGATTTTTCTTATGCGCGAATTCTTGTATTTAAAAGTACTGGTATTGGGTTTGATTTTTGGTACGGTTGTGTTGATTACTCCGATTATTGTATTATTTATTTCTTGGAAAGCTGTGTCTATTTCGTGGATGGAGAGGTTACGATTATCGGGAATTTGTAATTTGAATGATTCATCAAGCTTTTTAGTGAATAGCTCCCATTTTGTTGCTTTATAATTGAATCTTGGCGTTTGTGCGTTCCGGACATGCAGTTCATCGTCGAGGAATTCGACTTCGAACGAGATTGCAGCGTGGTCGCTGTCGTACGGCAATGTTGTTAATTTGTCATTTGCGTCGCTACTTATTTTTAATCGCGCGTCGGTCAGGCATATATCTAAATATGATGCAGCTGGTTTAAAGCTGGGGTGAGAGGGTGTTAGTATTTTGGTGTTATATCTCATCGCTTGCCTGTTTTCCCATTGTGCCATGTATCGACCGCGTGGATTGTTCACCCGGTCACCCCAGGCTTTTCGTCTCGCGTTAAAATCGCCCGCGATGATATAATAAGCATTATTTTGGGCTAATCTTAGCTGGTCAAATAATGCATCTAGTTCGGTAATAAATTTTATACGACTGTCGTTCGTAGCATATACGCTTATTATGTATAGATTTTTAGCTGTTCTTGTGGAAATTTTTATGATCGTGAATTCAATAATTTCGTTATCGTGCGATGTTGGATAATTGATGTGTGTGTACTTTATATTTTTTTTTATCAGAATAGCTGTGCCACCCCCTTGTTGTGCGTTTGGTCTATCTGTTCTTAATAAATCATAATCTTTAAGTGTAAATTTATGTTTAGCATTGAGCTTGGTTTCGGAAATAAGGATTAAATCGTGGTTATGTTTTTTAGTGAATTCTACTAAATCATCGCGACGATAATTAGCAATTATTGAATTTACATTAATTGCTGCTATTTTGATTTTATTTATTAATTGCGTTTGTTCAGCCATCGTATAGCGATGTTAGAACGAAATCGATTTTGGGTGTACTTCCGAAAAGCGCATACCTCCGATCGATCTGAAATTTGGTATACTAACGTATTTTGACCTGCTGATTACGATTATGATAATGAAAATCTGCGCAAATGCAATTTTCGGTATGAAAAAAATAAAAAACATCGTTTAATGCCACTGCGCGTGATCGCGCAATACTGAAAGATGTGTGTATGTGTGTGTGTGTGTGTCTCTTTGTGAGTTTTTTCCGCTTTAGTAATCGAAACCCTGTGCCTATTTTCCGCTTTAGTAGTATTCGAAACTCAGCGAATATTTCCCGCTGTAGTAGCTTAAACGTTTTGAAATATCCTGCTTTAAAATGGTGGTGTTTTACGTGAATACATGGATAAATCTCATTAATAAAAAGGAGTGGCTCGTCGTCCGGCAATCGGGCGAATAACTGAGTGTTATTCATCCGATAAGTTTTCTTATAAGGGAGATTTATTCAAACAAACTCCCTTTTAGACACGAACCGCTCCCACATCACGCAGATGGCCCTAACGCGCACACGACCCTGTGCGGAAATTTTCCGCTCACACACACACACAAACAACATACAAGTAATGCTTTGTAACGTGGTGGAATTTTTACCACCGTTACAATTGCTGTCGCGGCGCATTTAAGGCGCATTCACACCGTCCGCCGTCGAACCTCCCCTTGGCCAATAGTGTTAGTTAGCATTTAAGGTAGTTTTTAAGTGTTATTAATCGTTATTTAATTAATTATTCGCTGTCCGATTCCCGATTTTCGTCCCGTTTTTGTGAATATTTATTTTGTAATGCCGCTCACTGGCTCATCAAGAATTGGCTGTCAGACTTTGACTTTGGAGCATTTTATGACGTTTCGCCACCTCGCATCGTCGCGAATTAGGAATAGCGTCGGGTCACCGGGACGTTTATTCGGACCCCGTGGATTGAGGGACCACGGGGCCTCCAGTCAGACCTTTCCGGTCGTGGGAGTGAACGCTCGCGGCCGGGTAACCTCCATGGCGGGCTCGTTCACCCCGTCGTGGGAGGCTTCAGGGGGCGAGGGGCGGTGGACAGCCAAGCATTAGATGTCGCCGTCGCCTCGTCCAACCTAGGACACAGACCCGGCCACGCTAGATGGTTGGGCTGTGGTCTGGTCACCGGTTGACACTTCAACGCCGCGGAGCAGCCCCGAGACCGACCTTCGATCTGTTGTCAGCTCTGCCAAAGGCCATCCTCGGCATCTGTCCGAGCAGCGGCGCCTCCACCAGCCAGGACGCCCACGGGGCCTCGCGACGACCGGCAACAGGCGAAGGACTCACCGTCGACGTGGGTTGAGGCGCGGCCACGATTTAAGCTGTTCGAGTTAGAGCGTTCCCGCACTCTTAACGATCATTGAGAATTTCCCAGAAGTGTCCCAGTTATTGGACACTCTGGCGACGCTGTCGGGAGCGCGCGTCAGCATTATTGAAGATTCAGAGTGAGGCGACAAGATGCGAGGGGAAGCGGCGCGAGGTGAGACGATCGGCGGACATCATCGGCACGCGCCGGTAAATTTCGGCATTTGACCCCGGAGAGGGGATCAGTCAATCAGTTCGGCTCGAGGACGAGGACCTCGAGTCACTCTTCGCGGGAGCGGCTATCGGCGCCGGACGTGTGTGACAATTTTGGGTACCGGACATCAGTGACCCCGATCGGCCACCAACTTCCCAGAGATGGACGAATTTGGAGATCATTTTGAGCCAGTGCCAGTGAGGGCAGTAAGTCCCGCTTGTCGGGTTTTGTTCCCCTCTTGTTTGTCCGGAATCGGCGGAAAATTATTTGCTGTCGCTTATCGACACTTTTGTTAAATTATTTTGTCTTGAAACTTAGTCTCGCTGTCGCTTCACGACGAATTTACTGTCATTTATTTCGGCCGAGTAATTCGGCAATTTATATGAGACAATTAATGTGCTGTCGCTGTGCGACGTTTTTGTAGATTTTGTAGCGTCAAATATCCGCGATTTATTCCGCTGCCGATCAGCGTTTTTTTTTTTGTTAATTATTTTCTTGTAAGTTAGTCGTTAATGGCCTTGGGAGAGGAGCTGCTCTCGTGGGGGGTCCACCAGTTTAGTCAATTATTATTATTATTGTTTTTAAGTCTGACTTAGTATTTGAGGACTTATCCGGAGAAATTTGTGCTGTCGTGCCGGCGGAACGATTTTCCAAGGGAAACGCCCGGCGTTTTAGTATCACCATCTTAAGCCAAATCTCGCGTGATACTCAGTCAGAAATTAGTTAGTTTAGTTATGGTGTTTTTGAGTGAAATTTAAGTTCCGAATTATTGGAGATATTACGACCTTGCGCCACGTCCTACCGACGAGAATTTTCGGCTGTCGAAGAGCCGCGTATGATTTCCGAAATTATTTTGTTATTTTCCTGTGATTTTCGCTTATTGCAATCTTGTGTTATTGATGATTATTGAAAGAGTAGCGATCGGTTCGGTCCGACAGCCGTTCCGATCATTTCACGTCTGTTACATTATTTTCTGCATTTCATATTATTAAATAAATTGTACTCTTTCCATTTTATTTAATTTGTGTCTCAGCTGTCGTGATTTCGGCCCCGCCCCTCTACCGTTAATGAACTGAGCTAGTGGGTTTAAGCCGCCTCGGCTGTTTCGCCGTCATTAGTTTATCGAGCTAGTGGCCGAGTCACATCGGTGTAATTTTTGTTAGGGTCATCTTTTGGTGGCTGGCGCCCAGTTAGGACGGCGGACAGCGCGACGGCGAAGGTATCGGGGGAATAGGAAAATCCCGGTTACAGCTTATAGACTTTACCTTCACGTGGTGCATTCTGGGGAAATCTAAATCTGGGGAAATCAGGAAATAGTCTAAATCGGTCAGTATTGCGCGATCACGGGTAGTGGCATTAAACGATGTTTTTTATTTTTTTCATACCGAAAATTGCATTTGCGCCGATTTTCATGATCATATTCGTGATCAGCAGGTCAAAATACGTTAGTGTGCAAAATTTGAGATCGATCGGAGGTATGCGCTTTTCGGAAGTTTATCCTCGATTTTTGCTGTGTTGGCCGCTAATTGTGTAGTAAAATTTTTTAATTGATCCAAAATGATCATTGTTAGTTCCGATTTGAGTGTTGAATACCATGGTGGGAGTTCTTGTGTTGGATGTGGTGGTGCCTCGTTGTGTTGTTTGTACGTGCTGGTGAGTTGTTGTGGTGCTGCTGCGTCGATGGGATGTCCGCTCGGGCCCGCGCGTAGTTGTGGTGGCTGTGTGTGTGGCATCAGCTGTGCGGCGATCTCGGCGGGCCAGGCAGGTCGTTTACCTCGGCTGTCGGACCTTGAGCCCGGCGGTGGCTGTTGTACTGCCTGGGCGTATGACGCTCCATGCGTCTCGTTCGGTGAAATTCGGCGTGAGTTCTCGGAATCTCGGGCGAGCCTCGCGGAGACTCTGTTTACATTGCTCCGCAAGGTAGCTTGTCGCCGATGTCTCTGCTCTTTTTTTAGGCTCATGGCGAGTTTCAGATACGGGCAGCCGCGGTAAGAGGCGGGGTGGCCGACCGCGCCACAGTTTGCGCATTTCAAGGCCGTTTTCCCAACGGTTTTGCCCACTTGGCAATTACCCGGGCCATGGTTCTGTGCGCATTTAACGCAGCGGAAAGTCAGGTGGCAATTGCTGCTGGCGTGTCCTACTCTTTGGCATTTTTTACATTGGTATAAGTTCGGTTTTCGCAGCTTTTCCCATCTCACTCGTTGGTACGCTAGTGCACGCGTTTTGGTGAGCTCGGTTGTTGGGCTGCTGCTGGATATTTGAACTAAGTGGTGGTGCCTTTCCGGTTTGTTTTTGTCGAATTGAAATTCTGTGACGTTCAGAATTTCAACGTTTGGTAGTTGCAGGTCCTCTAATTCTTTCTTGACGTCTTCGGCGGTGAAAGGGCCTCGGATGCCCTTGATGAGGAAAGATTTTGGTTTGAGCTCTCTTGGTGTGTATGTATAAAATTGAAGTTCGGCACTCCCAATTGCGTTTTTCACTGCGAAGAAATTGTCGTGAGAGGTGGTGAAGATGGTGAGGCTTTTTCCTCCGTCGTCGTCTTCGGATTCACGAATGTAAAATTCATTTTTCGCGATGCCCAGTTTCGTGATTAGAGTGATAATTTCTCTAATGGAGGAATTGATGACGTAAATTGGTGGCGGTTTCCCGCGCTTTTTGCCTGTGGGTACAGCCTGCTGGTCGCGTTGGTCCGTCTCTTCTTCTATGTCGCTTTCGCTGGACAGCGACTGATATCTGTTAGCTGTTTGTACTTGATCCGTCGTTGATTGGTGTTTTTTGCTCGGGTGCTTTGGTACTTCCCAATCCTCTGCTGACGGATTCACTACACTTGTTGATGCTGCTGCTTCATCTGTTAACGGCGGCGACGACAGCGTTTTGCGTTTCCGCGCTTTCGAAATGTTCGGTGTTGTTGCGCCCCGGAATAAAATTCGAAAATAATTTAATTTATTTCGTTAATTGTGACCTGAATTGTACGTCAGGGCACAATTGAACGAAATGTCGCAACCGCGTGGAGTCACGCGTGTTGGAATGCGCTAACGCGGATTGCGTGCGGATATTGCAATCGATGGGCCAACCGATCTGCGATCGAGTGACCTCGATTGACAATGTCACAATTTGCACTTTATCTGCAATTGCACTTTTGGGCAATCGCAGTCAACTTGCTGCGCTCAGAGCGGCAGTAAAATCAGTCTTGTAACAACTCGCACCACGATCAGACGCATCCGACCGTGAGGACTCGCCCGACCGACAATATAGAAATAATCTCTTTGAATTAACCGAGCAAGAGCTCAATTAACTAACTGTAACGCAACGATTACAATAAACCAGCTACTGTTAATCCGATCACGTGAGTTCTAACTCTTTATTGACGAACGATCCCCGAAATAATAAAATAAATATTATCCTTTGTCCGTATTCTAATCGATACGTGACGAGCGGCATAACATTTTGGTGGCAGCGGTGGGATCTGTCAACGTGATTTCGGACAGTCAAGTGACCGGTCAAATAACCGAGGTTCGTAAAGTTACCGAATCCCTCCGGTTACCGGTAAAAACCCAGCGTTATCTCGACACGCAGACGTCGGCGATAGGCTGGTGCAAATCGACACGCAGTCGTCGATTTGTCGAGTGCTGCGAACCAGTGCGAACGAGCAACGCAACCAGCCGACGGCTAGGACGAGAGGAAGCGGACCGGACAGGAAGGAGGACCAAACCTGGACCAGCAGCGCCACACCTTGGGGACCCTGACACCACACGGGCGGGACAACTCCGGAGGCGGCATGCGGCTCTACGGCGTCCTGTAAGTAGCGGTTACCGCATTTCCCATCACGTATCAGAGCCAGTCGGGTAGGGACATTTTATTTTGTGCGCGAAAAAATTTAAAGAGACGGTTAGGGAAAAAAAATTCTGCGAACGTAATACGAGTTACGCCGGCAACGGGTCAGGGCGGATTATCGTCACATGCCGGGTGATAAGTTCGACGCGCCGTTACGAAGGGGAAACTCGCTCGAGACAACCTTTCCGGGCGAGGTTGCGAGCCCTACAACCGGGGTAGAAGCAGCCCTCGGTGATATCACCTTTCGCGCTCGTCAAGCCCTCGGGGAATTATCACCGACGAGTCGGATACCGGAGCGCAGGCAGAGTGTTCTGTCGCGTAGTTTGGCCCTGCAGTTCGGGGTAAATACGCGCAGAGGGACTGCGTTCACCAGCTCTGAAGAGCTCGCCGGAGGAGCAGGCATGGCGGACGGCTATGACGAGGCGTTGGACCACGTGACGGACGACATGGTCGATCAGGAGATCGACCAGATGAGACAGGAGCTGTCAAATCCAGGGACGGCCGCCAACTCGATCTACGACGGTCGGGAGGGCCGGCAACAGGGGGGCCAGGGGGCGGTACCACGCAACCAACCCTTGGGAGCCCGACGCAAGCTTCACGGCGCAAGCGAGCACGAGTTGCTGACGTGCACCCTGGAAGAAGCTCGCGGGACTGAGCGCGAGTACATCCTCATTTTGGAGGCAAAAATACAGGAGCTGCGCGAGACACTGGGGCGCCGCGAGGGGAGCGGACGAAACCCCCAGAACCTGGTTCGGGACCAGGAGGAGACGCAGCAGGCGACGTCCCCGTCAGCGTCGGGGAGTCGGCCCAGGTTTGCACCGCGAAACTCCGCGGTGATGCGGCGCAGCGACGAATATCGGCCGCCGCGAGGACCACTGATGGATTTCACGCAGGCCATCAAGCAGGTGAAAACATTCGACGGGGAAAACGTCAACGAATTGGACGGGTTCCTGCGATCGTGCTGGACGGTGTTCCGGCGGGTCCCAGACGACCACAAGGAGCTTTTGCTGGAACTGGTAATCAGCAATAAGCTCACCGGACGGGCCTCCATGGAGTTGAAGCACAAGAGGTTCGACACCATGGATCAGCTGGCGGACGAACTCGAAGCTCTCTACGGGAAGCGGAAGTCATTGGCTGCGCTACAGCTCGAGTTTAATAGTCTGCGCCAGGGCCAGGGAGAGGACATCAGTGTCTACGCCACGAGAGTGGAAAAATTGACGATTGAGATTGTCGAAAAATTATGCGAGGGTTTACCCACGGAGGCCGAGGCGCGAACCGTGGAATGGGTCACTCGTCGTTGCGCGCAAGCCAACTTCGAACAAGGCCTGAGCGGGCAAGTGCAAATCCTCGTGCGCTCGCGAAATTACGCGACGTTGCATGAGTCGATTGCCGGCGCCATCGAGGTCACGCAAATGGTGAACCCAAAGACCGCGAACGCAGGAGGTAATGGGGCCCAGGCGGGCGCCCGGAGATCCGTCGGTGGACAGGACGCCGGCGGAAAAGCCTGTTATAATTGCGAAAAAGTCGGGCACCTGTCAAGGGATTGTAGGAAGCCCGGCAGAGTGAGCCTGCCAGCAGCCAATCCGAACAAAACAATAAGTCAGGTGGACGTGGTGTGCAATTACTGCAAAATAAAAGGCCACACCTGGAAGGAATGCCGGAAGAGGCAGAAGAAGGAAGCTGAGCAGCAACAGCAGCAGAATCAACAGCCGGCTACAAAGACAGCCGATAAGAGCTACGCGACGACCCAGGCCAAGGACGGCGGGAAGCCCGCACGACGCGAGCTGGGTACGCTGAGCGTACGCACGCTGGCCACCGTCAGCGAAATTCGAGACCCGGCGGTCGACGGCCGAGCCGTCGGCCAGCGGCCGCGGCAACTAATGCAGGTCACGGTGCCAGCGATAAGCGACTCGGCCAGCGATTTTGATATCGCGTCACCGGTCGCCGTAAAGGGAACGCTCACGCTGAAGGCCGACACCGGAGCCCAGTGCAGCATCATCAAGAGAGGCTGTTTGAAGCCCACCACGATGATCGAGGACAGCGACGTCGAGCTGCAAGGGGTCGGTGGGGAGCAGGTCTCTCCGTTGTGCAAGGCGGAGGTGGTACTAAAAACGCCCGCAGTAACCGTGAAACACTGGTTCTACGTCGTGCGCGACGAAGTACCACTAGGGGTCAATGGCCTGCTCGGCATGGACTTTATGAAGAAACACAAGGCCGACATTTTGAGTGGGGAAACCCTCAAATTATACGGGCATGCGATGCCACTCATCGATGGAAAATCGAAGATCCAGTTTCCGCCGCGTAGCGAGACCCTGACCTACGCGAAGACAAACAGTAAATTGGTGGGGATGCTCGCGCGCAGGGAAATAATGCCGGGCATTATTCTTGGCGGATGCATCACGCCGCCTCGAGGAAATAGCTGCGTGGTCAGTCTTGTCAACACGACTGAGCACGTGGTCGAGGTGGAGCGGCCGCAGGTGTCACTTGAGCCGCTACCGATAACGACGCCCGAGCGCGACGGTGTGAGTGACTCACCACGCATACACACGCTCGCGGTGGAAAGAGGCGCGCGTCGACTCGAGCGAGTGAAAGAGGAGATCGCGACCGCGCACCTCAACGAGGAAAAAAAGGATGCCCTAATGGAAATATTAAATGAATACGCGGATTTATTTCATTTAAAGGGCGACAAATTGGAGTGCACGCACATGGCGGAGCATCGCATTCCGCTGAAGGACGGCGTGCTGCCAATCAAGGTGCGCCCGTATCGATTGCCCGAAACACACAAGCAGGAAATCGATCGGCAAATCGAGGAGATACTGGACGACGGGATAATTCGCCCCAGCCGGAGCCAATGGAATGCGCCGTTGCTGGTCGTGACGAAGAAACCCGACGCAAACGGAGTTCAGCGTCTGCGAGTCGTGGTGGATTTCCGAAAAATAAATGAAGCCACCATCGGGGACTCATACCCACTGCCCAATATCACGGAAATATTGGACCAGTTGGGAAAAGCTCAATATTTCTCCACCCTCGATCTTGCCTCGGGATCAGATCCCGATGGCAGAGGAGGACAAGGAGAAGACGGCTTTTTCGACCCCCAAAGGACACTTCGAGTACAACCGAATGCCGTTCGGGTTAAAAAACGCCCCACCAACTTTTCAGAGGCTCATGAACTCTGTCCTGGCGGGGATACAGGGGGTCAAATGCTACGTCTACCTCGACGACATTGTGATCTACGGGAAGAACCTGAAGGACCACAACGATCGACTGCGAGACGTGCTGCAGCGATTGAGGGAGGCGAATCTGGCTGTGCAGCCGGGGAAATGCCAGTTTTTACGGAAGGAGACGCACTTCCTGGGGCACATCATCTCGGAAAACGGTGTCCGAGCTGATCCCAAAAAGCTGGAAGCCGTACGGGACTATCCCGTTCCCAAGGACGTCAAGGGCGTACAATCGTTTCTCGGCCTGGCAGGTTATTATCGGAAGTTCATCCGGAATTATTCAGATATAGCAAAGCCACTCACGGAACTCATACGCAAAGATGAGCCGTGGGCGTGGACACCTGTGCGTGACGCGGCATTCGAGAGTTTAAAGACCGCGCTCACTTCAGCACCGGTGTTGCAATACCCGGATTTTACCAGGCAATTCTTGGTAACGACTGACGCGTCCGACAAGGCGATAGGCGCGATACTCTCGCAGGGACCAGTGGGCGAGGATCTGCCCATCTGTTACGCGAGTCGCACCTTATCAAAGGCAGAGTTAAATTACACAACGACCGAGAAAGAGTTGCTCGCGATCGTGTGGGCGTTGGCGCAATTTCGGCCCTACGTGTACGGCACACGATTTCGGGTCATTACCGACCATCAACCTCTCACCTGGTTGTTCGGTGTAAAGGATCCGGGATCGAGGCTGATGCGCTGGAAAATTAAGCTCGCCGAACATGAATTCGACGTGGAATATAAAGCTGGAAAAAGGAATACAAACGCCGACGCGCTAAGTCGCATTTGTATTGCTACCCGTGCGCAAGTGCGAGAGAGACAGGCAGCTGCAGCGCAAGGGAGCGCGAGCACCGCCGCGAACGGGCAGCCGCGGGAGTGCAACAAGGAAAGCAGCTCCGACGCGGAAAGCGAGCGCGACAGTGGGTGCGAGGGAGACAGCACCACTGCGAGCGAGCGTAGCAGCAGACACTCGGCCGAGCCGTCGAGTGGAGGGGAGATGACGAAGCACCGCACAAAGAGGAGACTCGAGGAGAGAGAGAGGGAGCCCGCGCGGGAGTGCGAGCGCGACGCCAAGCTCGGCGCGCACCAGGCGCGGGGTAATGCGGGTCAGCCCGCTACGGCTAGCGCGGCGTGGCATGAAAGCCCACGCGGGGAGTCGGAGTGCGGGGCGAGCCGCCCGGTATACTTACAGCCGGGCGAGGAGAAGGACACAGCGACGATAGAGGAGAGTGGCTGCAGCAGTGGCGTAACCTGCCCGGATGCCGCCACGCGTAAGCAACTCCTCTACGAATATCACGATGCCCCTCTGGGGGGACACCAGGGCGTCAAGAGAACGCTCGAAAGAATCCGCGCCAAGTACGAATGGCCGGGAATGCGCGGGGAAATTACCGATTATATCGCCGCCTGTGAATCCTGCCAGAAAAATAAATTGAGGAATCGGGAAAGGGTGCCGATGGTCGTGACTGACACACCGGAAAGGGCATTCGAAAAAACGGCGGTCGACATCGTTGGACCGTTACCGGAAACGGCTGCTGGGAACAAGTATGTTGCTCACGTTCCAGGATGCGCTCACCAAGTACAGCGCCGCCATTCCCATTCCGAATCAGGAGGCTGACACCATCGCCAAGGCGCTGGTCGAGGAGGTCATCTGCCGGTATGGAATTCCGGAGAAAATCCTCTCGGACCAGGGGGCGAACTTCCTGAGTTCCGTTTTTAAGGAAGTCTGCAAACTCCTGCGGATTAAGAAAATCCAGACGACGGCTTATCATCCGGAGAGCAACGGGGCTCTGGAGCGGTCGCACCGAACTCTCGCGGAGTACCTAAAAAATTACATACAAGAGGATCAGGGAAACTGGGACGAATGGCTGCCGTACGCAATGTTTGTTTACAACACGACACCGCACACAGCTACCGGGCTGTCACCGTACGAGCTCGTGTTCGGGCGCGCGGCGGTGTTGCCGACTGCTGTGAAACAGGAGCCGCGACCCACATATACACCTGACGACTATGCGCACGAGCTCCGAGAGCGTCTGCGTGCCGCATGGTCGGTGGCACGTGAAAATTTGCAAATCGCCAAGCAGAAGTCGAAAGAACAATTCGACAAAACTGCACGGGACTGCACTTTTCGCGTTGGTGACCGTGTGTTGCTCCGGGACGAAACCGTGCGACGTGGCCGGTCGGCGAAATTGACGCCGAAGTGGACAGGGCCGTATGCGGTGACGGAGGTGAAATCTCCGGTCACCATCGTCATTAAAAAGGGTCGGAAGGCGAGCACGGTACATGCAAACCGGCTCAAGCACTTCGTCGACCAGTAATCTGGGCGTAAAAGCCCAGATAAAAAAAAAAAAAGAGAGAGACATCTATAAAAAAAAAAAAAAGAGATATCTATAAAAATTGCATATTTAAATATTAACGCTAAAACATAAAAAATATATACGCAAAGGTGAAGGAAGGGTTTCCTGCTCTATTACAGGGGGAAATTCCTTATAGGCCTAATCAAAACGCCGAAGACGGTAAATTTTGTTTAAAAAATCCCATCATATATTTTTAAAGACCTACGGCGGATGGGCCCCGCTAACAATTCTAAAGGAAAAACGGGTGGCGTCACCAGATCTCGTCGTCGCTCTCGTCCGCCGACATCTCCTCGATACAGTCGTGCGACGGAAGATGCTGGAGAGGACACGCGGCTCGGGTGGCGGCCGTACCTTCGCAGAAGAGGCGGCGAAGGCCGAGGAAACGAGAAGACGAGGGGGAGGGTCCCCAGCGACCGAAACCCCACAGGTCGGCCAGGTTGTCGCGCCGCCATCGACGCTCGCGACGAATCGAGCGCGCATGGGCGGTCAGGCCCTGGACCCACGAAATACAGCCTGGTTCCCCTTTCTCCAGGAGGGCGATCTGGCGGAAAAAAAAAATAAAAAAAACGTTTACCACCGGGGTGTGGCGAACATTTGCGGGATTTTTCGAGAATACTCACAGCAACCCTCAGTAGCTCGAGGGCGTGAGTCGGCTCGACCAGCCGCGGATCAGCGGGGTGAGCGCCCGGGTTGGCGCGACGGTTTTGTCTGCCGCAGAAGCCCATGTCGAAGTGGAAAGATTTTTTGCGGTGCAAAACGACGAAGAATCCGTAAATTTTGAGCGATGAATGAGCCCCGGGAGCTCCGACGCCGTATTTAAAACCGCGTAAAACTCGAAAAGAAGGGAGAAATTTAGCTGCATCAGCATCAGGCGATCGAGCAGCTTGGTAACAGCGCGACTTTCTGCTTCCAGAACGGCCTGGGCCATATTAGGCACCTTCAACGTGGATGGCCAGGAGCTAGGGTGTCAGATTCGGCCGTTCGCACACAACCCTGGAATATTCTACGAAGAAATCGGAAGTTTGTCGGAGGTGAGGAGCACGTGGCGTTTGGCGGTGTCAATGGACTTGTCCGCGATCCACGCGCGAACCTTCAACGCCGTGATATAGCTGCATCAGCTGAAGGCTGTGTGCAAAAGAGTGGCCGCGGCCGATGCGACCGATGAGCGCTGCCCCGTCATCACGACCAAGGTCGAGCGAATGCTGGGGCGGATATCCGACGGCATCGAGACGGTGCACGATCTCGTGCTGCCAGGGCGTAAGCGAGTTCGCCGCGGATTGATTGACGGACTCGGAAGCATCGTCAAATCAATTACCGGAAATATGGATGCTGCCGACGCGGAAAGAATCAACGACGAGATTCTCGCGCTCCGCGAGGGCCAAGCCAACAATCAGCAATGCATCAAGGACCAGATGCAGGTGGTCCGGTCCACGCTCGCTATATTCAATAGCTCCGCGAGCGTCATAAGGGCCAATGAGCTGGCGTTGCAGAGCCAGGTGGAATACGTCCAAAAAACTCTGAGCGACAGGATGGATCAGCTCAGCGTGCGTCAGAGACTCGACGAAAGTCTCGCGGTCATAGGTGTGGTGGTGGAGGCGCTGCTCACCGACGTAAAAGAATTGGTGTGGGTGTTCGCGGGACTCGGAACGGGTAAAGTGAGCCCTGCTCTACTACCGCCGCGCCGGTCTCGTAGAGTATCTCACCGCCGCTCTCGCACACTTGCCGGCGGGCACAGGCTTCCCCGTAGCGCTGATAAAGCACAATGCCGCCGCGTTACTACGACTGACCGACGGGAAGGCGTACAGCCCCGAGAACGAAGTGGTGTTGGTATTGGATATCCCACTGGTGGGCCCACAGACATACCAAGTGAATAAGATATACCCGATGCCAGTACAAGCGGGCAATGCTTCTTATTTTGAATTCGAGATAGCCGAGGAATTGGTAATTGTGGACCAGGAAGGACGGAGTTATATCCGAATGCCCGAAATTGAACTCGGAAATTGCAAAAAGAACGAGCGTCATTACGTTTGCGCGCCGGTGCATCCGTCAAGGCCGTTGCCGGGCACTGCACCCTGCGAGGTGCTGATGGCGGCAAAAATTGATATAGGCAGCGGTGCGCGCTGCGCGAAGCGGGCGGTAACCCTTGCGCGTGCCAGGATAATACCAATGCGGCAACCGGGCCGTTGGATATACGTGGCGCCGAAAGAAGAAATTATTAGCGTAGCCTGCGATAATCAACCCGTCTATAGCGATAAGATAGAAAATTCGGGAATACTGGCTCTGATAGGGACTTGTACGGTAACCGCTCAGGATTTCACCGTGCGGACGACGGGACGATCGGTCCAGGAAATAAGCGAACATTATTTGCCTCCGTTTAACTTAACGCTGTCGGACATTGAAGAACAGACGCGTCAACAAGTGCAAACCGGAGACGGCAAGTTCGACCTCGCACCGATCATACAAAATCCCGAGGAAATCGAGGACCTCGGGAAACAAATGGACAAAATCGAGGAAAATGCGAATAGAGACTTTATTATACACGGACAGTGGGTGCATAATATAAGTATGTACTCTATCTGTGCAGTGATTGTGGTAGTGTTAGTTAGCTACCTCGCGCTAAGGAGATACCGTGCGCGTAAGGCGACACCGACGGCTTCGCCGAACGCCGTGGCCCCGTCGACCGTGCACGTAAACGTAGAGGCACCAGCCGCGCGCTCGGAGGCCGCGCGCTTGGAGGCCGCGCGCCCGGAAACCGCGCGCGACGTGACAATGCTGCGTCAGCAGAATGTACGCGCCGGGTTGTTCACACCGCGCGAGCAGCTCCGATACGCGGAAATAAAAATAAACAAGCCGCAAGGTCCACCCGCATGTGACAGCGGGAGGCGACATTAGATTTATATAGAATCTAAGGGGGATAATGTGATTTGTATGGGAAATTATTAATAAACTTAGGATTGGGGAAAAAATCGACTTCGCGATTTTTTCCTTTAAGGGGGGAGGGATGTTGCGCCCCGGAATAAAATTCGAAAATAATTTAATTTATTTCGTTAATTATGACCTGAATTGTACGTCAGGGCACAATTGAACGAAATGTCGCAACCGCGTGGAGTCACGCGTGTTGGAATGCGCTAACGCGGATTGCGTGCGGATATTGCAATCGATGGGCCAACCGATCTGCGATCGAGTGACCTCGATTGACAATGTCACAATTTGCACTTTATCTGCAATTGCACTTTTGGGCAATCGCAGTCAACTTGCTGCGCTCAGAGCGGCAGTAAAATCAGTCTTGTAACAACTCGCACCACGATCGGACGCATCCGACCGTGAGGACTCGCCCGACCGACAATATAGAAATAATCTCTTTGAATTAACCGAGCAAGAGCTCAATTAACTAACTGTAACGCAACGATTACAATAAACCAGCTACTGTTAATCCGATCACGTGAGTTCTAACTCTTTATTGACGAACGATCCCCGAAATAATAAAATAAATATTATCCTTTGTCCGTATTCTAATCGATACGTGACGAGCGGCATAACAGTGTCACTCGCGTTTGTGTTTTCTTGAGATTATTCTCTTTGCATGTCTGCTTATAGAGACGGTCCAATTGGATCGAATTTAATTTCTGAATTGTTTTTTTCACGGTTTTGAATCACCGGAGTATTCGGGGGCGCACTGTTGGAGTTGTTCGTGCGCGCGGTCGACGACCCGGTTGTCGACCCGGCTTTTGGTAAAGCCATCACTAGCGCTAGCCACGCGCGGGGCCAGCCCGGCGGGCGAAAAACGCTATTAACGGTTTAAATTTTGTGTCACTTTGTTGTAGGCTTAGTTTAACTTCACCGGCTGCTGTACTGCACTTTATATTATTAATTTCGCTTGAAGTAAACTTCGTATATTCAAATATTCTTTGTCCGCACGCGGAGCGACGCAGGCGCGATGTTGCCTCGACCGCTGTCGCGTAGGGACTCCTCCCCATAGGCTCCGTCAGCTTATCCGTGACTGCCGAAAACTATTAAGCGAGACAAATTTGGAGTAAGATTTTTTTCTCGCTCAACAGATTTCAGCTGATATCGATAAGCTGACGGAGCCTGTGGATAGCTCCTTCGGGTAGTCGGTGGCTGGAGGAAAATGTCGAAATGTCACATTTCATTCGACAAATGTTTCTTGCTTCACATTCTACTGCTGTCACCTACTAGCTGCAACAGCTAGTCACAGGCTCCGTGAAGTTAGTGGCAGCAAAAAATAAAAGCGAGAAACATTAAAGAAATAATAAATAATAATAAAATAATACCGGCTCCGATATGATCTCTCCACAGTTGTGCACGATCGGTTGGCAGACGATCTCGCCACGTCGCCGTCTCGCCGTGGCCACGATTATTGTTTTTTTGTAACTCATGCACGTAATGTCGCACATTTCGTGCCCGCAAAGCGTGCGTGAGATCGCGTATTATGCTCATGTCAACGTAGATAATTTCACGTACGCCATCTGGTGCGTGAAGTTATCTACATTACTTCACGCACACATTGGCGTGCGTGAAACTATCTACAAGATGATCTCACGCACGCTTTGCAGGCACGAAGATGTGCGACATCACGTTGACATTCGTTACAAAAAGTAGTATGTGATACATGGGCGACAAAGCGGCCGTCCCGCGGAGGTTAGGAAGCAGTGCACTCGCCTCCTCTCGTGCTACAAACAACACTCGGCTTCGCCTCGTGTCGTTGTAGCACTCGATTTGGCGAGTGCGCCGCTTCCTAACCTCCGCGCGTAAAGGCCGCTTTCTCGCCCTTGTATCACAAAGTACTATTATTTTTATTATAAAAAATACACTACGAACATTTTTTTGCCGGCGTAACTGATTTTAATTGACAATAACCACTCTGCGGTTATGTGCACGATCTGTCACGCAGAGCAGACGACTGATCGCCGCGTCGCCGTCTCGCCGTCACCGCGATTTTCAGACAGACTGCGCTTAGAGATGTGCAATGACCGTCATTTTTCGATATCGTGAATTGACACAAAAATGACCGTCACGTGACCGTCATTTTTGTGTTTTCGAAATCTGTGATGTGCAATGACGGTCATTTTTGCTGAGCGTCACGAATATGGTCAAATTACGTCAAAACCGCTATTTAGTTGCACAATGACCGTCATTTTTTTTTATGGTCACAAATATCGTCATTTTTTTTTCTTGCTTTAAAGGGTCCCTTGTGACCTCAAAAATGATGTCCCAAAATATTATGGCCGGAAAACTTTTCTAAGTACTCGATTTTCGAATTTTAGTGCAAGGCCGCCTAAAAATGTTAATGCCGCTATCACGAATTATAACTAATACTCGTATTATGAATTATACATTCTACGTACGTATCAGATTACTCGAAAATAAGAAAATGTTAAGATAAAAAAAATGTCTTAGACGCTCAATGACTCGGGAGTCATTGCCGGGCGCTTCCAGTCCAACATCACGAACCAAAAAAATTGCAAATAAATGCTAAAATCCAATAAACAAATTGCCATAAACCAATAAAAAAGGCTCACATGATACTAAATCCTTAAAATGAATAAATTTAATATTCAGTCGTAAACTCCTCAATTGTTAGTACAACCTTTAAGTAGCCCTAATCGATTTAAAAAAATTTCCTACAGTTGGCTCTAAACATTTAAAAATCGGTAAATGCTGTCTCTGAACGAATTCTATCAAGTCCTAAGTTGGACTTCGACTAATAGGCGAACCTCTAGAGAGGATATTATCATGTTTTGAAGGGGAGAAATACCTATAAGAGTGTGAAAAATAGGTATTTTTCGAAAATTTGGTTAGAGGAGATAGAATAAGCTAATCGTTTTTTAATTTGGACATGAGTGTATAATAACTGTCAAGTTTAAAAAAGAAAGACGAAAGAACAAAATGGCAGCGTTATTAAGGGTCTTCGGACGCCCGTTTTTCGCGAAAAGTGCTGCAGTGACACTCTTTTCCTGTTGTTCCGAAAAAGATTTAATAAGTGTCATTCGTTTACTTACATATTAAGGGGAAGGATATACCGAAAAAATTATGAAAAAGTGCAAAATTGAAAATTTGGGAGCATTTTTACTCAAAAGTTCGAATTTTCGACCATTTTATCGACATATTGACCCCAAAAAAATTATTTATTTACACGCTACCTTTCAAAATATAGGAATATTCTTCCGTCAATATTACTGAGAGTAACCTCCCAAAATTTCATACAAATCGGCCGATGACTTTTTGAGCTACAACACGAGCAGTTTTTGAAAAAGTAGTTTCAAGATAATCGTGTTTAAAGTTTCAACGTGCTCCCGCGTTTCAGAGTCCCCGCGGTCTAGACTATATGCGATAACTCTGCAAATATTCAATATTTCGAGTTTTCCTTTGATCAGTATATTGTAACGAGTCTCAGTCCACCACCTATTATTTCCCATCTCCTCGACTCTCCATACCTACGACCCACCGGCCTGCAGGCCTAATTTATAACTTCCTGTCCCGCGGCTCCGCGCGACGCTCCACACCACATCTTCAGAATCCCCAAAACTCAGCTGTTATCATCTGCATCACAATCCCGCTACCTGCGTGGCCTACGTGAATTTTCCCAAATGCCTTTCCCGCGACTCTTTTTACCGCCGCTTTCCCATGCATCGTCCACCTAGTCAAATAACGGACTTGCGCGGAATCCAGTTCCACAAGTGTTCGTCCGCCGCCGAAGGATCCAGAATCCTCCCGAATTCCTTTTCCACGTCCCTTTTTATCGCCTGTTTCCCCCGCAGGCCTCGCCTACGCAACTGACCGCCTTTCCCGGAAACCCGCCACACGTGCGCCTTTTCCCGTCGAAATTTCCAGACTCTTCCAAAATTCCTCCCCACCAGGATCCCTTTTTCCCACAGTTTAATCCCTTAAAAACACCTCCCGCGAGGCGTTCGTGGTCCATTTCGTCCGTCACGCTACCCGAGTGCAGTGCGTACAGCCCGTTGCTCCAACCCCGTGAAAACCGCGTTGCGAAATCCAATACCGCGCTTCGTAGCCGGCTTGATACTCCTTACGAACTTTGTAATTCACGACAGATTGTAAGAAAATTGTAAAGTGTACCCAATAAAAACATTGAAAACGTGAAACTGTGATCACAATATTCTTCGGGTATCATACTTTCGAAATATGTAAAAAAAAACAATTTTTGAAAATTCTGAAGGTATTTCTCCCCTGTTCGCACTTATAAAATACATTTAGTGACATTAAGCCGGAGCCTTGGCCTAGCGGATAGCGTGCTAGCCTCTGGAGTCTGGCTGGTAGAGCGAGCGAGGCAACACGTATTTTTCGGAGCAGATAAGCTCCGTATCCGTTTGGTGTCCCAAGTCGACAGTGAATTGTGGATACTGAACTAATCCAAAAGTGCATATTTTTCACTTCAAGTGGAGACCATAAATTTAGAAGGGCGACTAAATTTTAAGTGAGAAAAATGTTAAAATCTAAAAGTGCGTAAACCACGCGGACGCGTTACGCGTATCACGGGCAGCATGGCTTCGGCCAAAAGACAAGTTTCCCCGGAATCTTCCGATAATGGCAATTCGCCGTTTCCACCCTTGAATTACAAGAGAGAAACTAAAATTCCGAAGTTGAATGCCGCCAAACTCGACCGCCTCTATAAACAGGCTCTAAAAGATGGTGATATTAAAAAGGTAACGAAAAATGTCACCCCGAACATCGCTGCCGCTCGTAAGAGCAAATCATCGCTCGATTCAAACGAGCCGTTAAACCAACCTTCGACCAGCGGGTCGCAGAATCCTGACGAATCAGACGCCGGCTGGATAACGCCCAAGAAATCGACCAAACGCCGCACCAAGCCGAGCGAGAAGACAGCGACGAATACAAAGAACGACCTTGGGAACGATAACCGTTATTCCTCGATCTCTGACGAAAGCGAAATGGAAACAGAAACGACACAACAACAAGCGACGACTGGCCTCGCAAAAGCACGACAACCGCCACCAATATACACGGTCAAATCAAACATTAACGCGCTTATCTCGCTCATCTTAAACGCAGATATACCAAAAAATAAATTCACTGTCAACGAAATCGACAAGGACAACCACACTATATACACCAGCCAGATGGATCATTATTCAAAAATAAAGGACATGTTAATTAACAACCAAATCCAACACTACACCTACACTCCAAAGGAAAAAAGGCCGAAGTCACTCATCATAAAAGGAATTTGTGGAGACTTCAGCACTGAAGAAATCAAGCAAGAGCTGCTCGACCTTGACCTGAACAACGTGGAAATCCTCAACATCAGTAAATTCCATTTCGACAAAAAAAATCAAGACAGATTCCACTATCTAATCCAAATCTCGCAGCAAAGCAAAACTGCAGATCTTTTCAAGGTCAAAGCTCTTGCTTTCCAAAGGATCAAATGGGAGCACCTAAGGAAGCCAAATCTTTATCAGTGTAAAAAGTGCCAACGACTGGGCCACGCTAGCAAAAATTGCCAACTGGAATACCGATGCGTGAAGTGCGCCGGATCCCACAATCCAGGAGAATGCCAAATCGTAGCAACAACTGACAGATCGGCGCTCAAGTGTGCCAACTGCGGTAACGTCGGTCATCCAGCTTCATATCAAGGCTGCCCTTTCTTCAAGTTTGCGCTTAAACTGAAGAAAGCACAAAAAACCAGCAGTCAAAATGCCACGCAGAAAAAAATCAACAACATCGCCACAACAATCCAACCACACGTCTCCTACGCCAGAGCGACGAGGACCCAACCACAGCTAGCGGCTCGCAATCAATCAGCTGCTCGAGAAACAGCTGCTCCGGCCAGAGCTACTAACAATCTCAGAGACGACACCGAGAACTTCTACCCTCAGCAGCCACCGGCGTGGGTCGCCGATCTCCGAAGAGAATTAACAACTGTGGTAACAGAGCAATATAAAACGCTAGCAGCACAAATCGCAGCGAAAAAAAAAAAAATAAAAAAATTGACTTTATCTTTGAATCACTCTACCCAAAAAATGGCTAATAATATCCCACTAAATAATATTAATATTGCCGCAATTAATGTTAACTCCATAGTCACTAATCACCGCAGATATGAACTACTAGAATTAAAAAAAAAACATAATCATGATATCGTATTTTTATCCGAAACAAAACTCAACAATAGACATAAAATTTATTTTAAAGATTATGATATTATAAGAACCGACAGACCCAACTCAATTCAAGGAGGCGGCACAGCAATTATAATTAAAAAACACATACAATATGAAATTATAAATTATCCTTCTTCAATTCAAAACGAAATAATAGAATTTACAATAATCAAAATTGAAACGAATAAAAAGAAAAATATATTTTTAATTAGCATATATGCAGTAAATGATAACAGAAACTTATTTATTGAAGAACTTGATAACTTATATAATTTATTAAATTTAGAGAATGAAAATAATTATTACGTAATGGCAGGTGACTTTAATGCACGCCGAAAAGTATGGGGTGATAGAGCCAATAATCAACGAGGAAGATATCTGAATCAATAAGACACAATTAACAATATCAAATATAAAGTAAGAATAATCACATCATTATTCCCTACATTTAAACCTGCCCATACGTATTTAGATATCTGTCTAGCCGACTCGAGATTAATAGTAAATAACTGTATAAACGAAAAAGCTCCAACATTACCCTATGATAGTGATCATGCAGCTATTTCATTAAATTTTGAAATCCCTAACGATGTTCTTGATTATCTTAACTTCACTAATAACAAACAACGACTTAACTACAAAGCAACGAAATGGAAAAAATTTACAAAGGAATTAGAGAAAATATATAATACAGTAATCCCAGATAATCGTAATTTAACGATACCTGAAATTGACGACAATTTAATATTAATAAACAATGCAATAAAAAAAGCTATAGAAGACATAGTTCCTAAAATAAAACCTTGTGATAGTATCGATAAATACATAAATAATAAGATAATTAAACTACAAAAAATTAAAAAATACCTGGTATCTATACTACATAAATTACACATTACCGATCCTACATCAAAACTACAAGTGACCAGAAGTGCAAAAATTAATTTAAAAATAGTAAGAGATTCTCTTCATGCGGAATTTAAATTAGCCTCCGAAAAATTCTGGAAAAACCAAACGAAGCAAATTGATTACCGAAAATCTGAAGCTTTCTTCCCAAAAATTAACCGATTATTTAGACCAAAAAATCTAGTTAAAATTGATGACATCCACATATCTCTTGCTGAACAAACGCTATTACAAAGAAGTAAATGCGATTTAACGAACAAACAAATTATTAACAATAAAATGATATTTACCGCTTCAGCGGATAAACTCAACATAATTGGATCTTTCCTTGAATCCATTAATTCACCTCGTTATTTAAACGAAAACAAAAGGATAAAAATGATTGTCGATAAAACGGGTAATAATTTAAAAAATAATTTTACCTCTTCAAGGACCCTAAATAAAACTATCACGGAATTTTCCGATACGAATAAATCAACCAACCCTAAGCTCGATGATGGATTAATAAATCCCTTTTGCAATATTGCAACGGTACAAAAAATATTAAAATTTTTACCAAACAAAACGTCGAGTGGTCTGGACAATATACCACCTATTATACTAAAACACTTACCTATTAAAATAATACACAATTATGTCATTTTATTTAACAATGCAATTAATAGGTACTATTTCCCTAAAGATTGGAAAAAGACAAAAGTTCTTCCTATTGGGAAAAAAAATAAAGACCCGCACGACCCGTCTAGTCATAGACCTATAAGTCTTACTCCAAGCATCAGCAAAGTATATGAGGTTGTCATCAATAATAAAATTGTACTTTTTTGCAATAGAAACAATGTTATCCCAGATAACCAATTTGGGTTCAAGTAATAAACTTCTTTCTGATTTGAATAATGCTGTCGGGAACAGCCAACTGGTAGGAGCTGCACTCCTGGACTTAGAAAAAGCATTTGATTCGGTTTGGCTCAACGGATTACTATACAAGTTAATAAAAAAAAAATTCCCTGACTGGTTAACGTACCTAATATGGGATATGATTAGCAACAAAACATTTGTGACATGGGACGGTAATTTTTACTCGACTGAAATATTTAAAATAAGTGAGAGATTGCAACAGGGAACGGTTAATTCCCCTATATTATTTAACATTTTTACAAGCGACATATTAAATTTATTTAACATTAATAGCGGTGGTAACATATCTGCCCTTGCATTTGCCGATGATTTAATTGTCTATGTTAAAAACAATAAAGCTAGTAAAATTAAAACCGAACTGGAAGAAATAGTTGAAAAAATAAACAATTATTATGCAAACTGGAACTTGCGACTGAATCCCAGCAAATGCGAGACGATATTATTCAGAAAACCACTTCATTTTATTACCTCTAAAGCTAAGATTGGCTGTAGATATTTTCAAATAGAAACAACTGTACCGGGAACAAATATTAAGGAACCAATTCCACATAAAAAAGTAGTTAAGTATCTAGGTGCACATATCGACTATTTAATAAGAGGCAATATTCATCCTGATATACAACTTCAAAAAGCCCATCAAGCGTTTATGGCAAATAGCAGAATATTTTATAGTCCACAGCTCTCGGCTAAAATCAAAGTAATTTTATATATGCTGTTAATCAGACCCATTATAACTTATGCAGCTCCAATATTGTGGAACTGCAATCACACAACAATGGAGAAACTTAGAGTGTTTGAAAGAAAATGATTGAGAATATGTGTAAAAAAAAGAAGATCTCAACATTCTGAATTTCAACATTTTGTCAAAAATGAAATAATATACAACTCTGCAGATATACCAAGAATAGATAGTTTCATACTAAAATTAACTCGAGACTATTTCAGAAAATTGCCAGACATAAATAATCAAACAATACTAGAAATTAAAGAACAAATAGATACTATATCAGCCAGACAATTAAAAACAGGTTACATTACCCCACAAACTTTTACATACTGTGATAAAAAAGGACTGATACAAAATGCTGAAAACATCCCAATTCTTTACCACTGGAGAAGGAATAAAGCCAATAAAAGGATAGCGTTAAATCCCCTTGATTTTGCTATCAATAAAGATAATTTTTAATTTTCCACGGCTTTGCCAAAAAAAGACTTCCTTGATTTCAAGCGATTAAAACATGACAAATATTGGTGGCTCTCAATAGATAGCACCTTTATGCGAGAACTCCATACACGAAAAGTGCGATACGAGTACCATAAGAATAGTATAAGACAGAACCTGATTAGGAACTAATTTATAAGTAAATTACTTATCGAAAACAATAGGTATGATCCTAAATGTATATTTGTAAATATTTCTTACTGTTAAGTTTTCTTTTTAAGTTAGGTTGAGCGTATCTTGACAAACTAGATCAAGCGCAGGGTTTTTTCTTTATATTTTTTCCCACAGCGATATGGCGTCCGTCAAACGTCGAGAAAATATTGAGCAAACGAAACACTCATTAAAAATATTATTATATAGAGTCAGTTTTTAAAATATTATTATTTATAATCAGATTGTTTTTACCTTTAAGATCCGTACGGCGAGCGGGCAAATTGGTACAATTTAAAAAATATGGTTATTTTTCTATGTTTATTAAAACCACAAAACCCCTATAATGTACCAAATATCTCAATAAACATATGTTTAAAAAAAAAAAAAAAAAAGCGTGCTAGCCTCTAAACCAGAGCACCGGTAGGTCGAGGGTTCGAGTCCTGCTGCCGTCGTTTTCGCTGGGAATAAGTACTCGGGCGCGATGTAGCTCCAGGTATATATATGTAAACCTGGTAGTCCGAGTGTTTACATTCTCAGCTAAACATGATTAGCTCCGGCGGCGCGAAGCGAACCTGCGACCGGCTGTATTGACGGAGTTTTTCTACAGTTTCCCTCTGTCTTCTGGGCTCTGTCCAGAGGCAAATGCGATACACTAGGGGAAGTCGGTTGCAGCCGCATGACGGAGACGGGTCCGGGTACGGGGAATGTGCAAAGGTACAAAGAATTTACGAGACAAAAAAGTAGGATAACCCGGGCCGACCCTGTATAGGCGAAATTGCCTGAAGACGGGGGAAAATGCGAATTTAGTGACATTATCAAATGCAAAGTTTATCAAGGTTTTTTTTAAGAAGAAATATTATTTTTGATTTAACTACTACGATAAATTATCTTTGCATTTGATAAAGACAACGTTTTGCTGAGTGCACGCTTATAAAAACGTACACTTTGCAAAAAATACTGTGCAAAAATGTCACCTGAAACTTCCGTGTCCCTGCGTCGGCACTTCCGTTGTCCATGTGACCGGGACCTAACTGGTAGCGACCCGGCAGCAAGTAAGTGCTGCCGGCGTCGCTTTCGCCGTTCGTTATTCCTAAGCCAAGGAATAACTGTTAGCACCAATGACCGTTACTTTCTGTTTCGGGCGTTTGGGTCGGGACGGGATGGGGTATGGGGACACGGGCCGCCCTCGGGCCAGGCTGAGGTGAAATTGGGAGAGCGTGCAGTCGCGCTTAGCCCAACAGCTGCAGCGAATTCGTGGCGGGCTGCTGGTCCGTATTCGTCGAGTTAGTCAGGTGCGTCGGGGCGAGTTCCTGCCTTCGGTCGGCCTGATGCGCCGCGCTCGTCAAGGGCGACGGGTTCGTCAGGCCCGTCGGATTCGTCGTTCGCGTTGAGTTCCTCAGGCGCGCCGGGCCGGGCTGCTGGCTTGAGCCGGGCTACTGCGCCGGGCTCAACAGCCGCTCCGAGCTCGACAGCCGCTCCGGACTTGACAGTCGCTCCGGGCTCGACGGTCGCTCCGGGCTGTTCTCCCCTGCCGATGACGCCTCGACGTCAGACATCTCGATGTCTACGGGATGAAGAGAGTTGGGATGAAAACACTATTGCTTTCTCATAGAGGAAGCTTTATTTATATGAACATTTTTTTTGTTTCTTAAGAACAAAGAAAAATATATTTGTTCTCTTATCACGTCAAATTTCACCAAATCAACTGAAATATTCTGTACAAAAAACAACGCGAAACGCGGCTCTGTACCAAATTTGGCGATGATTGGAATAGTGGTTCGAATTTTATGCTGTTTAGCATCTATGCTAACTATCGTTTTTGCTCTCACTTGCACAAAAATGTTGCAAAGTAGAATCTTGCGCATTGCTTCCTCATCAATTTATATTTTTCGCAAAGCTTCCTCTATGAGGAAGCAAAAAATAATGTGTTTGCTTCGTCCTTGAGGTGGCTTTGTAAAAAATTGAAAACAATGAGAAACAGTTTAAAATTTTGCTTTGCTACCTTATTCTTACCGCTATCGTCCAAAATCACCGGCGATGCCGCCTGTTCGCTGGCCCTCCGCCCTCTGGCTCCACGGCCTCTGCAACCAGTTACACGACCGCAAGCTTGCGCTCCTCTTCCTCCGCGACCCCGACCAGCACGGCCTCCGCGGCCTCCGCGTCCTTCACGGCCTCCGCGGGCTCGCGTCACAGCCCGATTTCGCACATCGTCTGCAAATTCATCAATTTTCAAGCACCATAATATTTTGTTACACGAACATTTTTAATATTAATAACTTACGATCTGCGTCTGATGCGACTGCATCCGATGATGGATCTGCATATTAAAAGTTTAACCATTCAAATTATTTTATTATATGGTATAACTCAGTAGAAAATCCCAGGGACGTCCGAATGGACGCGTACTGTGCCTTAATTATCGCGTGTTATTACATATCAGTATAGTACATCGATGACAAATTATTTACAATCGTTAGCAGCCTGCGCTTCCGTCCCGCCGACCCGGCGCCTCGCTCTTCGCAGCTGAACTGGGGCGTCCTGAGGATCATCTACGGATGCACGGACGAAAATTCATAATGAAATAATTATCATGAAAAAAAAAAAAAATCTTTGATATTTTTTTACTTGGATACACATCCGGAGGATTCAGCACGTCTCGCGGCGATGGAAGCTCGTGCTCTAACTCTCCGTCTGAAAAAATATATGTTTACTGATTGATAATATGAAAAAAAAAAAAAAAAAGATATCGGATAACAGAAGAATAATTTACCCACCGAAAGACTCCGCAACGCGTGATGGAGATCTGCGCGCTGGTATAACGTAATTGCCGCGCGCAGAACCCTCCTCTACTCCTCTACTCCGTATCTATTAAGTCAAATAATGTAAATTATTTTATTAATGCTAATAAAGGGGATGAATAGAATCACTATAAAATAAACCGAAATTCAAATGATCACCTTCCCGAGGCCAGGTGACGCTGGTCGTTCGCGAGGTTTTCATCGGAATGAACTCAGGCCCGATGTTGTGGTCTCTGGTCCGTTTGACCCGTCGACCGCCATCGCCTGAACTTCGTCAACTCCTCGGCTGCCGTCGCGTTCAATTTCTCTAAAATATAACAATTATTAACCGATGTTCCGTTAAATTTACTTAAGGGTGGGAGTACCACTGCCTCTTAGAAAGTTGAATATACAAACGTACCCAGGAATGTCCAAATCATTGGATGTACCCCTCCCAGCCGCCTCGTCGCGTGTCGATTAAAGGCCTCCGCGACATTGTTCATTCTTGTCGGCGTTCCGTATACGGAAACGACGGAAGCGAGCGGTACCCACTGGTTGCGCAGATAGTGGCAGAAATCGTTGAGCGCGCGCAGCGGCCCAACGGCCAAAGGGTCCGCGATTTCTGTCACCACCCGGCAGCCTTCCGCGAATCGATCGGCGGATAAGAGGGGCAGGCCCCATGCTAGGTATAGGATTTCTTTTGGGGGATTCGGCATTCGCAGCGCCATCCACTTCCGGTACGACGCCTGCACAAAATATGAACGTGGTGAATTAAGCAAACTACCGCTATAGCAAACCATGTGACCTTGGAAAATAACTGCAAAATAATTATTAACATAGCATGACTGGTTGTGTCCCCAGGACGTCCACAAGGACGCGTACTGGGCATTAATGAACAATTTTTTGTCAGGGTTGTAATTGATTCCCAGGGAGATCCTCCAGGACGCGTACTGGGCATTAATGAACAATTTTTTTTCAGGGTGGTGATTGATTCTCAGGGACATCCGAATGGACACGTGCTGGGCCTTAATCATTCAGTGTTATTTCCAGTGTAGTTAGAAGACCCCAGGGATGTCCACATTACGAGTAATTGTAAATTATCGCACGTGTAATTGACGATTCAAACGATTCTTACACGACAAATGTGGAACCAGCACCCATGGATTCGACGCGCGGAAAGAACTGTCGGATGCTGGCGATCGCTTCCCGTTCAAAATCTGTCCAAACCCCTCGCAGATTGTCCTGGTAACTCGGGGCACAGATTTATTAAAAACCTCCAGATAGCGTCATACATCGGTATCGTCCTCCTTTCGCAAAGGACGAAAACAGCTGCGAAACCCTGTAATGAAATTCGCATTACAATTCATCGGGATATGATAATATTTCGTTTTTCCATAAGAATTATCAATTGCTTTATCACAGGCACGATTACAATTTCCGAGGCGCCGATGTTTAAAGCTTGTTTCCGGTAATATTTCTCATAAGGAACAAAAATAACCATGTGGACTATGGCTCTAATTCCTTTAGCTTCCGAAATATGGCATTTTTATGATTTTAATTGGGCGTAAAAAATTGTCAGTTTTATGATATCCGGAGACCAGGATTTGACTGTGGATTTAGCATTCTTGGACCGAAACATAACAAAAGCGAACATTTTCCGCTTTAGTAAGTAATTCTAACGGTTTTTTCCTTTAAATACGCCACATTTACGTACCCACAACACCGGAGAACATGCGAGAACGTATCGTCAATGCGTGTAAAACAGCATCATTCCGGAAAGTATTCTACAATCGAAACAGTCGGACTGTCCAACTGAAAAATGTTTAGAGGCTGATGGAGGTCATTTTGAACATCTGTTGAAAAAGAAAGTAAGTATAAAAATATTTTTTCAACCAATCCGATTTTTATCGATATTGACCTTGAATGACCTTGAATGACTTTGACCTCCTAATGTTTTTTATACGACCTGAGGTGCTCTACAAGAGAGGCGGAAAAAAATGTATCATTCTATTTGAAAAAGTGGAGGTGACCTTCACTGTGCGTCAGCGCCTCCACCGAAATGAAATAAATTGGTCACATTTCATGGCCCCTTTCACGCCGTACAACTTTTGTCTAGAACATTTTTCTGTGACGTCGATAATTACCGAGTTATTTCGGGTGGCAGCGATAAAAAGGACACCCTGTATATATGGTACTAAACCGGGAATTTGAAATATCTCGGAATCGGCGCCCCGGAAATTGTAATTTCTCCATGTTTTTTTTCGCAAAACGTTCTCTATGAAGAAGCCATTTTTGTTCAATAATTTAGCTTACCTTATCCCCCTCCCTGATCAATATTGTTACGGATGGCCGAAATGATTACACGGATATTTGTTGTTGGGGTGGATTATTAGTATTAGTTATTATTAGTTACACATGTCTTCTATTATTCCCGATCGCCATCATTGACACGTCAGCGCGCTGTCAATCTCTAGCCAAGACTGTCGACTCTCGCTCGTGATGTGATGTCGGTCATCCATTCGTTTGTCTGTTGTCATATCCTGTGTCCATGTAATAGTCAGCTAAATCCGTTACACTACTCCCTCCCTTTTGAGTTGCCGCCCCGGCAACTCCTATTCCACCCTAAGATGTGCCACGGTCCATCATCCTAATATCAGTCCAAATTCGATTTTCATATCACCACATCATTCATTAATATACGAGATATTTTAACATTTAAGACGAATCAATAATTTCAGTTTTATAATTATTCAACCTTAATTCTCATCAACGACGCGTTGCGCAAATTTATTCGCAAATCGATATTATTTTCTTTTTTTTTTTTTTTTTAAGAATCACACAACAAAAAAAAAGAAAGATCACACACAGTACAAAATAATAAACTTGTCTTTAATATTTTTTTTACGTGCAGCGCTTTGCGACCGCGAAGATGGGAGCGTGGATTAGCCCGACATCACAGGAGAAGATTTTCTCCGTCAATCTTATTAATAGGACGCGTTCCGCTTAGAAATGCTCAAGTTCGCTATTGCATCGGGAAACTCCCAAAGCAGGATATATTAATGCCCAGTCGCCGGTGATTCTGTGTAATAGAGAAAATCGTTGGCACGGGCGACAGAGCGGGAGATTTTTATTAATTATATAAAGCACGCTTACCATTCGGGTTCAATCACTCACTCTTAACCGTAACGAATCGATTATAAGATATTATTTCCGCGGCGCTTCGCTTGCTGTTATCGACGTTCG
Organism: Itoplectis maculator; assembly: GCA_964034905.1. Taxonomy (NCBI): domain Eukaryota; kingdom Metazoa; phylum Arthropoda; class Insecta; order Hymenoptera; family Ichneumonidae; genus Itoplectis; species Itoplectis maculator. Next base: position 2,074,066 of record OZ035871.1, read on the forward strand.
AGATTCGTGGTTTTGTGTTCCTAAATTTGGAGGGATTTGCGACCGGGATGATTTGGTTTGTTGGCTCATTGACGGTATAACGGCGACTGGGGCGAGGAAAACGCGTACGTCGCTCGCTTCGCCTGGCTTATTTCGGAGAAATTAGATGTGAAATGGACACCGCGGTACGGTACTAATCATGTCGCGAACTATTCGGACAATGGGGGGCACGCAGTGTCGTCATTGTCGATCGGTGCGTTTATTTGCCTATCCACTATAGAGATCTCGCGATACGCCTTGAGCTCGAGACAGGGCGAGGCTCGTTACAAAACGGACCATAAATATCGTGAATTCGTTCCCGGGAGTCCAAAAAATAACCCACTAGCCAGAATTATGATCAGTAATTCAAGGAGTTAAAAGATCATTTTTGGTCCGCAGCCAGAGGAATTCCGACCAAGTGCCACCAACAAATAACCAAGCCCAGTTAGATGTTGAATACCCTTTACACAAAAAGATTGTTCGGAAACCCTTCACAGAACACCGTGTTACAGTATCACTTTTACCGAGGACGAGTGCACCAGGCTCCAGCCAGCAATCTACTCTCCATCATTAACGTCTCTGAACTGGCACCGTTATTCTAATTTTCGAAAAGAGCTAATTTTTTCGTGAATTGCGTTTAATCTTTCTTTAACTGACCCTCCAGGACGCTTTTTTCACCAAAAAATCGTCCAAGGTTCCAAACAAATAATGTTCTACCCGAACTACGACACGACTTCACGATCATCTTTATCACCTACCCGAGAGACAAGAATTACTCATCTTTTACTCAATGCTTTCATGAATATCTCGGTTTAAAAACAATACGTAATTTCGATTTGCCTGTCAGTCCTTTGCAGCTCAATCCGTCCTTTTGTCTATCCAGACTAGACCTCTTGTTTTCACGGCGCGTCATTGAGATCGCAATTTTCTTTTTTCCGTTATTTTCATTCCGAAGTCATCGAGACTTCAATTTTCTCATTTTTCCGCTCCCAGGGTGAGCCATCGAGGTCTCAGTTTTGTTTTCCTTCCTTCGTTTCACTATCACTCGCGAATAACCGAAAAATATCCTCCGTAGCCGAACCCGAAAATAATAAGTTTCCTCCGAAGATTAGTGGAAGGTCGACTCAGGGTTTTTTTCATCGGACAAATTGCCTCGAGATCTTTGAGTGTTCGCCGAATTTTGAGTTTTTTTTTTTCATGGGATGGCCCAATGCTGTGACGTTACAGCAATTTTTATTTTTTTCGTATATTTTTTTAAAAATCGTATTGCTGTAACGTCACAGCATTGGGCCATTCCATGAAAAAAAAAAAAAAAAAAAAAATTCGGCGATCCCTCAACGATTTCGAGGCAATTTGTCCGATGAAAAAATCCGGAGTCGAACCATTAAAAAAATATATATTTTATGGAAAAAACAACAAAAATATGTAATTAATAATATAAAAAATATTTTTTTAATGGTTCGACACCGGATTTTTTCATCGGACAAATTGCCTCGAAATCGTTGAGTGATCGCCGAATATTTAGTATTTTTTTTCATGGGATGGCCCAATACTGTGATGTTACAGTAATACGATTTTTTAAAAAATATACGAAAAAAATAAAAATTGCTGTGACGTCACAGCATTGGGCCATCCCATGAAAAAAAAAATACTCAAAATTCGGCGATCACTCAAAGATTTCGAGGCAATTTGTCCGATGAAAAAACCCGGAGCTGAAACATTAAAAAATATATATTTTTCTTGTTTTTTCCATAAAATGTGACCTGAAATTGAACAAATAATTTTGAATATATTTTTTTCTTGTTAGCCATGAAAAAACACACATTTTCGTTTTTTAATCTGAGCTCTATCTGCCGATCATTCTAAGATAGATACCTATTTCAAAAGGTGCTCGAAATGACCACCGCCGATCTCAATACATTTGCGTAAACGCATGACGAAGTTCTCCCGAGTTCGAGCCAGCATATCTTCGGTAACGAGGTCCAGTGCCGCATGGATTCGCGCACGAAGATCGTCTTCGTTGGCAGGTTGGGCATTCCCGTACACGTGTGTTTTCACATGGCCCCACAGAAAGAAGTCGAGTGTATTTAGGTCCGACGATCGTGCAGGCCAGTGCACTGCACCTCCCCGGCCAATCCACCTTTCCGGGAAAGTCCCGTCCAGCCATTCCCGCACGATGGCTCCGGAATGGGCAGGCGCGCCATCGTGCTGGTACCACATTCTGTGGCGTATGTCGTGTGGCACTCCTTCGAGTATTTCTGGCAATTCTTCACGAAGAAACTCCAAATACCGCTGACCATTGAGGCGCATCGGGAGTTCGCATGCTCGGGTCTGCAAGAGCGTACAAAAGTCGGTAATACACGCGCAAGAACACATGTGAATACTCGCACACAGAATAGTATATTACGATACGAGTGCGATGAAACTTTTTCTCACGAGTGTGAGTTTGCAGCACGAGCCCAAAGGCAAGTGTTGCAATCACACGAGTTGAGAAAAAGTTTCACGCACGGGTTTCCGTATACAATTTTATTTCACGAGTGCGAGAAGTGCGGTCGCACCTCTCGCACTCGTGCTATCTCGTTGCTCACGAGTACCACGGCGACGTGCCAACGATCTGAAATGACGGCTCCGTCGTTTTCGAGGTCCAGGTGTTATTTCACTTAGATCTCGTTGCGCATGAGTACCACGGCGACGTGCCGACGATCTGAGATGATGGCTCCGTAGTTTTCGAGGTCTAGGTTTTATTTCACTTAGATATCATTGGATTAACTCGGAATTAACTCCGATGATTAACGTCCAACGAGTTTCTTCTTTGCATCCAAGTTAACAACTATCGAAAAGCTTAAGGTAGGCCTAGCGGTACAGTCGTGGTAGGCTGAAGGCCAAACACGCGCTCAGCACTAACGCGACACCAAAAAACTACACGCGGCACCAAGAAACCACTCGAAAAGGCTTCAAACCACTTCGCTAGCCTCCGCGTTGACGAGAGTGGAAGTGCACGGCAGTCTTCCTCCCTTCCTTCCTTCTTTACTCTCCAAAAATGCTCGGGTCCGAATTTTCGAATTTCCCAAATGTGGACGAAACGAGCGTGTCCGCGTCCAACCAACAAGTCCCGGTCCTCGGCACCCCCTCGGAGATAATCGGTGGCGCGGGGTGAAAGCAGTGCCGTCTTCTCGCTTCCGCGCTGGTCAAAGGCGGTGCGCGACCGGCCGTTTTGGGGTCCTACGTCGCAGCGAAGTAGCGCGCGTATTAATTAAGCACGCAATGTTAATTTCTCGGCCCGACAACCGATTTACTTGGGGAAGGAACCAAAAAACTCGCCCTCGTCGAAGGCGTTCCTCCCTCGTGTCGGTTTTTGGGGCGGGGGTGGGCGTTTGGCTCACCCGACCTCGGGCCTCGAAACGAGGGTGGCGATTCCGCCATCTTACGTGCGGGTAGTCTCGTCGCGCGCGCGCCGATGCTGTCTACTCGATCCGTAGTCTCTCATCGGCGGGCCGCTCGAACCCGAAAATAATAAGTTTCCTCCGAGAAGTTGTCCGATGAAAAAACCCTGAGTCGACCTTTCACTAATAGTCGATCTTCCACTAATTCATTAGGGTCATCCCAATAAACATAGTCCATTTTACTTCTCTTTCTAGCGGTGATGTAACGCGGCCGACCTTTTCCCGACGTTGGCAGATGTTTTTTTTTATGTCCCCTTTTTTTCGGTGAATCAATCATCGTTGCAATAATATTTAGTAACTTGCTACTTTTATCTGCACGAATGGCATTATCGCTGCTGTAGTATTTTCAATAGGAATTTGTCGAGTTAAGAATATCACGATAGTTCTCCTTATCATTTGCACACACAACATTTTCATCAGGTGTTTTTTGGAACAGCAGTTCGAGTAAACCTTCGGTCTCTCGATAATCTTTATTGCCAACGTGAATGATTTTATCGTTAAACGTAATTGGTGAATCACAGATCATTAAACGATTTCCCCGTAGCTTGCACACACCGTACGTAACATCGAGCTCCCTGCACTTAGAGTTTAACATTTTGATGTAGCGCTGAGATATCAAATTATCATCTTGCTGCAAATCTATATCGTTGGCGCTTTCCATGGTAGTGTCAAAGCTTTCGTCTTCCTGCGAAGTATCTCCATAAGCCGTTGCAAAGGTACGATCGAATTGATCTGTAGCATTGAAACGATCCACAAAAGTATTATTAAAATCGCTCATTTCATCTTTCACACTGACTGATTCCTCTTTTACAATAGGCTCTTGCTTTATTTTCTCTTCCACCAACTTTTCCAGTGGCATTACCATGGGTTTAAAGACTTCGCTCATCTCTTTCTCGCTTGTAATTTTACCAAATTTCAGCATTCTGTGTTTCCGCCGAATCGCATCACTCACCCTTGCGATTTGACGCAACACGTTTTTTTTTCTTGTTGATCTCGTCTCTTTGAATGTTCACGGTTTGGAGTTCAGAACTTAACTGCTTTCATTTCCTCAGTGATTGCAAATTTATAAAGCAATCGAAACCTTTCCTGTACCTACGATCGCTTAATTCACTATCCTTGTCAATCACAGCAAAGCCATGTTTATCATTATGCCAGCAAATAAAACACAAGTCTTTAAATTCTGCGTATGTCATGTGCGTATTCAAATCATCATCATAAATATGTTTCAAATTCAAATCATCTTGTCGAAAAATAATTAATAAATTGGTATTATCCTGCACAAGGTGTTTAGGGATACGAGTATACGTTTGACAGATAGAAGCAGTCGACATCTCGATGCCTTCCCATGCAAAAAAAGGCCCTCATATTGTCTTGCTTCTCACATGCTACATCATTAAAAATCATAATCGAGTTTTTCCGTACATTTTCAGATCTGATAACTTCATCGTGTTTCGTAAACGGAAAATAATCTCCAACTCGTGTAAATTTAAGTAGTTGTCTCAGAAACTGGTACTTCGGTTGATTTAACGATTTTGAGTACACATAGATATTTTCAAATCTGAGTCCGTGTGGATGTGTGATGAGGGGAAGAAGAGCATTGGTTTTTCCACAATTGGGTGGACCGCAAATAATTGCACGAACGCTGTTTGGCCCCATGCTGTTTTCCCGCCTTCTCTACATTTTGTTGTGCCAGCCCATCAAAATTTATGACGGGCAGTTTTATGGAATTTTCTTTAAGCTTTATATTACAACGCGCCATTGCGACGATACCACGTTGTAACTCGAACCTCAACTTGGATGGAACTGAACGAATCGATATAAATACTGCTCCTTATAAGGACTATAGCTTAGTTAGAAGTGGTCCTTCGTACAGCGCACATCGAAACAATTAAGAGATTTTTTTTTCGTTGGGTATGATTATATCTACACGTATGCAAGAAAAAAAAAAGGATGCAAAGTAAAACTTTGCACATTGCTTCCTCATTAATTTCCATTTTTTGCAACTAGCAACAACGCGCTCGCTTAAGTCAATTAATGTTGACATCGTCGTTAAATCTGAGCTTTTGAAAAATAAATTTGTTGACTCAGCGATGTCATGAAGTAAGGACTTTTATACCACGTAAAGTGCCTACTTCACACACGCAATCAATCAATTTTATTTTTTATAATTTTATAGTATTTTTAACCACTGTACCGATTTGTCTCAAAATTGTACCCAACCCTTGGTTCATGATAGTCAATGTGTGAACCAAATTAGAACCCGTAAACTCGTAATTTGCACGATCCAGCGCGTGAACGAGATTTTTCAAAATATTCAAAATGCCATAAAATTTGAACGGCTGGACAGATCCGCGTCAAATTTCGACTCAAAACGTAGTCCATGGTTGTCCATATGTGAACCAAATTTGAGGTAGTTCTGCAAAAATTTTTTCCGCATTTTTTTTTTTCGTGTCGGTTTTTTTTAGTTTCTCATGCCGCAAAATCTAAATTTACCGATATAATGACCGTTTCCTTGACGAAACTCTTCATTAATAATCAATAAACGTAATGACACGTTCGAAATTGCAATCGGATGTCTTATTATATACAGGAGCTAAATTTACTTCCAGAGATTCGAAAAAAATTGAAATTGCAATAACATGGGAACTGCTTTACCGATTTTCTCCAAATTTGGTACAGATCATGGTTTGATGGTGGTCTATTAACGTACAAAATTTCATCCCTATATCTCTCAATTTGCGGAAGTTACATCGTGAAAACAATTTTTGCCAAATTTTCAAAATGCTGCGAAATCTGAATTTATGAACCGATTCGCGTCAACTACAATCCCAAACAGTGTTGCATGATAGCCCACTCACATGCCAAATTTGAAGAAGATTCATCGAAAATTGCGACAGTTATCGTGTAAACAACGAAACGTGCACATACACACACATCATACATACATACAGACATTTCGCACAAACCACTTTTCTCGACGTTTTGGACCATTCTGAGTCTACTGACATCAAAATCTCGAAAAAAAAAATTTTCACGAAAACAAAGCTTCCTCTATGAGGAAGCAAAATAGAAAAAATGTAGAGGTTTAGTCAACAGACTAATCAATAATCTCCCTTTCAAGCTTCATCTGCCAGGCTATCAGTTCTGTGGCCCCGGCACGAAGTTAAACAAACGTCTCGCTCGTGGTGATCCCGGCATCAATCCATTTGATGCCGCTTGCAAGGAGCACGACATCGCCTACTCGAAGAGTCGAGAAAATCCAGCGGCAAGACCGGCCGCTGATGAACGGCTCGCTGAGCAAGCTTGGAAGCGTGTTTATTCTAACGACGCGAATCTCGGGGAAAAAGCTGCCGCCTGGAGTGTGACTAATATAATGAAGGCAAAAACAAAATTGGGTATGGGTTTGAAGAAAAAAAATCCGAAAGCGGTAACACTGAAAAGTATAATTGGTGCCGCTGAAAAATCTATGATATCAAACTGTGATTCTCGTGAGATAATCAAGTCAGTCCTGAAAGGCGCACGTAGGGCTGTAAGGAAAGCAGGTGGGAAGAGTAAGGTTAAGTCCCCGCGTATTCTACCTGTACCTGCGAAAATTGGAGGGTTCTTACCATTTCTCATACCAATACTTGCCGGTCTTAGCGCTACCGGAGCTCTGCTGGTGGCGCAGCGATTATAACGCAAGCGGCAAATAACGCAAGCGCTGCGAGGGAGCAATTGGCGGAAAGTAAACGCCACAATGAAGCGATTGAAGCTATTGCTCGGGGTAAAGGTCTTTACCTGAAACCTTACAAAAGGCTTGGATTTGCATCTGGGACCATCAACGTCAAAAAACGCCTGAAGCTACCACACCGAGCACTCACAGATTTTGATCTAATAAATTATGCCAAAACGATAAAAATTCCATATTTTCGCGGAGTTTACATGAGAAATAAATTGCTCAAAAGTGGTCCTCGAAAGAAAGAATCAGCCATTGTAAATCTCGATGACAAGGATGGTCCTGGCACACATTGGGTTGCATACAAGAAAAATAATAATAAGGTTATATACTTCGATAGTTTTGGCAATCTTCAATCACCGCATGAACTAATGAAATATTTCGGTGTTGGTAAAATACAATCATGAAAAATATCAAGATTATCATACTGTTGTTAGTAGCCATTTATGCCTCAAATTTCTCGGTGGATATCTATAAAATAAATCCCATGGAATCTGTAGCACCAGTCAAACGTCAACTATCATGGGGGATTCATTGACATTAACCATATCGGGAACGGAATCCACACTAGAGGCTCACTATTTTCCCCCCATTGGACTATCACCGTTAAAAAAATATTCTCTCGGACTCGTGAAATTGCTCACATTTAATTCCATTCCGAATATCGACGTTGGAAATAACAAATTCTATGCGGGGCACGAAGTGGTCACCGTACCTACTGGTAGCTACGAAATTGAAGACATCGAGAATTACCTGCAGAGCGCACTGTCTGACAAAAATATTTCTATCAGTTTGAAACCCAAAAATAATACGCTATGCAGCGAAATTAAGTGTGATCAACGAATCAATTTCACACCCGACGACTCAATCGGTCGATTGTTGGGCTTTACACCGCGTATTCTCGAAGCTAATGTTACGTACAAGTCCGATCTATCAGTGACCATTCTCAAGGTCAACTCGCTTCGCGTTGAGTACAATATTACAACGGGCATCTATATAAACGGTCAACGAATGCATATAATCCATGAATTTTTCCCTGTCGTTCCACCGGGATATAAGATCATTGAGGTCCCGTTGCACATTATTTACCTTCCGATCGCGGTACAGTCAATTGACCATCTCCAATTAAAACTTGTGGATCAAGACGGAGAATTAGTGAATTTTCGGGGTGAAGTCATAACTATAAGATTGCACGTGAAGTCATCGTAATGGGTATTGTGTTTGACACTGAAGTCAGAGAAAGCTATAAGAACGAATCAACATGTCGAGAGTCAATCAGCCGTCGCATACCTCCGAAGGAACTCACACATCAAAACGTGCAGTTCTTGAAGAATCTGGGTCTGAAAGTAATTCCGAGTCGAGGAAAGAAGAGAAAATAAAAATTCGTTTCTGTTGTGTTGCCTGTTTTGTGCCATGGAAAAAATTTGGAGTATACAAAAACCAATTGTGTTCGATGAGTCAGTCTCGCATTACAAGACTCATGCGCATCAACCTTTTGCATCGGCAACCTACAATAATAACGATAAAATTCGCATTGCCGTTCAGCACCAAGATTTATGCTTACTGCCAAGTAAAAGTTCGTTGCACGTGTACGGCAAATTAATGACAGTTAATGGGGCTGCGGTTCAAAATACGCGATTAATCAATAATGCTATATGCCATTTGTTCGATGAAATTCGATATGAGATGAATGCCGTTGAAATCGATCGAACTAAAAATCTCGGTCTCACAACGCTCATGAAAAATTATATATCTTAAAGTCCAGGGCAAGTATCCCTGATGGAAAATGCTGGCTGGCTCATGAATGATGAAGAAAAAAAATGACAGATGAGAATGGTAACTTCGACATATCGATCCCACTGAATTTTATGTTGGGTTTCGCTGAGGATTATAATCGAGTTATTGTCAATGCCAAGCACGAATCAAGAGACGCGGTAGCGTCTCGACGCCAAGTAAGCTGTAAAAAAGATTCTGTATGCCACCTGACGAGACTCCTCACGACACGAGACGCTAGCGCTACTCTTATTATCCGCAACATCGCTCCTTTTTCGTCTGCTACGAAATCTAACAAAAATTATCTAAGTCAAAACGTCACAGGCGCCAAATGTATCAGGTTCAATATTTTTTATTTATTTTTCTCTTTCTAATGAGCCCTGTTTCAATTAAATCGGTGCCCGCAATGCTAATATCTGGGTAGTTTGAATTCTGAATCTGTCAAAAAGTGTTTCGTTTTCGTCCGCACTCACACAACGTTGAACGCGAATTTTTCCGATTCATATACGTACATGACGTGTACCAGCACACTCACACTTCGTTTGTTACTGTAATTATCGCAGGAAATCCATCGCGGACGCTAAATGTATCAGCGCCAATATTTTCTATTTTTTCCCCCCTTTTTAATGAGACCTCGTGCGATCAAATCAGGTGCCGAACTGCTGAAATCTCGCAACATTCCACTTTTGTCCGAACTCACACATCGAAACAGATTTGTCCCATCGCATATACGTGTAGAAAGCCGCGCGAACACAGCGACGACAGGCCGACGAATTCACGCCGATCGACCAGCTCGCTCTCGTCTTGTCAGTGTGACTTTTTGACAGTCTCGGACTCGGTCTCGGATTTGCGTGATTTTTTAATTTGTGTTATAAGAAAATAATGTAGTGTGTATTTAAATCGTTTTTTTAACCAAGTTCGCGGAGCTTTGCGGAACAATCGGTATTTTTGTAGTTTTTCCGGTTAGATTTTACGACCTGTGTGAACTTGGAACCCAATTTAGAGAAATTTTTTTTTTTTAGATGCTTACGTTTGTACCCGGTATGTACTTGTTTGTACCAACTTTTTTTTCGTTTGTACCTTAAGGGTTTCAGAGTTACAGAGAGTAGTAAAATTCTCAGAACCCGACTTGAAGATATTGCATTTTTTCAAAATGCATACGGTTGTACTCTGTAGGTACTTGTTTGTACCAACTTTTTTTTCGTTTGTACCTTAAGGGTTGTAGAGATATAGAGGGTAGAAAACTACACAGAACCCGACTTGAAGATATTGCATTTTTTCAATATACATACGTTTGTACTCGGTATGTACTTGCTTGTACCAACTTTTTTTCGTTTGTACCTTAAGGGTTTCAGAGATACAGGGGGTTAAAAAAACTCGGAACCCAGCGTAAAAAAATCTATTTCTTTTGTACGCATACGGTTGTACTAAGTACGTACTAGTTTGTACTACTTTTTTTTCGTTCGCAACTTAAGGATTTCAGAGATACAGCGGGTTATGAAGTACTCCGAACCTAGCTTGAAGCAATTGACTTTTTTTTTGTAGGCATACGTTTGTATTGCGTATGTACTGGTTTGTGCAGACTTTTTTTTTCATTGCATCAACTTTTATTTTTTATTTGTTCGTACTTTAAGATGTCAAACGTGGGGGGAGGCGGTAAGGAATTCGTTTGTACGTTAAGGGGGTCGGGCGTGGCGGGCTTTCAAAAACAGCGAGTACGGCCAACTGGGCATTTTTCAATATAATGAAAATTTGTGAGCGGGGTTGGCTTCCTTATCGTTTGTACCCGTTTGTACCATCGAGGAATTCGTTTGTACCTTAAGGGGGTCGAACGAGGCGGGCTTCCAAAAACTGCGAGTACGGCGAATTGGCCATTTTTCAAGATGATGAGAATTCGTGAGCAGGGTTGGCTTCCTCATCGTTTCTACCCGTTTGTACCATCGAGGAATTCGTTTGTACGTTAAGGGGGTCGGGCGTGGCGGGCTTTCAAAAACAGCGAGTACGGCCAACTGGGCATTTTTCAATATAATGAAAAATTGTGAGCGGGGTTGGCTTCCTTATCGTTTGTACCCGTTTGTACCATCGAGGAATCCGTTTGTACCTTAAGGGGGTCGAACGTGGCGGGCTTCCAAAAACTGTGATTACTACAAACTTGCCATTTTATCAAGATAATGAGAATTTGTGAACAGGGTTGGCTTCCTTGCCGTTTGTACCCGTTTGTACCATCGAGGAATTCGTTTGTACCTTAAGGGGGTCGAACGTGGCCAGCTTCCAAAAACTGCGAGTACGGCGAATTGGCCATTTTTAAAGATAATGAGTCTTTGTGAGCAGGGTTGGCTTCCTCGCCGTTTATACCTGTTTGTACCATCGAGGAATTCGTTTGTACCTTAAGGGGGTCGGACGTGGCGGGCTTCCAAAAACTGCGAGTACGGCGAATTGGCCATTTTTCAAGATGAGAATACGTGAGCAGGGTTGGCTTCCTCGCCGTTTTGACCCGTTTGTACCATCGAGGAATTCATTTGTACCTGAAGAGGTTCGCAAATGCGGTCTAGTCCTAAACAAATAAAATAATAATTCCGTCATTTTTTAAGATATTCAAAATCGGCAAATGGCATTACTTTTCAAATCGTTTTTACCCGTTTGTACCGTTGAGATATTCGTTAGTACCTCAAGCGGTTCGTAAATGCAATCTCGTCCGACACAAGACACAAATACTTTGTTCAATACCAAAACTTTCTAGCTTATAGCGAAGTGGGGGAAGTGGGGAAGACTTTTTTTTATTGTTTGTTTGTTAATATCAACAATATTTTAATATCAACAATATTTGTTGATAATAGATAATATCAACAAATTCACAAGAGAATGTAGATAACAAATTGTATTTTTCAGTTCTCCAACATTTTATTATAGTAAATATAGAAAAAAAATCATTAAAATCGAGAAAGAAAACGTTGGAATATTAAAAAAATGATAATTATTTAGATGGGATGTTAATCATCCTGCTGTGTATGAGAGGGTTAACAGAGAATTTTTATTTTATTAATTAAATTACTTCATTGAGAAATAATGATTACAGACTTCAAATTAAATGATTAAAAATACTTACAAATTGACAATTTAAGCAACGTATTTCATACTATCCAGAGACACCGTACGACTGCAAAAGCATTAAAACTTTTTTTTAATCCTTCCATTCGAATGTAGCTTATTCAGCTTTTAGTAATAAGCTAATAAAGTTTCGTAGCAATGAAGATATTAAAACTTTTTGTCGAAACTAGCACGGCTTTCGAATATTTTTTAATCCTTCCATTCGAATGTAGCTTATTCAGCTTTTAGTAATAAGCTAATAAAGTTTCGTGGCAATGAAGATATTAAAACTTTCTGTCGAAACTAGCACCGCTTTCGAATATTTTTTAATCCTTCCATTCGAATGTAGCTTATTCAGCTTTTAGTAATAAGCTAATAAAGTTTCGTGGCAATGAAGATATTAAAACTTTCTGTCGAAACTAGCAACGCTTTTGAATATTCAACAATGTTTAGGAACATTCACTGTGGCAGCCTCAACTTATACAGATCTATTTTTCGGAAATATTTTATTATTCTTATGGTGCCCTGAAGTCCAATCCAGGTCACAATTAACGAAATTAATTAAATTGAATACTAAATTTATTCTGGGTCGCAACACTTAACAGATCTCAATGCGGAAAACGGAACCATTTTATGATTAAGTTGACTGTAAAAAAAAAGAAAATCGTGCAAAATGCCGCGCGCGCCGAAGTTTCCAGTGAAAGTGATTTTTGATGCAGTGAGAGATTTAGAGTTTTTTGATGATACCGGAAAGCTAAAATCTCTATCACAAAGCGTTTGGAACGACGCGGCGGAAAAAATGCGAAACTAAATGTCGGTAAGGCATATTTACCTTTACATCTCCCGGAACGACCATAAAATCCAGGATATGCTTCGAAGCGAGTATGGCACCGAACAAGTTCCCGAGGATTCAACGCCGGAAATGGATCGCTGTTGTGGCTCGAACTGGTCATTGAACACATCCCGTGACCTGTTGCCATCACTACGGACGACAATTACGTTGAAAAGCGACGACTGGAATAGTATCCGGCCTCGGGATATGTGCTACAAAGGTCGAGATTACAGAGTACTGCGAGTGGGCTGGACTGATGTTCTTCAGGAGCAATTGTGGCGGGAACATAAGTTGCCATGCTGATTTTCGTTCAAAAACTCGAAAGTCAACGAGAACGACGGGGAACCATACGTGTCGGTAAAGGGTTCCTGTACTGAGTGTGGTGTGCGGATCAATTTGTTGGCCTTAGAAAAACCAACGGAAGATGAAGGTCTCACACTACACATCTCCACGAGTGACACGAGGGATATTGTGCACCAAAAGAAGCGCCAACTTCGAGGCAGAAAGGGGAAACGCGTTGCTAAAGAAGTCACCGCCCAGTCGACCTATGCTTGGCGCAGAGAGAAGGCTAATGAACTCATGGAGTTTGGCAAAGTTCCCGCGCACTTGTATAGCGAAGATGTTTCACGCAAGGCAAAACAAACGGAAACCGATCGAGAGTTAGGGCTACGTAAAGGCGTCGACCTCGTCGAATCGGTACGTGAATTAAAATATCGCCCTGAATTCGTAGGGACCGTTCGAGAGATTGGGTCAGATAAGTTCTTCGCAATGTACTGGAGTCAAGAGCAATCTTTTCTCTATAAGAAGTACTGCAAAGACGCGACGAAAATTGGTAGCCTCAGTATAGACGCGACAGGCTCAGTTATTCGTAAGATTCTAAAACCAGATAGGTCGAGTTCCACGGTTTACCTTTACCAGGGTGTGGTTCCGTTTGGTGAAAAAATCTTGCCGGTTGTCCAGATGGTTTCGGAGAAGCACGACACGAACATCTTGACTTACTGGTTGACTTACTGGCGAATGGTTGCGATCTGGCGTGCCAGTACCTGAAGAGGTTGTAAGCGACTATTCGCTTGCACTTTTGAACGCTTTCAATTTAGCGTTCGAAATAATTGATCTTGACACGTACGCCAACAGACATTTCGCGTTCGCCAAAGGAAGCAACACCGTTTGGAGACCCCGATGTCGCTTGAGGATCGACATTGCGCATCTGATCAAGCTTGTATCCCGCTGGAAGTGCTTCGGCAATACGCATGCGCGGGTAAATGATTTTTTTCTCAGGTGCACTGGACTTATCGCCAAATGCACTACATTTGATCAGTTTGAAAGTTTGGTCCGCGATACCCTGACAGTAGCTTATTCGGAGATCGAGGATATAGATTCGAATGACGGCTGCTTCGACGCCTAAGCAAGATTGATTAGAAAAATCAAAGCAGTAAACGAACGAGCGTATCTAGGAGATATCGACGAAATGATTAAATCTGGAATCGATCCTGCAGGTTGCGGTGACTCCGATGATGATGCGAGAGTTGCACTGGACCCCGAAGCTGCTGATTTTGATGTAACCGGAAGGTTGAGTGATTTCTTGAATAACCTCGAAGATAGTTGCAATAGTTGCAATACGCAAGTGGGCGACCGACCAAATCCTTATTGGTGCCCCGATTTTGCGCGTGGTCTTCTGAGAATATGCAAGCACTTCACCCTCTGGACATCTGTATTGAAGCGAGGTATATTTCCGTGAGCTGAAAGGACTGACGCTAAAAGGTGACCGCAACCTCAGAGTGGATAAGTTTTTGATAAAACATATTCGTTCGATTTCTGGCGTCGAGAAATTGCTACATGCTGATTGCGCGTCCACAGCCGGAACACACGAAAAAATGTCGAGATTCGACAAGGTCTTCGAACTTGACAGATCATCAAAGCGCGACGTGAACTCGAAGCTCGATGACAGCTCAAAGCTTGACGAGAGTTCGAAAGTCGATGAGAGCTCGGAGTTCGACGAGTGCTCGAAGCTCGACGAGCTAGCTGAGAGCTCAAAACTGGGCGGGAACGAGGCGGCATCAGTGGAAGAGGCTGAAACGATAACTGAAAGCAGTAAGGAGACATACCCGTTCTTACAGGAAGAAGAAAACTGGGGTGGCAAGAATTTGTCTAAGAACAACGCACGCGTATGTATTGAAAAATCGCCGAAGCGTCAAAATCCTACTGGAGTAGAGGAAAAACCGCCGAAACGCGGGAAGTATCTGACTCCGTGTTCGGATATAGAAAACATACTCGAGAGGCCGAATAAAAATGGCAATCTACCGTTGCTCAAAAACGGGCAAGTGCTGGGACCAGTCCGTGCAGGAAGGAAAGACGTCACGTTTTATAACACGTGTGCTTTCGACTCGCTCGCGCAATCAGTATTAACTGGGTATCGGGATTGGTCCAATAATCAAAACGACGTAGATAATTCGGAAAACGAGTTCTACGATTTCGTAAAGACGTTGTCGACTTCCGGAGCAACGGCACAGACGTACAAGAAACGATCAACGTTACTTTGTGCTAAACTCACCCAGAAAAACAGCAGAGTTGATTGTCATTCGAATGTCGGAAACTTAGCGAGGCTGATGTTCGTGACTGACGGGCCGTCGTATCGAATCTCGCAGAAATGTCGTGACTGTGATCATCACGTCCCCGATAATCGCTCAGTGATAGAAGTGGACACGAAGCCCTTCTATGAAGAGGGTCTGCAGGTTTTGGAGAAGTCCGTGAATAAGAGAATGTTAGATGCACGCGTGAAGAAATGCATGCGGTGCGGAAGTCAAAAGGTCACCTCAGATGTGTCGGGAGGACCGCACTTGTTTCTTGACATCGAGTGCTTACAGTGGTTGACGCTTGCTGCAAATATGGGGTACGAAAACTGGTCAGGGGTATTGACGATTTCGCAAATCCCTTCTAGTCTTCAGGTACAGCGAATGGAGTACCGACTAGTAACGGTCATCGAGTACGTCAATACATCGGACCCAAAATCTGTCGGGCACTACGTGCCGTACGTCCGTCGTATAACCGGACGATGGGAAGTCCACAACGACCTATGTGTCGATAAAGAACCTATCCTCGCAACATCGAGAGCACTTCTGCAAAAACGAAAGCTGTCGTTGCTGATGTATATAAAGAAGTAGAAAGCGCGTGATTTTAAAATAGGCACAACGAGATTAAGTAATTCATCACATCAATGGCATTTATTCATCAGATAAATGTATTCAATACATTGTTAAAAACTTATAATAAATCTTAAAATCTTGAAAACTAATAAAAAAAAATAAAAAAATTAAAAAATAAAAAATTAAAGAAAATTAAAAAAAAAACAAAAAAAAAATTAAAAAATACAAAATGGAACTAGAAACCTGCCACGTCCTCGTCGTTAGTTCTGGGTTACGCTAAGAGTAGGATTACACGAAGAGAGGGTAAGAGTCTAGTGACAATGGTAATAGCTTGGAGAGATTGCTACTAATTCTAGTAGGCTAGGGTAACTCGCTGCAGTCGAACATGCAGTGTTGTAGATTTGTACTTGCATGTTCAACCCCCTTAAGGGGGAATCCACATTCGGAGGCACATTTTCACTAGTTTCTTGGGATTTTTTTTTGGGGTGCGAAGTAATAATTAGAATTCAATAAAACTTGGCCCTCATGTTCTTCATATCTCTAACAACTTTTTTGCATTTTTTTAAATTATTCCACGGAAAAATGACAGCGTCACGCACTGATATCCGCTGAAGGTCGTAAGCAGAATTGTCCGACTGCAGGCAGGGTAGCCATTGCAATTTTGATCGTAATCATTAGGGTTTTTTTTTTCTTTCAATATTAAGAACTGATTTCCTAAAAATCTCAATGCAGGTGAAAATAACAAAAAATAAAAATTCAGCAGGCGGAGGAATTTTTTTTCTTCAATTATCATTTTATGTTTCACGAATAATGCAAAAAAAAATCTTTAGAAACATATCATCCCATATGTTGGTTCACCGACTTCGTAATTGCATAAAGAATATTACTGCCAATTTTGATAACGATCAGTCCATTATTTTTTGTAGCAGAATGCCCGAAGATGCAAAAAAAAAGTCGTTCTGCGTGAAACGCGCTTTAAGGGGGGGGGGTAGGGTATAAAAATTTTTTTTTTGGCATTTTTATTTTATATTTTTTACTGAATGCATAATATCTCAAGAATATTGTGTCAAATTTTCAAGTCAATCGGAGCAAAATTGGCGACGTTATGAATATTTTTATACTCGCGGATTGCTGTACCGCCCGGCCCGCGCGCGACTTTAAAGCGTTCTCCTGAAAATCATCATTTTGAAAGTCGGTGCACACGATTACTCAAAAACTAATTGGCCGATCGTTCTGAAATTTGGCACAGTGCTTCTCCATATAATTCGTCAGGTAACGCCGAAGGCGTTTTTCGATTTTTATTAAAATTATCAATTTTTTACAATAACAAATAGGCTGATTTTTCCAGCAAAAATCGCGTTTTTGACTTCAAAGTGATGCCAAAAATTCAAAAATGGTAAAAAAAAAAAAAACTCTTCGGCGTTACCTCGAGAAACATCTCCTCTAATGAATGCCGTTTGAATTTTTGGATTCGGGCAATCCTACTTCGAGAAATCGTGTGCACCGCAAATCAACTTTTTTTCGAGACGCCTCCGGAGATTCTCTGCCAATCACTTGATTATTTATTTTTTTCCATAAAAATTTTACAGAATATTCTTGAAATGTGCCACTATTATGTGGAAAAAGATTCAATTGATTACCACTATTTTGAAACGTTTCGCGATTTTGTGAACCGCGAACGCGAGGGGAAGGGGCTCGCTCGCTCTCTCAGCGGCGGGCGAGTCTTGTTCAGTGCTGGACCGGACAAGGTTAATTCTGGGGTAGGCGTCTGGATGTGACTCTTAGGTGTTTTTAGGAGGTGCCTCAGGTCAGGTTTTGCTATCAAGAGTCAGCCTTCTTCATCATCGGCACTCGGTAGGAGTGTACTTGAAGGCAAATAGTGGTGCAGGACGTAAACGGGAGGTAGAGAATGGGTGTTGGGATCTCTCAAGCCCTGCCTGTTACTGACCGATAACCTGATGAGGAACTAGTCCTGGCTGTGTGATAACGAAGTTATTAATTCACTCGATCGCTGGATGCTCTCGAGCGGAGCTCTACACTCAATTTTTATGATTGCTAACTGGTTCTAGACTTGATCCAGTGAGGCCGGATCGTCGTCTCATGCAGACCGAAGTCTGAGTTATTTGTTTTGCTATTGTACGATTCGTGCACTCGCGAGATGTCCGCGCACGGAGCTTAACACTCAATTTCCTTAATGATTGGTATCGCGTTACGCTACCGCGATTTGTGGCGCCGCGTAGCCTGCTACGCGGCGTGCTACTCAAACGGGAGAAGCCCGGGTTAATTTTCCTATTCCTTTAGTTAAGTATTCGTGTGCTCGCAAGACGTCCGCGCACGGAGCTTTACACTCAATTTTGTTGACTTGTTTGGTCGCGTCGCGACTGTTGACACTGCTTAGCCTGCTAAACAGCGTAATCTGAAACGGGAGAAGCCCGATGTTTCCTCGTTATGATTTTTACAATTTATTCACGTCCTAAGTGCTCTTCGGACGTGGAGCTTTACACTCACTTTATAACTTCTCGTGCGCCAGGCGTACGCCGGACGTTGCAGTTTTCCCTACTTCTGTGCACTGGATCTGCGTGCGTTCTGATCGTCTACTGAATAATTTACCCTGACGCGTTTTCGGCCACGTTGGGCAATTACCACGGAAGATTGTCCTCAGACACGGACGAGCGAGCAATACTAGATCGCTACTCGGCCGCGAGTTATCATCATCGGACTTGGCGGATGGATGGCCAAGAATTTCGGAGGATGATTTGAGTTACAGGGAGGTGCGATGACGTTGTTCTATCGCTGTGCGTGTGTGATTGCGGCGTATCGGTCGGCGGAGACGAGCGACGAAGCGTGCTACTGCTCGCCGCGTTTCCCTACAAGATGTGGTGGAGGGAGGGGCTGCCGCTCTTCAGCGACAGGCACCGAGGTGCGGAATTCGTTCCGATCCCGCGAATCAAGGGCCTCGCACACCCAACCGCCTACAGGATCCTCGATAAACCGGGCTAGACGCTGGGTTTCAGACGTTCTACTTGGAGCCCTTGAGACACGGGTGAGTGACGCGCACCTGTGTGCGATTCGCCACGCGAATACGCACACACCCAACCACAGACGAATCGGGACTCCCGATTCGAATGTTGGGTTTCAGGTGTTTTCCCGTCCACTCACGGTCGTGCCTTTATGGCTCCACACGCCTGTGTGTGTGTCCGCTTGGCGGTCCACTCACACACCCAACCACGTGTCGCCCGATTTACGTCGGGTGGTCCTGCGCAGGGTTTCAGGCGATCTACCGGCACGTCGCTGGTGTAAATGAACGAGTGCCGCACGCCTGTGCGAAGAACCCGAGTTCGTGGCGATGCGGAATCTTCAAATTCCGCGACCACGTGCGTGAGAACTGTACGGCGGAGCTTTGGCTCGACGTCGACAGACTCGGGTCTCGTGCTCTCGACATCGGCCTCGAGAGCTATTCTGAATTCGAGTCGAGAGACTTTTTGCGGCTTCGACAATTTCCTGGGCCCCGCTAGCTATAAGCGGATTCCAACAAATTGCGTTTTCGCCAGCTAATTCAGTGAGATTGGTTAATGCGCGCCATGCGCTTTGGCCAATTATTCTCGCTGAATCTTCACCACTTGATATCCTCGAGAATTCGGTGTGGTCACGCAAGATGCGCTAGACATCGAGTTCTCCGGATTTATTTTACTTCTCGGACTCTGATCGAGATTTCCGGATTTAGGGTTAGATAAACGAGTGGAGTTATTTGCGAGTTTTCGTCGTGAAAACGACGGTTTATCTACGTTAAATTGCGACGAGTTGTTCACGTCGAGTTGCGATGAGCTGTCCCACGCTCCTCCAGGCTCGTCGCCGCCGATCTCCGACGCCGCTTCACTTCCCTGATCCGAATATTCTAAGTCCTCCACGTTGGTCGTTGGCTTATAGTAAGGACGGCACTAATACACTTAGGCGCTGGTACGCAGCGCGTGACTCCGGTTCGCTGACGTTGTCGAAGAAGAAGAGTGAGCCGGCCGCCGCGGCGTCGCCTTTTATATGCTCGGTTCGCGAGGATAGGCGGGGAGGTGCGACGCTCTGCCACGTCGCCGCGTGCGCGGTGAAGCGGGGCGGCGGCGGCAGATCGCTCGGCGCGTGACGTGATATTCCCGCGCTCTGATTGGCTGAGCCGGAAAAGTTAATTTATTGGCTTTTCCGCGCGATGGAAATGTTGTTCTCCTACGTTATTGTTTTGCCTTGATTTTTCCGCAGGTGTAATAGGCCAGGTTCGGCCGAAATTATCGGATTAAATGGTGTTTTGGCGGTTTTTTATGTTGTCTCCGGTTGTATGTCGTTTTAGAGGCCTTAACACGACAGCGCGTGTTTCATATGGTAGAAAGGTGCTAGTGCGCGATTTTTAGTGGCATAATTACAGCCGCTAGCGATTTATTCCGTTTTAATGAATTTTGGCTGGTGACGTCGTGGCCTTGACTACTGCTGTGCGCGCGCGTGCGTGCCTTTCACCTAAGGCGGACGCGAGATGGGGCTGCGCGCGTGTCGCGGCCGTTGGTCAGGCCGCACGCTGCTGGCGTCGCGGGATCGCGGTTACCGGCGCGGATACTTGTGTGCGCGCGAGCGCGCGCTCGTGCTATAGTGCGCGCTCGGTTTGGTGTGACGTGGTATGCGTCGCGTCACAATTTATATCGCCACAAAAAATTCTCAAATGTATGCCTTTTTTTCGCTGAAAATACCCTACCCCCCCCCCCCCCCCTTAAGAACGCTTCGCTTATACCTTTACAAGCCTTTAGCTTGTACATGACGAGCGCTCGGTTCTATCGTTACAAAATCTGGAAAAATTCTAATTTAGCTTTGAAATATGGACAGCGTATTCATAGATAGTTAAGCTAACGATATTTGCAATAAAAGAATTGAATTTTTTAAAAGATCTAATGTGGCTTCCCCCCTTAATGTACAAACGTATTTCTCGATGGTACAAACGGGTACAAACGATGAGGAAGCTAACCCCGCTCACAAATTCTCATTATCTTGAAAAATGGCCAGTTTTTAGTACTCACAGTTTTTGAAAGCCCGCCACGATCGACCCCCTTAACCCCTTCAGGGGCTATGGCGCCATATGGCGCATGCATTTCCCGATTATTATCCAATTATTTTCCGATCGGCTTGATTGATTTTCGTGAAATTTGATACTCAGGGGCTTTAAGGGTC
Source organism: Itoplectis maculator (assembly GCA_964034905.1). Lineage (NCBI taxonomy): Eukaryota > Metazoa > Arthropoda > Insecta > Hymenoptera > Ichneumonidae > Itoplectis > Itoplectis maculator. Next base: position 2,095,279 of record OZ035871.1, read on the forward strand.
GCTGATTACGAATCCGAACTCAAAATTTAGAAACAAAAAATAGCAGACTCAATATAAGAGATACAAAATGTGCGCACGATTTCGTCTGCCGCTAGTCGCGGTGTTAGCCGAAACTGAATGTTTTGTTTGTCAATGTTGTCATGTGGATCCGTCGTCAAGTCCGTCGTCAAGCGTGCCGCGCTCGGTCCAGAAACCCCAACCAGCCTGAACTAAGGCGCGCACCAACCGTTACACTACTCCCCTCCCTTTTGAGTTGCTGTCCCGGCAACTACCTAAAAGTGCTGTGATGTGGTTGCCATGGTACATCGCCAGCTCTACTCGCGACCTAATTACGCTGCCCTGGCATTCGCCCTAGTCCCGAGGGAAAAACATGGCTGAAAAACCTGGGAAGGACAGCGTTTACAAAATTTGTCACTCCTACACTTTAATGAATTTAAATAATCGTCTCTGTTACGGATCAGTCCAGTCAGTCTCTTAAGGCGATGCTGGGGTAGATTTTCTTACCGACTGGTCGGTAAAAAAGTACGGTTTCGTAGTTTACGGTATACGTCGTTATTGTATCACAAAAATGTCTCAAATTGTACAGGATTATAATATCAACATAGGCGCATCGGCGTAGACTCGAATTTTGGGTGAAAACGCTTGAAAAACAAAGAAAATCGTAAATTTGCAATCCCATCGAAAACCAATATGGCCGCTAGAATTGTCAACTGCCACCTTTTTACCGACCAGTCGGTAAAAAAATCTACTCCAGCAGCCCCTTGAAGAAATAACAATAAATGAAATATTAAATCGTTCTTCTTATTCTTTCGTACTTTCTCTCTTCATTCTTTCTTTCTCCGTTTCTTTTTTTCATCCGTCGGTGCAGAGTTTCTCCAGAGTTTATCGAATCCTAGAGACGTTCCTTAAGGATGGAGGAAAGGAAGGAGGATTCTCAGGAGTCCAAGGAAACCTGTGACAAAAAGATAACTCTGCGAAGAAATCTGCACCACATATTTTTTTTGTTTTCTGGAATTGTCAACCCGGAATATCCGATATCAATGTGTTACTAGGGAAAGATTTCACAAACATCGGTCACTGCTCGTGAGTAATAAAGTGTGCACCCTGCTATTACCCCAGTGTTGCCGAATCGACGAAGAAATCAGGTATACGTCCCGGGATGTTCCAAAGTAACCAATAACCGAGATTATGATCAGTAATCACGATTATTTTGAGATTACTCTAGCCCCTAGCCAGCGAAACCTGAGCAGGAAGTCCCAAACTCCAACCAAGCCCAGTCAGAAATTCAGCTAAATCCCTCTAGATTCTCCGGTCAATATGGACTATTTTGAGTTTTCCTCGAGGGGTTCTTTGAATTCTGTAAACTACGTCGTTGATTTTGGTTCTAACTACAAATGGTCCTACCCAATCTCTTTGTAACTTAGGGCACTTTCCATTGACTTTATGGGGGTAATAAAGCCAAACCTGTTGTCCGGGTTTAAAGGAAAGCATGTGTGACTTGACGTCAAATCTACATTTCATCTTGTCGCTTTTCATCAGGAATCGTTTTCGGATTTGCTCGTGTACTGTATTCAATTTTTGCTTAAATTCGTCAAATTATACAGACGCGTGTATCTGTCGTTGTTCCGCGAGTCGTACGTACGCGTGTATCTCTAGTTGTTCCGCAAGTCGTACGGACGCGTGTATTTATCGTTGTTTCGGGAGTCGTTCGCGAAGTTATCTTTCTCAATGAGTTTCACGGTGTGGATGACCTTTGCGTCGGAGCAACGTTCGAGATGTCAATATTTTCAGCCGCGGCGCGGTCGAGAAATCGGTTCCGGGTCACGCGGGACTTCACGAATTCAAGTGAAATCGGAAAGAGGGATAGTAGTTAATTTTTATCCCATCCTGAAAAAACCCGTCCACCGATTATCTCAACATCCTTCGACAACTTTTTAGTTTTGACGTTTTCTTCCCAGGCATTCAGTTTCCTTAACGAATCTTCAATCACCTATTATAAATTAAATGACTCAAATATCGAATGTGAAATGAAGAATCTTTAGAAAATATAAAATATGATCAGCTCACCACGAAACGTTTGTTTCCCGGCTGCACACCGTCGATCGGATGCTTTCGATTCAGGGCGTCGAATAAGTCGTTCATCCACTTACAGAATGCAGCAGTGGCTTCAGAATCTGCGAATTCCGGTAACCGTTTTTGAAAAAATCGAAGTCCACCAGCTACAGAATTGCTGAAAACCTATAACATTTTTATATTTTTTTGTACTCGTAATTCATTATCAGAATAAATGTACGCAAAAATGGTATAGGTATTAACCTAAGTTGCTAAGCGGACTCGCATTTTCATCGCGTTCTGTAGATAAACGTGCCGGTGCGTCAATTTGGGGCACATTAAAACTTGTCCGGGTCCCGCTAGTGCTCTGTCTGTTTTTTCCAGTTGTTCCAAATACTCCAACTTGATTTCGGACTCTGCAGGATCCATCTGCGTAACAAGAAAATTGATAGATCGTTAATTAACCACAACTTTAAAAATCAGTTCAGTTCATTTTCACTTACCCGTAGAATGCGACTATTGTGAAGTCGATTCCGGATCGTCTTTATCAGATGCGGCGTATCAGAGAAGGCGAAGATTTTCCGTCCTTCGGCCGTCGGATGATCGAAATAGTTTCGGAAGTTTTTCTTCGTGCCACACACACCTACTTCCGACCAAAATTTTCGATTGGTACTGGCTCCATCACTAACTACCGCGTGTATCTTCGCACCGGCATCTTCTAGCAGGACGATAGCTTTTATTATAAGCTGCGCGAGCACTGTTCCCTTAACAGGTCTTCTTGATGCGAATACGGCTATCGGTTGCGTGTAAGTGTCGTCTAAAGGTTGGAACATCAACACCAACCGGTAATTGGCTTTTTCAGAAAAATCCGTTGAACGCGGTCCTTCGTTGCCAAAATCGATCAGTCCTTTATATGTCAAATTTTTTTAATCAACGCTGACACTTTCTCTCGTCGACATTTCATGGAGTAATAAGATCCCATGCCTTTGATTCTCAGAATTCTTTTCGAAAGCCAATTTCAGCACCTTGAAAAATTGCTCGTCGAAGCCGCAGCTCGTTTTCATTTTCGATAAATATCTGAAAGAATCAAATGTTGATTTCTGTAGTAGTAGTTTAAAATTGTAAATATAAAGGGAGTTTTTCAAATTGCCGTAAATATGATTTAATTTTCTTGTAAATAGCCGTTCTTTGTAAATGTATTCAGAATGCATTGATAGTGAACAAAATAATTCTATCAATGACAACACAGTTTTAAATATTGTACATACCTTCGAATCGTTCTGACGCAGGGAAGAGGTAGAATTTCGTTGGATCGTAAGAAATCGTAATCACAAGGTGACCTAATCTGAAGTAACATATACAGCATCATCCACGCTTCGGAATAATTTCGCCCCTTCGTGTTTTTATGCTTTGCTGCGTCCAGTATCTGCTTCACTACCTGGGCTTCGTTCTCTGATAAATTACCGTTTGTAATTTGCTCCTCGAAATAGAAATTCGAGAGATCTCGTCTTCTTATCTCGTACTACACAACGATATTTCGATTGTAGCTCTAGCCAACGTTTCTTTTGCGCCGGGCAGGTAGCGTCAATTGGAGCGCGTTTTGTTACCTGGCTCGATTTCCACCTTCGAAGTTGTGTCAAGAGACTTTTCTTTGCTGTCTGGCAGAATTTGCAAATTGAAACTTTTTGGAGCAGCCAACGGCATGAATCGTGACGCCAGATTCCGGTACAATCTTTCTTGATTGTATTACATTGTAGCTGGCTCATTTCTGTCTCAACCAAAGGCCCAGTACATCCAGAGCACACGTTCAAATCATTCACGACAATCAGCAAGTCTTCAAGCTCTTTTACACTTTTTATCCGACTGGGCACGTTGAGTTCTTCGAGATTGAAAGGCCGACCCAATACCGAGATTTCGATCGAACAATCGTCTTTTACGACAAGTGCCTTCAATATGAAAGGCGTGAACGTCTCATTGACTTTAACAATCTTGCTTGTAAATACTATTATTAAGTCCGATCCGTTCGCACGATTCTTCTCGATTATCCACCCTGGAGGCAACGATGATATTTTTTCTGCTTCACAGAACGTTACCGTTGACAGCTGGCCCAACGGATTTTCGTTCTCTTCATAATCAGGTGACGACTGCTTTCGACGCTTTGGATCTGGTGACAAACCTGTGTCAGGCTCATTCTTCTCCGTAGTAGTTGATTCCCTATGACAAAGCTCCGATGTATAATCAAGCAGTTCGTTCTTCGTGTTCTGCGTGGAATCAGCCACATCGTTGTGGGGTTCCGCAGAAGAAGTCCCATCGAGGAGCTGAAGTTGTTCGTTCTGAGGGTTCTGCGTAGAATCAGCAACATCCTTATGGGGTTCCGCAGAAGAAGACCCATCGAGGAGCTGAAGTTGTTCGCTCTGCAGGTTCTGCGTAAGATCCATTGAGATCAGTCGGTTCGGTCCAAGGAAATTGAGTGGGCACCGTGCCTTCCCTCAAGCGTGGAATTTTATAGTGTGACTAGAATAATATAAAATAAAATAATAAAAAATAAAATAAAACGTTAGAAAAAGAGTGCAATTAGATAAATGTAAACAAAAACTATACAAAAATCGAAATGCTCGGTATGTACTTACAACTCCAAGAGGTCGGTACTTACAACTCCAACAACACTTCCATCCGGAACTAGGAGCTGACGTTGCCACAGAATGTCCTCGTTTCTAAAATGATTTTGGCACACCGCTTTTCCTCGTGTCACAGCGATCTCACTTCTCTTCCGGATCGACGCATACCCCGACGTACAACCGGGTAAGACACACGTCGGCATGGAGAACCAGGTCGCTGTAATTTGTATTAAAAATCACCTCACGTCAATTAAAAATGAAATTATTCGGGTGAATGATTGGAATTGATCAAGCTCGGCAAATTATCAGTTTTTGAGGTTACGGAATTGAACGCGTATATATAGCACATATCGGTCACGTTACCGGCAGCGCCACACCGCGGAGCAGTGTAAACGGCGACAAAACGCAAGCGTAGTTGTCTTATGAGAATTTCATCGAGTGTCAGGGGGCTGCTCCTATCGCAGCACCCGAATCCAGCGAATCTTCTTCGGCGGCTTCTCGTCGCCGCGTGTGTCTCGTGTTCATCTTCTCTTCGTTTTTTTTTTTAGGTCACTCACTCGCAAAAAATTTAATTTTTCTTCCCATTCGCATTTTTTTTCCGGATATCGCGGCAGAATATCCCGCTTCTGACACCAATGTAACACCAGAAACGGCAAGTCGGGAATAACGTGAAATGGAACGAATAGTTTATTAAAATCAGAGCGCGTCGATCTGTCACGTGCGGTCTAGTCGCGGTGTTAGCCGAAACTGAATGTATTGTTTGTCGTCAAGCGTGCCGTGCTCGGTCCAGAAACCCCAACCAGCCTGAACTAAGGCGCGCACCAACCGTTACAATACATTTTACCGGACTCAGCGTCCGTCCAGATTCTCCAGCTGTCAATAATAAAATTAAATGTACAATCATGAATACAAAAAAAGTTAATCAATCTTCTTACCGTATACTGCATTATTTTTCCCTTGTATTTTTTGCCGTTTCACTCGATCCGATGTATTTCTCCGACCTTCGCCTCCTCCGGTAGAACTTCTTTCTTCAAAATATCCGTTTCCTTGCTTTTCACCCAAAATATTAGCGCAAACATTTTGACGGGCTCTGCGGTTATGCGCGTGTTTAATTTGTTCGATTCGCAACCGAGTTGTCGACAAATTTATTATGTCTCGTGGCTGATTTCACATCGTGAAATCAGCCACGACGACAACTCGGTCCGCTTTCTGAGCAATTCCTGAAAATGTTCAGGAAATGTGAACCGTGAAAGCCGCTGGCACCGACCACGCGAGCAACCGAGAGAGAGTGCGATGACCGTCGAGCGACAGTCAAGCCAAAGCCACATGCACTGTCAATAATGTGCGGAGCTAGCGAGTCGCGTTTTGCACTGACACGCGCACCGGGACGGAATCTGTGAGCTATCGTTGGCAACTCGGAGCGCTCGTTTAAATACAATAAAGGTTGCACGCGCGTCACTCACTTGTTCGCTCGGTTTCTGCTTCGCGTCGGTGCTCCGAAAATCTTCGTGGGTGTACCAAGACGCCTGATATAATGGCACCACCACAGACGCCGCGAGGCTTGACGACGCGTGCGCTGCACCCCGAACGTTCGACGATTATTCGGAGTTACCGTCTGACTTCCCACTTTAACTCGCGCGTATCCAGCTCAAAGGACCAGAATTGTCGAGTATCAATCGAGAGGGAAAGCCGGAGTGGGCGAATAGGCGAAAAATATAAATCGAGACGCACGGGGACAATACAACAAATTCAGTATATAAAATAAAGTGTGTGAATGCGAGGTGATACAAAAATATAGGAGCGATTCAAGCCGTGGCCGTGTGCGTGAGGTTTTGTCGACTCACTGCTCTTGATCGCCGCGCGCAGAAATTCCGAAAATCGCCCGATTTCTCGGTCGGCTGGTGTCCTATAGACGCGCACCAAGCGACGTGGTAACGACCCGATTGCAATGCTCGGGCGACGATTTTGGCGATATCGTGACGTAATGGAAGGCCACGGTTTTGTGTCGCAGTCTCGCACAAACGTTATACGAAGCAAAGCAATTGAAAACGTCGCGAGAAAATATAATTAGGTTGTTGGAGAATGATTACAAATATACAGACCGTAAATACTTCAATAACTCTGACGATGCCAATGTTGAAAATGAACCTTTGTAACGATGTACATTATCAGGTTGTCGGACTTCAGGTTTATCATAGATATGGACTGGAATTAACGGGCTCAAGACAGAAAGCTCACTCAAATTGTAAAAAATTATCTCCCTTTATAATAGCACCATACATATTCTATACATATTGCGTTTGAAAAAAAAATTCGGTTTCGTAAAGTTAAAAAAATCTTAAAGTCCAGTGGCAAATTTCCCGTTGATTCCGAAAAGCACTCTTATTCGCGCGAAAACAAATAGAACATTCGAGGACTTTTTTTATTTGGTCACTTCACTAAAATCGAGTACATATAAGCCAGGCTGATCCCGACCCGAGTTAAAATTTTTGGCCTCCCTGGAATCCGTAATTCTGAACCTCGCTTGATACTTTTTTTGGAGTACGAGCAGGCTGTAACAAGGGCCACCGTTTAAGATAGAGCCTCCGTAAAAACTCCAGAAATGGCAGATATTACCCATTTGAAGTCAAAGGAGGTTCAGAGGAAGGTTTACAAATGATCGACAAACCCTTGAATGAATCTGCTGAGAATCTTCGTGTAGCCTTTATAGGCCCTTACGCTAAACCCCCATACATGCGTAGAAATTATACAAGTGTATTGCAATTGCAACGAAATTCAAATTTATTTTGTCCACATTAAGTCCATTACATATAAAACACATAAAACACACATAACACATAAAACATTATTACATAAAATTAAATTGAACGACGGCTTCTCGACACTTCTCTTCTGAAGTGCATCACCTTCGGCGGGTTTTTCATCTCTGATTTTTCCTCGACTGCCTTCTCAAGTCCTTCTTCTTCGTTGATGTCCTGTCCACCCCATTCACACGCCCAGTCTGGAATTATGAATGAGAAATAAAGCAACATTTGAATTTATTGTTTATTTGTTTGTTTGGTTGTTGTTGTTGTTCGTTGTTTGCTTCTTGTTTATTGTTTATTTATATTTCTTTTATTTATTTATTTATTTTTATTTATATTATTTATTTGTTAATTTATATTTATTATTTGTTTTCAGTATTATTATTTTTAACCCGTACTTATAATATATAGCTTTGTATAAGTGACTATCAATTCTGACTGGTATTTTCTCTGATTACCCGACATGTCTAGATGATTGTTTATTTCCCTCGACGGGAAACCTCCCCCCTCCCTCTCCCTCGTATCATGCATGTCTGTTAATTACATAAAAAAACTTACCGCTTCATTTGAGTACTTTTGCCTTGTGCTTGGACGTTTTCTTCGTGGCGTGATCGAGCCACTTCAGCGACGGAACCGCCCCTTCTTTCCGAAAAAGTTTCGGAATCGTCGTGAGCTCCACAATGTCGTACGACGTTTGCTGGTTTTTTTTCGCTTTTTTCTTTTTCGCTCGATTCCCACAATATCATCGCAAATGTTCCACTCTTTTTTTTAACCATTTTAACTCGCGGGGATCGAAATTATCGGGGAAAGTTTTTTCTTTAGCAAATGTCTCTTGTCAGACCACAGCGAAAAATGTTATCGATAAATAACAACGGAATATCGAAACGGAGACGAGTGAAATCTTTCACGGAAGCAACCACGTAAAAAGTAGAGTCTTCGGAGGTTCCCGGAGGTTCAGACTCAGAAGAGGCTCTGCGAAGGGTGAAGAGTAAAAAGAAAAATTTTTTAGGCTACGCTCGGCCACCGTTCGTTTGCAGATAGACTGTGCAGGTTGAACCGAGAGTCCACGGCCCTGCACAGAACCTCCGAAAGTGGCAGTTATTACCCATTTTCACTCTACGAAGGTTTTTCGGAGGTTCTATATTTCAACTCGGGGAGGCACTCCCTCGCGTCCCTCTTTTCCAGCTGCACGACCCTGCACTGTCGAATCCTCTTGGGCGGCTGAATAATATCGCTGAGAAACCGCGTCTTGTCCTGCTGCAGCCTGGCGCGTGCAAAGGCGTATAACCCGCCTCCTTGACGTTCCAGACGTTCCTCGAGCTCTCGGTCGAGCGCCTGGACAGTCCATCAGCCACCGGATCGTCCGCGGCGTACGAACCCTGATGAATGCTCGGTGAAATTCTTCCCGAGCTGCTCTGATGCCACCTGAGCCCGTAGATGCTTTCGCCGATTTCGTTTCGAGCGCTGGAACCACCGGGATTTTTCGGCCCGGCCGAAAAAATCTTTCCCAACGAATTCAACGAGTCCTTCTCGGTGCACACGCTCGGTGTGGAGCTTCGCATTGGCTTCTCGATCTCCGAATCGATCACGCTGCTCGTGTCCAAACTGTCGGTGTTGACGCACTTCAGCCTCGCCGCCTCGTTCTCCGAAGTCGCGGCGGATTCGCTCCTCGGTCCGTCGCTGTCGTAGCCGGACTCGTTGGAACTCGCGCAGTGCGACGACAGTCTCTGCTCGGCGCTAGGCACCGAATTCCTCCACTGACTTCAAAGCGACGCCACGACATCGAGATCCGCGTTGAGTGACGAAGTCTCCGAGAATCTGCGATCGTTCAGCCTGCCGGAAAAATCTGCAGATGCCTCCCGACTCTGCCCCGAGTCGGACTGACGATTCACCGAAGCAGCCGCGGCGCTTCCGCTTCTCGCGTAGCCGTCGCCGACGTAGAAACGATCTTCCTGCAGCAAACTGTCTTCTATCCTCTCTAACCGACTGGGTTTCAGGCTGTACCTGTGCTGTTCGCACCTGGCGAGACTCCCGGCGAGCCTTCCCTCGCTGTACTCGGCGCAGGAATTTCTGATGTATCTCTGATGCCTGCCGGACGAGCCAGGATTCCTCGTTCGTCGTCGGTCGAGGTTCGTCGTATTGTCGAAGGAATCCTTCATTTTCAACGCGGGAAATGCTCCTCGGACGTAGCCTTCAAGAGTCTGTCATCCTTGGGGCTCGAAGACAACGACGAGTTTGCGGCTGGCACAGTCGGATAACGTAGACCTCGGGGATCTGTCTCGCGACGTACTGCGTCCTCCTCATAGGACACTGGGTGTGGGAGCCATTTAAGTCGAAAATTTTTTTTTTTCTACCTTGGGTTTTGGCAATGTTCCGCATTGCTAGTTGATAATTTGTATATAAACTGAATCCTTCATTATGCTCCCAACGGTGTTGTCAACGAAATCTGAAACAATTATAACATTTATTATACTTACTTACCAAACGAGGGTAATATTCGCAAGACAGATGAGTAATTCCTTACATTTCACCGCCTCAAGAATGCGGTGAGGGACACCTTTTCTTTTTTTCGTCCCACGGGCGGTCATGGATTTTAGCGATTTAGCGCCGACGAGGTACAGCATCAGGCGCCTTACCATTTCCGACGGTCGGTAACGTTTTATTAATTCTAATTCGAACGAATCCACGAGCACAGCCGAATTCGGTTGCAGCTCTACCTCCGATGTTGCGCAGTTTTCTTTCCCGCGGGCCTGGATCTTCCCCGAAGGGGCTATGAAAATACAGATTGTATTTGACGCTTGGACCCGGGGTTTACTTACTAATTCACCACGTGCGAATTATTCCCATAATTGGTGGTGCCCGAAAAACCGTACCAGGGCCCTTTGCGCGTGCGCGCGCACGAATAGTCACGGAGACGCACGGTCGAAATATATCTGATCGGACCACAAGCTGGAGGGAAACCGTGATTATGCAGACACCTGCATAATCACGCAAGAAACGCAACGCAGGAAGAATGAAGACGACGAGACGAATTCGGAAAACGACTGTGACGCTTCAGAGGTCGACGAGGCTTACGGCGATGAGAAATACCGACGCAGACCTCAAAAGTTCGGATGCGCTTCTTTGTGCGAATTATGAACGGATCGAAGTGAAAATTCTAATTCCGACGCCAGTAATGTGAATCTCGTAAGTGAATTAGTCAGAATTTTTATTTATGAAAAAAAAAAAAAAAAAAAAAATTTGGGGGTAATCAATCTGTAATTTTCTTTTTTTCGAAAATAAAAATTCTGACTCAAACATTCACGAGATTCACACTACTGGCGTCTGTATTTTAATTTTCGCTTCGCTCCGTTCATAATTCGCATCCGTTCATAATCCGAAAAATCGCACGTCTGGCGATAAAACGAATAATCTTAAATTATTTCTGTTTTAATTATCGTTAATTATCGTTAATTATCTCAATAACACATTCTTGTTCAAATATAATATTTATTATTTTTTCGAAATGAGTCTTTTAATATTTTATTTTGATTCGAAAAATTAATAACGGCGGTCGTGGGCGTCTTGGCCGCCACCGTTATGGCGTGGCTCGTACGCTATTTCCGCGGACATGTCCAGCAGCATCCGAAAAAATTGTCGCTGACGTTGTCTGGTGCGAGCAATGCGGCCAGCTCTCTGCCAGCGAGGTGGCCTTCCCGCGCAGAAAAAATTAGTCCCGCGTGGAGTCCGGGACGGCGTTCCGGGTGGAGTCCGGGATGGCGTCTCGGGTGGAGTCCAGACAGTTCAGGCGGGACTCCCGGATGGATTCTCGGGTATGATAATAATAAAAATTGTGAATAATAAATGTTTTACGATGTTCTGAATTAATCCGTTTATATTTGACGAATTGTCCGTTATTAACGGTGCGACACTTGCTTTAAGCCTGACGGTTTAGTGAAAAGAGAATCTGGCCGGTCTCAGCGTCCGGCCAGATTCTCCAGTGCGTTAACACACATTAAATGAAATGTACAATCATGAATACAAAAGAAGTTAATTAATCTTCTTACCGCATACTGCATTATTTTTCCCTTGTATTTTTTGCCGTTTCACTCGATCCGATGTATTTCTCCGACTTTCACCTCCACCGGTAGAACTTCTTTCTTCACGAATGCAGATAATTACTGCACTTTTTCAATATCGCATACAGAGATGGATACTTCTCCCAATGCTTATCAAGCTCTAAGTACGTCTCAGGCTCCGAGTACTTGTCAAGCACCGAATACTTCTCAGGCTCCGAATAACATTCAAGTTCCGAGTTCTGCTCAGGCTCCGATCACCTTTCAAGCGTCGAATACTTCCCAAGCTCCAAGTTCTCTTCTAGCTCCAAATGCTTTTGAAGTACCGAGTACTCGTCAGGCTTCGATTACGGCTCCCGAGACTGTGCGCGTCTACCAAACTCCTGGTATCTCCCAAGATTCGAACATGTCGAAACAAAGTGAAGTCGATTTTGGCATCGTGAATGACCCTGTAGCGATGTACGACCACTATTATGAAGACTGTACAAAGATTCTCGCGCCGTCGCTCACCCATCCACAGAACACTCTCGTTCAATCGCTCATTAATTCACCAACACATGCTTTCACACACCAACTTACGCCGCACACACCTTCTCACAAATCCGCGCATACGAGCAACAACAAACCCATTCTCGGACATCCAGACTGCAACACTCACGAGAGCTCGTATTGAGACAGAGACATTTGGGAAATCTTCCACACCTCCCGAAAAATTGAAACACCCACATAAAAAGACTCACGCTTTTGTGCACACTCTCGAACAGCCAGGGTTTCTTGAAAAAAATATGTTACTGAGACCAAGGAAAACTGAGCGTAAACACAAAGGGAAATGACGAAATACATGTCGAGTCGAGGGAAGAAAAGCCAATTGGAGCGCGGGGCCAACCGAGCAAAAATGTTATTCCTATTAATTACCGCGAATCAACTATCTCCCTCGCGAAACTCCGTTCGAATCTATACGCGCTCGATTTACCAGTATTACCGGCTCGCCTGTTACGACGCAACCCGCGTCGTTGTATTTCGAGGGAAACGGTTTTTTCTTCCGCTCCTTCCTCTCGCTGCAGTTATAAAATAACGCGAATTCCACATTGTGCGTAAGGAATTTTTCGACTTGCCCCGTCGTCGAGTGTTGCACGCACCTCGCGGTGTTTTTACCCATAGCGAGACGAGGATCTCGCGGGTTCCGACTTCAATTTTACAGGCGGCCGTCTCGGTCACCAATCTCCCGACGACATGCGACGAATCGTGCGTGCCGCGCGCGGACCTCTCACCGTGCGGCGTTACGCGACGCGACGAGATCGCGCGAGGGACGCAGATCGAGTGCGTTCGCGGTGAAACTGACGTGAAAGTTGAGTCGATGGGAAATCATTTTTCATTTTCTGTATTAATTTTATTCGCACTAGGTACACGGAGAAAAATAAGTAGTTGGGTGCACCCAAGAAGTGGTTGTACGGACTTACTTTTCGGAAGTCCATACAACCGTGAATTTTGAGAGTTGAGACAACTACTTTTTGTTAGTTGTATAGGCTGGGTTGGATGGACCCACCAGTTAGTTGTCACAACTAACCGGTGGGTTGCACACAACCACTGTATAATGGGCATGCATTAAATTCCGATTCGCAGAATGCCACAAAGCAAGCCGCGTCCACATATAAAATGTATAGTGTGTGACGTGGGCCGAAAGTTGGCGATTGAACTCGTGCGGTAAAACCGAAGAAAATTATATTTTACCGCGAACGCTCATTAGGTTAGGTCAAAGTTGCAGCGCGAACTCACTGGAGAGTTGCGTGAACTCACTGGAGAGTTGCGTGAACTCACTGGTAAGTTGGGCGAACTCACCGGTAAGTTGGGCGAACTCACCGGTAAGTTGGGCGAACTCACCGGTAAGTTGGGCGAACTCACCGGTGAGTTGGGCGAACTCACCGGTGAGTTGGGTGAACTCAGCGGTGAGTTGGTCGAACTCACTAGTGCTCGCGTCAACTCATTTTGGGTTGTCACGACAACTATTCGAAATTGTTGTCGGCACCGATCAAATCGTTGTGGCAACTTATTTATAGCCAACTCATTAAAGTGGAGTTGACCCAACTACTCTTTTTTCTCCGTGTATGTTTTATTAATTTGTATTGGTGTGATTAAATGTCTTCCTTTGATAAAAATAAAAATTGTGAATAATAAATGTGTTACGATGTTCTGAATTAATCCGTTTATATTTGACGAATTGTCCGTTATTAACGGTGCGACACTTGCTTTAAGCCTGACGGTTTAGTGAAAAGAGAGAAAAAGGAGGCGGCAGATTAGCGCAGTCGATTCGCGAGGAGGGAAACCGTTTTCCGGACGGTTCCCACCGCGGAGCGGCGAGAAAGCGTCCTTTTAATCCTTGAATTTAAACGGCGTGGCGTGCTCTCGGCCCGTCGAAAGATAAAAGGTGATGACTAACGACGCATTACTGTCCGTTTATCATGAATTTCGACGCAAGACGCGTTTGTTCGCCCGTTTCACCAGGAAAAAGTCGCACGATATCGGAAGGGCCGAGTCATGGGAGAAGACGTTTGCGACGATTTTGGCGGTGGCGAACATCTCGGTGCGTTCTACCCGCGTGAGAATCGCGCGCGAGTCTTTCTCTCTTCTTTTCTCTTCCAGTCTCTTACACGTGGACACCCGTCCTTCCGGATAATAATGAATAATGAATTGATTTAAACGAATCATTAACGAGTTTAATGGTCATGTGTAATCGATAACTACGGATACAAGAACGACGAAACAAACGAATACCACGACTCAAGACGACAAATCGTTGATTTCGATCTTCATTAATTGTTTTTGCGCTATTCGGTGCGTCTTCAGTTCGACGAGTGCAGATTTTTTCTGAATAGCGAAAAGCTCTTTTGCTTGCTCCAGTTTCAATCTCGACAATTCTTCTTCATACGAAATTTTTATAAAAGCTATCTTGTTCTCTTTAACCAATCGAGCGTTGGCGAGTTCTGCATCCTGTTGTGTTAGCGTCAGTTCGGAGTAAGTTGAGCTCAAGTAGAGCCATACGGAACCAGCGTTGCATCAATCTTTCACGTTAGCGATGCTGCCAGCATTAAACTGAAATTTTATTTTGCCAATTTGGCATGATTTATCGTGTAAGTTAAAGGTATGTTGTACGTAAATTGAGCGTAAGTTGAGAAGAAGCAGAGAGCGATTCAGAACGAGCAGACAGGATGAAGCTTCGATAGTTGCAAGTCCGCCAGTGCGGAAAAATTTAAAGCACGTTGTACAATCAGAGTCTCCGTGACTTACGTCGTGCAAACTAATTACGTGAAAGAATCAATCGGTAATTACCTTACATTGAATGTTCATCGAGTCGGACAGGACCTCCGGGTGGATTTTTCGAGTTCATCGTACGTTCAGAGTAAGTTGAGCGGAAGTTGTGAGCTTGAGTTTCTCGGCCCAAGTGACGATGCATTAAACAACGTAGTGGCTGTGACGGTGTTTTACCGTCTAAGTCAGGTTTTTCGTTGGAAATTGACAATCTCACGACTATCGAGCACAAAGCAGCCGGACAAGAACGATCCGTGAAGAAAAGACAGAGAATGATGACAAGCGCAATCACCAGAAAAGATAAAGGATCCAATAGGCCGACAAAATAACGTGCACCGCTCATGGTACTTACGTTTTGGGATTTTCAAATTTATTTTATACGTTCAGATGCGAGTCTTTCAGATAGAAGTATAATTTTTATCTTACACAACTGCTCTTTAACTTCTCAAATAACCCCTCATATAACCCCACGATAACCGTCGCACCGAAATCTCGAGCCGATTATTCACTTGGGCACTTTCGTGCACATATTTATCACGAGTAATCACTGCAACGCACAAAATTGAGGGCAAAGCTCACACTTCTTCTTTCAGAATCGAGCCGATCATCGATATGATTCCGCCAGTTGATACGAGCTGTCACCGGCCGACGCGCTCGAATCGACGTGGTAGCAGAATTTCTCGGTGACAGCAGCCTTGCCCCGTCCGACGTTGCCAAGTTTATCTCTCGCGTTCTCGCGCCGCCATGGCGGGAAGATACTTCGCTCCGATTGGTCATTTTATTTCAAATTTGCAATGCTTGTAAATAAATAAATATTGCGAATTTCGCAAAACAGCTAAGTAACTTTGTTCACGAGATCGTGATTTATCTTCCCCTCACGGCTGGTGACATCGTTTTGAATCACCCTGTATAAAGAAAGAATCGCACGATACAAATTTAACGAAATTTGAATACTTACCCACCAAAAAAAAAAGAATCGCACGATATAAATTTGACGAAATTTGAATACTTACCCGCTATATAAATTTAATGAACATTTGTACCTATTTGCGAATTAGAAAAAATCGGCCCAAGTCCCTTTGGGGACTTAGAAAAATTCCGGCCTTTTAGGGACTTAGAAAAATTCTCAATTATCCTACACGGCGGCGGCAGCGAGATCTTTTTATATTATAGAGAGACGTATATAAGTGTAAGGGTTATAAGTGTAATTGTCCACGTTTCTTGTGAGAGCTCCTCTGCGATGTATTAGGCGAACGTGAACGTTGCCGTTCTGAAGCTGAGGAACGGGAGCGCGACCGTTCTCCAGTTGACGAACTACAGGGTCTGGTGCGAGCTGGCGAACGCGAAAGAGACCGTTTTGGCTGTGGCGAACGAGGGAGTGGCCGTTTCGGCATTGGCGAAACAAAGAACCATGGTTCGGGGCCGGGCGATCGAGAACGGTGTTACTTCGGAGCTGGCGATCGAGACTTCGGCCGTTTCGAAGCTGGCGATCTAGAGAACGCCTTCGTAACGGGAGATCGAGAACTTAAGCAATGTGAGCGCGACGTCGCGCAGAAAAAAAAATGGTCCAGGAAAGAGTCCAGGATGGTGTCCCGGATGAAATCCGAGATGGTGTCCGGGATGGAATCCGGGCAATCCAGGCGATAGTACAGAGTGGATTCTCGTATGGACCTCTGGCTTTGATCCGATCTGGCAGTTCATTCTGTAGTATTCCACTCCATCCGGGACTCCATCTGGGATTCCTTCCGGGACACGAAAAATACTCCCAGACCTCATCCTCGACCATCTATGAGTCCAGGCAGCCCGGTCAAAGAGTCCATCTTAGTGACCATTGTGGTCTCTCACCTAGACTGTTATAGATTACATCCTGGATCACGCCTAGGACTGCATCCTGGACGATCCAAGAGTCTCGGCAGTCCATCCTGCAGTGTCGACCTTGCTGGGACTACAATGGACCATGTTGGACGACCCGTGAGTTTCGGCAGTCCGGTCGCACAGTCCATCTTTATCGAGCGCTGAAGACATGGAGAGGAGATTATAGCACAATTTTTGCACAGGGAGAACTCAGGTGTCAAATGGGGTGTTTCCTAGTTTGATCCGTTAAACGAGAGAATATCTATATCTCCTATCCCATCCGCTGTTATTGTCTCGCCATTTCCAACAATTATTGGGATCGGCTCGCGTAGCTTGGTGTAATTGATAAGCCAATTGCGGGTAGGAGACATGTGTTGGCTAGCTCCAGAGTCTAAAAACCAATCTGACGAGGTTTTTTCTGACGATAACGCATTCGCGTGTATTACGCCTACCACAAAAGCGCTGCCTCTATTTTCACTACTTGCCTGAGCGTTCTATTGGTATGGTGCTTTCTTTTTGCTGCGTCACTCGTTTTTCCAATGGCCTGGTTTGCCGCAGTTGTGGCAATTCCCTGGCTTCTTCCCCTTCGTGTGCCCTTTTTTCCGGGATCTCACCGAGAACGCATTGCTCCCTCGCTCTCCGTTTGCACCTAGTCGGAGTTCTTGCATCGTGAGACGGGCAGTAAGGTTGGACAGCGTATGCTCCTCTTGGCCCGTTGACTCCCACGCTGTTGCAAAATGCTGGTAGGAGGACGGCAGTCATTAAAATTTAAGTCATGATCAGGGGAGAGTACGATTTCCGGGGCGCCAAGATTTGACGGTGGTTTCTTGTAGTACTTTTCGCGGGGAGCAAAAAAGTTCCTATACACTATGGTCCTAACTGCTTTAGTTTCCGAGATATTCAATTTTTAAGATTCGTCATATTTCGTAATTTCTGCGATAGATTTGGCAGTGATTGAAGCCCTGAGTGGCCTCAATCAGTGTCAAACTTCATTAAACTTCACTGAGTGTGTGCGTACTAAAGCAGAAAATTTCCGCTTTAGTACTATATGTAGTGTTTTTAAAGAAAAAAAAAAAAAAAACCGTTAAAATTCCTTACAAAAGCGGAAAATTTCCGCTTTAGTACGATATATAGTGTTTTTAGAGAAAAATTTTCTACTAAAGCAGAAAATTTCCGCTTTAGTTTTATATATAGTCTTTTAAAAGGAAAAAATCCATTAAAATTCCTCACTAAAGCGAAAAATTTCCGCTTTAGTACTATATTTAGTGTTTTTAACGGAACTTTCCACGGATGGTCCATGCTGGGAGGTAGGGGGAATGCCCGCCGTGAACAAACTATTATTGTTATTATTGTTATTGTTGCTTTTGTTGTTATGATTTGGTCCAAAAATGCTAAATCCACAGCCAAATCCTGGCAATCGAAAATCGTACTACCCACTTTTTTACGCTATATTAAAATCTTAAAAATTAAATATCTTGGAAACTAAAGCAGTTAGGACCATAGTCTATAGGAACTTTTTTGCTCCCCGCGAAAAGTACTACAAGAAACCACCGTCAAATCTTGGCGCCCCGGAAATCGTACTCGTGCCCATGATCATGCTGTCCGATACTGGCTCTCCAAGCATTTTCAGTCGGCACGTAGGGTCATTTATCTTGGCAATGTGCAGGGTTATGTCATCGCCCTTGTCCTATGTACGAGAATACCAATTTGTTTGCAGAAAGTGCTTCGACGTTTCACTCTTGTTCTCGAAAATGCTGTGAAGTATGTCCTACATTTCTTTGAACGTAGTGAAGTTTATTATATGCAACATGCATGGTCGACTCCCCGTTTGTACTATAATTTTCTGCGCTGAGCTGTCTAACTTGTTCCATTTTTCGAGGCGTTTTTTTGTGCGCTGCGATGCATTCCGCGCTACTCGTTGTTCCTAGCTCTGGTTTCACGAACGCTCCACTATAAAGTGATGCCGCGAGACGAGACTAGACGAGAATTGGCTTTTCTCTCGTCTTGTCTCGACAAATATGAAACAAATATTCGTATCGTCTTGACTTAATAGTCGAGAGAGAATCTTTCTCTCGACTCGAAATATTCTCGAATCTTGAGAAAGATTTTTTCTCTCGTCTCGAAATATTCTCCAATCTCGAGAAACGATTTTTCTCTCATCTTGAAACATCCTCGATCTTCGCTTTTCAAAACGGACTGCAATGACGAGTTTGGTTTCCACCGTCTATACTAAGCTGCGTGAAGTCGCCACGAAGATATTGCGAGACAATGCGTCCAGAATATCGTTTACCGTAGATGCCTGGACTTCTATAAGGTCGCAGTCTTACTACGGCATCACTGCTCACTGCATCGACGATGATTGGAAAATGCATTCCCTCGCAATCGACTTCATTCCAAGTCACGGAAATCACGCCGTAGTGGACATAGCGAAGTTCGTTCATGACTCATTGGAAAAATCGGGACTCACGGATAAAGTACAAGGCATCACTGTCGATAATGTGTCAGTTAACACGACTTTCATGGTGGAGCTCAAGAAAATACTGCGCGAGAAGCATGTTCCATTTGACGCCGAGGACCAATATTTCCACTGCTTCGCTCATGTCCTCAATTTGGGAGCCCAAGACGTACTAAAGTCACTCAAAGTCGACAACTCTGAAGAGCGCAGCATTGACGATTGCGAAGCCGAAGACGAATCTGACGGCAGCGCCGAAGACAGTTCTGATGATGATCAGGAAATCGCGAATCATGCACCGATCGCAAAACTGCGTTCTATTTGTAAGAAAATGAAACGGCCGGAACAACTAAAAAATAAGCTCCGGAATTTTTGCAGTGTATTTGAGGAGAAACTAGTCGACGTCCCTATCGGCGTCTCAACGCGATGGAATAGTTCATTTGATATGATCACAGCAGGTCTGCAAATGCAAAAATCTCTTTCCGCCATCGCATCAAACACCACAAATTTGAAACACCTCTTTATCACTGAGGGTGAATGGGCGGTACTCACCGTAGTCTAGAAGTATCTCAGGTGTTTCAAAAAATGCTCGACGATACTTTGCGGAGATAATATTACTTACTTTTACCGCTTCCCGCGGTAGTAGTCGGCGTTAATATCTTGATCGAAAATATCGAGAAATTGTACCACACATTCGACAAGAAGTCCGATCGATCCGCGATTGACGAGGCGATTATTGTCGTATTCCAAGCGGGTCGCGACAAAGTCGTCAAACATTACAATAAATCTAACTGGATTTAATGCGCTGTTCTAATATTGGACCCTCGGCACAAATTATAAATATTCGCCAGGACGAGCTGGGGAAAAAATTTAAATGAAAAATCGTTCAACGATTTCAAACGAATTCTCGCGCAGAAGTACCATGTCCCCACTTCTGGAGCCCATGCAAAATCCTTTGGACAGAATGCAAATCCTTTGAAAATTGTTTTTTTTTTATTACGTTTATTTATATTTCAATAATAATAATTATTTCCAAGCTGCATCAGTCCATGAAAATTCAGACTCAGCGTTGTCACGCGTTTACCCACGTTTGATTCACGCAACGCTGAAAAGAATTGACACGAGCGTTAATTAGATCAGGTTGACGTTTGGATGGTCGTTGGATCAATTTTTCGTTTCTTACTTTTCCGTCCTCGCGAAGTGTGCCCTCCAAAGCTGGCCGAGAACTCCAGCTGCAGGAGCCGAACTTTCTACATCGGAATATATGGCACATGGGGGACGCGTCCTAAAGTAAAAACAATGGTATCCTTTCTTATTTAGCTTGAAGGATATTTCATGATGAAATCGTGTTCAGTGGTTGCTGGACTTACGAAGCAAACACCGATCGTATCTTTCATATCGTTCTCGCACTGTCCTTCGATCGACATCCAAGTGCCTGGCATACGGCTGTTCGAAAGAGGAAACGAAGGATGTGGGCCATGCGTGCATTTCGCGTTCAAAGATCTGCGCGTAATAAAAAAAAAACCATTTGTCACTTGTACTATTATTCGGTAGAAATTGTATCAGATTTGGCAAGACCTACTTGAAAAACCGCTGGAAATCCAGTTTGGTGCACGTGGACCACTTGAGGACTTTGGCCATGCCAACGTCCGGGACCATTGTGTAGCCACCGTTGGTCGGGCAAATCGGCCCATCGTGAGCCGCAGTAAATCTAAGTTCATTTTATTATTATTCCGAAAATGTCCGCCGTTTAGGAAAAGTGACTGTCATTTTTTCAAAGCTTTCGTAATTTTCGGAAAAGTAATGGTCAAGTATGGAAAATTTCGGTCATTTTTTAAAAAGTGACTATCATTTCTGGAACGATCCGTCATTCTTCGTCAGAAGAGACAAATTACGAAAAATGTCCAACAAAGCATGTAAAAAATAATTACACGTGTCCGAGCTCGTGCGCCATGA
This sequence comes from Itoplectis maculator, assembly GCA_964034905.1. Taxonomy (NCBI): domain Eukaryota; kingdom Metazoa; phylum Arthropoda; class Insecta; order Hymenoptera; family Ichneumonidae; genus Itoplectis; species Itoplectis maculator. The sequence goes on from OZ035871.1 coordinate 2,116,376, forward strand.
CCATAACTCCACCGAAGCCTCGGCTGTATCTCACCATCGCCCGGCCCCAGTTGCAGCAGCTTCCGACCACCGCCAGACCTACGAAGGAACAAAAAAAAACGATCAAGATCAAGAAGTAATTAAACATTACAAAGCGATCAACAGTTGTGTCTATGCGTTACCCTCAATGTCTCTATAGCGTCCAGCATTGTTATTCCAATTGTTCAGGTGCTTACTGCCGAAAGAAAGTAATAATCGAGTTCCACAAAATATTCTTTGTTATTGATTCGACGATTATACGAATATTCTCGGCTCACTGGGTCAGAATGAGGAGCGCGCTGTAAGTCTCAGCCTCAAGTCTATTGACCTCGTCCTTGAAAAATGTCATAGCCGAGTCCAGCACGTTCCTGGCATCGAAAAACGATTCACTCTGAGTGTCGCGCGCTATGTAAGGCGTCGCCCCTGCGTCCTGATAATTTTGTATTTTGATTTATTAAAAACAATCGATCTGATTCAACGGGGGAAAAAAATCAAATTTTACCTGCGGTATAATTATTCCTCCAATGGTCAGGCGAACGTCCGGGTCGCGCAACTGGCGATACATCATGTCCATGGCGTTCGCGTGCGCGATGAAGAGGATGAGAAAATCCTCGACGGATTTTTCCGCGCTGACATTTTTTTTTTTTTTTTCGAATAAATAATCAATGCAAACGTTTCAATAATCGACAGTTGTGTGCTTTGAATATAGATTTTGCTATAGTCAAAACACATTTTGTCGATTATTGGAACGTTTACCTTAATTGTTATTAATATATATTTTTTTTTCGCTTACGATACGACGCCGTAATCAGGGCTGATAAGGAGTTTCGGATAAACAACGTTGGGTGGGTTAAACAATGGCGGTCGTTGTCCATTTGGGACACTTTGCCTTCGTCTCCGGTTCAACTTTCTTTTAGCAAGCGACGAACCTTCGACGAGCGAATTGGATATCAATAAAAAAATTATATATTTCAATTAAAAAAAAGATATCACTTTTTTCAACGTGACTCACTGCGATTCAGACGACGGAAATATTCCTGAGGTGGTTTTGGACTCTCGAATATCACGAGGTACGACGGAGAGTCCTCGTTCTGGTCGCTCGTCGTACCCGCCGATCTCGTGTGAATCGAGTGGGTGCTGTTTATATAGGTGAATCCGTTCTCGTAGCCTCGCGGCAGACTCCTCACTGTGTAGTCTTGATTCAATACACCTATCTTATAATTAAGATTTATTATTAATTTGTAATTATTTGTATTAAAAATGTATAATTAATTATTATTATTAATACCATAACCAACTCCCCCGATGGTCTCCAAAATTTCGTAATCGCCGAGCACTCGTTTTCATTTTGGAAAAATTTAAAGTGTCCGATATGGTCGAAAATCTTAAAAGAAAAATGTCACCCAATAATAATTATTTTATAGTAGGGATTTTTTTTACAAATTTTACTACGCATGTAAATCGACTGAAAAAAAATTACAATGGGAATCGGCGAGTAGATGACGTTGTGATGGGACAGATTGTTAGTTTGCGCAAGCCAAATGCCCGTCGAGGTTCTCGAGATGAGCTCGGAATTCGGAATAAAGTCCAGAGTCGCCACGGTATCGACCCCGTGATACTTGAACCGCACAGACAGCTGCTCCGTCGACCTCTTCGATCGCGACTGTTTCGGTAATTCCACTAACTGGATTTCAGGAACTGCGAATTTTTTTTTTATAGATTTCGTTAATTCATTATTTAAAAAAACTATATTACCAGATCCGTCGTCAGTTCCGAAAAATAACTTTCGATCCTCGACACTCATTCCATGAAAAATCTCCTTGTTGCTCACGGTCGCGTCGCCTAATCCGACGAATAATTCTATGCAAAGAAATATTATCCATTCTGTGGACATTTTAGTTCGAAATGAACAAAGACAAAATACGTTCGTTCAGTGTTATGAACAGGTATGGGCCTCTACCAGCCTCTCTTCGCACATTTATTCGGTGCCGCTATTGTGGTTTATCATTTTTATAGCGAAATATAAAAATAGCGATAAAAAATTATGAATTACAAATTTGCGTAGGCTCCGAGTTGCTGACGTTGGAATAAGAACCACGTGTAAGTGCATTTCTGGTGATTTATTTTCATAACATCGTGAAACGTGCACGATAAATTTTTTAAGCGTCAGGAGCACGAAAAGGCATTAATTTTAACGATAATATACAGTATAAAAGTGCCCGCAAAGCGTGCGTGAGATCGCGTATTATGCTCATGTCAACGTAGATAATTTCACGTACGGCATCTGGTGCGTGAAGTTATCTACATTACTTCACGCACACATTGGCGTGCGTGAAACTATCTACAAGATGATTTCACGCACGCTTTGCAGGCACGAAGATGTGTGACATCACGTTGACATTCGTTACAAAAAGTAGTATGTGATACATGGGCGACAAAGCGGCCGTCCCGCGGAGGTTAGGAAGCAGTGCACTCGCAAAAGTACTATTATCTGAAGTACTATTATCGCAAAGTACTATTATCTGATTCGGATATAAACCAAAGATTTTTAGATACATAATTGCAAACCCTCGTCGATGTACCTCCTAGTTCAATTAAAAAAAAAATGTTATCCATTTTTTGCATGAATGCAAATAATGCCAAAAATTGAAAAAATTCAACGATGCAAAAAAATGAGAGTAATTTTTTTTTTATTGACTTACGAGGTTTATCGACGGGGGTATACATCTCAAAACTTTTGGTTTATATGAATCCGATGAATAGTTTTTGTTATCGCGCCCGCCAATTAACTAAATGTAGTTTTGAATACGTCGCGTTTCAAGTTTCGGGTAAAGAAAAATGTAAGTCTCTGGTGTCTTTTCATACCTTTAAATGTACAATAAAATACCGCAAAAATTTCAAAACGATAATTCGAGTAGTTTCGTTCAAAAAAAAATCCCGAAATTCGAAAATTTTGCACATATCTTTAAAAATACAGTATCCATGGTAGTACATTGGCTTTTCTCGATCTCTTGATACTGTGCGTCAGCGCCTCCATAGCAATGAAAAAAATTTGTCACATTCGATGGCCACTTTCACGCCGTACAACTTTTGTCTAGAACATTTTTCTGTGACGTCGATAATTACCGAGTTATTTCGGTTAGCAACGATAAAAGCGACACCCTATATATCTGCTGTAACGTGGTAAAACTTTACCCGTTGCAATTGGTCGTCGTTTGGTTATTAGGAGCCTCAGCGCCGTCCGCTGTCGACCCTCCCATGGCCCACAATTTTGTCGTAGGATTAGAATAGAATATTAACCCATTAACGACCAAAAAACATATTTTAAGGCACTCACCTTTTAAAAAAACACACCAGGAGTGCCTATTGAATTCGCTTTCCAAGGGACTAAATTAGGTTTTTAAAGGAAAATGTTAATATGATTTTTATTTATTCACTTTTTTTTTCACAGATCTCTTACACATGGTAAAATACATATTTTTGATATAACAGAATATAGAAATTTCATTATTAACCCATTAACCCTTTTCGGACCAAAACGCCACTTTCCATACACCGTTGTTTAGCGGCCTATAACTTATACTATTCGCGTCTTAAAAAAATCGGGAAGTACATATTTTTGTAGTTTGAAATGTGCCCTTTCGAATGGTGTGTATTAAATTTTTCCAAAATAATTTTTATTGTGGAAAAAAGCCGTCGAACGCTAAAAAAACACGAATTTTTCGCACTTATTTTTTTTTTCAAATCGAATTTTGAGCAGGTTCCTGAACTGCAATGGTCCTGGAAACTCATTAACCGGTGGAATAAATGTCTGAACAAAAATAAATGGGGGTTTTGAAGTCGATTTGAACCCCTATTCGGTTCAAAATGGCGCCTAGACCGTAAATTTTTCACGAAAACATTCATGAATTTTTTATGGAAAAATGATGCACTTTTTCGGAAAATTGTCAAGAATAAAAAGTTCTTGAAATCGCTGAAAGAATGTACTCTAATTTTTTCAGAATTTTTTGAGCATTTTTTTCATTTTCGGAATTGTCAATTTTTCCAAAATAAAAAAAAAAAGATCAAAAAATTCTGAAAAAATTACAGTACATTCTTTAACCGATTTCAAGAACTTTTTATTCTTGACAATTTTCCGAAAAAGTGCATCATTTTTCCATAAAAAATTCATGAATGTTTTCGTGAAAAATTTACGGTCTAGGCGCCATTTCGAACCGAATAGGGGTTCAAATCGACTTCAAAACCCCCATTTATTTTTGTTCAGACATTTATTCCACCGGTTAATGAGTTTCCAGGACCATTGCAGTTCAGGAACCTGCTAAAAATTCGATTTGAAAAAAAAATAGGTGCGAAAAATTCGTGTTTTTTTAGCGTTCGACGGCTTTTTTCCACAATAAAAATTATTTTGGAAAAATTTAATACACACCATTCGAAAGGGCACATTTCAAACTACAAAAATATGTACTTCCCGATTTTTTTAAGACGCGAATAGTATAAGTTATAGGCCGCTAAACAACGGTGTATGGAAAGTGGCGTTTTGGTCCGAAAAGGGTTAACGTCCAAGCGTCCCGATTTCTTACCAAACTTTCAACGCGATTATTTATTATGTTATCGGCGTTGAAAAAAAATTTGTTTTCGGATATATCGACGTAGAATTTTATGCTCTTTCAGAATACCGGCTCAAAATTTCGATTAGACATAAAGAAAAAAAAATATGGCCGATTCAAACGTGAAAAACGTGAAAATTTTTGAAAATAACCTTTTTTTTGTATTTTTTTTTGCAATGTTACCGCAAAGAAGTCATACTGTAATCACGATCAAGGGTGATCGGAATAGTTAAAGTTTAACAGGGAATTTTCATGTAATCATTGAACCACTCCATTGAGACGGTATTCTGAAAGAGCATAAAATTCTACGTTGATATATCCGAAAACAAATTTTTTTCAACGCCGATAACATAAAAAATAATCGCGTTGAAAGTTTGGTATGAAATCGGGACGCTTGGACGTTAATGGGTTAATGGGTTAAATGTATTTTGTCCTTTAGACCAGATTTTGTGTTACCCGGATGTCCGTATCACAGTGGCTCTGGACTGAACAGACCGAACAAGTTGAAATTTGGAATATTTCTTAGTCTAGCACTGGGAAGTATGCCCATGAAGTATGGTAATTTTCCAATAATTTTATACAGGAGTTCATTTCAAGAAAATTTGCGTTTTTGGATCTCCAATTGTGTCCGGACCCCAACCTCCGCTGTCGACGCAAGAATTTGGCTGAAACTTGCTACAAAATTCTAAAATACCTTAATTCCGATACACTTTTTTTTAGTTTTTCCCTTATACTTTTTTTAAGGGGTGAATACCTATCACCAAACTTAAAAAATTACATTTTTAATTACGCATATGTGTACAAGTGAATATTTTCCCACTGCGTACTTGAATTTGGCTATAACTTGCAGCGTACTCATATTTCATCCCAATTCAGATGTTTCTTCTCTTATATTTGCCATAAGATCATTTTAGAGTGGTAATTACCTACATTAATACATTTTAATTAATTAATTTGTATAAATTTGACACTTACGTCAACTAAAGATGTTTTTTCCTGAAAAATCATTACCCGCTGCACATGTTAGAAGTTAGAAGGTCAAAATAATTGATTCCACAATGATTTCTTCATTAGTTTATTTATTTATTGCACTAGTACACTTTAATTGTGAAGATAATTTATATTTAATACACCAAACTGAAATATGAGTGAACAAAACCTAAACACAATATTCGTAAAACATGTTGACAAGTACTTTATTATCGGAACTATACGCTTGACGTGTATATTTTCCATTAAATCATTTGTTATTTGCTAATTTTCACTGGCACTTATTACTTTTTTCGCTGTTTTTAGGCACTCACGTTTTAAAAAAACGCACCAGGAGTGCCTATTGAATTCGCTTTCCAAGGGTGTAAAAAAGTTTTTAAAGGAAAATGTTAATATAATTTTTATTTATCCACTTTTTTTATTTCAGATTTCTTAAACATGGTAAAATAGATGTTCTTGATATAATAGAATATAGAAATTTCATTATTAAATGTATTTTGTCCTGGAGTCCAGTTTTGGTGTCACCCGGACGTCCGTATCACTTAGTGGCTTTGGACTGAACAGACCGATGAAGTTGAAATTTGGAATATTTCTTAGTCTAGCATTGAGAAGTATGCCCATGAAGTGTGGAAATTCTTCTATGATTTTATACAGGTGTTTATTTCAAGAAATTTGGCATTTTTGGTGCTCATATTGTGTACGGGTCTCAATCTTCGCCATCGACAGAAGAATTTGGCTGAAACTTGCTACATGATTCTGAATCAACTTAATTCTGATGCACTTTTTTTAGTTTTTTCTTTACACCCTTTTTAAGTGGTAAATACCTACAACACTCCTATGATTAAATGAAAAATTGTGTCCAGCTGTCAATCTTCGCAGTCAATAAAGTAATTTGGCTAAAACTTGAAGCGTACTTATATTTCACCTTAGTTCGGGTGGGGTCCGACTGTACACCTCCCGATTCGACACAAAAACAACTCTACACAAAAAGTATACACTGAACGACTCTACACGCAGGCAGTTCCATACAAAAAAACTCAACACTGAAAACTTTTCGTGCGCAACACATAATGTTTACACCGAAGAAGTGAACACCCAAAACTGCACACTGTGTAGCCTTACACGGCGTTAAATCTATACAATAGGTTTTCGCGTAGCGACTGTACACAGGGCCAGCGCTACATAATAAAACTCAACACCGCCAACTATACACCGCGCAATTGTGAAAACTGTACACTACACAGTTAAAAGGCAATCAAATTTCGTCACCACAATCTCAACACGCCGAAAACTCGACACTAGAAAGTCAACACGCCGAAAAGACGACACTAAAAAGTCGACACGACGAAAAGTCAGCATGAAAATAGTCGACACGGCGAAACAAAAACTGTTTACGCCGAAAAGTCGACACTGAAGACTCGACACGACGCAAAAACTGTTTACGCCGAAAAGTCGACACTGAAGACTCGACACGACGCAAAAAAATGTTTACGCCGAAAAGTTGACACTGAAGACTCGACATGACGCAAAAAAAATGTTTACGCCGAAAAGTCGACACCGACGGCTCGACACGACCCAAAAAAAAAACTGTTTACGCCGAAAAGTCGACACTGAAGACTCGACACGACGCAAAAAAATGTTTACGCCAAAAAGTTGACACTGAAGACTCGACATGACGCAAAAAAAATGTTTACGCCGAAAAGTCGACACCGACGGCTCGACACGACCCAAAAAAAAACTGTTTACGCCGAAAAGTCGACACCAACGGCTCGACACGACGCAAAAAAAACTGTTTACGCCGAAAAATCGACACCGACGGCTCGACACAACGAATAATCGACGCCAAAAATTCAACACGACGAAAAGTTGACATCCAAAGCTCGTCACCGAGCAAGTGCATCGGACGAGTGTATAAGGTACGTATTGTCTTAATACTCATATTTAAAAATCAACGTTCTTTTCTTAGCAAAAAAAAAGAATGCACGTTCGTAAATGTTATAACATTCGGTCGTCCGCGCCGTCGAGCAACCTCGAGTTCCTCGGCATTTCGCTGTCCGGCGTGTAACCCTCCTCTTGCTGCTGAGTCCTCGGGTCTCTAATTCGGAGATTCCGGAATCAGCGACCGAAAAAGTGAGAAACTACGAAAAACTAGAAACCAATCTCATCCCAATCTGGGTTTAGGCTTGGAAAATATTATATCTGATATGGGATTTTTGATAATTTTTTCAGATTTAAAAATTCCGGAGATAACGATATTTACAGTTTTAAACAAAGTAGTACCTTGCAAATTGGTTCCTCAGAATTTTACACTTTTCACGCATCTATGAGGAAGTACCGTTGATCAATTTTGGCTTCCTCACAGATAAAGATTCGTTAAATTCTGGGGAAGCAAAGGTTCTACTTTGCCGACGTCCCTAGCAATCCCGGCGACCACGCAAACGACCTAAAAAACCCAAAAATCGATCGAAAAAACGACCGGTCGGTAAATGCAAAAAAATAACCGTTCAAAAGAGACAAAAAAAGATAAGCAACCGCGAAAACGACCATTGAACATTTTTTCGTTTTGTCGTTTTCGTGGTCGTTTTCCTTTTCTTGCCTTCTTGGTTTCGTTTATTAATACCGCACAGAAGGTTTACACGCATCTCGCGTACTCGCATCCGCGTCCGTTTCGTTTTCGCACGCGCTCGGTCGGGACGATCTCCCTCGCTCCATTCTCGTTCGTTCGCTCGCGCTCTTCACGCGTAGGAAGCCCGGTTTTTTCGTCATCGCCGACGCCGCCGCGTTTTTCATGTCCAGTTACTTGGACGCTGATGCGTCTGTGTTGATATTATAATCCTGTGCAATTTCAGACATATTTCTAATACAATAGCGACGAATTCTGTTAAGTGCGAAATCGTACTTTTTTCCCGACTATGCTGAAATGACGCGTTTTCGACCCTAAAAAGCTGGAGGAAAATAGGCTATTTTTAACCGCGAGCAGTGCACATGCGCAGCGGGCAAAAATAGCGGTCAAGGCTCCCAAGGGCATCTTGCCCACTTTTTTTGACCAACGCGAAGTTCCTAGCGGGACCGCCGCAGCACTAAAAGTGTATGGCTGAGCGGCTGACGTTTGACAGTCATGCTGTCCGTAATCTGTGAGCCTACCTGAGAGGGACGACACAATGTGTCAGCCACTGCCAAACGCCGACAGTGTGCGTGCTGTATGTATATTTCGGGGAACTAGAGAAAAAATACGCGCCTCCAACGCTTTGGTCAGTTTCCATTATCTTTAAGAAAAAAATGTTAAACTGTATTACATAATTCATAAATAAAAACGTATGTTTGTGTTTTCTTTGTATTGTTTGTATTGTTGTTGTTCATTATGTAATCTTTTTTTTTTTTTCATTAAAAAATGTGTGTGTCTGCAGTGGGGGCGGCTCCGCCCCCCCCCCCAACCCCCCGCCGGGGCAACGCCCCGGACCCCACCAGGGGTTTCGCCCCTAGACCCCACCAGGGGCTTCGCCCCTGGACCACGTCATTTCAGCACAGTCGGAAAAAAGTATCGTATGCTACGCGGGAGGGAGCGCGATTTTCACCTCGCGCTTTCCTCCCTTGTAGCATAATGTACTATTATTACCGACCAGTCGATGAAAAAATCTACTTCACCCTCCCCTTAAGGTTTTTTTTTATACAAACACTTGACAATTTATTAGTTATTAGTTGAAAGATGTTAAAGCAACAGACAAAACGAAGAACAAAACTATCGAACGTGTTGTACACATAAAATAAAACATGGACATGTGGTAAAAAAAATCGTATTTTTGTTTTATTGCATCATTATTGCATTTCACGACGAAGATGTACCGAATACAAAGCATGATTGCAGCAATACATTTTAATTGCATTTTAATACGGATTAACAAAGAGATTTTCATATGAGCTTAACGGAAAGTAAACAAATTATGAAAGGTAAATCGCAAAAATGCGGTTGGCTGACTAGAGCTAGCTTCGAAAAAGTGACAAAGGCAAAAAAAAGTAAACGTAAATGTCGCAAAGCATAAACGTGACAACGGTTAAGGAGGTCACTTCACGACAGCCGTTTTTTCCCCCTTAATTAAATGTTTGATTGAATAGTATTGACGGTATCCTAAGATGATGGTGAATTTTGCATCGTTGGAATGCAACGAAAATAAAAAAAAAATTATTATAATGGGCCCAAAAGATCGTACGTAAAGATCGTAGCGGTTTATGAGCTCAAGCCACGATGCTTGCGTTTTATACGAGCGTACGGACCGAAGTTCGAGTCCATCACGAAGTCATACACAACAGCAGTCCAAGAATCGTGGTGCGGCCGATCGTATCGTAGAATTCTGCGGCAATGCGACGAACCTGCACCGAAAAATGTCAATAATAAGACTAACAACATTTTTTATGAAAAAATGTACGCCGTGTCTAGAGTCACGCAAATTAATCAAACGTGGCTTGTGTCATTATTTTGAAATCACACAAAGTTCACGTGACTTTTAATCTTTCGCTAAAATCACACAACATTCTTGTGACTTATAGTTATTTTTTAAAGTCACGCAATGTTCTTATAACGCTTTTTCCTTTAAAAATACTATATATAGTACTGAAGCGGAAATTTTCCGCTTTATTAAGAAATTTTTACGGGTTTTCCCTTTAAAAACTCTATATATATTCCTAAAAGTCAAAATTCCGCTTTAGTAAGAAATTTTTACAGTTTTTGCTTCCTCATAGAGGAAGCTTTGTTTTCATAGAAATTTTTTTTTTCGAGATTTTCATGTCAGTACACTCAGAATGGTCCAAAACGTCGAGAAAAGTGGATCAGAAAAAATGTGTGTGTGTGTGTGTGTGTGTGTGTGTGTGTGTGTGTGTGTGCGGGGCCTCGAAAATTCAATCGCTTCTCACTCAGTAACCGTTCGAGCGAACGGGCTCAAACTTGGCACGGAAGTAGAGTAGCTGCTCCTCTTTGAATGTTTCAATCTTTGACCAAATATATATAGTCATTAAGATTTGATGTAGTTTTTTATTTGTTGAAAAAAGGAAGTGGTCGCTCTAACTTTCGTAAAAGTCCGCCGATTTAGCTAAATAGTTCTTTATAACTGAAGATTCGTTCAATGTTGTATGGTATTGAATTTGGGTGAAATCGATAAAGCGGTTCGGATTTTATAGAATTTTGAATTTTTCGAAAAAAATACATTTTGCTCTAAATCACGTCGAATTTCAACAAATGAATCAAAGTGTTCTACAGTCGAAACATAACATACACCCTTGTTACGTACGAAATTTGGTAATGATCGGTAAAGGCGTTCGGATTTCGCGCCATTTTGAATTTTTTAAAAAATGTAGATTTTCGCTCATAACTTCCGCAAAAGTTAAGAAAGTAAGACAAAACTTCGTATCTAATCGTAATTAGGTGTAACAGTGTTTGTAACGGAGTTTTCTTTTGTGGAAATAAAAAAAAGTTGCAAAGCTTTGCACATTGCTTCCTCATTAATTTCCCTTTTTTACAAAACTTCCTCTACGAGGAAGCCAAAGTGAATAGATAAGCTTCATCATAGAGGTGGCTTTGTGAAAAAGGGAAATTAATGAGGAAGCAATGTGCAAAGTTCTGCTTTGCAACTTTCTTTTAAAATGTTCTTTTAACTTTGATCAGCGTGACTCACACAAATAACTATAAGTCACGTCAATTTAGCGTGACTTCTGCATGTACTATAAGTCACGACAATTTTGTGTGAGTTTAATGAAAAAATAAAAGTCACGCGAACTTTGTGTCATTTTAAAAGTGACTCCAAAGTCACGATTTACGTGACTCTAGACACGGCGTTAAATAAAAATAAGATTTTTCGGCCACGATTCGAAATTGTGAAATTTCAGTAGCTCACGTTTAAGGTAGTACTCCTGTATGGTACAACGTCATATGAGTTCGAGGGAGTATTAGACAAAATTTACGAACAGTTCTCGATGAGATAAAAATCTGGAAAAAATCAAGCGTAAAGAAGATGGTAAAAAGATTACTTTGGCACAATAATAATTGAAAAATGTTAATAACAAATTACTTAACTAAATAATAGTGCAACAACTTACCCGGTAACCTAACTTTTTTTGTTATAAACATGATTTGTTTATTTTTCTGAATACGTATGCATTTTTTCAGAATTTTGTCTGATATTTAAAAATGGCGGTTTTTTTAAGTATAAAATTAAAAAACAGATGACAATCTGAAACATTCATACGTATTCAGAAAAATGAACAAATCATTTTCATAACAAAAAAAAAGTTAGGTCGCCGGATAATTTGTTACACTATTATTTATTTCAGTGGTTTGTTAATAACAACTTTTTAATTAATATGCCATATTAATCTCTTCAGTAACTTCCATACACTTGATTTTTTCATATTTTTATGTCATCAAGAACAATTCGTAATTCTGTCTCATTTTCCTTCGAACTTATGCGGCGATCGATGTTACCCTTGGTTTTCGCGTCCACGAGAACCATGTTGAAATAAAATAAGGTCTAAACCGTATTTTATATCAACACACGCAAGCACCTACGCACGAAGAAAACATTAGAAAGAATAATAGGCACTTTTGAGCGTTTTTGCAAAACGTGAGTGCCTAAAAGTGATAAAGACGAAAAAAAGCAATAATAAACTGGGGGAGAGATCTGAAAATAAGGTGTCATGATCTTACCGAGGATTACAACATAGCATTATAGAAGCGGTAGAACGCGTGGAACGGAACGCGGCACACCGGACAATTCCCATTCCCTTCGAACACCGTTCTAATGCATCTCTCACAGAAGCATTTATGGCCGCAGGGGACGACGATGTGACTCTGCTCAGCACCCATGCACACCACACATTTTGCTTCTGAGGAATAAATAAATTATTAGTGTATGCTATGATTATTAATCTACTTTTTCCCTAAATACCGTGTCGAGATTTTCCAGGACATATTGTCCAAATTTACTATTTCCGGCGGGTCACAACGCTCTTTGAGGACATTTCGTTCCGAATAATTTTTAACCAAAGGACCGTAACGCTATTTGAAGACATTTTGTTTAATTGTGCTTTTTTCCTAGAGGGCCATAACGCTGTTTGAGGACACTTTAGTCAAAAGAACTTTTTTTTCTGAGGGCCATAATGCTTTTGACGGATTATTGTCCAGATTCACGTTTTCCGAAGGGCTGTACTATTTTTTGAGGACGTCTTGTCCAAATTCGCTATTTCCGGAAAAGCCGTAACGCTTTTTGAGGACATTTTGTTACGAATTACTTTTACCCGAAGGACCGTACCGCTTTTTGAGGTCATTTTGTTCAGATATAATTTTTTCCGGAAGGCCATAAGGCTCTGAGGACATTTTGGTCAGAATCACTTTTACCCGAAGGATCATAATGCTTTATGAGATCATTTTGTGTGGTGTATACGATAGAGCGTGCGTCGTAGCGGGAGAGAGAGCAGCGTGAGTGGGGAGCCGACGGATACTGTCCGTCGGCTCCGGCAGTTCGGCGATCGCCACTATGGAATAAAGGTGTACGACAATCCCAGTGTTCTCATTCTCCCCTCCCCTGAACCCCGACATCACATTTTGTTCAAATTAACTTTTTCTCCAGAGGGCCATAACGCTGTTTCAGGACATTTAGGTCAAAAGAACTTTTTTCTCGGAGGGCCATAACGCTTTTGAAGGATTATTGTCCGGATTCACTTTTTCCCGAAGCGCCATACTATTTTTTGAGGACGAATTGTCCAAAATGGCTATTTCCGAAAGGGCGGTAACACTTTTTGAGGACATTTTGATCAATTGTGCTTTTTTTCCTAGAGGGCCATAACGCTGTTTGAGGACACTTTGGTCAAAAGAACTGTTTTTTTCGGAGGGCCATATTGCTTTTGACGGATTATTGTCCAGATTCACGTTTTTCGAAGGGCTGTACTATTTTTTGAGGACGTCTTGTCCAAATTCGCTATTTCCGGAAAAGCCGTAACGCTTTTTGAGGACATTTTGTTACGAATTACGTTTACCCGAAGGACCGTACCGCTTTTTGAGGTCATTTTGTTCAGATATAATTTTTTCCGGAAGGCCATAAGGCTCTGAGGACATTTTGGTCAGAATCACTTTTACCCGAAGGATCATAATGCTTTATGAGATCATTTTGTTCAAATTAACTTTTTCTCCAGAGGGCCATAACGCTGTTTCAAGACATTTAGGTCAAAAGAACTTTTTTCTCGGAGGACCATAACGCTTTTGAAGGATTATTGCCCGGATCCACTTTTTCCTGAAGTGCCATACTATTTTTGAGGACGTATTGTCCAAAATGGCTATTTCCGAAAGAGCGGTAACACTTTTTGAGGACATTTCGTTCCGAATCATTTTTAACCAAAGGACTGTAACGCTATTTGAGGACATTTTGTTCAAATTAACTTTTTCTCCAGAGGGCCATAACGCTGTTTCAGGTCACCTATGTCAAAAGAAATTTTTTCTCGGGCGGCCATAACGCTTTTAAAGGATTATTGTCCGGATTCACTTTTTCCCGAAGCGCCATACTATTTTTTGAGGACGTATTGTCCAAAATGGCTATTTCCGAAAGGGCGGTAACACTTTTTGAGGACATTTTGTTCAATTGTGCTTTTTTTCCTAGAGGGCCATAACGCTGTTTGAGGACACTTTGGTCAAAAGAACTTTTTTTTCGGAGGGCCGTATTGCTTTTGACGGATTATTGTCCAGATTCACGTTTTTCGAAGGGCCGTGTCGCTTTTTGAGGTCATATTTTCCGGATTAATTTTTTCCGAACGGTCTGTACCGCCCTTTGAAGACATTTCGTTCAAATTAACTTATTTTTACAAATATTTTGTTCAAATGAACTTTTTGACGATCATGTTCTGAATGGTCGACGATATCGTCAGACACAATCTAATTGTGACTAATTTTATAAATTATATTTTTATATAATACTAAACATCTGCTTTAAAACTAAACAGTGGAGATTTCATGTGATCGTCCGCATCCATGTTCCGAAAACATGGGCAAGCCCACAAGTCCACTACGTAGACGCGTGCTCGACTGCATTGCTGCATACTTACGACCAATCAGACCTCCACCGATTAGTTACCAGAAGAAAATTTTATCGTCACTTCGATTGCGCCTCACAATATTACGACAATAGCGTATTTATGTAACAACAAAAGAATGAAGTTATAGTATGTATTCTGATGCTCAATGAAGGTATAAGTCCATCGTCCGCATCCACGTTCCGAAAAACGCGGGCAAGCCCACAGTCCACTACGTAGACGCGTGCTCGGCTGCACTGATGCATGCTTACGACTTATCATAACTCGATTGTTCACATCTCAAAATGATAGAAGAAACAATTTATCTATCATATTTTATTTAATAGTAATGGAGTTACAAATTATATTTCCAATGGATATTTAAGTCCACCGTACGCATCCACGTTCCGAGAAACGCGGGCAAGCCCACAAGTCTACTACGTAGACGCGTGCTCGACTGCATTGCTGCATACATACGGATTATTAAAAGCCCATTGATGAAATATAATCTTTTCATCCTGTTGCAAAAGTCCGAAAAAAATTCCGAATCACTTTTACTCGAAAGACAGTATCGCTTCTTGAGGTCATTTTGTTTAAGTGAATTTTTTCCCCAGAGGGCCATAACGCTTGGGGACATTTTGTTCAAATGAACTTTTTCCCCAGAGGGCCATAACGTTTGAGCGCATTTTGTTCAAAAGAACTTTCTTCCCGGAGGGCCGTAACGCTTTTGGAGGATTATTGTCCGAATTCACTTTTTCTCGAAGGGCCTTAACGCTTTCAGAGGACGTATTGTCTAAATTCGCTTTTATCGAAAGAGCCGTAACGCTTTTTGTGATATTTTGTTCCGAATCTCTTTTACCCGAAGGACCGTAACGCTTTTTTAGTACATTTTGTTCAAATAAACTTTTTTCTCGGAGGGCCATAACGCTTTTAGAGAACGTATTGTCCAAATTCGCTATTTCCGGAAGAGCCGTAACGTTTTTTGAGGACATTTTGTTCCGAATCACTTTTACCCGCAGGACCGTGACGCTTTTTGAGGTTATTTTGTTCAAATGAACTTTTTTTCCCAGAGGGCCATAACGCTGTTTGAGGACAATTTGGTGAAAAAAACTTTTCTCAGAGGGCCATAACGCTTTTGGAGGATTATTGTCCAGATTCACTTTTTCCTGAAGGGCCATACCATCTTTTGAGAACGTATTGTCCAAATTCGCCATTTCCGGAAGAGTCGTAACGCTTTTTGAGGACATTTTGTTCCGAATCACTTTTACCCGAAGGATACAATGAGCGGAAGCCTTGCGGAATTAGACTATGCTTCTAGCTCCTCGTAACATGAAGTCGTTATTTAAGGTAGTCCTGGCGCTTGGAAATCATTTCATATAAATTTGTGAAAAATTAGCGAGAATTGCAAACACTTCTCGATGGTATAAGAATCTGAAAAAAAAAAATCCATGCACATTAAAGGTACTAAAAGATTAACTTTGCATAATAATTATAAAATGTCATTTATAAATTCATAAAAAAAAGTACATTACGATACTAGTGCGAAAAACTTTTTCTGGCGAGTGGGCGTTTGCAGCACGAGCCGAAGGCGAGTGCTGTAATCACACGAGTCTGAAAAGGTTTTTAGCACGTGTATCGTGCAAAATTTTATTTCACGACGTCGGAAAATGCCGTTGAACGCACGCGAAGCGTGCGTAATACCGCGTTTTATGCACAGTGACAAAATATTGTTAAACAAATATTTCGATAACATTTTTTTTAATGATGATGCCTCCGTTTTTTTTTATTACGTATGATTTTAGAGTTCACATTGAATTTTTTCATATTTTCCCTATAAAAAACACGCTAAATTCAAAATGAACTCTAAAATTTGAAAAAGTTTACACGTATTCAGAAAACCAAAGGTATCATATTCATTAAAAAAAATCGTAGGTCATCGAACAATTTTCGAACATCGAACAATGTTGAACAATTTTTTATTTCTTTCATAATTTTGTTAATAACATGTTATAATTATAATTACGCAAAATTAATCTTTTTAGTACCTTTAATGTGCATCGATTTTTTTTAGATTTTTATACCATTGATAAGTGTTTGCAATTCTTTATAAATGTTCTCGAATTTATGTGAAATAATTACTAAACGCAAGGAGAGGGGAAAAATGGCCGCCGTGCTGGGTGGATGCGTTGGTCCACGCTCTCGAGCTTAAGTAGCAGAAAATATCAAATAGTGATCTCAGTGAGCTGATAAGTGGTTAAACTTCTCGAGAAGGGTGATAGACTAGGCGGAGTGTTCAGTTTTTATCAGAGGTAGCGCTTGGGCGTAGAAAACCGTGAATCTTGGCAAAGTTCGAAAAACAGAGGTTAAGAGATGGCGACGAGAAAGATGGACACGGAGACAGCAGTGAACATTAAGGAGAATCTAGAGGGGAAACTCGATGAAAAATCGAATCAAGCAGTAGTTACTATCGGCATAGAAGAAATCGGAAAACGAAGCGGCGCGAAGGTAGATGTCGCTGGCATAGAAGGGAGCGGTGGTAAGAGCAGCGAGACAACAGATGGCGCTGACTTGGTTGGGCCACAGCAGGTACTGCAGAAAAAAAGACCCGGCCGACCGAAGAAAGCCGAAGCAGGGTCAAAAGCCGAAGCAGGGTCAAAAGTCACGAAAAAAATCGACGGATACTTCCTTAGGGACCGAATCAAGGATATAGAGGAAAAAGAAGCCTTCCAGACGCACGAGAAACTGGCGCGGTCTCCACCACGGGGAAAGGACAACAGTGAGTGTCTCAGTAAGGTTATGCAGGAAATACTGGAAGAACAGAGTGCAGACGACCCACAGATCCCGGTTGAAGATGGAGAGGGGGAAATCGCGCGTGAAGTGACAGAATCAACAGTGACTTGCGGCGACTCTGGGCTCGATCAGTCAATAATTCATAACAAGGGAGAAACGAACGCTGCAGTCAAAACCGATAGTGTCGCGGGGTTTGGTGAAAGGACAGTGCCGGTTGACGAAGTGAGGGTTCTGCTAAGAGACTTCGAAAGTAGAATAACAAAACTATGGGGCGCAGTAAGTGAGAAAGAAAAGGATAATCAAGACATGGTCGAGCATGTATGCTATCGCTGCAAAAACATGGATAGAATAATCGGAGATATTATAAAAGAAGCAGAGTATTGGAGAATGCTACGCAAAAGGGATCATATGATGTGGCAAGCCGAAAGGGAAAACTATGATAAACAGATAGAAGAATTGCAGAGGAGGAAAAATTTGGGAGATGACGAAGTGCAGCAAGACCAATTGCTAGCTCCGAGGACGTCGGCACCAAAAACAGATGACAATAACAATAATAACTGGGTATCACAGGAGGATAGCTTCCATTAGCGCTTCGATGAAAACGCAGAAGCACAAGAAGATAGGGACCCTCTACAACACCAGCATCAGCTGTCCGAGACAAAGCAGGCACACATCGATTACTCGACCGAACATCGACTACGTCCAAGTGAACAGACTCACGAGATACCGGAAGACGAAACCCTTGAAAGCGAGTACAGCGACGAGGATGTTGGAACAATAGCGGTTCCAGAGGCTATGAAGCGAGGCGAATGGGAGTGGGAATTAGCAGAAAGAAAAAAGCGAAGAAACAATATCATAATCACGGGGGTAAGAGCGGTGGGAAGCGGAATTGACGAAGAGATTACACAAATACTGGAATCGCAGCTGGGTGTTGACCCAAAAATACTAAGACTACAACTCATTGGAGGAGGGACAGTCGTCACACTAGGAACACTGGGGATTAAGAAAGAGATCATGAAGCGAAAGGCGCAGCTCCGGCCAGGAATATGGAAATAAAGTATTATATTACTAAACGCAAGGAGTATCTTAGGAATATCGAAAAACACAAAGATGCGAGAGAGATAGCGCTAGGTGCGAGATGCCTTACAGGCGTTTAACATTGGGCGACTTAGTTCTGAGCAATGTATCACTGCCTCTTAACTTTTTCTTCAACAACGTACAAAATGTCAAATCATTTTTAGCGTTGTCGAGAACATTGGCGACAGAGAAATCGCTCGCATTCGAGCGATTTCTTCTCCGGTCGCTGTGAAACGCATCATAACACTCGTGTTTTTGTCTCAGCAGGGCATTAGGGCAGAGTTAATAATACAATGATACACCAGTAACATTAATACAGATGCAAAGTTGATTTTTCTTATATTTTCTGATATTTTCTTCTCGACAATTATTTTACATCGATTTAACTTTGCATCTGTATTAAATACGTACGCTTTTTGCTAAGTGCACGCTCATAAAAACGTACACTTAGAAAAAAGCTACCGTATATAATGTTACCTGGAGGATTCCTGCGACGCCTCTTCACGCCGTGAGGTCGCTGTGCGACGCCTTGCGCCGCAGCAGCTAACTGCTGCCGACGCCGCTTTCTGCGCTGATTTTTTTTTCGCGAACGAGAATCTGCAAATAAATAATAAATTACCACCGTGTAATGAATATACCACACCTGTCCGGTACCCTTATATCGAAGAGGTCGCCGACCAACCAGGACGTTTGAAAAATGGCTTCAGCGTTTGATATTTCAACTTTCGATGTGCCATGTCCTTTTTTTGTGAGGATAGTGTAACGGGTCAAGTGTTGTAAATGAAATAAACTAATTGCGGTTCGCAATAATCAATGTCTTTATTGGAGGAGGGCCTTGACGATAAGGGTCATCACAATATACTTACTGTTTGCGCCTGGTCCGCGGTCCGCGACTCCTTGCTCGGGTTGTCTCTCGGGCTCCGCGTCGAGTTCCGCGTTTTCTCCCTCGTCCACACGCGCAGGACCTTCGACCTCACGCGCGGGTTCTTCGCGCTCACGCGCGGGGTCTTCGCGCTCACGCGCGGGATCTTCGCCACCTTCGCGCTCTTCTGGCGCGGGATCGTCGCGCTCCCGCTCGGGATTTTCGCGCTCTTGCGCGGGATCGTCGCGCTCTTGGCGCTGTCGCGCGGGACCTTCGCGATGACCGGCGGGGTTTTCCCGATCTTCGCGCTCTCGCTCGGGATCGTCTTCGCGATCGTCGCGCTCTCGCGCGGGATCGTCTTCGCGATCGTCGCGCTCTTCTGGTGCGGGACCGTCGCGCTCCCGCTCGGGATTTTCGCGCTCTTGCGCGGGATCGTCGCGCTCTTGGCGTTGTCGCGCGGGACCTTCGCGATGACCCGCGGGGTTTTCCCGATCTTCGCGCTCTCGCACGGGATCGTCTTCGCGATCTTCGCGATTTTCGCGCTCTCGCGCGCGATGTTCGCGCTCTCGCGCGCGATATTCGCGATCCCACGCGCGATTTTCGCGTCCTGGCGCGCGAACTTCGCGCTCTCGCACGGGATCGTCGCGTTCCTGCTCGGGATCGTCGAGCTCTCGCACGGGATCGTCGAGCTCTCGCACGGGATCGTCGAGCTCTCGCACGGGATCGTCGCGCTCTGGCTCGGGATCGTCGCGTTCCTGCTCGGGATTTTCGCGCCCTCGCGCGGGATCAATACGGCCCCGACCACCACGGCCCCGACCACCACGTCCTCGACCACCACGGGCCCGACCACCACGAACCTGATCGCCACGGCCACGACCACCACGACCCCGACCACCGCGGCCCCGAACACCACGGCCCCGACCTTCACGGTTAGCACGAGCCGCTCTGCCAGGACGGTCTTCGGCGGCGTCTGCAATCCCGATAACCTGAGCGCGATTATCTATGTAGAAAACAATTACATACTGAATTATATACATAATTACATACTGAAAATATATATAATTACATACTGAAAATGGCATTTGCGCAGATTTTCATTATCATATTCACGATAGCTCGTCAAAATACGTTAGTATACAAAATTTCAGATCGATCGGAGGTATGCGCTTTCCGGAATTTTATCCCGAATTAGTTAATTCACCTGGATATACATCCGCTGGGTCCAGCATGTGCGCCGGATCTGGAAGCTCGTGGTCGGGTTCGCCGTCTGAAAAAAATTTACATTCATTGGTCTTGTAAAGAAACTAAAAGTATTAAGGAGGGAGATACCTTTACCGGCTTAAAAAAATCAGAACAAATTTTAGTGCATTAATTGTTATTTGAAGATCCCAAAAATGTAAATTCAACGTCCCATAACAAAGTTCAAAGCCCTAATTTTACAATCAGAAAGCGCGACGCATCTGTCCGGCTGGGTCGGAGCCCGTCGCAGACACAATAGATGTTTACATTAATAGCGAAAGTGGTAATAAGAAATACCCTAAATCGAAAAATGTTGCAAATTTTGTGTAAACAAAGTCATAGAAATCAGCAATTTTTCATTGTCTAGCGGTATCTTCCTCTTAAAGAATAAAAATTTACCAGCTGGGAAGTTTTCTGCAGCGTGCAGTATGTCGAGGCGTTGATGCGGCGTCATGGCGGCGTGCAGGAACTCATCTACGGTGTATCTATTCATAAAATTAAATAAAAAATATATATATAATAAAAACAAAGTACAATAAATCTCGAAATATTACTTGAATCAGATCATATCATGCCCAAAGATATGGCAATGTGCTCAGTATGCGACATTGCCGCACAGGGCATGATTTGATTTCGCGTAGAATTGCGTAAGTGATGACGAAGGGGTTAAGGGATCTTCACAGTATGACACCCCCGAAAAAAAGCTTCTTTTCGCGGTTTTTTAATGGTTAGAATAAGATAATCGGACGGATTTTTTTTTTATTAAATAACTGATTCAGAACACAAAATATATATATATTTTTTTCATTGATTTGATGATGAATCGAAATGTTCTACAGTCGACAGATAACATACACTCCTGCTACGTACAAAATTTGGTGATGATCGGTAAAGACGTTCGGATTTTACGCCATTTTGAATTTAAAAAAAAATGTAGATTTTCGCTCATAACTTCCGCAAAAGTTAAGAAAGTAAGACAAAACTTCGTATCTAATCGTAATTATATGTAACAGTGTTTCTAACAGTTTTCTTTTCTGCAAATAAAAAAAGTTGCAAAGTAGAACTTTGCACATTGCTTTCTCATTAATTTCCCTTTTTCACAAAGCTTCCTCTATGAGGAAGCCAAAGTGAATAAATAAGCTTCATCATGAAGGTGGCTTTATGAAAAAGGGAAATTAATGAGGAAGCAATGTTTTATTTTCTAACACTCCGGTAAAAAAAAAAGATCCCAAACGGTGACCAGGGTAGCGGACGCAAATTCGATCAGAATAAAAAATTTCAAAAAGATTATAAATCTGTAGGAAAGCCGCTATGTTGCTATAGTGTTCTTTTTTTTAAATAAAATTCGACAATGTGGCGGCCATTTCAAAGAAAATTGTTAAATTTTGCCTATATCTTAGACAGTTTTTCGTAAAAGAATATGAAGTTTAAAGAAAAAACAAACAAAAATTAGCTTCCATAGGAACCTTAAGAATGACGCGAAGAACATTCTGTCAAAATTTCTCAGGAATATCTTCAAAACTCTTCGTCTGAGAGTGGCCACCATTTTGAAAAACACCATTCCGAGAATTATGGGACGAAAGGAGCGAAGAGATACAGACGGGGCAGGTATAACGCTCCAATACCTTTCTGTCAGAAAGGCTGTGGCGAATGAAATAAATCGAATATCGATTCGAAACTTACGGAGAATGTTTATAATAGTGGATTCTATAAAAAATAAAACAAAATTGATTTTTTTTTAATTCCACACTGTGATGATCCCTTAATTAACGGAATATAAACAAAAAATTTTATATTATCACCTTCCCGTGGCCAGAAGTCGCTGATGATCGGCAATGGTCTCGTCGGCTCGTACCCAGGCGTGATGTTGAGGCCTTCTACCGGTTTGGCCCGTTGCCTCCCATCGCGCGAACTTTCGCAGCTCGTCAAAGATGGTGTCCTTTAATTTTTCTGCAAAGTTTGTTTATGTTACGTTAAACTGCAGGTGCATTAAACTGCATTTCCTCACAGAGTAACATAAAGTATCGTTCGATACTCGTGCGAAGCACGTTTTCTAACTCTTGTGATTGTAACCCTCGACTTCGGCTCGGACTGCAAATTCACATTCGTCAGAATAAGCTTTTTTGTCATAAGTAAGGTTTTAAGGGGGAACAACCATTTAGAACCTCGAAATTGAGCAGTTTTTTCGACATTTTTTTGAAGGGGAAGAAATATATAGATCGTTTTGAAATTTCTACGGTTTATTATAACTATTTTAACGAGTATTTTCTATTTTTAGTTATAAGAAAATATTTAAAATTGACGGAGATATCGCATGATGAACCCGGATGGTCGCGGAGGCATTTTTTTCGGTGCCAACGATTGCTCAGACTATTCAACCGATCGGGCCAAAATTTCGCACACGTTTTCAAAACATATGAGACCACGTGGTGAACCTAGAATATTAGAAATTTCTCGAAATAAACGATTTTTTTCATAAGCGAAGAATTTTTTTTTTCGAAAAAATCGACTTTTTTCATTTCATGTCTGCCATTTTTAGAATTCTTAACTTATTATAAAAAAAAGTTAGGTTCACCGAGTGACTACAGGTATATACTGACCGCATCCTTTTGCATTTCTGTTTCAAATCATTTTTCACGACGCTACACTGGGCACCGTAAAAAAATTGCATCCACGACCATCCGGGTTCATCGTGCGATATCTCCATCAATTTGCAATATTTTTTTATTACTAAAAATGGAAAATACTCATTAAAATAAGTATAATAAACTGTAGAAATTTCAAGAAGATCTGTTTATTTTTGCCCATTAAAAAAAAATTTAGAAAAAAACTGCTCAATTTCGAGGTTCTAAATGGTTGTCCATTAAGGGGACTAGGCATCGAGATTCGGCCAAAAACGCCAAAAAATTCAAATGGCGCTTGTGTGAAAGAGAATGGACATACATCCATTTTCTTTTTTGCAACGTTTTTTTGGGATTTTGGCTATAGAATTTATAGGCTGTGGCTCTAAAAATATAAATATTTAACGGAGTTATTAACAATTGAAGACAACCATGCGTCGCCTGTTTTGCTTTTGTTTAGCCACGATTCCGGGTGAACGGATAAAGGTTTCGGAAATTTTCAAAGAGCATTCTCTCCAGGAGATGTCACTCTATTAACTGAACCAAAATTTAACAACAAAAAAAAAAAATTAAAAAAATGGCGGTAAAAAAACGAAAAAAAGCGAAATTTTTTTTATGTTTGTTGTCATAGCAATAATAATAAATTAATTTTTTGACATAAACTTCGGTTCAGTCTATAGAGAAAGTCAATAGCTTCATTTAAAAAAAAATCAAGGCGATATCATCATTAGTATTTCCGGAATCGTGGCAAAACCAATGGAAAATGGTGTTTCGAGAAAACCGCGTTCAAAGCAACGCAACTTGCACCAATTCCCATGGCGCGCGCTCCGTACTCCAAGCCCGCCTGTGCTCAATTTTTTGAATTTTTTAGTTTGCCTGGCGCCAAAATATGCGGATGGAAACGTAGTACAAGAATATAAAAGAAAAAAAAAAAAATGTTGAAAAAATCTCGATGCCTTAAGTCAAATTCTCCCACTGCGGGAACTGTAGCAATTCCAATTTTCATCCCAAATCATGAGTTTTTTTTGCCGTTATAACTAATTTTCTATGAATATGAACCTCAATGCAGGTGAAAAATACAAAAATAACAAAATTTGCAGGCGTCGGAAGTTTTTTATTATTTACACCATTTTTTAACGAATTATGCAAGAAAAATACCCTTAGAAGTATAGTATCATCCCCCAAGTTGGGTAATCTATTTCATAATTGTATAAAAAATATTACTGCCAATTTTCATAATCATCGGTCTACTAAGTTTTGCGGCACAATGCCCGCAGTTGTGAATAAAAAGTCGTTCTGAGTAAAACGCGTTTAAAGAACGACTCGAGCCTTTAGCTTGTACACGATGAGGGCTCGGTTCTGTGGTTTAAAATTTAAATGAATGCGAATATAGCTTTGAAATATTGACATATCTATGGATAGTTAAGCTAACGATATATGCAATAAAAAAAAAAGAATTTTTTAAACTGCATACGTGAGTTCACGCCTTAAAGGGCTAACCGAATTCTAAAATAATAAACGTAAGAGCGTACCCAAGAACACCCAAATTCTCGGGTGGACCCCTCCCAATTTCCTGGGCGCGTGCCGGTTAAATGACTCCGCGACGTTGTTGGTCCGAATCGGCGTGCCGTGGACCGAAACAACGTCGCGAAGCGGGGCCCACTGATGTCGAAGGTAGTGGGTGTACTCGTTGAGGGCGCGAAGGGGTCCGATGGCCAGTGGATCCGCTGTCCTCGTTATCACCTGGCACCCTTCCTCAAACAAGTCGCTCGGAAGCAGAGCCAGCGCCCACGACAAATATAAAATTTGTATCGGGGGCTCCGGCATCCTCAGCGATTTCCACTTCCGATATGTAGCCTGTGCGAAAAAAAGGTTGCAGTCAAACTTGTTACATTGCCACTTTAAAGGCTATTTATTAACGCGTTTGTTGGCATTGACGCAATAGTTCGCACAATGTTTTTCCCTATTTAACTAGCTCCGATTTGTCTCGAAAATCTGATCCTGACGTCACAATTGATGAATTCAAAATAGCGGCGCCAATATGGGCGACCAAAACCGAGAATTTTGATCGATTTGGATGAAATTTGGTATTCTTAATTTTTTGAGGTCGCTTATTACAAATATAAACTGAAAAATTGCATATTCGAAATAGCGGCGCCAATATGGCGGAACAAAACTAACAAATAGTTTTCTCCGTTTTAGTCTGCCATATTAGATCTGCTATTTTTTATTCATGAATTTTGAATTCAGATTTGTAATCAGCGACTTCAAATGCCTGCGAGTACCGACTTTCATACATATTCAATAAATTTATCCGTTTCGGTCCGCCATATTGGATCCGCCATTTTGAACTCATGAATTCTGAGTTTGGATTCGTAATCAGCGCCCCTAAAAACCCACGACTACCAAATTTCATGAAAATCGTTCAAGTCGATCAGAAAGTGATCGGAAAATAATTAGAAAATGCATGACGCTAAATGGCGTCAATGCCGCCGAAGGGGTTAAGCACAAGTTTGCATGAAAATCAGGATCAAAAAATTTCCTGCCATTTTGCGCACATTTTGATGAATTCTCTCTGCCAACAGAGGGGGGGGGGGGGGGTTTATGTTCCCTCCTCTATGAGGAGGCAACATAAATGAAAAACTCACTCGACAATAGTGAAAAACGCATCCGTGGATGCTGACGCGCGGGAAGTTTTCCCGCAAGCTTTGTATGGCGGCCCGCTCGAAGTCTGTCCAGACGGCTCTTAAATTTTCCCGCGATGCCGGACACAAATTCAATAAAAATTGCCATATAGCGTCGTAGAGCATCTTGGTGCGTCTCTCGCACAAAACAAACACTGCGGCATATCCCTACAATAACAATTATAATGCGTGGCGTACTACACTCGTTCAATAAATTGCGGGAATAGAAAAATTTGAAACTTTTTTCATTGATTTTTGAAAAGCTGTAATTGCGTGAAAAATGGTCGGATCGTAATGAAAATAATGCGCTTCAAAGCTTGAATTCTTCAGTTTTATAATATTACCAGTAATTTTTTGTTAAGCAACACGCTCGGCATGAACCTAAAGAATAACGCGAACATTTTTTTTCTATCTAAGTACATATCGTTTTTGCAGTTCTTGCAAAATTTCACTAAAATCGACGCTATTATTTTTTAATCAAGGTGGCCCGATCATTGGCTACGTCCGTTTACCCTTCATGAATTTGCGGACATATGTTAATACAATTTTTCGATAATTATTTTGCGAAATTTATCTTTTCAGTACTTTTAATGTGCATGAATTTTTTCTGATTTATATACTATCGACAAGTGTTTTAAGGTTGTTGTGGGGCCAAGGCAAAATGCTACCATCTCTATGAAATTTTACACGATTATTTGTTATCACTTTCCTGTAAAATTTCGTGTAAAATTTCAAAACGATTTACAGCATAGTTTCTGAGAAAAAAATGGTAAAATTCGGGTATTTCAAGCAGTAATTGCATGGCTGTTATTGCGAATTTCTGATAATTCTGCCGTATGTGAGTTATATCGCCTAAGAAAATGCTACCAAGTCCGTGAAAAATATACAAAGTGCAGATGATGAATCACTTAAACGATTGGCATCTTCTCCACGAAGGTTCACAGCATCGATAATCTCTCTATATTGTAAAAAGATCTCGCCGCCGCCGCCGCCGCCGCCGCTGTGTAGGACACGTCGAAGGGCCATGGCCAACTCGAAACCACTCGCTCGAAATTCCATGGCCAACTCTGAATCACCCCCCCAACATTTTTCATATTTGCAAAATTGTTCATATTTAAAAAATTTTTGAAATTTGTGAAATTTTTAAAATTTGCAAAATTTTTAAAATTTGCAAAATTTTTAAAATTTGCAAAATTTTTAAAATTTGCAAAATTTTTAAAATTTGCAAAATTTTTAAAATTTGCAAAATTTTTAAAATTTGCAAAATTTTTAAAATTTGCAAAATTTTTAAAATTTGCGAAATTTAAAAAATTTTTTAAATTTGCAAAATTTTCAAAGTTTGCAAAATTTTTAAAATTTGCAAAATTTTTAATATTTGAAAAATTTTTTTAATTTGTAAAATTTGCAGAACTTTTAAAATTTTCAAAATTTGAGGGGGAGTGGTTTCGAGTTTGCCATGGAATTTCGAGCAAGTGGTTTCGAGTTGGCCATGGAATTTCGAGCGACTGGTTTCGAGTTGGCCATGGAATTTTGAGCGAGTTGTTTCGAGTTGGCCGTGGAATTTAGAGCGAGTTGTTTCGAGTTGGCCGTGGAATTTAGAGCGAGTGGAAAATTTTGAAAATGATCTTAATTTCCAAAATTTTCCACTCGCTCTAAATTGTGGAAAATTTTGGAAATTAAGATCATTTTCAAAATTTTCCGAATTTTAAAAACGGCGGCGGCGGGGACGGCGATATCTATCCACCGAGGGGTGGTTGTGGATATTATGCCGCAATGCGAGCGCGCGAAGCACGCCAGAGGGAAATTTTTCTAAGTCCCTCAAGGCCCCTTGGGTCGCCAATATGTTATTTTTCAAATACTCGACAACGACAAACAAACAAAGACAATAGGGGGAGGAAGTGTAGAAACCGCGAGGGTGCCCCATCTTTACGTGTAAACCTTACGGGTGTCGGCCCGCGAAGAGAGGGGCGGAGCGCGCGAAGCGCGCGTGGAGGGGGCGAAGCCCCCTCCCCCCGGGTGTTGGCGCGCGAAGCGCGCAGGGGGGCGGAGCCCCCCTAGTTAATTATTAATTAAAGAACACGCTGTGGGGATCGAAAATCTCGCAAAACATACGGCGGCACTACTGCCAACCTCAACGTTACTGTCTATCGTGCGACGTCAAATTTCATTTTTGATTTAATATATCAAAAATAAATTATAAATAATTCAGAAAACACTCAATGCAATCACAGATCATTGATTAAGATGTGTTTAATAAATATCTGTGAGAAAAACATCGGAAAAATCAACTTGAATATTGCGAGTGTTTCATATTAGACGATTGGTAGCAGCGAGTCGGCCCCATGCAAAAGCATACGGCAGTCCCCGCGCACCTCACCTCCCCTCATTAGACCCCACAACAACCTTAACCCATTAAGTCCTGAACGGACACTTTTTCGTCCCATTTTTCAGCGGTCATTTCTTACATGAATGCCACCTCGAAAAAAATCAGCAGTACTTGTATCAGATGTAAAATTTTGTCAGCTTTCCAAATCCGTGATCAGAATAAAAAAAAATGTACTTTGACAATGTTCTATTTGTTTATTTAAAAAAAAACGCTTTTTTTCGCTCCAATATTTTTTTTTACCAACATTTTCTTATCGAAATTCGACCGGTACCCCTCCGGGGGGTCAATATAACGCCGTCCATGGACCCTAATCTTTAAAACCCATACCTAATAATTATGGATTTCAAGATGGCGGTGTCCAATATGGCGGCTTGAAGCCGAAAATTATCTGGCATTTCCTACTTACGCGGTCACAACTAACTTGTTTGATGGAATTTGCATGATAAGCGGTATATAAGGGGTATTTTTGGGGTCGCTGATTACGAATCCACTATCAGATTTATCGAATTCGAAATGGCGGATCCAATATGGCGGACAAAAGTTTCCGAACTCCGTATTTTTTCGTGAAAATTCGTAGGTATGGGTTTTCGAGGGCGCTGATTACGAATCCGTTATCAGATTTGCCGAATTCAAAATGGCGGACCTTACCTTATGCAAAGAATATAGACGACTATAGAAGCGCAGAACCTATGTCTCTGCTGAAGACAAACATTCTGCGACGCTGTCCGCCGCTTGGCGGTGCTGCGGTCGCTCGCTACACGGACAGGCTCGCCCATGAGGAGGCTCTAGCGAATGAGAGGCAGCGCATGAAGCGAGGCTCCGCCCCTATATCGATCTGTGTTTCTCCCGCTTCTGCGATGATGATGCGATCTCCCTCACGCTCGTGAAGCAATACGATGTCGCGGTATACTGGGGTACTGTTGCGTTCTCTCTCGCTCGCATGGCACGGATACGCTGGGGTACACGTGCCTTCTCGCTCGCTCGCATGGCACGGATACATTGGGGTACACGTGCCTTCTCGCTCGCTCGCATGGCTTGGATACGCTGGGGTCCATTCTCTTTCGCTCACATGGCACAGATATACCTACTGGGGTTCAGATGCGTTTCCACTTGTATCAAAGAATATTAATATAATAGGCGGTCATATTCTTTGCTCGCGAGCATGCTCACCGCAGAAAATTGATAAAAAATACAAATTGTTACTAAAGAAAATTTGTTAACAACAATTTCGCAATTTTTATAGTATTTTACTTGCTGTTTATTTACGAGAAGAGCTATGGTCGTAGTTGTTAAGGCATGGTGTCATCGCTGCGAGTCCAGAGGTCTTGAGTTCGAGTCTCGGACGACAACTTTTTTTACGATTTTTTTTTCTATTATTTTTTTTTAATGTGTGCCAGACAATCTCTATAGTGTAAAAAAATGTTAATCACTGTTTGATCACCAAAGCCATAGGTTCTGTGCTTCTATACCTGTCTATATTCTTTGCCTTATGGCAGAGTGAACCTTCGTCGTATGTATCGAAGTTCACGTCGCTTGCCCTGGACATACTCGCCGAGATGCATCTTGCAAGACTTTCGGTTTCTGATCCTTTTTTTTTTCTTTTTTTCTCTCCTTTCGATGGCATGTCTGCGGACGGTCGCACCAAAATATTTCGTCTTGGGAAATGTCAAATCCAAATGACGAATGAAAAAAAACAGCAGCGAAGCATTGTGAACTTCACCTCGTATGAAAAGGGTATCTTCAGCTATTCCAACCTATTCAAACGAACCTTCTACCCATTTCTATTACTGCACCCATGATGAAACGTGATATACTACCAATTCACGTCTTTCTCTTTGCACTTACCTAAAGCATTCCCCCCGGGCTCTTCCCGCTGACTCCGGCTCGCTTTTTATTTTGCCCTCGCATTTTTTTTTACTTTCCTTCCGTCCGCACATTTCTTAGAAGTAGCCGCCACGCAAGATAATTCCATACGTGGTGGAAACGTGACTTGGTTTAACGAAAAAGCACCGCGAGATCCGGGTGTTTTTTCTAAAGATCCTCGAGACAAATTTTTCCCAAGGCCCTTTTACGTGCTGCGAGCCATGTTATAAAAGCTGCGATCTAATACCCGTATAGCAATTTAGTCGGGTGGTCGGGTGGTCGGGTGGTCGGGTGGGTCGGGTGGTCGGGTTAGATCCATTAAAGACTTTTCTATTGCAATTTTAGGCTTAAACCCGGCGCTCCAGATCAGGCACCGGTCAGGAAGCCTTAATTTTTTTTCAGCGACTAACATCCATCATCATGTATAGAAAGACGGAATATCTAAAAAATAAACATAATTTCTATTTTATTTGGTACCTTTTCTTAGGCAAAGATGTAAATAAAATATAAAATTCATTCATTTTTTATTTTGATTTTTTTTACCGTAAACTATGTTGAAATAGTTTACGAAAATATAGTACGAAAATTTACGAAAATTCTGACCTAGTTATTTTCATATGATTTTTCCATTTGACGTCAGATTTTTGTTCATTTTTTTCACTTTTGCTTCCTCATAGAGGAAGCTTTGTTTTCGTGAAAAAAATTTTTTTTGCGATTTTCATGCAAGTATGCTTAGAATCACCCAAAACGTCGAGAAAAGTGGTCTAGAAAAAATGTCCGTATGTATGTGTGTGTGTGTGTGTGTGTGTGTGTGTGTGTGTGTGTGCAGGGCTTCGAAAATTCAATCGCCTCTCACTCAGTAACCGTCTGAGCGATCGGGTTCAAATTTGGCACGCAAGTAGAGTACTCGTCCCCCTTTAAATATTGCAATTTTTGAAAAAATATATATAGTAATTAAGTTTTTATGTAATTTTTAATTTGTTGAAAAAAGGGCGTGGTTGCTCTAACTTTCGTAAAAGTTCGCCGATTTAGCCAAATAGTTCTTCATATCTAGAGATACGTTCAATGTTGTATGGTATTGCATTTCGGCGAAATCGGTCAAGCGGTTCGGATTTTATAAAATTTTGAATTTTTCGAAAAAAAAAAAAAATGTCTAAAAATTACGTAGAATTTTAACAATTGAACTAGAATGTTCTGTAGTCGAAAAATAACATATAGAGCTACCACGTACGAAATTTGGTGATGATCGGTAAAGTGGTTCGTATTTTACGTGATTTTTTAATTTATTGAAAAAAGGGCGTGATCGCTCTAACTTTCGTAAAAGTTATATTTAATTTCCTTTATATTTCATATTGAGCTACTCGATTTGTGAGAGGCGAAGGGAATCTTAACGTGAGTCCCTTAGCCTCTCACAAGCGTTTTATTAGCCAATTTTACACATGTACGAAACTGTTAAAAATTGAATAACATGGAATTTTGTTAAGAATTTAAACGTGATTATCTTTGTTTTATTCGTATGAAGAATATAAAAAAGTTGCAAAGTAGAACTTTGCATATTGCTTTCACATTAATTTTTGTTTTTCACAAAGCTTCCTCTATGAGGAAGCCAAAATTGATAAACAAGCTTCTTCATAGAGGTGGCTTTGTGAAAAACGAAAATTAATGAGGAAGCAATGTGCAAAGTTCTACTTTGCAACTTTTTATTTTATAAGAGAGGATGGATCGACCAAATATGAGAATAAAATTCTCAAAAAAACTTACAGATCCTCCGTTTGACATAGTCAACGATATAAAAAAATAAGGCGAAGATTGAAGTCAGTCGGGTTTTTTTGTGCGATATCCCGTGGAATGACCCATATATATATATATTGTAACGGGTTTAGCTGACTATTTACAAGGACACCGGATATAACAATAGACAAACGAATAGTTAAGCGACTTCACAGCGATCTTGACAGACGAGAGTCTTGACGAGACTTTGACAGAGAGCAGACGTGCGCGAAACAAATCGATCGGAATAACCAAAAGCTTTTATAATCAATAATATCCGCCCCAACAACAAAGATCCCGTGTATTCATTCGCTCGGCCGTTACATTGGTGTCAGAAGTGTGCAATTCGAATCCGTGTAGTGAAGAATTACTGAGATGTCAACGATGGAGAGATCGGATTATGTTTCCAGAGAAGAATTTGAGAAAATGATTGCGGAATTTAGGAAGATCATTCAGGATTTGAAAATTAAACAAGCAGAGGAAATTTCGGAAATCAGAAAGGCAGCGGTTGAGTCGGTAAGAGCAGGGACAATTGAAATCGCCAAGGAAGCAGCTGTTGCCGCCACCAGGGACGCCCTACGTGTAGCGATCCAGGAAATCAGCCCTGTGATGAACGATCTCCAAGACCCGGTAATCGTTCAAAATGTTTTTAACGCTTCTAATCATTCTCCCGCTGGAAATGATTCGTGTCAGATTAAGGAAAGAGAGGAGGTCCTTCAGACTCCGGCTTCCACTGTTTCACTACCACGACCCAAATTCTTGGAACCCATCGTGATTCAAAGAGATTCATCGATCTCTGAGAGAAGGATTAGATTGAAATTAGATACGTTCGACGGGTCATTTTCGTGGAGCAGTTACGTCAAACAATTCGAGATCATTGCCAAATACAATCGTTACTCTGAGCAGGAAAAGGCTGCTGTGCTGGGATCATTGCTTCGAGGGCCAGCAAGAGCAATTTTAGTGTATTTAGACGACGAAGAACTCAAGGACTTTCAAAAAGTGAAACAGGAACTCGATCGTAGATTCGGTGAACAACATTTCGAACAAATCAGTTTTGTCGAGTTTCACAATAGGAAACAAGAGAAAAAGGAAAGTTTAGGTAGCTTTGCAACGGATCTCAGACGCCTGGTCAGATTAGCCTACCCCGATTGTACCCCGGAAGTGACAGACAAGATAGCTTGTTGGCAATTCATCGCAGGGTTGGCTAGTAGAAGTATCAGAAAGATGCTTAGGTTGGAAAATATCTCTTCTTTGGGCGTTGCCGTGTCTCGCACCAAAGAAATTCAGGAAGTGAATCGGATCGAGGAAAGAGAACTCGCGAGTGTCAAAGAAGTCTGCAATTATTCCTCCCAAAATCACCAGATCGGAAAGTCGACCGGCAGAACTCGTAGGAAACCAGAATTTACTTCGACTCGTGAGGAAGTTCGACAAGAGATAGACAACAGGATTTGTTGGCACTGCGGTGACCGAGGGCACATTAGAAAAGATTGTTCTCATAGGAAAGAGAGTGCTTCCAAAGAATAATGCAGGTATTAGGTATTAGGTCAGGAGACGTCAATGCTGGGAAATTAAGATTGCTTGTGTGGAGCCTTGAATGTTTTACGAGAGACATTCTGGAGGGTTCCCAAAGAATATGTGAATTATTAAAATGATCTTGAATAACTGGCTGGAGTCTTGGGATTGAGCCCTGGAAAGATTTCCGAATTAATTGTGGAATCTGCCTGTCTGTGGACCTTGAGCGTTGTGACATTGTGTTGGTGGCCACAACACTTTGTTACTGTAAGCGCTCTGGAGGGTTTCCGAGGAGATTAGAGTTGGTCAATGGTAACACTGTGAACAAGTTTCGGGTGCACACGAGATTGTTCGGAGACAGTAATAATTTAAAAAAAGAAGTAAATAATTTTCTCTTTGACAAGGCATTGACGTCAGGAACGTTATGTTCTGGTAATTGATTGAAGAGGATATGAATTAGTTTATGTTTTAAATGTGGTATCGTAGGTGTGAAGTAAAGAGAAGATCGAATTATTTTGTTGGTCGAAAGGATTAAATTGAGCAATTACGTTGCTTGCTTGGGAGCGGTTCTCTATTATTTTCAGATATCTACGCTTTTGTAATTTGTGTCACAGGTTTCCTTGTACCCGAGTTTTCTACATTCCTGTCTCCTGTCCTTGCACGTGATGTTTGGAACGAGAATTTGGAGTTACCGTCCATCTGGAGAAAATCTCGAGGCACATGGAAAATGTTGAACAATTACATGAAAACGAGGAATGAAGAGATGGAGAAAATGAAAGATTAATTTTTAATCAATGAAGTATTTAGATTTGATTAGAAATAGATTTGATACATACGGAGACAGATTAAAATGAAATTATGTAGCTTGACAAAGACTGGTATAGGAAAAATGAGATTATTTAGCTATGTTAACACTGTTCTTCCCAAGGTTTTTAGGCACTCACGTTTTAAGAAAACGCACCAAGAGTGCCTATTGAATTCGCTGTCCAAGGGTGTAAATACGTTTTTTAAGGAAAATGTTAATATAATTTTATTTTATCCACTACTTTTTAGTTCACATTTCTTAAGCATGCTAAAATACATATTCTTGACATAAAATAATAAGGAATTTGCATTACTAAAGACATTTTTTCCTTCAGACAAGATTTTGTGTTACCCGGACGTCCGTATCACTTAGTGGCTCTGGACTAAACAGAGCGAACAAGTTGAAATTTGGAATATTTCTTAGTCTAGCACTGGGAAGTATGCCCATGAAGTGTGTTAATTTTCCAATCATTTTATACAGGAGTTCACTTGAAGAAATTTGGCACTTTTGGTCGTCAAGTTGTATACGGGTCTCAATCTTGGCCATCGATGGAAGAATTTGGCTGAAACTTGCTGCATAATTCTAATTCAACTTAATCTTGATGCACTTTTTTTAGTTTTTTTCTTACACACTTTTTAAGTCGTGAATACCTAAGACACTCAAATCATTAAATTGAAAATTGTGTCCGGCTGTCAGTCTTCGCAGTCAATAAAGTAATTTGACTAAAACTTGCAGCGTTCTCATATTTTACCTTAATTCAAATGTATCTTTCCTCATATTAGCCCTTAGATCATTTTAGAATGATGATTACCTACCATAATAGAATCAAAATATTCAATTTTAATTAATTTCACAATTATGATAACAATAATATTTTTCTCTTCAAAATAATTATCCGCTGTACATTCCACATATTATAATGTCAAAATAATTGATTCCGAAATGATTTTTCAATTTTTATATTTATTAATTGCACTGATACAGTTTTATTGTATTATTAATTCATAATTAATATACCAAACTGAAATATGAGTATAAACATAACCTAAACACAAAATTCGTAAAACATATTGACACCTTCTCTACGGAACTATATATGTTTGAAATGTATATTTTTCATTAAATTATTCGTTATTTTTTATTCACTGGCACTCATAACTGTATTCACTATTTATTGTCTGGTTTCGTCTGTAAATTTTCACTTGTCACTGCTAATGTTTTTGTCAATTTTATTTACTCATTGTAAATCATCACGTAATTACCATATAACACCTGCATTCATGATTTTATTGATTTCTAACATTTTTTTACACTCAATTATTAAATTAATTAACTACTATAAAAAAATAGAACCCAACAAATTCAGGTGTTTCACGATTGTCACCTGATTCATAATTCACGCCGCGACCGCAATCGCGCTGACGGCTTGCCGTCACTCGACCAAAAAATACGATTGCCGAACGTACTAAACGCGCGAATTTATAAATGCCGATTGACCGTTCACCCGAATGAGAAAAGAACCGACGAGTCATAATACCGAAATATTTATTAGCCGAACGGTGAAAACGCCGAAAAGTTTTTATGCCGAACGGATGAAAATACCGAATTTCATTTCAACAGAAATGTAATGTTCCCGAATGCACCATTTGCCTGAATGTATCGAACACTCGAAAGTCCGTTCTCCCGAATGGGATTTTGACAGAAAATATTTTTCACTTAAGTAGAGTTCTTCATTACCGACACATGCTTCTAACCATGTCGGTATATTGGAGTTCTAGAATTCGATCTAAAGTCGCCTCGTCCACAGATAGTTTTCGTCTCTTAATAAGCTTAATAATCATTACATCATGTGGATATCGACTGGTAAATATTAAGGGGCTGCTGGAATAGATTTTTTTACCGACTGGTCGGTAAAAAAGTACGGTTTCGTAGTTTACGGTTTACGTCGTTATTGTATTACAAAAATGTCTCAAATTGCACAGGATTATAATATCAACATAGGCGCATCAGCGTAGACTCGAATTTTGGGTGAAAACGCTTGAAAAACAAAGAAAATCGTAAATTTGTAAGTCTATCGAAAACCAATATGGCCGCTAGAACTGTCAACTGTCACCTTTTTCGTATTATATAAATATTTCCAGGAATCCCATACGAAAAACGAGAATCTACGCCGATGCGCTTACATTGATATAATAATCTTGTGCAATTTGAGACATTTTTGTAATACAATAACGACGTAAACCATAAACTACGAAACCGTACTTTTTTACCGACCAGTCGGTAAAAAAATCTACTCCAGCAGCCCCTTAAGAGGCGAAAACTATCTGTGAACGAGGCGGCTATAGATTGAATTCTAGAGAACTCCAATATACCGACACAGTTAGCTGCATGTGTCGGTAATGAAGAACTCTACTTAGGTGAACAAGTGAATATTTTTCCACTGCGTACTTGACTTTGGCTATAACTTACAGCGTACTCATATTTTATCTCAATTCAGATATTTCTTCTCTTATATTTGCCATAAGATCATTTTAGAGTGATAATTACCTACATTAATACATTTTAATAAATTAATTTTTATTAATTTGATACTTATTACGAAGGAAATTCAAATAAATATCGTGGACTATTAATCACTAACAAACACTAATTACAAACTATCAAACGATACCGCGTCACTTGTGTACGAATTCACTGACATTGTTTTTTGGTAAGTTTACCGTTCCAGGATTTTACGGTAATTCCATATCTCTAGTCTCGAGACAAGTCCAAGTACCGTGGAACCTCTCATAGCGTTCGAAATGCGGGGACATGTACGCTAAGTGAAGAGCCAATCAGGCACGCGAAACGTTCGTGCCTCTCACTCTCTCTCGCAAAATCATCCAATCACAGCGCTGGTACGTTTCTCAATGTACGTTATGAGGGTGTGCGCTATAAGAGGTTCCAGTGTAGACAAAACCTACTTTACCGACCGACACGAGACGCTTCAAGACTCTTTTACCGGAGACACCGTGTTTTGACCTCATTTCGATTGACACACATCGGTAATATAAATGAATAATGTATATTTTATATTAAATTATTTGTTTTTTGCTTATTTTCACTGGATCTTATCACAGCATTCGCTGTTTTTTGGTCTCCCTGGTAGGACGGTACACGATCGATTACACGATAAAATGAATGGACAAATGCACGTTCACATACGCGCGTGTAATGTCTTCATCTATTTTACCGTATAATTTTTAGAAAATACACGGTCAGATTTTTTTGGACCGTGTATTTGTGCGTTCATTTGTACGCGCATTTGCGATTAAATCCACGGCGCCCGGACCCTGTATACTTGTGCGTTTATTTGTACGTGCATTTGCGATCAAATTTACGGCGCCCGGACCGTGTATTTGTTCGTTTATTTGTACGTGCATTTGCGATTGAATCTACAGCTGACCGTGTATTTTCTTAAAATTACACGGTCAAATAGATGAAGACATTTCACGCGTGTATTTGACCGTGTAATGTGGCGTGCATCAGGGCTGTTTTCGTCTCAGAATGTTCACCTGTCACTGTGGCTGATGTATCTCTCGATTTAATTTATTTATCATAAAACAATCGTAATCACCAAATTACAACTGCGTTCACGCCCTAACAGTTCGGTCCAACCGTATACCGACTATGATCCCCACCGGGTCGTTTTAGGACACGGGATCAACTAGTATTTCATCGAAACCAACCACCGACCAACTAAGATTTAGTTGAGAACACGGTTTGTCGGTGGTTGTTTTCTTCAAAATACTGGTTGTTTTCGTGTTCTAAACCGACCTGGTTGGATTTTTCGTGGTTGGTCGATCTGCTGGGGCGGTTTTATTAATTTCTTATATCTTTTTTTTTTTAACGATAACCCTTTTTTACACTTTGTTATTAAATGATTTAACTATAATAAGAAAGTAGAACTTAATGACGATTTACGACTTTTCAAGAGACACGATAGCGTCTCGAGACAAGTCCATTTCCACTACCTTACCGACCGAGACGAGACGCTCTAAGACTCTTTTACTGGAGACACCGTGTTTTTTTACCTCATTTCGATTGACACACAGAGATTTGAAATAACGGTAATTTTTATAACAGTTCAGAAGACCAAGAAATAACCGTCATTTGACGGTTTTGTGACGTCATTTTTTGCCTATTTGGTCGAAGTAAAAATGACAGTCATTTCGACAAGCGTCATGTGACGGTCCAAACGGTTTTGTTTTTTTTATGAAACATCGACTAAAAAAAATCGAGTATCAAATTTATACTCCACATTTTCTATTGACCATTTTATGGGTCAGTTTCTATTGATTCGAATGACTTTTTATTTTTTGAAAATGACCGACATTGAACATCACAGAATTATATAGATATGAAAATACCGGTATTTTTATTTTTTGTAAAATAACAATGAAACTACCGTACCTTTACCGTCTTTTATCCACATTTTTTTCTACAAACTTTGTGTTGTGAAAATACGGTCACGAAAAATGCTCGTAAGTTTGACCGGTTACAAATTTTTGTTGGTGAATTCACCATAAAAAATGGTAAACTGTCTATAACGAATTTTTTGGTAAAATTACAGCAACGTTGTTTCGTAAAATCACCGTATCTTGACGAGAATTCTTAATCACTAAGAGACTATATGACTTTATTACCGATGTCGTAAATTTAACACCGGTCACATACCGTTTTTAATCGTAAAATTACTGGTCATGTATACCACTTACGTCTCTAGTCCGAACCGCATCGTGCGGAGTGCAAAGCGCGACGTCCGAACGGCATCGTGCGGAGCGCGAAGTGCGACGTCCGGATGGCATCGTGCAGAGCGCAAAGCGCGACGTCCGGACGGCACGGTGCGGAGCGCGAAGCGCGACGTCCGACCGGCGCTGTGCGGAGCGCGACGTCCAAACGACCCCCTGCGGAGCGCGGAGCGCGACGACCGCGTGAGTGCCTTAAAATGACACCAGGGAAAAATGTCCCGAAGGGACATTTTTGCCGCAGGGTCATTTTCGGGGGGTTTGGGGGGCGGAGCCCCCCAATGGGGGTTTCGGGGGCGAAGCCCTCCAACAACAACCCGGCGCCCCGAAGGGCCGACCGGGTTGCTTGTTGGCCATGTTTTTCCTTGAGGACTTGGACAAATGTCAGGACAGTGTAGGTTGAGAAAATATTGGACTGATATTAGGATGATGGACTGTGGCACATCTTAGGGTGGAATAGGAGTTGCCGGGGCGGCAACTCAAAAGGGGGGGAGTAGTGTAACGGGTTTAGCTGACTATTTACAAGGACACCGGATATAACAATAGACAAACGAATAGTTAAGCGACTTCACAGCGATCTTGACAGACGAGAGTCTTGACGAGACTTTGACAGAGAGCAGACGTGCGCGAAACAAATCGATCGGAATAACCAAAAGCTTTTATAATCAATAATATCCGCCCCAACAACAAAGATCCCGTGTATTCATTCGCTCGGCCGTTACAATATATATACATATCATATGAAAACTAAATCTGTTAAGGAGACATCCGTATATTAATAAATCAAATCAAATCAAATCAAATTATTTATTCAAACAGCGGCCTCCGCAATACCGCAACAAACAAAAACAATGAACAATATAAAAATTACGAGTTAATAATAATAGAAGGTTCCATGGGTGATGTAGGGCCCCTGCTGGGGTGGATAAGGGAATGGCGATTGCTGGAGGGGGGGGGGGGGGGGGGGGGTAGTACGACGGGACACCCATAAATGAAGGCCGAGGAACGGGGATCGGAGTCGATACTGTGCCGTATGGATAAGGGACTGAGGCGGCGGCGTAGGGTGGTGGACTGGTGTACTGGTGGTACGGGTACGGGTGGTACGTGCGTTGATTTCTGGAACTGTACAAATTAATTTTTTTTTTGCATTTAACGGTCGGTCATTTCTGTTGCTGTTTTTTGGACTTTTTAGGTCGTTTTTGAGGTCGCCGGGATTGCAGGGGCGTGCTTCTTGCTGATTAAGAAGCACTATTATTATTTTATTTTTGCTCTATCTAGCAAAAGCCTAAAATCCGAAAACAACAGTACATGAACGGGCCAATCTAACCTACACTTTACGTAAAAAAAAATCTGCGACAAAATAATCGCAGTTAATAGTTAGAAATGAACAAATTAGGAATGTAATAGTCAGCCAAGTCACCATAATTGCTGATAAACTCTCAAAAAGCTATTGTCAATTCACTGCTGACTGTTTATTAACAGGTGGATTCACCCTACTACATCATTTCAGTGCGCTGCAGCGCGCCACCATTTAACGAAAGGCGCCGTAAGAAACGAACTCACAAATACTGCTGTCGACGCACGTGAACGCCGCCTCGGCGTTTCCCTCGCCTATATCCTCCTCCGTTTATCGACGACGCTCGGTCGCCGCATGATGGTCGCTACTGCTGGATTCCGGCGGCGGCACTACCTTTCTTGAAACTTCCTGTTTATGCACCGCGGTTCCTCTATTT
The DNA here is from genome assembly GCA_964034905.1 of Itoplectis maculator. NCBI lineage: Eukaryota > Metazoa > Arthropoda > Insecta > Hymenoptera > Ichneumonidae > Itoplectis > Itoplectis maculator. Next base: position 2,157,168 of record OZ035871.1, read on the forward strand.
CCTCTTTACGCTCAGAATGATTTAAAACGTCGAGAAAAGTGGCGTGGTGGGGGGAAAAAACAATCCGCTATTTTGATTTTACGTCATTTTGAATTTTTTGGAAAAATTGCATGGTCGCTCGAACTTTCGTAAAAATCAGACGATTTTGCTAAATAGATGTTTTTAAATAAAGATACGTTTAATGTTGTTTGGTATTGCATTTGGACGAAATCGGCGAAGCGGTGCCGATTTTACATATATTTGAATTTTTCAAAAAAACAAAATAAAAATTTTTTATCTTTCATTTATTTTATCATTTCTTTTATTTATTTTATCATTCATTTTATCATTTTTTCTCTAAATCACGTCGAATTTTACCAATTTAACTGAAATATTTCATAGACGAGAAAAACATACAGCTCTGCCACGTACCAAATTTGACAATTATCGGTCAAGTTGTTCCGATTTTACGCCATTTTGAATTTTTTTTAATATTTATATTTTTGCTATAACTACAACAAAAGTAAATAATGTGAGACAAAACCTTTTACTCAATGGAACAAAGGATGCATAGTGAAACTTTTACATTACTTCCTCATTAATTTTGATTTTTTGCAATCCTTTTCGAATTTATAATGGCCGCTTGTCCCAAAACTGTATCGCTCATAACACTCGAAGGACATGACGGATCGAGATGAAAATGTTCACAAAAGAGGAGGATAAACTCAGTTCTCGTTATTTTGATTCAGGTAGTTCTTGCGCATTAAGCTGAGATCGCATAAGTTTTCGAAAAATGGAAAGGAATTGCAAACACTTTACACTAATATAAATAGTATATTGTGCAAAAAGGGTCAAACGTTGGCGATTGCTACGAGTGTGAGGTTTGCTGCCCGAGCGAAGGGAGGGCTGCAATCACCCGAGTCGCAATTGCCAATTCGACCCTTGTTGCACATCATATTTTTTGTAACGAGTGCACGAATCTGCGGCGCTTGGAATAGCAGTCGCGCGAGACGAACACTGAAGAGTGAGGTTATGATTCAAGGGACGAAAGTGAACGAAATGCGAATTGCGCATGCGCGATTCTGTCATTTCACCACATGTTCGCGACTGACAGGCAAACGGCCACTTTCGGCTCGCAAGTCTGCCATGGAAAGTGCCGCGATTCGTGCACGTGTTACAAAAAATATAAAACAAGACTGCAAAGTATAACCTTGCAAATTGCTTCCGTATAATTTTTTTTAGACATTTTACAGACCATGATGATGGAAAGTTAAATCATTTACGTTTTTTCTTGTTTATTTTTCACAATGTTCACAAAGTTTCCTTTACGAGGAAGCCAAAATTAATGAAGTAACTTCCTTATGGAGGCTTTGTGAACATCGTTAAAAATAAACAAGGAAAAACGTAAAAGATTCAACTTTCCATCGTTGCGATCTGAAAAATATGTAAACAAAATTATGACGAAGCAATTTGCAAGGTTATACTTTGCAGCCTTTTTTGAATTTTTGCCTTTGTTTTCACCGGGTACCTCGTAGACCGGTGATTTCTCTCCTTTCTTTTTATCCTCTTTGACTGATGCCTCATTGCGTCCCGAGTGCTCGGCACCCATCTTTCACGGCTGTCAGTGGACTGATATGAAGTGAGTCTCACTACTGCTAAGCACTCACTTCAAGTCAAGGCACTGCGAAACAAGTGAAGGTCGGGTTCTACTTTCTCGCGGCCAAGAAGAGAAATTCGCGAGTATGTCGAAATTCGCGTAAAAGGGTCACTGTCATAAGCCCGTAGCCACAAGCTCAAAATTGAAACATTAAGTAGCTTTAAGGGCATGTGAAACGCTGAGCGCCAAAAATCTCCGGGACAGCGGTTTGTCGCGAATTATGGACGGATCGAAGCGAAAATTGAAATACAGACGCCAGTAATGAAAATCTCGGGAATGAATTAGTCAGAATATTGATTTTCGAAAAACAAAATTACAGATCGGTTACCGACATCAATTTTTTTTTTATCAAAATTAAAATTCTGCCTAATTCATTCCCGAGATGCACATTACTGGCGTCTGGCTTTCAATTTTCACTTCGATCCGTTCATAATTCGCGACAAAAAGTTGTTCCAATCTTTTGAGGTCCGTGACGGTATTTCACATGACCTTAAACGCCAGGGAACGTCACGCGAGATCGCCAGGCACATCGTTGTTTAGATGGGAAAAGTTGTCTGGAGGACGGAGACACTTGGGGCTTGGCAGATGTCTTCGTAAATGTGTCCCAATCCTTATGCAACTAAAACCGGCATTGCAATCTGCCTTGAAAAAAATTTATGACCTCGAAATTTTCTGCATCTGCAAAAAATTTTAGATAACGCGTAAAAACAAAATTTTATAAGACTTTTTTTGTTTCTTTTTCGATTCTCTAAAAACAGATTTTTCGAAATATTTTTTCAGAATTAAAAAAAAAATGGTACCCTATTGCGGGCTAAGTACCTCGGAATACACATCGACCAAAAGCTAAACTTCAATTTCCATCTCGAACATTGTAAATCCAAAATCGCCACAAGAGCTGCACATTCCAGGAATATTACATTTAAGAACCGCGAACTCCACATAAAACATCTGACCAGAATATATAAATGCATATGCAGACCACTAAGCGAATACGGTCATCCAGTCTTCCTTAATTGTAAAGAAAGAGCACTAAAAAAAATAAAAACGCTGAAACCTGCGCATTGCGACGCCTCACTCGCATTCGCAATCCGAACAACCCACTATATAACCCCAGCAATTCCCTCTTATACGAAACAACAGACATCACTCCCATTCTCCCCAGATCCAAGCAACTCACCAGAACATTTGCCCTTAACCAGATTGAAAACATCAAGCCACTCTGCACCCAACCCCTACAACACTTCAATCGAAAACATAATTTCCCCACTCACACTATATATCAACAGCTTGAAATGATGTACAACGACGAACTCGTGTAAAAATGTAACTGGTACATACCAACAGTGTAATAACTGTAATAGGATACTCTTTTTATACAGCAAACATATTTAGACCAATGCTGAAGGACTCCGGTCGATGGCCTATTGGCATTGCGTGCACTCTCAAAACCATGGATACTTGTTTGAATAATCATGTACAACAAAAAATTGTAAACGTATTGCCAATAAAACTCTTTTACTACTACTACCGGTACCCTATACAAGTCCAATTAGCAAGGTATAGCGCCTAAACTATTGACTTAGGAAAAAAAAGTCCCCAGACTTTTTTTCATTACACTCGATTTTTTCCCTAATTTTATTAGACCATTTAAAAAAAATATCGTCAATTTTTTGCTTTGACACGCCGTCACATCTTAGATTATGCTTAAAAAACAAAATTTTATAAGACTTTTTTGTTTCTTTTTCGATTCTCTAACAACGGATTTTTCGAAATATTTTTTCAGAATTAAAAAAAAAATGGGTACTTTATACAAGTCCAATTAGCCAAAAAGAAACAGAAATCCGGAAACATTTTGTATATTAACAAATACGCAATGCGTGGGAACTTTCTAAGATTCGAATAAAAAAAAATCTTGTTGAAAATATATGTGCAACACGAACGTATAAATCAACGCACTATATTAATTGGTTCTTTTGTTATACGATCCTGTTTTGTATTTAGTTCACTGATTTTCATTCGTTGTCAAACTGTCATCGGGTCAAGACGTGTCATGTTATAATAAATATCGTTAAAATTATTTGTTATCTCGTGTAATAGATTCGTATATAAGCTTCAAGATCTCCTCAAGTTTCTACAGGTTATGGGCCCAGGACGAAAACTAGATCGCAGATATAATAATTTACAATAAATGCCGAGGATAACAGAATAGATTTTGAACGATATTTTTTTATTTTGATATGACGCAATCGACGATGTTGGGGTCGTCCAAAATAGAGCAGCTCACGAAAGAAAATTATGATTCGTGGAGTATGCAAGTGGAGGCCTTGATGGTGAAAAATGATACGTGGTCGTATGTATGCGGTGAGAAGCCGAAACCTCATGTCATCGCAGCCAACGCAGATTCTATCGCAGCTGCTGATGTCTGGATGAAAGAAGATAGAAAGGCGTAGGCTGATCTCATCCTGTCGATAAGTCCTTGTAAACTGCAACACGTGCGCGGTTGCGAAACTTCGAGTGATATTTGGAAGAAGTTACAAGGTATTTACGCATCCAAAGGACCGGCGAGAAAAGCAACGCTATTAAAGCAATTGGCACTGCAGCGACTATCAGAAGGCGAAGATGTTCGAGATCACATGTCGAGATTCTTTGATGCGAGAGATAAGCTAGCGATTATGGATATTCATATCAACGAAGATTAGCTGAGTATCTTTTGCTCTTATACAGCTTGCCACCGAGTTATGAAAACTTTAGGTGTGCAATTGAATCGCGAGACGAATTGCCGGAGTCGGAAGCTCTGCAAGTAAAGATTCTAGAGGAAAATGATGCAAGAAAACAAGAACATAGAGAAAACGAATCTGGGGCAATGTTCGCGTGGAAGAATTCGAAGGGACACGTCAAGAAATTTCATAGAAATGGGAAGAACGAAAATAATACGAGGTTCAAGAATCAAGAGTCGACAGATCGTCAGAAATCTCACATAAGATGTTACAAGTGTAACCAGATCGGTCACACACAGAATGTGTGTCCGACAAGAGAAGAAGAAACGTCAAAAGTGTCATCTAATGTATTTAGTGCAACGGAGGAAACAAGCTTCCAGGTGCAAGAAACAGTCCGGAATAACCGATGGTGTCTGGATAGCGGTTGCACTTCTCATATGTCATATGGTGAGGCACAATTCTCAGATTTGACAAATTTCACTCACGGAAAACTAAATGTGGCAAACAACGCATCGACGAATATCGATGGAAAAGGTAATATTTATCTCACGGCGACGGACGGAGTGACTGATAAATCGATAAACCTGATGAACACTCTGTTGGTTAGAGACCTGCGTACGAATCTTGTATCGGTGTCGAAAATCACGGACAATGATAACAGCGTGATATTTGCCAGACAGGAGCCGTCGTAAAGGCGAGTGATGGAGATGTCAAGATGGTTGCTGACAGAATCGGTAATCTTTTCTATGTGCGAGAAGGGATGGAAAAAAGTCATTCTGCATGAGCACGTGTGCTGTCTACGGGTTCAGAATTGTGACATCGGAGGTTAGGGCATTTGAACAATCGAGACATAACACAAATGGTAAAGGCGCAGTTATCGGTGTTGATATCGATAATGATATAGCATCGGATCCATGTGAAAGATGTACCAAACTTCTCGAGATTGTACATTCTGACATCTGTAGTCCTATGAGGACGGAATCAAAGGGTAAAGCCAAATATTTCGTTACATTTATCGATGATCATAGTCGATTGTGTGAGGTATATTTTTTACAAAAGACGAGTGAAGTCTTCGAAGCTTTTCAGAAGTACAAAGCTGTAGCTGAAACTCAAACAGGCATGAAGATAAAATGTTTACAGTTGGACAACGGTCGCGAATAGTGCAACCGAGAATTTGATAATTTTTTCACTGTGAATAGGATATGTAGACGGCTCACGGTTGCTTACACTCCCCAACAAAATGGAGTTGCAGAGCGTAAAAACAGAACTCTCGAAGAAATGGCGCGATGTCAACTGATAGAATCGAATCTGGACGGTTCTTTTTGGGCTGAAGCGACATCAAATCACATTCGAAACCGATGTATTTCGAGGATGTTGGACGGAAAAACACCTTACGAATTATGGAAGGGGGAAGCACCAAATCTTCACTACCTAAGAGTATTTGGTACTCGAACGTTTGCACTAAATAAAACTCCCGGAAAAGGAAAGTTTGAACCTCGATCGAACGAAGGAATTTTCATTGTATATTCGGAGCAGGTCAAGGCGTATCGCGTGTGGCTGACAGCTGAGCAGAAGGTGATTATTACAAGAGATGTCGTGTTCCTGGAGACACCTATCAACACTCGCATCAATATCAGAACATCTTTAGCGAACGATCCAGCTACGGAACGGCTTGTCATTCTCAACGACACTAAAAAATACCATTCAAGAGTACTCGAGAAATTGAAATTGGACCCAATGTTACAAGAAATGAACAAGTTCCGGAGATAGTACAGATAGAGCGGAACTTTGAGGGATTCTTTCGAGAACGAGAGGATCAAGTCGTGGAGAACGAAATTCCGCTCGAAACGCGAAACTGCGAGGGGTTGATTCGAGATCGAGAAATTCACGTCGAAGAGAACGAAATTCCGCTCGAAACCGAAGGCATTTCGAGCGAGGCCGTATCACGACACGACAACGTGGAATTAAGAAGAGGACCGGGAAGACCGAGAATAATTCGTACTGGCAATCGTGGACGCCTGAAAAAGGAGTATCGAATGGATGCAGTTGACACACAGAACGATGGAGATTCAAACGACAAGGTAGAACAAAGTAATGAATAGACGGATGTTAGTGACGAAAGTGATGATCTTTTCTTTGATGCAGAACTTGTTGACGAGGTAGCGAGAATTGCTAAAATATCTGTAAGAATGGCAGTGGATAGTCCGGAGTCTCAAGAGTGGATGAATGCTATAGTATCGGAAGTAAAGAGTCTACTGAAGAACGAGATTTGGGGTATAGTTGATTGTCTAGAGAATCGAGTAGCGGTATCGTATGATATCGACTAACAAATTCAAGCCTGACGGAACACTGGATCTAAGGAAAGCACGATTTTTTCGGTAGCACGAGGTTTTACGCAGCGCGAGGGTATAGACTTCATAGATACTTTTGCCCCTGTAGCTCGTTGAATCAGTACGAATGTGTACTGACCTTGCTCCTCGTGTATGTCGACGATATTCTCATGATATCAAAGGAAACCGAGATGATAACTAAAATCAAGAAAGGATTAAACAAAGTTTTCGACGTGAAGGATCTTGGTATAGCACAACGCTGCCTGGAAATTGAAACTCGTCAAGAGACAGGGGCAATTACGCTTTCCCAGAAGATTTACACTGAAAATGTGTTGAAACGATTTGGAATGATCGAATCGAAACCTGTCGCTACGTCTGCAGATTTAAACGCAAAATTGAAAAATGAGTCGAAGAATAGTGATGATTCTATAGAAGACAGACCATATCGAGAGTTAATCGGATCTCTCATGTATCTAGCGATAGCAACACGTCCAGACATCGCATTCACAGTCAATCGATTAGCGCAATTTAACGACTGTCATAAGAAGGAACATTGGGCTGCTGCTAAACGTGTTCTCCGATATTTTCAAGGGACTTTGAACTACGGTCTGATTTATACGAATACGGGAGAAAAAATCAGAGGTTATGTAGACGCTGATCGGGGGAATTGCCCGATTGACCGAAGATCGTACACCGGCTACGGATTTACCTTCAATGGCGCTGCGATCAACTGGAAATCACAAAAGCAAAAGACGGTAACTCTATCTTCAACCGAGGCTGAATATATCGCGTTGACCGAATCAGCAAAAGAAGCTATTCACCTTCGTGGACTCGTAAGAGAACTAGGACTACACGATTTTTGTGATATTGTTGTTATTTGTGACAACCGTGGTGCAATGCACCTTGCAGAGAATTCATCATTCCATTCGCGTACGAAGCACATTGACATTCGACATCATTTTGTGCGCAATGCAGTGCAAACTGGAAGTCATCGTCTGAATTATCTTCGTACTGAAAAAATGCCGGCAGATGTTCTTACGAAGAGTTTGCCTGCTGCAAAACATAGTTGCATTGAAGCTCTGGGAACGAAAATAATTTGTCACCCCGCAGGGTCGACCGGGTTGCTTGTTCGAAACTAATTTAGAGAGATACTGCAAAATGGTTCTATTTAATCTTTCTACCAAGCCGTTGGATTGAGGATGCAAAGGAGTCGTCCTAGTTTAATTGGTTCCCAAAAGTGTCATAGTTTCTTTGAATAAATTTGATTCGCAATTTCTACCTTGATCAGAACGGATTTCTAGGGGAATGCCAAAACGAGAAAATACTTCGCAGACTAGAGCTTATCTTTTTTAGCTTGAAAATTAGGAAGAGGAAAGGCTTCTGGGCCATCGGGTGAAATAATCAGTTACTACTAAAAGGTACTTATTTCCTGACGTGGATTTTGGAAAAGGACCTAAGATATCGACAGCAGTCCTTTCAAAAGGGTTACCAACGTTGTAAATGTGAAGCTCCATTACATTTAGAATTATTTCCTTTCTTTACGAAACAGGTGGTACACTTTTTGCACCAATTTTCTATATTGACTATGCAAGAGGCCCAATAAAACTGTTGGCAAATCTTTGCTAAAGTCTTGTTGATACCAAAATGTCCTCCGGTAGGGGAATTATGTGCTTCGGATAGAATTTCTCTTATCTTATTTTTTGGGACTATCAATTGCAATACGAAATGAGACATGTTCGGAGATTCCCAACGTCGAAAGATTAGACCATCTTTCAAGATGATAGAATCCCAATGCAAAAGATACATTGTGAAGGAAGGATCGAGATGAGAAATATCGGACCACTCTGGACGGATATCCTTTTGTTTCAAATCAATAATTGTTTGAAAAATGATGTCCTCTCTTCGAAGTCTATGCCAATCGATGTCGTTATCAATAATACAGGTTGTTCTACAAACAAATTTTTCAAGTTCACTGTTATTCTGTTCTCATCGGTTACATTGCTTACAATTATCGTCACGTGGTCGTCTCGAAAGGGCGTTTGCATTGCCGTGACTACGACCAGCAACATGATGAATTTCGAAATCGTACTTAAATAGAGTTTCTAGCCATCGAGCTACCTGACCTTCTGGGTTCGTAAATGACAACAGCCACTGTAAAGCGGACTGATCCGTCCGAATAGTGAATTTCCTTCCCAAAAGAAAATGATGAAAGATGTCTACTGCGCGAGCTATAGCCAACAATTCTTTCCTTGCGACACAATAATTTTTCTCTGCGTTATTTAAAGTTTTGCTGAAATATGAAATAACACTTTATACACCGGAATAAACTTGGGAAAGGACTGCGCCAATTCCTGAATTAGATGCATCTGTGTCGAGAATGTAGTCGTCATCCAAGGGTGGGTATGCTAGAATGGGGGGGTGGGTATTTTTTTTTTAATAAAAATTTTATTTTTATTAAATATTTTATTAAATAAATATTATTTATTTAATAAATAATATTTATATTATTATAATTTATATAATATTATTTATTATATAATATATTATATATATATTTTATTTATTTATATAATATTATTTATTTTTATTTTTATTATTTATTAAATAAATATTTTATTAAATATTGTCACCACGACAGATTGCAACATGTTCGTCATGTTCCGTTACACGGTTTTCGCTCTAATTTTGGTCGCGGTGACATCTGTGCACTGCACGGTCGTCATCGATGGGCGTGGCGTGTCCGCTGGTCAACAATGCAGGGACAAAAATTACGATGCAGCGTGTCGTGTAAGTTGTCGCAAAAATATTAATATTAATGAATACATTTATACATTTTTATGTGTAAATGATCTATTTATTTCGTTCTTTATTTTTTAAATTGCAATATCTTTAGGCTGCCAATCCAGCTGACACATGCTCAGAGCTGAAATGCACTTACACCAGCAGAGGCGACATTCCCACTTATGATTCTTATAGCGTTGGTCCGGTTAGACAGGGAACGTCATGCGGAGACAAAAAGGTACATCTTTTTTTACTTTTTTTTTTTTAATTTTTAACAGAATAGTAAATTGTCTATCGTATTGGTCGATTTAGAAAGTACCAATAATGATCGTAATTTATTTTTGCAGATTTGCGTTAACGCAAAATGCGTCGACGATGCGAATCACTTCATACATCCCTTTAGCTTTAATTACACGTCAAAAATAATTAATTTTATTACATTTTATAATTTAATAATTGAATTATTTTACATCGGAGAAATAATTGGAAGAGAAGGAAATAGTTACCTGAGTGAAACTACTAAGTTCGACTGCTTTGAAGTTCTTGTTGTAATATCTTGAAAATTTGCGGTATTTATACTTTACGTTGTAGATAAAATAGATGCATCTTTTCGTGTTGCTGACGCATGAAAAGAATATATCGTGCATGGTCTTTCTTTTATCGGTAGTAAAATGTGTGGAAACGTGCAATTTGTCGACGCTGTAAGCTTAAGGTAGTTCTAGAGTGTGTTACGTCCGGGGAATTGACGTACAATTCATTAATGTCCGGACTTGACAGTTCTCGGGTTATCCGTGTATGTGTTATTGTCATTTGTCGAAGTGAGATGACAGCGGGGTAACATAACCCGCTCAGTGCGGCGATGCGACGATATCGCGGCAGGTCAACACGGTTGACACCCTCTCGAAAATCGGTCGGCGTTGTCCGAGAATTCTGATCAGCAATCAAGATTATTTTGTAATCACCCTAGCCCCTAGCCAGCGAAACCTGAGCAGGAATTCCCAAACTCTAATCAAGCCCAGTCAGAAATTCAGCTACATCCCTCTAGATTCTCCGGAAACCCTTAACAGGACGCCCTTCTACACTTTACTCGGTGAAACGAAGATGCGTCCAAGGCAAGCAATCAAACACACACTTTAAGTCATTGAAGCTCTATGATCTGTCACCTCTAAATAATCCCTAAACTTCGAAAGGGGCTAAACGGTCAATATGCACGATTTTAAATTTCCCTCGCGGGTGCTTTTGAATTCTGTAGACTACGTCATTGATTTTGGTTCTAACTACAAATGGTCCTGCCCAATCTCTTTGTAACTTAGGACACTTTCCTTTGACTTTATGGGGGTACTTTATGGTCCTGCCCAATCTCTTTGTAACTTAGGACACTTTCCTTTGACTTTATGGGGGTACTAAAGCCAAACCTGTTGACCGGGTTTAAAGGAAAACATATGTGACTTAACGTCGAATCTTGATTTCATCTTGACTTCAGAAATCGTTTTTGTTAATCAGAAATCGTTTTCGGATTTGCTCGCGAACTGTATACAATTTTAGCTTAAGTTCGTCAACGAATTCAGGAAGATTGCTCGTTTTTGTGGACTCGATATCGTTTGGGTTTCCTCGTAAAGTTCTCAGAGAAGTTTCATTTCCCTTCCAAACAATGTCAAAGCCATTAAAAAAAGAGAAACCCACTTTTCCAATCTTTTAGATTTTCCGAAAAAAATTTGGAGAGATATTGCAAAATGGTTCTATTTAATCATTCTACTAAGCCGTTACATTCAGGATGCAAATGTGTAAATCGATAGCTGCTTCGACTTTCGAGAAATCTTCAATGTCCTCGTCGCTAAAATCGCCCAAAACGATGCGAGCTGCTCCGCGGAGCGACGAAACGAGTAAAATCGTTTTTTCTTTGTCATTATATCGGTAAAGTTTTGCGATCTTTTCGAATTTATTGTAAAACTGATCCTACGATCCCGAAACGTCGAACAAATCGTGGTTTAGACGAAGATTGGTTCGGCTGGGAGTCGGGATCGAAGTTGTGGTTGAATCGTTTGAATGGTCGTGAATGTGAGGCGGAATGTCGTGAATGACAGCACGTGTTGTCAACGAGCTGTCATTCCGCGAAGCGGAAGGATTGTGTGAAGCGAAAGTAATGGAGGGAACGTTATCTGTTTGGTAGTTGTTGTTGATTTGGGCCAGGAAAATGTTTGCTGTCTCCCGAGCGGCGATAAAGGCGGTCTCCTGGGCGAGCTGTTGGGCGATTTCCTTCACAGAAGTCACGGCAGCCTCCTTCGCTGCGGCTATGGATGCGGCCAGGATGTTGTCGAGGGCGATGTCGAGCTGGGTGCGCTTACGGTCTCGCTGAATTTATTCGCGCACTCGACTGATCTCGTCGGGCTCACCGGCGCCCATCGCAGCAGCCGCATCCAGTGGATCTTCGTGGCGCTTTCTCGTCGTCGTCTGTGTTTCGTATCCACCTCGCTTTTTTTTTATCACTCATACAAAAAAAAATTATTTTATTTAAAAAAAATTTTATTTGCGTTCGCGTTTCTTATTTTGAAATATGGATTATTTCATGACACAAATGTCGCAAGAAATAATGCATAAGGTATATAGCCGCATAATAAAATATTAACCGAACATAAAGCGAATGCGCACTCGTCCCTTGAGCAGAGTGTGCATATCTCACGCTGATAAAAATAATCACTAAGGGTATACGGTAAACGACGCTCGCGAGACGATCTCGTGACGGTTGAGCATCTCGCGCTTTGTGAGAATGCTGACCACGGGCGAAACCCCGGCTAAACAAACGAACTCGAAAGCGGAGTGTGTGACAATTTTTCTTTATTGTCAGCGTAGCTAAGAGGTGCTGACAGTGGTGTAACATTGCGTCTAGCTCAAGGCAAATTAATTAATTTGCAGTATGGGACAGGACTTTGAAGAACGCGAATCGAAAGAGCGAAGAACAAAAGTGAAGCCGCGATCGCGATTCGGGAGTGATATTTTTCGTCAACGCTAATCAAACCGCGATGCTCAGTCACCCTTAATTTTTAGGGAAATCTTTCTATTTTGACTGCTTTTCATTGTTTCGATCAAGGTGTCAAGTGTTTGTGAAACTCATACATTTCAGTGTTTAAAAAAAAATAAATATCTCGATAAAAAAAATATTTAGGAAGGTGTTGTGAGTGTTTTTTGAATAGTCGACCAATCGACTTTCACTTCCCAATATTTCGACAAGAGTTTCCGCCTAGGATCGAAATCACCACAACAACCAATGGATAACCGGCAGCGAAGCCTCTCGAATAATGAACGGACAAGGTAAGTGCCAAAAATGTCAGACTGCGGCTCCTATCCTGGTCCTGTAAATCCAGGACCAAAATGGAGCGTTAAATGAGGCGTATTCGTCCCTTCAGCGAAGAAAAACATTCGTAGGACGTAACACGTGAAACGGTGTTCAATCTCCACAACAGTGAAAATTAATATAGAATTTTGAACCATTATTATTGGTCAAACATCTGGAAAACATCAAGTACATAGACGGTGCTCAAGAGATTGATTTCGCATAATAACAACTGTTAATTGTGTGGTTAGGAGAATAAAGACACGAACTATTTTTCACATTAAACTCGTGACGAGTCGGAGAGCGTCGATCGTCGCACGTCCGCTCGTCGCCATCCTTATTCTCGCTCTGAACTGTGCCCCTTATGGGTGACACCTCGATCGCTTTTTCGCCGGGCTACCAACTTATACAAAATAAAACTAGTAAAAAGTAACACAATTCTAGAACGTTATTTCGAAATTGATAAAAAAATCCCCCGTTTACCAAAGTTTAGTTTTTTCCAAATAAAAACGATCAGTCTATTTTTCTGCATGCGTATACATTTTTTCAAAATTATTTGCACTTTTTGAAAATTGTTTTTTTTTTAAGGGATCGTCACAGTGTGAAATAAAAAAAAAATCGGTTTTTTTTCATTATCGGATAGTATACACGGTTATAAACATTCTGTTAAATTTTTTTATCGAAATTCGAATTATTTCGGTCGCTACAGCCTTTCTTAGAGAAAGGGATTGCAGCGTGACAGTCGCGTGTGCAAACTTTAAACGCGTTTTTCTCGGAATGTTGTTTTTCAAAACGGTGTCCACTCTCAAATGAAGAGTTATGACGATATCGATTTCAAATTTTGAGAGAACATTTCTAACGTCATTCTCTATCGCGCTATGGAAGCTTTTTTTTAAATTAAATCTTCCTATTTTTTTTTACGAAAAACTGTCGAAAAAAGGGCTAAATTCGATATATTTCGTTCAAACCGCTGCCATTTTGTCAAATTAAAAAAAAAAGCTTTCATAGCACGATAGCGAATTTCCTACAGATAATTAATCTTTTTGAAATGTTTGGTTCAGATCAAAATTGCGGCCGCAATCGTGGACAAAATGCAGGACCTTTTTTCTACACGAGCTATTTAAAAAATTTATATCATTATTATACATTAAAGAAATGCACATAAAAAAATCATTTTGTATTCTTCAAGAATGTATTTATTTATTAAAAAAAAACCAGACCAATTAGCTCATTACAACTTAAGAAAAAAAATTCGCGAAAATCATTGATTTTTCGGAGGGTCACATTGTGACGATCCCTTAATGTTTGAGCTGTATTTGCGCATCTACTTAATCAATCATGCGGAAAATTCTTGCGTTTAATAGGTGGTTCTATGACAAACATGTGACATTAGGGAATTTCCACACGTCTTTCACAAGAAAAGAATGCAAAAAAATGCAATTTTTTAAAAAGTGCAAAAAATTCTTTAAAAAATCATACGTATGAAGACAAATTAACAAATCACTTTCATTCGAAAAAAAAAAGTTTGATAAATGGGGGTTTGTTAAACCATTTTTTATCGATTAGTTAATAACATTTTTTTAATTATTATTATGCGAAATCAATCTCTTGAGCACCTTCTGTATACTCGATATTTTTCAGATTTTTATCCCATCAAGAAGTGTTCGAAATTCTATCTTAATTTTCACTTTTGCCGATATTAAACTACGTTGCACGCTAGAACTGACTTAACAGCTTCTTCGTGACGTCGTGAAAAGAAATAACCGAAAATGCACTTACACGTGGTATCTATTTCAACGTCAGCGACTCTGAGCCTACGTCAATTTGGAATTCATGAATTTGAATTATTATTTTTATTTTATTTCGCGAAAAAAGTGATAAGCCACGACAGCGAGGGCTAATAAATAAGCGAAAAGAGGCCCGAAAAGACCCATACCTGTTCGCAACAGTGAACAGAGAACGCCGCGATTTCTTTCTCTTTTAATTCCGCACCAAAATGTCCACGAAATGCATAATATTTTTTTGCATAGAAGTATTCGTTGGATTGGGCGCCGCGACCGTGAGCAACAAGGAGATTTTTCATGGCATGAGTGTCGAGGATCGACAATTATTTTTCGGAACTGACGACGGATCTGGTAATATAATTTTTTTAAAATAATAAGTTAACAACGAAATCTACAAAATAAAATTCGCAGTTCCGGAAGTCCAGTTAGTGGAATTGCCAGAAAAGTCGCGATCGAAGAGGTCGTCCGATTTGAATATACCGTTCGAGTATCACGGGGTCAGTACCGTGGCGACTCTGCACTCTATTCCGGATCACGACCTCATCTCGAAGACCTTGACGGGTATTTGGCTAGCACGAACCGACACCTTCTCCCATCACGACGTCTTCTACACGCCGAGACCCGATGTAATTTTTTCCAGTCGATTTACCTGCGTCGTAATAGTACTTTGTGATACAAGTGCGAGAAAGCGGCCGTTACGCGCGGAGGTTAGGAAGCGGTGCACTCGCCAAATCGAGTGCTACAACGACACGAGGCGAAGCCGAGTGTAGTTTGTAGCACGAGAGGAAAATAAGGGAGGTAAATAATATTCCGACATTGATTTGTTTTTAGTTAATTGATATAAATGCTTATGGGGAGAGCAGTGGCCGAGTGGTTTCGGACGCGGGCTCACACGCAGTGGGTCTGGGTTCGATTCCCGGGTCGGGCACCAATGGATTTTTCTATGTGCTTTTTCTGTAATCCCGGTGGTTCGGAATCCACCTTAAAAAGTAGGTCTAAAGGAAAGGGCCAGCGCCTTGGTCTGGTAAGCCAAAAAGACTGGGAGACTGTCATGGGTTCGATTCCCGAGACTGAAGTCCCGTGGGTGAAGGCAAACGGACGATGACGAAGCTCCGGCTATAGGACGTACGAACTACGACTATAACCGTATGTCCGAGGCCGACACCTGTCGGGGCGCGATGAAGCTCCAGACTCGAGAATCGAACCGACGACAACGGATAAGGAAGGAGGAGAGAGAGAAGGAGTACCAGGGAGCCCACAACCCTCCGGGAGTCGGTGTATCACAAATACAATATAAATGCTTATATTTTTTAGCATATGGATTTTTTATATTCAATACTTTTGATATCATTTGAATATATTTTCTTGCTAAATTTCTATTTCTTTTCAATCTCCGTTCAATTCCTTCGTAATCGTCATAAATAAAAATTTGGCTATAACGCGGTGTCTCACCTTGTTTCGTACGAATACTACTCGGTGTACTGTGAAAAACTTGACCCTGAATTTTTTAATTATAAACTCCTCTTTCGAACGGATTTATCACATTTGCATTGAAACTGGCAAAAGGAAAATGGTTGTCGTAGAAACGTATCAACTGTCTATACTTTCCATCATTCAATAATAATTTTTTTTTAATCTTCGTAATAATTGCTTAACGGAGGAAGCTGAACTTTCCCGAAATGGCAACAACTTTTCTTTGAAAATTCGACTGACCAAAACAAAGCTGAACAATGAGGACAAACATAATCCATCTCTCCAAAATCTATATAAGATGACTTACCTGGCCATAATTTAATTGCCTGGTGAACACATCGCCTTTTATTAAGACGATTTTCTGTCATACTGTCAACCGTGTCTTTTTTTCTCTTCTTACTTAACCGTTCATCGTCCATGTTCTTAGCAATATCTTTTTCCTTCTTTTTTTCCAACCGCTCTTCAGTCATGTTCTCTACCATGTTTTTGCCTTCTTCTTTTCCAACCGCTCTTCAGTCATGTTCTCTACCATGTGTTTTGCCTTCTTCTTTTTCAAACGTTCTTCATCCATGTTCTCTACCATGTCTTTTGCTTTCTTCTTTTTCAAACGATCTTCATCCATGTTCTCTACCATGTCTTTTTCCTTCTTCTTTTTCAAACGTTCTTCATCCATGTTCTCTACCATGTCTTTTGCTTTCTTCTTTTTCAAACGATCTTCATCCATGTTCTCTACCATGTATTTTTCCTTCTTCTTTTTCAATCGTTCTTCATCCTGTTCTCAACCATGTCTTTTGCCTTTTTCTTTTTCAAACGTTCTTCATCCATGTTCTCTACCATGTCTTTTGCCTTCTTCTTTTTCAAACGCTCTTCATCCATGTTCTCTACCATGACTTTTGCCTTCTTCTTTTTCAATCGTTCTTCATCCATGTTCTCTACTATGTCTATTACTCTCTTTTTCAACCGTTCTTTGTCCATGTTCTCTACCATGTCTTTTGCCTTCTTCTTTTTCAAACGTTCTTCATCCATGTTCTCTACCATGTATTTTGCCTTCTTCTTTTTCAAACGTTCTTCATCCAGGTTCTCTACCATGTCTTTTGTCTTCTTTTTCAAACGCTCTTCATCCATGTTCTCTACCATGACTTTTGCCTTCTTCTTTTCTAAACGCTCTTCGTTCATGTTTTCAACGATATCTTTTCTTCGTTTTTTTTCTAACCGCTCCTTGTTCATATTCTTAACTATGTCGGTTTTCCTCTTCTTACTTATCCGTTCATTAATCATATACTTAACCACGTTCCTCTTCCTCTTGTTGTTTATTTGTTCCTCGTTGATATTTTGGATCGTGTCTTGTTGTCTTTTCTTCTTCAACCGTTCGGCCCAAGTCCCTCGGGAGACTTAGAAAAAATCGGCCAAGTTCCTTGAGGGACTTAGAAAAATCTCGATTATCCTACACGGCGGCAGCGGCGGCGGCGAGATATTTTTATTATATAGAGAGATATCGGTCCTAAGACCAGATATGAGCATTGTTTATCCACACGGCTGTCACAAAAAAATATGAACACTTTGTGTATAAAATTGAAGGATAGTTAGAAATTCGAGGATGGCAGAAACTCACGTAGGACAGGGTCCTTTAAGTCGGTCCTGAACACAATGTGATAGTGTGAATCTACGTCGTTCAAGTCATCAAAATCACCAGCCAACTGACGTCTCCTTCTGTACTCATCCGCGACGCGAGTTGGAATAGACCTGACAGCTAACTTTTTAGATGCTATATGACCGTTCTAAACAAAGAACAAAAGAAAAAAATGTATTTGGTAAATTGATCTGGAGCAATAAAGCATCATCGATCAGAATTAAAGTAAAAATTTCAACGTACGACTGTAGTTATCCCAGAAGGTTTCGTGCCGATTACAATGGAAGCCAGATGTCGTGGGTCCTGAAACAATTGACCGACCCAACGCATCAGCTACGTAAAAACGTCGTAATATTCTTTGTAATGAAATTGTTAAGTTTAAAGTCGTGGAAGAAGTAAAAAATGAGTAAATGCTTACACCAGTCTACTTGACGAAATCGATCCCTTCTAGCTTGTTAGGGTCGGGTCTGGCATCATAAACAGGTGTCTCATCTCCGGCGAGAACGTTTTCAGTCGGATGTAGCCAGAGATTGAGGTTGTCGCCAAATGCTCTGAAGTGCAGTTTACTTCCCGCTGCTTGATCCTGCTTGAGGAATTTCTTTGGCAAATTAACTTTGGTCACTTCGTATTCCGGTACTAAAAAAACAATCGGTATTTAATTCAAGAAGTTTATCCATCTTAGGACACGATTCCAATCAGAAAGTCTAAATTTACCAAGAACAATTTTTCATGGTAACAGTTTTGACCTCAAAAGTTCTAACTTGAGTGTCAACTTGATTTAGAACTAGTTAGGACTGTACATTCAACCGGGAGATCAATTCATAGGTGAACCACAAAACTACGGCACAGAGGCTCGTCGTATAGTTACCGGAATCGTGATCCGTGTGAAACACCGGTTGAAACTCCTCAGGGGACATGTACTCGTGGATCTGATTTTGGGATAAAAATGTATTTTTCTATAATACCAAGTAGACAATTGAAATGAGTCTGGGAAGTATGCACAGTGCACAGTCAATCGTTATTGGAGAAAGAACCGGGCACTATCGCCAGGCACAAAAATGGGACACTCAGATACTTCATCGTCGCTAGATTGATCAACGATTGACGAATGATCAGCGATGCTTCCACGAAATCGGTTGTACTACAACAAATCCTGTAAAGCTGACGACCCGAGCCTATTAAATATCCGTAAAAGCCGACAGACGTGTTTATAGTTGCCCCGCACTAAAACAGTTATTAAGGGGTCCTAAACGTACAGGGTGGAAAGAAATGTTTGGTCGCCACTCTGGCAACAGAATCTCCAGGTCATGTCCGGCAAAGATCACCTAAAATTTCGAGCCGCAAAATTGACCTTGACCTTGAAAGTCAAGGTCAAACTTTTTTATTGGCTTAAAAAATTCTGCTCGTAAAGACGAACATAAGTATCAATGGAACCATGGGTCGGAAATGAGTCCTTCAGCTTTAAAAATCGACTTGAAGTTTAAAAAAATCAGAAACAAAAGTTCTTCTATAAGATTTGCAAAAAAAACGAAAAAGACAGAGTTTCTGTCATAAAGAAAGTCTTTTATCGCTCAGTCGGAAACTTAGAAATGGAGTTTCTTTATTAAAAAATTGCCGTATCCCAGCTTTGACCACCCTGACAGTCGTTTGGACGACTATGAACCATCCTGCAGAGTTGTGCATCTGTGCGCTAGTCCATTTTGTTATTAAAAGTTTCATTCAATCTAGTCAGTGTTTGATAATGCAGAACTATTGGCGTCACCCAGAATCCACCACGTGGAGGTTGTTCTGCCCGGATTCCGTGGCCCTGAAAAGGGCCGTTTGTGTAAGCTTGCGTGCGTGTTCGTGTGGGCTCTTACGGCTGATGGCGTCGACGTTGACGTGGAACCCACAAAATCGAGCCGTTCGCTCTAATGGCCCTTAGCATGCGCGCTTGGTCCCCTGCTTCGATGTGACGACGACCAAGACGACGACCAAGACGACGACTAAACTGACGACGACCAAGACGACGACCAAAACGACGATGATCAAGACGACGACTAAACTGACGACGACCAAGACGACGACCAAGACGACGACCAAGACGACGACCAAGACGACGACCAAGACGACGACCAAAACGACGACCAAGACGACGACCAAGACGACGACTAAACTGACGACGACCAAGACGACGACCAAGACGACGACCAAGACGACGACCAAGACGACGACCAAGACGACGACCAAGACGACGACCAAGACGACGACCAAGACGACGACCAAGACGACGACCAAGACGACGACCAAGACGACGATGATCAAGACGACGACCAAGACGACGATGAGCAAGACGTCGACCAAGACGACGATGATCAAGACGTCGACCAAGACGACGACTAAACTGACGACGACAAAACTGACGACGACTAAACTGACGACGACTAAACTGACGACGACCAAGACGACGACCAAGACGTCTTTCGAGATGTCTTTTTCGTTTTTTTTTGCAAATCTTATAGAAGAACTTTTGTTTCTGATTTTTTTTAACTTCAAGTCGATTTTTAAAGCTGAAGGACTCATTTCCGACCCATGGTTCCATTGAGACTTATGTTCGTCTTGACGAGCAGAATTTTTTAAGCCAATAAAAAAGTTTGACCTTGACTTTCAAGGTCAAGGTCAATTTTGCGGCTCGAAATTTTAGGTGATCTTTGCCGGACATGACCTGGAGATTCTGTTGCCAGAGTGGCGACCAAACATTTCTTTCCACCCTGTACAACAAAAACTAATACAAAGTTAAGCTGTCTTCCTGGTGTTTGAGTGAATACATTAAATTCTAAGAACCCACAAGGTGCGCGGTGTAAGCACTGCAATAAGCCCGGAAAGAAATAGAACGATACCGCGAAAGGCAACTCGCGAAGCACCACAAGCGGCAATAGCGGGCAATCCGTGCGCAACACCACACCACCACTCCGACACTGACGCGATCAACGCAGTCACACACACAACAAACTCCAAGTCGAAGACAAATTCACGTAAATTCGAAACGACTGGCGACCATGGCACACGAGGAAGGGACAGGCAATAACGCCTTAGCTACGATGTCTATCATCGACTTCAAAAACATACTGTGCTACTGGAAAAGGAGATCTCCACATCTATATTAAACCAAATTAGAACACAAATCAAAGAAGCGGTAGCCACCTAATTGTCACCAGAAAATGAAAAAATATCAAAATGCGATGAGGAGATTAGCACGCTCGATGAGCAAAATTATCAACTATTTCAGCAACTTCACGCCCAGAAAAATCACAGCAAAAGCCAATGAAAGAGAAACAATATTGCGATCTTCGGACTCGGGACGCCAGACGACAAACAAAAACTGAAGCAATCAATCACGGCGTTTGTGGAAATCAACCTGCGAGTTGCACTCGAAGACCGCGAATTAAACTACACACACAAACTCGGAAGAGAGAGCAGCAGCGGATGAACCAGACCAATTCCAGTAGCACTAACAACGTTCGATAAAAAATGAAAATTCTAAGAGGTTTCCATGCCTTGAAAGGATTAAATATCTATATTTCGAGCGATCTCAACAAGGACGGGCTAGGAAAACGAAGGACTTGACATCCTCTGATCAAAGAGCTGAGAGAAACGGGCCACCTAGCACACTTCGGGAGGGACAACATCGTCATAGAGGGAAAAATCTACAGCCTGGAAGGCGCTAAACACCTCATCAAATCGAACCAAGGCTAACGAAAATGAAATCGATGTGGCGACTCCATAGAATCCGAACCCAAAATCCAACACCCACCAGAGTAACTACACGGAAACACCCGCACACAACAGCAAAAAAGGATGAAGGAAAACAGCAAACAAATAGACGAGTGTTTTCGTCCCACCGTGTCATCACAGCTCAATAACGACAACTGCAGGCACAACGAACCATCATCAAAACAGAGATACCAATCGAGGAAATAATGGCAGCAAGGATAAACCTGAGGCAACGTCAAGAGCAAAAAAGACAAACACGAAAATCGCCTTCTGGAATGTCAACGGATACGAGAACATCGCATCAGCTAATCAAGAAACACAAAGGATACTGGCATCGCACTCCCTGCTGGGGTTCGCCGAAACATGGAGAACATGGCAGCCATTAAAGTAGTCGCATCAATTTGCGACATGTGTAAGACAAACCACGCTTGGTCAAAAACTGACACACCAAAAACACCCTGTATAGACATCGAATTATAGCACATAAAATCGCTTATGAAACTCACATACACACGAGCCAAAGGGTAGAATATAAAGACCCGGAGCTACCTACTAATTATATCGGGTCGAAGAAAAATGATGAAAGCCTACTTACCCAAAAAGAAAAAACATACTATGGATCGAAGGTTGGAAAAGCATCAAACAAAAAAGATCCCAAAACCTTCTGGCGTGCAATAAATAAATACAATAGAAAGACCCACCCACACTGCCCAATAACTTTCGAAACATGAGTCCAATATTATTTAACAAACTGTAACCACGCGAACCCCATTTGAATCGCGCGCCCTCGTTCGCTCCTGTGCGCATGCGCGTCCCCGTATCCCTCATCGACCCACGTAGTCGATTTCCCGAGAATACCACGCATCCAGTGGATCGCTCGTCCCAGTCGGACGACGACCACGCGTGGATCCAGCCGCATTACCAACGAATTATCCAACGAAAACGGTGAAGGAAGCGCACTGTGCCGACACGTGCACGCTGCGGGTGCGAAACGCATTTGGTGAATCTCCGTCCAGTCAAATCTTCTCCCTGCGCCTCCTTCGTCACCTAACATTCGACCTTAATAGTAATTCGCCCCGCTCCCGGACGACTGGGCCGGCGTACCCGCCAACAATTGGACGCCATTTCGTCAAGCACCCGGACGCTGAAAGTGAGAGGAAAACGTGGCGAGGAAAAAGGAGAATTCTGCGGCTGGTACTGTAGCGGACCGCCAAGTACCGCCAAATCGACGTGGATGAGATCGCTACGGATTCCTGGCCGGGCCGAGCTCCAAATATTCGAGCACGCCGCGACGCTGAAAACACCGCTGTTCAAGGCCATCGAGAAAAAGGCTCCCCAGACCTGGCGAGTCGGGTCGTGGTTCATTTTCAGCAACGGAAAACGAGATAAGTGTCCGGCGTGTCCGGTTTCGTGCAGTGAAAGCGAACGCGAGCGTAAAGAATCGATTAACTGTTCCGTCCGCGTGGCTCGTCGTCCTACACGAGTCACGCGTGTGTTTAAATTGAGCGAGAGCGTTCGTGAGGGTTCATTTCCTTTTATTTATTATCTGTGTAATTTCTAATTCAAATCGTAAGAGAGGCCCATTGGTCGCGACTCTACCACAGAGCGTGCGCAAATCTCATCCGCTATTTATTTTTGTGTCTGTAATTTCTTCTGCGACTCGTAAGAGAGGCCCGTTGGCCTCGACTCTACCACAGAGGGTGCGCAAGATCTCATTCGCTATTTATTTTTGTTTTTATAATTTCTCATTCGAATCGCTCAAGAGGCCCTTTGGTCTCGACCATACAATAGAGCATGCGTCAGCTCTCATCTTCCTTTTAATTATTTTTTATTTTTGTAATTTCTAATTCGCATAGTCTGAGAGGCCCGTTGGACTCGACTCTCACATCAGAACGTAACGCACCTTGTAAGGTGAAAAATACAAATCGAATTATCGCGCGAACCCGAATAAGCACGTGACCTCGGTGCGACAATGTGAAAGAGTAGGGAGAGAAGCAACGAGCCCGAGAAATTAGTAAATTCGGCCTCTTTCGCTCTGGGGACGACGAGGCGACAACACGAACAGCCGACGCAGCTCCAATGACGAAGGTGCCGGGACCAGCGAGGCAATCACCACGTGTCAAACGTCCCAGGATCGCGCTTGGCCAGCCGATTAACTCCTAAATCATCAAGGCATCCAATACTCATTTGATGGACTGCGAGCCCCAGAGCACATGAAAGAGCCAACGAGGGATTTCGACCGACTTATTCTCGAAGATGAGTAAATTATAATTTCTTTCTCTCACTCTCGGAATCCACAAACTAATAGACGGTCACTGATGTACGCGAACTTATAATTATTTAATTTGAATGAAGGAGAGAGTGATTTATGTGTTGATGTATGTGTGATGACATTTTGAAGAGGAATGGTAAAATTTGAAACAAGTAAATTTGTAAAAGCTGAAACTGCGGAGTGAAAAGTGACAAGGAAGCAAAACTGAAAGCAAAAATATATATAATGTATTTTTAAAATGATATTTATTTGTGTTTATTATATTATTTGTGTCCATGCTACATAAAAAGAAATCATAGAACTCACAACCTGAAAACAAGGTTCATAGAGGAAGGGGGCTCCTCTGCGCGCCGCGCAATGCCTCTTTGGAGAGAAGTTTCTATGTGATAATACGAGAGGAGTCGCCCAATGTGAAGTAGTGGGGGATGTGTGTGGACCGTGAATGTACATTTAAGGAACCTGTGAATAATGTGAATTTGGAAATTAATCCTTTCTCGAATGCCCCGAAATTGTATTTGTTGTGAATAAAGTCACCCCACACGTGTTGTGTGTGCAGGAACAGACGAATATAAATAAGTTCATTACAAAACGGAGAACAAAAACAAACGTAGATTTGCACGATCCCACAGGCAACCCCACACTTCTTTCTCGATAGGGAAGTAACGTTAACAGAGCTAGACATGAGACGGTTAAAAAACGGGAAGGCACCCGAACCCGACGGGGTCACAAACGAATTTTTTAAGGCCCTAACACCAAAATGGCGAATTTTTTTCTCAACTCTTTTAAACGAAATTCTGCAGTCAGGTCAGGTATCCAAGGAGTGGGGGGTGGTTGAAACCATATTCATACACAAAAAAGGAGATAAAGAAGACCCGACAAATTACAGACACATTTCCCTATTTAATAACGAAGCGAAAATGTTCACACAAATTTCCGAAATGTTACTTTGGGAGTGAGGTAATCGAAACGGTCAGAACTTACACGTACCTTGTGATCGTATTTGCCAACTCAGGTAAATTTAAGACAGCCGCACAAGAACGCATATCGAAAGCGAACATCGCCATAGACGCAGTAAAACACACTCCCATAAAAGCAAAATGTAAATCAATAAACCCGGCGGATAAACTATTCGATTCTATCATATCAGCGACGCTTCTGTATGGTTCAGAGGTCCGCGGAGCACAAAACTTAAAAAAAATAGAAGCGGTGCAAATGAAATACTACAAATCTATACTGCATTGGCCCCGTAACACTCCGAATTATATGGTGCGACTTGAAATAGGCAAACCAAAACTAGAAGTAATTGTATGCAGCAAGATTCTAAGTTGGTGGATAATGATACTGGAAATGTCAGCAAAGAGATTACCCAAGAAATGTTACCATAAAATGTATCAACTAAACACCCTGGAGTACATTGACAATAGATCTAACTGGGTCACATCCCTGGAATCCAAACTAGCGGAGCTTGGCTACCGGCACGTCTTTACGAGCCAAGATATCGCACTGGCCAAAAGGGAGGCTCTGAACATCCGAAGGGCCCACAAAGAGCAGTGTTACGTAGAAGATATAACAATGCCAGCATGCCTGAATTTTATTGGTCATCTTGTCGTTTTCGACATGCTGACATATTTCCGTACTTGAAGTTGCACCGTTGCAACAATGCACTGATGTTCCAAAATAGTAAATATACTATTTTTCCCATGATATATTTTCTGCGCAGGAAAAAAAAACTGGTCTATCTCCTTAATCGGCAAAACTCTCCCCAGGTTAAGGCCCGGAAGAATAAAAAGCCTGGACGAACATTGCGTCACACAAATAGCGGCACTGTACATTTTTTCATTAGCAATTTCCACGTGCGTCCGCGAACATTTTATTTGGAAGCGAACTGAAGTAGAGACACCGGTGGCTTATCATATTTACGTGGTAATCAGTATGGTTAATAAGTTAGTACCGCATTAACATTTTATTTCGCGCCACGAAATACAGAAAAGCACACACACACACAGGTTGGTTGTCGCCGCACCAATGACCCAGAAAAATGTGCGTTAATGGCCGCATCGTTTGCCGCGCCGTAACACCGAAGACTCAGTCTCGTCCTTTCTTCTTTCCAGTTTTTACCAAAATCGAAAATGATGAGGCGACGATCGATGCGTCCAGTCGCGTGCCCAGCCAACATGTGACCAGTCCCGGCGTGTGCCGGACTCGTCTAACTCAAACGACGATGAGAGGAGTGCGGGGAGAGGGCAGATACGCGCGTGAGATTCGCTGGAGACGACGCGCCGAACGACGCGTTGTTTGATTTATTTCAATTTTCCAGCAAGCAATTATTGGGGCTCGACGGACAAAGTGTTTTCAGCCGTGGTTTGTTCTCATGGCGGCCCTTGACGTGCGGTGGCGATGATGTCGCCACTTCGGTAGGCGGGGCATTTCCTCCTCATGGTCGTTGAATTAAGGGGTTAGATGGGTTTCAGAGGCTCAAAAAAAGGGTATTGTTACTCATTTTTTAAAAGTATATCTGATAAAACATTCTATTTAAACAACTAGCAAGAACGCGCCCGCTTCACTTGCTCTCCTGTTATTTTCACGTCGCACAGCTCGCTACGAACGGGCGCGCTGCGCGCGCCCTGTTAGTTTCAATTTACCGCTCTAAGTTTATCGACTATGACGTAGACATCGTCGACCAATCACAGCACGCATAAAATGGCTTCACGATTATCTCGAACTTCAACTTCGATTGTCCATGCCTTTTTTACTATGGGATTTATCATATAAAATATACATATTGTTACGGATGGCCGAAATGAATACACGGATATTTGTTGTTGGGGCGGATATTATTAGTTACAAATGTTGTCTATTAATCCCGATCGCGATCTTTGACACGTCAGCACGCTGTCAATCTCTAGCCAAGACTGTCGACTGTCACTCGTGATGTGAAGTCGGTCATCTCTTCGTTTGTCTATTGTCATATCCTGTGTCCATGTAATAGTCAGCTAAATCCGTTACACTACTCCCCCCGTTTTGAGTTGCCGCCCCGGCAACTCCTAATCCACCATAAGATGTGCCACGGTCCATCATCCTAATATCAGTCCAACATTTTCTCAACCTACACTGTCCTGACATTTGTCTAAGTCCTCAAGGAAAACCATGGCCAAAAACCTTGGGAAGAACAGTGTTCACAAAGCTAAATAGACCCATTTTTTCCTATACCAGTCTTATTCTGTCAAGTCCAAGCTAAATAATTCCATTTTATCCTGTACTAAGTCAATTTCTTATCAACTATTAAGTATTTCATTCCATTCATTATTCTTTCACTGTTTTCATTATTCTTCTCCAACTTTTTTGACATTCGGAAGGATTTGAGCAGGAAGGATGCTGACCACTTCAGAGTGACTTCAACTTTACTTTTACAAAAATCTTCTTCTTTCATTCTTTCATTCCTTTCTTCTTTCTTTCTCTCTCCGTTTCCTTTCTTCCTCCTTCGGTGCAGAATTTCTCCAGAGTCCATCGAATCGTAGAGATGTTCCTTAAGGATGGAGGAAAGGAAGGAGAATTCTCAGGAGTCCAAGGAAACCTGTGACATAAAGATAACTCTGCGAAGAAATCTGCACCACATCTTTTTTATTATCGTTTATCTGGAATTGTTAACCCGGAAAATCCGATATTAATGTGCTACTAGGGAAAGATTTCACAAACATCGGTCACTGCTCGTGAGTAATATAGTATGCATCCTCCTATTACCCCAGTGTTGCTGAATCGACGAAAGAATCAGGTATACGTCCCGGGATGTTCTAAAGTAACCAATAACCGAGTTTATGATCAGTAATCACGATTATTTTGAGAACACCCTAATCCCAAGCCAGCGAAACCTGAGCAGGAAGTTCCAAACTCCAACCAAGCCCAGTCAGAAATTCAGCAAAATCCCTCTAGATTCTCCGGAAACCCTTAACAGGACGCCCTTCTACACCTTACCCGGTAAAACGAAGAAGCGTCCAAGGCTACAGCCAAGCAATCAAAACACTCTCCCCCATTGATGCTCTATGATCTGTCACCTGTAAATAACCCTAATTTCCGAAAGGGGCTAAACGGTCAATATGGACAATTTTCAGTTTTTCCTCGAGGTGGTTTTTGAATTCTGTAAACTACGTCGTTGATTTTGGTTCTAGCTACATGGTCCTACTCAATCTTTAAAAAATCTCTTTGAATTTGGTGAAATAATTAATTATTAGTCGTCATGCGGATTTTTTTTTAATTCACGGTGTGGTGAAGAGTTGAAGAGTTTTTTTTTTTTTTTTTTTTTTTTTGTAAGTAAAAACAATACGTAATTTTAAATTGCCTGTGACAGTCCTCTGCAGCTCAATCAGTCCTCATATCCGTCCAGACTTGACTTCTTGTTTGTCATCACGGCGCGTCATCGAGATCGCAATTTTCCTTTTTTTACTTTATTCTCATGCCAAAGTCATCGAGACTTAAGTTTTCACATTTCTATCCGTTCCCAGGGTGAGCCATCGAGGTCTCAATTTTGAATTAGTTTCTTCATTTCACTATCACTCGCGAATAACCGAAAAATATCCTTCGTAGGATCGTCAAACACTTCTGACACCAATGTTACGGATGGCCGAAATGAATACACGGATATTTGTTGTTGGGGCGGATATTATTAGTTACAAATGTTGTCTATTAATCCCGATCGCGATCTTTGACACGTCAGCGCGCTGTCAGTCTCTAGCCAAGACTGTCGACTGCCACTCGTGATGTGAAGTCGGTCATCTATTTGTTTTCCTATTGTCATATTCTGTGTCCATGTAATAGTCAGCTAAATCCGTTACAAGATTTAACGAGTATTTTGTGAAATCCGTTGGGAGCTCATTTTCCTTGACCTCGCAAAAAAGTGCCCTCGCCGTGGACACGATAACTCATGACAGGTTCATTGAAAATTGGAAAACCAAAAATAGTCCGTTAGTACATGAATAGATCTCATTCTTAATCGAAGAAAAATAAATGTTGAAATTCGTATTTTTGGCGGAGTTGTGAACAAAAGTTCTCATTTTTTCGTAAATTTTTCAAATGTATCGCTTCGTATAGTAAGTTGTAATAATAAAAAAAAATCCTTTGTTTAAGTACTATATAATGTTATTTTGAAGATGTGTGCAGAATTTGAACAAGGTCGGTTCATATCTTTTCAAGAAATCGTGTCCACCGACTTCAAAAATGGAGTTGCGGTTCGAACGCTCAGCCGATATGTGCGGCTCGAACGCTCACGCGACACAAGTAGTTCAAACGATCATTCGGCACAAGCGGCTCGGGCGCTTAGTCGAGATAAACTTTTTTCTCGAAATTGGATGGAACTAAGTCGTTTATTTCTGTCCTTAGGGCCTACTTTATTTTATCAAAAAATTCACTGAACATAATACAATATGTTATAAACGATTGGTAAAATGTTTAGTTTGCCTTCTCTTTTTGTTTGCTGTAAATTAAGTGCATACATTTCTACATTTCATTTATATACTGTGATAATAATTTCACTCTTTAATAGGTTAATTGGCACAATTTACAATGTCCTTACAATTGTCGCGGATTAAAATGTTCGTAGGGAGCACCAACCCGGCTACGTAGCGCGGTGTTGTATTTTGCAACGCGATTTACACAATCGGAGTAATAGGCTATACGCACTGCACTCGGGCAGCGTGACGGACTAAATGGACCCAGAGCGCATCTCGGGAGGTGCTTATATGGGATCAAACTGTGGGAAAACAGTATTGGTGGGGAGGGATTTTGAGTGAGAGTCTAGAAGGTTCGACGGGAAAGGCGCAGGTGTACCCGGTTTCCGAGAAAAGGCGTCTAGTTGATTAAGCGAGGCCTGCATGGGAAACAGGCGATAAAAAGGGACTTAGGAAAGAATTTGTGAGGAGTCTGAGACCTTCGGCGAAAGACGAACACTTGTGTGACTGGATTCCGGAAATGCGCGGTTGTTTGGTTAAGTGCAGCGTGCATGGAAAACTAGCGATAAAAAGGGTCGCATGGAAGGATTTTGGGGGAAAAGTCACGTAGGCCACGCAAGTGGCGGAATTGTAATGCAGATGATAGCGGCTGTGTCGAAAGAGCTCTGGAGATGTGGTGCGTGGCGTTGAGCCGCGCCGCAGGACAGGAAGCGATAAATTAGGCAGGCGGGCCCAGTGGGCCAGAGGTCCAGAGATTAGAGGAGATAGGAAAAAATAGGAGATAGGCAGGGACTCGTTACAATATTTCGGGGTGCTTTTTTTCGTGAGTCCCCTTGCCTCTCACATTTCGGGGTGCTTTTTTTCGTGAGTCCCCTTGCCTCTCACATTTCGGGTCGCTTTTTTTCGTGAGTCCCCTTGCCTCTCACATTTCGGGGTGCTTTTTTTCGTGAGTCCCCTTGCCTCTCACATTTCGAGCTGCTTTTTTTTGTGAGTCCCCTTGCCTCTCACATTTCGGGGTGTTTTTTTTTCGTGAGTCCCCTTGCCTCTCACTTTAAAATTTCTTTTATCAGTGATTTTTTGCCCAACAATTATTGCATACATATAGATTGCAGTTTTCCTTGTTCTTATCCTTATTCTTATTGCATCCTTGTTCTTATTGGACATTTTTCAGTCCCCTTGCCTCTCACATTTCGGGTCGCTTTTTTTCGTGATTCCCCTTGCCTCTCACATTTCGGGGTGCTTTTTTTCGTGAGTCCCCTTGCCTCTCACTTTAACATTTCTTTTATCAGTGATTTTATGCCCAACAATTATTGCATACATATAGATTGCATTTTTCACAATAGATCCTTGTTCTTATTGGACATTTTTCAGTTGAACAATTTTTTAATTTGTCCCTATTCGATCGTGCATGAACTGTTTTACTTGTTTGACCTTTTTGAATATAATATTTAGCAATCGAAATAGTTAACTCTTTTATTCCAACTTTTTTCTTTCCATCACGTGTAGCATTGAAAATTACGAGGGCATTTGTAATGGATGCCTGTATAAATCTTATAAAAACGACCCATGTCCATTTTTTTGGAACGTATACTTGGAAGTACAGTATTGCAGTGTCCATAATGCACGTCAACACCGCCCATAAATTTGCTGTACAAATGAAAAGCTTACGGAAAATGTATATCAGTTTTGGATCGAGCCTCTTCTCGCACTTGATAGTGGACTTACACCTGCAGCAGTTGAAGCTATTGAAACGGGCTTCGAATCCATAATAGTAATGAAATTTATGACACTATTTTGATCGTGTTTTACAATAAGTACCTCGTGGAGCTTTCTTTTTAAGTATATTCTTTTCTTTGATTCGATTGTCTCTTATAGTGCCAGTGCATTTCAAACGTAATTTTTGCAAGTGTAAAATCAAATTCATATTTGTAAAAAAATTATCAAAGTACAAATGAAATGCAGGGATTTTATTATAATTGATTAGCCGAAAAAAAGGTTCTGATAAATGCAATACTACACGAGTACCTAAAGCACATTTTGCTAATTTGTTTCCGGTTTGGGAATTTTTACCGCAAGATAGATTTAAATTCAGTAGATAGCCGTCTGAAGTGCATAAACCCCAAAATTTCAAACCAAACCTTATTGGTTTCCCTCGAATAAATTGTTTCAATACAGTTTTTGCATAAGACTTGACCATCATTTCATCAATAGATATAGAAGTTTTCCATATTCCGAACTTTAGGAGGTTGTTTTGAAAAAGTTTCAACATCGAACGAACCCGCCACCCTCTATCGTTTGGATCCTTGTTTTAGCTTTTGAATATTTTATTTTGGACTTGACTTCTTCAAACTTATCACGAGTCATTGCAGAAGAAACAATTTCACTAGATAAGAATGGATCAGATGACCAATAATCTCTCTGAGACTTTCTTTTATTGAAAGAACTGAAAATAACTATACCTATAAAAGTGTCAAGATCTTGTAATTTCAGATCATAATTATTCTCTTTAGACGCATCAATTATATATTGTTTTATTTCGGCGGAAAAAAAGGTTTCAAACGATCGGAAAGGCTCGCACGCTTGTATATTCTTTTTTGCAGCTTCAGATAATAATATTGTTCCTTCACAAGCTTTCGGATATGACTTCTCGCCATCAATCCAAATGAATTCGTCATTTTTCTCAAGTTTATCTAAGTTTTCAGAATAAGTTGCACAAGCTTTTTTATAAGTAACTAGGGACAATGACGCGCGCTATCGCGCGCGAGCGGAGACTTGACGGCGCTGCAGCGCTTCTTGACATGAAAATGTCCACATTTGCAATTTATAATCCTATATGTTTACGGATCTAATAATATAAAGTATGATATTTCTATTTTATATTATTAACATAGTATTATTATATCACACATGATGAAACTATAATATAGGGGGCTCCGCCACCCTGCGCGCTTCGCGCGCCAACCCCTGGGGGGCCTCGCCCCCCCCCCCGCGCGCTTCGCGCGCTCCCCCCCTCTCTTCGTTTTTAGGCACTCACGTTTTAAGAAAACGCACCAAGAGTGCCTATTGAATTCGCTGTCCAAGGGTGTAAATACGTTTTTTAAGGAAAATGTTAATATAATTTTATTTTATCCACTACTTTTTAGTTCACATTTCTTGAGCATGCTAAAATACATATTCTTGACATAAAATAATAAGGAATTTGCATTACTAAAGACATTTTTTCCTTCAGACAAGATTTTGTGTTACCCGGACGTCCGTATCACTTAGTGGCTCTGGACTGAACAGAGCGAACAAGTTGAAATTTGGAATATTTCTTAGTCTAGCACTGGGAAGTATGCCCATGAAGTGTGTTAATTTTCCAATCATTTTATACAGGAGTTCACTTGAAGAAATTTGGCACTTTTGGTCGTCAAGTTGTATACGGGTCTCAATCTTGGCCATCGATGGAAGAATTTGGCTGAAACTTGCTGCATAATTCTAATTCAACTTAATCTTGATGCACTTTTTTTAGTTTTTTTCTTACACACTTTTTAAGTGGAGAATACCTAAGACACTCAAATCATTAAATTGAAAATTGTGTCCGGCTGTCAGTCTTCGCAGTCAATAAAGTAATTTGACTAAAACTTGCAGCGTTCTCATATTTTACCTTAATTCAAATGTATCTTTCCTCATATTAGCCCTTAGATCATTTTAGAATGATGATTACCTACCATAATAGAATCAAAATATTCAATTTTAATTAATTTCACAATTATGATAACAATAATATTTTTCTCTTCAAAATAATTATCCGCTGTACATTCCACATATCATAATGTCAAAATAATTGATTCCGAAATGATTTTTCAATTTTTATATTTATTAATTGCACTCATACAGTTTTATTGTATTATTAATTCATAATTAATATACCAAACTGAAATATGAGTATAAACATAACCTAAACACAAAATTCGTAAAACATATTGACACCTTCTCTACGGAACTATATATGTTTGAAATGTATATTTTTCATTAAATTATTCGTTATATTTTATTCACTGGCACTCATAACTGTGTTCACTATTTATTGTCTGGTTTCGTCTGTAAATTTTCACTTGTCACTGCTAATGTTTTTGTCAATTTTATTTACTCATTGTAAATCATCACGTAATTACCATATAACACCTGCATTCATGATTTTATTGATTTCTAACATTTTTTTACACTCAATTATTAAATTAATTAACTACTATAAAAAAATAGAACCCAACAAATTCAGGTGTTTCACGATTGTCACCTGATTCATAATTCACGCCGCGACCGCAATCGCGCTGACGGCTTGCCGTCACTCGACCAAAAAATACGATTGCCGAACGTACTAAACGCGCGAATTTATAAATGCCGATTGACCGTTCACCCGAATGAGAAAAGATCCGATGAGTCATAATACCGAAATATTTATTAGCCGAACGGTGGAAACGCCGAAAAGTTTTTATGCCGAACGGATGAAAATACCGAATTTCATTTCAACAGAATTGTAATGTTCCCGAATGCACCATTTGCCTGAATGTATCGAACACTCGAAAGTCCGTTCTCCCGAATGGGATTTTGACAGAAAATATTTTTCACTTAAGTAGAGTTCTTCATTACCGACACATGCTTCTAACCATGTCGGTATATTGGAGTTCTAGAATTCGATCTAAAGTCGCCTCGTCCACAGATAGTTTTCGTCTCTTAATAAGCTTAATAATCATTACATCATGTGGATATCGACTGGTAAATATTAAGGGGCTGCTGGAATAGATTTTTTTACCGACCAGTCGGTAAAAAAATCTACTCCAGCAGCCCCTTAAGAGGCGAAAACTATCTGTGAACGAGGCGGCTATAGATTGAATTCTAGAGAACTCCAATATACCGACACAGTTAGCTGCATGTGTCGGTAATGAAGAACTCTACTTAGGTGAACAAGTGAATATTTTTCCACTGCGTACTTGACTTTGGCTATAACTTACAGCGTACTCATATTTTATCTCAATTCAGATATTTCTTCTCTTATATTTGCCATAAGATCATTTTAGAGTGATAATTACCTACATTAATACATTTTAATGAATTATTTTTTTTTAATTTGATACTTATTACGAAGGAAATTCAAATAAATATCGTGGACTATTAATCACTAACAAACACTAATTACAAACTATCAAACGATACCGCGTCACTTGTGTACGAATTCACTGACATTGTTTTTTGGTAAGTTTACCGTTCCAGGATTTTACGGTAATTCCACATCTCTAGTCTCGAGACAAGTCCAAGTACCGTGGAACCTCTCATAGCGTACCAAATGCGGGGACATGTACGCCAAGTGAAGAGCCAATCAGGCACGCGAAACGTTCGTGCCTCTCACTCTCTTTCGCAAAATCATCCAATCACAGCGCTGGTACGTTTCCCAATGTACGTTATGAGGGTATGCGCTATAAGAGGTTTCAGTGTAGACAAAACCTACTTTACCGACCGACACGAGATGCTTCAAGACTCTTTTACCGGAGACACCGTGTTTTGACCTCATTTCGATTGACACACATCGGTCATATAAATGAATAATGTATATTTTATATTGAATTATTTGTTTTTTGCTTATTTTCACTGGATCTTATCACTGCATTCGCTGTTTTTTGGTCTCCCTGGTAGGACGGTACACGATCGATTACACGATAAAATGAATGGACAAATGCACGTTCAAATACGCGCATGTAATGTCTTCATCTATTTTACCGTATAATTTTTAGAAAATACACGGTCAGATTTTTTTGGACCGTGTATTTGTGCGTTCATTTGTACGCGCATTTGCGATTAAATCCACGGCGCCCGGACCCTGTATACTTGTGCGTTTATTTGTACGTGCATTTGCGATCAAATTTACGGCGCCCGGACCGTGTATTTGTTCGTTTATTTGTACGTGCATTTGCGATTGAATCTACAGCTGACCGTGTATTTTCTTAAAATTACACGGTCAAATAGATGAAGACATTACACGCGTGTATTTGACCGTGTAATGTGGCGTGCATCAGGGCTGTTTTCGTCTCAGAATGTTCACCTGTCACTGTGGCTGATGTATCTCTCGATTTAATTTATTTATCATAAAACAATCGTAATCACCAAATTACAACTGCGTTCACGCCCTAACAGATCGGTCCAACCGTATACCGACTATGATCCCCACCGGGTCGTTTTAGGACACGGGATCAACTAGTATTTCATCGAAACCAACCACCGACCAACTAAGATTTAGTTGAGAACACGGTTTGTCGGTGGTTATTTTCTTCAAAATACTGGTTGTTTTCGTGTTCTAAACCGACCTGGTTGGATTTTTCGTGGTTGGTCGATCTGCTGGGGCGGTTTTATTAATTTCTTATATCTTTTTTTTTTTAACGATAACCCTTCTTTACACTTTGTTATTAAATGATTTAACTATAATAAGAAAGTAGAACTTAATGACGATTTACGACTTTTCAAGAGACACGATAGCGTCTCGAGACAAGTCCATTTCCACTACCTTACCGACCGAGACGAGACGCTCTAAGACTTTTTTACTGGAGACACCGTGTTTTTTTACCTCATTTCGATTGACACACATAGAGATTTGAAATAACGGTAATTTTTATAACAGTTCAGAAGACCAAGAAATAACCGTCATTTGACGGTTTTGTGACGTCATTTTTTGCCTATTTGGTCGAAGTAAAAATGACAGTCATTTCGACAAGCGTCATGTGACGGTCCAAACGGTTTTGTGACGGTCAAATGACCGTCACAAAACCGATCTTCGTCGATTAATCGACGTTCGGTGTTGTTTTTTTATGAAACATCGACTAAAAAAAATCGAATATCAAATTTATACTCCACATTTTCTATTGACCATTTTATGGGTCAGTTTCTATTGATTCGAATGACTTTTTATTTTTTGAAAATGACCGACATTGAACATCACAGAATTATATAGATATGAAAATACCGGTATTTTTATTTTTTGTAAAATAACAATGAAACTACCGTACCTTTACCGTCTTTTATCCACATTTTTTTTCTACAAACTTTGTGTTGTGAAAATACGGTCACGAAAAATGCTCGTAAGTTTGACCGATTACAAATTTTTGTTGGTGAATTCACCATAAAAAATGGTAAACTGTCTATAACGAATTTTTTGGTAAAATTACAGCAACGTTGTTTCGTAAATTCACCGTATCTTGACGAGACTTCTTAAGGTAGCTATACCGTTAGACAAAATCAAAGATTAAACTTTGCCTTTTAAATATGTTGTTCAGTGTGGTACAAAACATTTTTCCTCGCAATTTGAGAATTATTGACCACCTAATTACCGAGATATAAATATTTTAAGTTGCTATGTTTTACAGGGCAGAATATACGAGAAGTATCAAAATTGATGTTTCTTGGCATTTTTCTCTCATTCAAAGAGCACTTTTAGGAGAAAAAAATATACATCCTTGAAAATTGAAGTATGCTGAATCTTTCTGTGGAAGAAAAACATGCGTTGACCATATATTTAAAAAAATATTAATGTTTTTATTGAATAAAATTTACTTGAGCAGACGACACACGTAAATCGAAGGAGAAACTTGGCAACATCGCACCCGCCTAACCTAACATGAATACTAGCGCGAAAATTCGAATCGAGGAAGTCCGTCAAGATAATGTCTACACTCATAGTACCCGTTGAAAAGCGCCCATCCTTCTAGGATTTAAAATATAGGTTTGTTTGAAAGGAAAATAAGCGGGACAATCAACAACAATAACAATTGTGGTTTCTCAATGCACATCTTTATTTCCGTTACAATATTATTTATGATTTCGCAGAGCACTGTATTATAATAGTTTTAATTATGGCTGCTCAACGCACAACTTTATTTCCGTAATTATATTCTGAATCACTTTTTTATTGTTCGTAACTCGAGGACGTCCGTTGACATCGGATGCCAACAGGATAGTTACAGCGTTTACTCCTCCATGAGAAAACGACTCCTTCAAATGATCTAGTGTTAAACCAGCGGTAGCGAGTTTTGTGATCATTCCGGCGGAAACTCCTTTTTTTATACAGTCGAAACTGGTTCTATTTATTTTAGTTTGAGCGGCCTGCGCTTCGGAAATTAGAGTGGACTTAATGGTGACCGTATTTTTTCGAAGCTCATCATCAGTGATGCCGGTAATTCGAATGATATTTTCCAACATCCTCACATCATAGACTCCATTGTGAGCTCCTACAGAACCATCATCACTGAGCAGTTCGTCCGCCAAAATCGATAAGCGGAACGATTTCTTAGCCGCGACTCTCTCGGGAAGTTTATTTTTGAGAACAGGTAAGCTGTCACAAAAACCGCTCACGACTGCTTGAAATTGATCAAGTACATCGAGACTGCGTACTTCTTTGAGTATCATAGGAGTGTCGAAACGTTGACCGTTATGAGCGACAAGGATTGCTGGACCTGGCTTCAAGAACGCTATAAATCGCTGCATGGCGACTCTACGAGGGATAGTAGGTACTTGCTGTCCATGTAGATGAAGTTCCCCGTTATCGATTGTTAGTCCTATAAAAATGTTGAAACAAAGATTTCGTTAGAAAATATTCGATTATGTTTCCACAAAATGCATGTATAAAATGTATAATTCATACCAGTGACCAGAGACGCGCCACGAGATATATCGTGCGTAGGCAAAATATAGGCATTAAATTCGTCCGGGCCGCGTTTTGCTGATATTTGAACGATTTCCGACGTAGAGTTGAGGCCGGTGGTTTCGAGATCAAAATATATTACAACGCTGTCATCATGGATTACTTCTTGAGGTGTTATCATTGCGGTATCGATGTTAACTGCATTTAACCCGCATCCGGATGAATAGGTGATGCCCTCTCGGCTTTCCGCGTTTGTGTTTTTATTCCTTCGCCCTTGGAAAAGAAATCGTCGCCTCGCTTTCGACTGTGAACGTTTCGCTACAGCTGCTCGATTCTCTTGATAGCGATCCTTCGTAGCTCGATGGTCTGATGTGTGTTTGCCTGGAGAAACGTTCAGTTTTTTGTGGTCGTTCAACACATAAGATGTTCCCAAATTCTTCTGGCAAACAGCGGACGCTATACGGAAATCATTGGATTCGGACCCTCCATAATGTATAGATTTCCGAGCTTTGCTTGCAGCCTGATGGTGAAATGATTCGTTTCCCTGTGTGGAACCGCACGGTGCCAGTTTTTCGGCATGTCGCGCAAATTTTTCAAATATCGTCGAGAGAGACGCTTTCATATTCACGTCCGTGAGGCCCTTTCCTCCGGGCAGAATCCTGTGCTTGTAGTTGACCGGGTCAGCACTGAAGCCACACCACGCACCACAGTTTGTGTGATCGTCGAACGCGTGAGGTACAATGTTTAAAAGGCCAGCTCTCACGTTCTCAACGTGGCCCTTGTTTTTATGCAACACGCAGCCAAAGCAATATTTCATATAATCAATAATTTTGGCGGGGATCTTCAGGCTCCACATATCCTTGCTGAGGGTACACGTCGCATGATTAATATCGGACTCTTTTTCAACCGGGTGACTTGCCTCTCGTCGCACGTTCGCAATGGTGGTGGAATCGTCATCTCCTATGATTGTACTAATAAGTACGTTTTCCTCTTGAAGCATAGGATTCTTCGTGACAATTTCCACGGCCATGCTTGCTTCCATAGATTTGGAACTGCCCGTATGATTTACCCTGCAATCATGATCATCTTGCTTATGTCCTCTTTCGCACAAAACACATCGTTTATTTCTCGTAGCATAAGCCACGATTTTGCTGCTTCTTGTACCGATGCCAATTGCATGTCCTGAAATATACGTATATATGACATTGTACATATTAAAACGATCGAGGAGAAAATTTGTATGGTATGGACAAAAATTACAATACCTGTGAGGCTGTTGTACGAGCGGCCTGAGCCTTTTTTTTGCCACCCGGCATCATACGAGATTTTGATCTCAGTTGTAGCCTTCTGTCCCGCTTCATCGCGGAGTTGCTCATCGCTGTGGCTATTTCTGACGGAATCATCTTGCACATCGAGACTCGTCGAACTGTGAAATTAGGTGTAGGACAAACCAAAACCAGACGTTATAGAAAATGAAATAATAGGCACGAAGTAAAAGTACATGCACAGTAATTATGGCAATATATGAGTAAAATAAATCGTAAGTGCATTATTAGAATATTGGCCGGCACGGTTATTATCAGAAGCCAGGCGGGTTCGCATTGCCTCAGTGCAGGTCTCATAAAACGGAACAAAAAATAATAAAACAAGGCAAGTGCATTATTAAAAAGGTTTTAAGCAGCCCGACAGCAATCGTGAAACCAGAAAATCTTACCTGGATGTAGGAAATATTATACCGATGAAAGCCAATATAAATTATAAAGTAAACATGCAAAATGAAGAGTTATGCCGTCAAAATGTTGTGTCAAGGATAAATATCGAAGTAATAATATCAGATAAACATAAGTTAAAGCCAAATTGCAGACAGCCAGATCGCACACAGTCAGATCGCACAATGGACACACAATGAACTTTAAACCTGCATTGCTGGAAAAATTCTGAAAAAAAAAAATCTGCTGCTTTTAGTCCCCCATGTTGATAGTTCTTTGATTGAAGATGCAATAATCATTACGAAATGATCTCGTCAACTGTGACCTAAAAACCTAAAAAAAAGTATAATTAATAACAATTTTTCACGTTATATTTTTTTCGTGATAATCGTTAGAATTAATACTACTAGTGAAACAATAAAAACTCTGTGTGAAGATGCCAATTACAATTTACTTTCCTTAAAAGTTTTTATTTTTTAATTAATTGAAAATTCTTATAAAAATTATTATATTACAAATGTGTGTTACCGTTCTGCTAATTCAGTCAATGACTTTTCAAGTCTCAGTGCATCTCTGCAACTTTCATTTGCAGTCTCTTCGATTGCTTTTCCGACTTGCCTTTCATACCGTTTGAAAAACGCTGGGTGAACGACAGGAATATTCAATTCCGACAAGATGGTATTCAATTGTGTCACACCGATTCCTCCATCGAGAGCAGCTGTAAAGAATTGTAATCAAAGCTTAAAAAAAAACAATAACACCATAAATAGTGATATAATAATTATTATGTTCTACGATTTTGTGCGATAAAATGTGGTTTTTTTCACTTACCAACGGCGGCTTTCACATTCACATCGTACACTCTCTTGGTATTCTCATTTGCGTTCCACTTGCTGCTATGCACTTTGTGAAGAGTGAGACAGACGTGACAACGAATGGTGAAAATATTTGCGAGCCCTACGCGAATTTCCTTTTCCAGGTATCGGAACGATAAGGGAACGTCACAGCGAGAACACCACATTTCTGCAGCTAGCATGTCGCGCTCGACAATACGACGGCCCTCTAAGCTGCTTGGCACGGTTTTCTCTCTCTCAATTTTTCTTCGCTTTGTCGCGATTGCCAAATTCGTTTTCCACGCAAGCTTTCGTTTCGTAGAAAATTTGCCGGAGCTGTCACGAACTCGTTCGGCCGGCGCCATTTTTGAGGTTACCGGCGTGAAAACAACTGCCGGCGGGAAGCCTCGTACACAGCGCTAGTCAAACTCTCCGCGTCGCTGCCAACCGTCTAAATTTACGACGTTGCCATGTTTCACCCATAATTGAGACATCAATTGAATTTATTTTCTTGCTACGAATAATGATTTATTATTGAAGAAAACTATTTCTTATGTTTATTATTGCAATATATAGACGGTCAAACCAGCATTTTTCATTTTTTTACACTTTTATGAAAGTTTTTTTTTTGTATATTCGAAGTTGGTACTAGCGGTCAAGATATTTTATTATCCATTAATTTCGCATAAAGCAAGTCAATATCTCATTATATCAATATATTTCTGTAAGTTTCAGCGTACAACGAATCCAACGATACCAAATATGTATTATTTCATACACGAACAATTTTATTTTTCCGAGATAGTGATTTGACTCGACTGTTCTGATATAGCTACCTTAATCACTAAGAGACTATATGACTTTATTACCGATGTCGTAAATTTAACACCGGTCACATACCGTTTTTAATCGCAAAATTACTGGTCATGTATACCACTCACGTCTCTAGTCCGAACCGCATCGTGCGGAGTGCAAAGCGCGACGTCCGAACGGCATCGTGCGGAGCGCGAAGTGCGACGTCCGGATGGTATCGTGCAGAGCGCAAAGCGCGACGTCCGGACGGCACGGTGCGGAGCGAAAAGCGCGACGTCCGAACGCCACCGTGTAGAGCGCGAAGCGCGACTTTCGAACGGCATCGTGCGGAGCGCGAAGCGCGACGTCCGACCGGCGCTGTGCGGAGCGCGAAGCGCGACGTCCAAACGACTCCCTGCGGAGCGCGGAGCGCGACGACCGCGCGAGTGCCTTAAAATGACACCAGGGAAAAATGTCCCGAAGGGACATTTTTGCCGCAGGGTCATTTCCGGGGGGTTTGGTGGGCGGAGCCCCCCAATGGGGGTTTGGGGGGCGAAGCCCTCCAACAACAACCCGGCGCCCCGAAGGGGCGACCGGGTTGCTTGTTGGGTCTCGGTTTGGTACATACCAATGTACTTGAAATATATCAAATGGTATATATCATGTCCTTGGTATTCTGGGTATTAAATATATCCATTTAATTATTATCGTTTCCACACCACTATGAAGTAGATAATACGGCGCGTTTTTGTTTTACCATTCGATTTTATATTTTCGATTTTGTTATTCGAAAATATTATCGATGGAAAGTTGTATCCCCTGTAGGCCTAATCAACTTATAATACTGGTGCAAGGCAGCTGCCATTTGCGCTCAGCTCAAGTTTTGGGTGCACGCTATTACAAATTGAATTTTTGGGTGCACTGCTACCACAAAATAAGTTTTTGGGTGCACTGCTACCACAGATTAAATTTTTGGGTGCACTGCTACCACATATTGAATTTTTGGGTGCACTGCTACCACATATTGAATTTTTGGGTGCACTGCTACCACGCATTGAATTTTTGGGTGCACTGCTACCACATATTGAATTTTTGGGTGCACTGCTACGACACATTGAATTTTTGGATGCACAGCTACCACACGTCAACCATAATGTTTTATATTTTTTAATCAAAAACTTCTTTCCATACTATATTAGTAATTGCCTCTAAATTTTCTGAATCATTTTGAATAAATATTTCATTCGAGTTTTTACATCTCGATAATGCTACGTATAATTGTCCGTGAGAAAATAAAGGTCTATGAATATATATACCAACTTTGTCTAAACTTTGTCCTTGAGACTTATTAATCGTTATTGCAAATGCAATAACTATCGGAAATTGTCTTCGGTATAGTATAAACGGTAATGTAGAACATCCTGCTGTGTAATATTACTAGCAACAACGCGCTCGCTTCGCTCGCGCTCCTGTTATTTTCACGTCGCACGGCGCGCTACGAACGGGCGCGCTGCGCGCGCCCTGTTATTTCGACTTTACCGCTCTAAGTTTATCGACGATGATTCAAAACGCGCGCGTGACTGCAGCGGCCATGTCGATATATCGAAGCTGCCGCCGTCCAATAGGAACGCTCGAAAGGCGGCTTTAAAATTGCGAAATAAGAGAGGATTCGTGGTATAAACGCATAATTTCCTGGCTCGTGTACCAGCGATTATTTCTACTTTAATATTGAATTTATGTAATCCGATAATTTTCATCCTTGTTCCATTGCATAATCCATCATTTATGCTTAAATTTCTGATAAGCATGACAATAGCACAAACTTTTAGAATTAACTTATGAACTGGAAATCCAGGAAATCTTAAAGAATTTAAATATTCTATCGGATAATTTAAGTTAACGTCATTATCAGTTTGGTCGACTCCTTTATGTTTCGCGTAATCTATACTGTAATATATTTTTTCGTCTTCTTGAATTTTTTAAAATATTTTATTGTTTAATGTATATATGTCGTCATTATGGCAAGACAGAACAGCACATTTTGATAAATCATCATTTATGTTGATTATCGACCCGTAAATTTTTGTACAAATGTCATCACATTTCCATTTTTCGGGAACTGTTAATGATTTTATGGCACCTGTTCCAATTTTTAATAGAAAAGATGCAAACTTTTCATCAGAAGAACGCATATTCTTTGTTAAATTGAAAATTTGGAAATGATGCCATATGTTTGAAAACTTGATTGTATCTTTAAGAATACTATGTTTCGTACCATTTTTTACAACCGGAAGAATTTGTCGAAAATCACCACCTAATATAACTAATTTTCCTGCAAAAGGAAGGTGATCAATTTTACAACAATGGCGAAGCGTTTTATCAACGATATGTAATGCTTCTTTTGGTATCATTGATGCTTCATCCCATATAATGACGTCACATTCGCGAAGACGTTTTTTGTCGGATGCTTATTTGAAAAATGATGTCTCTATCCCGTTTAAATCTAATGGCAATTTGAAAGTTCTGTGACTTGTCATTCCGCCCGGCAATAGAGTTGACGCGATACCTGTCCAGACAATAGGTAATATATTTTTTCCCATTCCTAAGAAGTGATAAATTAAAGTTTTATATAGAAACGTTTTACCAGTACCCCCAGGACCATCAATATAAATCATTTTCTTTTTGTTTTTGTTATTAGTTATGATATCGAAAATCGATTTTTGTTCAGTATTTAACTGATTAATAAATTCATCGCTCATCTTTTTATATTTCAACATTCCCTCTTCTTTATCATTGAAATTTTCATTACATTGTGTTTCGTCTGGTTCTGGAAGGCTAAAAT
The DNA here is from genome assembly GCA_964034905.1 of Itoplectis maculator. Classification (NCBI taxonomy): domain Eukaryota; kingdom Metazoa; phylum Arthropoda; class Insecta; order Hymenoptera; family Ichneumonidae; genus Itoplectis; species Itoplectis maculator. The sequence goes on from OZ035871.1 coordinate 2,201,160, forward strand.
CTGAGCATTTCATATTTTCTAATTTTGAAATATTATTTATTTCTTGTAATGCTCGGTTTTCGTTATTACCATCAAAACCTTCACAAAAATATTCCTTGAATCGATGCCATATTTCACATGAATTCGAAAAACTATCAGAAATAAGAAACCATGCGAAGAATTTACGCAATTCAGTAGGCATCATTATAGTGCAAGCTTCATCGAAAATTTTTACTATTTCAATGTCGTTTTCAATTAAACCCATTGCTATTGCTGCTTCTTTAAAACTGTTATAAGTTACGCCATCAATTTTTTTTTAAATCTTCAAAACTTGTAGCTCCTTTTACGCGGGTCAATATTAGTTTCAAATGAAAACGTTCAATATCTCGTGCACTTACGCTCACGATACGACCAATTGCTTTCGAAAACACTCGACGTTTGATCCATTTTTTATTTGAGGTGAATAAATAATGTTCTGGTATATTGGCATAAAGAAACTTTCGAGCTTCTGCGTCTTTTTTATTTAATTCGAACCATGCAGTTAAAGTCGTTACATTGTTTTCTAAAGCGGTATCTTCTTTATTTTCTTCAAAAACTATTTGCTGTTGATTTTCTGTATGAACTGCCAACCGAACAATAGTGTGAGATCTATTGGAAAGTGGCAGTGATTCTATTCGCCAAGCGGCTTCCATAGGACTGACGTATCGACAATCAATATAATCTGAAATTTCGTCATGGATTTCTAAATCTTTATCCTTGTTGTTTTTCTTAAATTGAAGATATGCTCGATCGTGCCCTTTGTGTAGATATTTATACAGATATTTAGTGCTCATAATTGAAGCACAATATTCGACATTTACATGACAGTTATACCTTAATTACATGACAGTTATCGACCTTTACGAAATGACCATCTATTTTTTTGTTATACACATATCCAATATCGCGATTATCTCTACGTCTGTAAATAGGAAATCGATTTTTCTCGAACTCCGTATGTTCACTAAACTTTTTCGGAAATTTCTTTGTACATTTATTTTTTTCATTGAAACATAAAGAAAATTCTGTATGTGGTCCATGTAACATATGTTTTATTACTAAATCTTGTAATTCTTTATCTTCAGACGGAATCTCTGCACTGATGTGTTTATCAATTGCTTCCGGACTTAGTAATTTATGTTTGTAGTCGAGTACGAACAACATATGTGCGTGTGGTAAGCCGCGTTTTTGGAATTCAATTGTATAAACATATCCTAATATATTTCCGAATATTTGTCCGCGAATAATATCAGATAATAAAGCACGCAATTTGGCATAAAACAATCTTACTGTAATGTTACTTACTTACTTACTGTAATGTTCGGAATATCATTACATGTTGTTCCTACTGGAAAATGCTTTAGTATTCTTTGTAATTCTGGCCAGTTAGGATTACAGGTCATTGTTATGAATAAATCCGGTCTACCGATTTTTCTAACAATGGCCATTGCATCTTGATAATTTTGATGCATGTTTCCGGGACTACCTATATAAGTTGATGGTAACACTAAAACATTCCCTAAACGCTCTGACAAATTATTAGAATTATTTAAAGCACTACGTGCTACGTGATCCATTATTCCTTGATAACATTCAATGCGTAATTTTTTTTTGGTTATATCGTAAAAAATCCAATCTACTGTTTTCTATTATAATATATGCATGAATTATATATTGTTGAGTTAATCGACCACAAAATAAAATTGGATTAAATACTTTACTTTTGGGTCTATACGTCAATCGGTGTGAATAAAATTGTAAAGCGGTCAGTCTTTTATTACCATTTGCATTGTTAATCAATGTTGGTTTCCATCCTACATCCCCAGAAGGAAAAATAATTGGGAAAATTAATGGATCTAAATGATAAGATAGTTTACGCAAATATGTTTCTGAATTAACTCCGTGTGGAAGATGTTTCGAATAAACACATAAATCATAGGGAGATACTGCACCATCTCCCGAAACTATTAATGCTGCACATTCCGCGGTTCTAGGTTTGTTGTATCGGTTTTCATCTAAATTCATATTTCTTACAAAATATAAACAAGAATCTACTAACGATTTGTTTTTAGTTAATTCATGTAAATGTTTATATTTCTTTGCATATGGATTAGAATTTAATACTTTTGATATTATTTTAATGTGATGTTTAACCAAATTTGGATTATTTTTTTAACTTTGTTCAATTGCCTCAAGATCATCGTAAATATAAATTTGACCACAACGCGGTGAGTCTCCTTCTTTTGTATAAATACTACTGGGAGTACTAAGACAAACTTGTCCCTGAATTTTTTTATTGTAAACACCTCTGCCTAACGGATTCACTACATTAGCATTAAAACTTGCAAAAGAAAATTGGTTGTTGTAATATCGGATCAAGTGTCTGTATTTTCGATCATTTAATAACAGTTTTTTAAATTTTTCATCATAATCGCTCAACGGAGGAAGACAATCTTTTCCATTATGACAACAACTTTTTTTCGAAAACTCTACACACCAAAACATAGCTGAACAATGAGGGCAAATGTAAGTCATTTCTCTAAAATCTGAATAGCTGCAGTTCATCTTGATTGGACATATTTTAATGGCTTGTTGTACACATCGTCTTTTATTACGTCGATTGTTCGTCATATTATTAATAATGGCTTTTCGTCTTTTCTTCTTTAACCGTTCATCATCCATCTTCTGAATTGTATCTTTTTTCCTTTTCTTAGCCACTCGTTCGTCATTCATGTTTTCAACGATGTCCTTTCCCCTTTTTTTAGCCATTCGTTCGTCATTCATGTTTTCGATGATATCCTTTCCTCTCTTTTTTATTTTTCGTTCGTCATCCATATTATCAACAGTGTCTTTTTTTCTCTTTTTCGTTTTTCGTTCGTCATTCATATTTTCAACGATATCTTTTTCTCTCTTTTTCGCTCTTCGTTCGTCATCCATATTTTCAACGATATCCTTTTCTTTTTTTTTCATTTTTCGTTCGTTATCCATATTTTCGATGATATCCTTTTCTCTCTTTTTCATTTTTCGTTCGTCATCCATATTTTTGACGATATCCTTTTCTCTCTTTTTCGTTTTTCGTTCGTCATCCATATTTTTGACGATATCCTTTTCTCTCTTTTTCGTTTTCCGTTCGTCACTCATGTTTTTGACGATGTCCGTTTGTCTTTTTTTCATTTTTCGTTCTTCGTTCAGGTTTTGAAATTTGTTTGAATTTCGTTTCTTTAATACAGCTTTATCACTCAATTTTTCTGTTTGCCTTTTTTCATTGATCAACATTTTGTTTTTAGTGTAATACATTCGTTTAGATTCTTTTCGACGGGACGACCAAATATCAATATTTATACACTCCAATACATCATAGTGTCCAACATCTATTGGACCTGACAACAATAGCGTTAATTTACCGTTACTTTGAGTTTCACTCTGACTGTACACCCTTGGAGTTATATCACCATTTCTACATATTGACACTTGGACGTTATAAATATTCACAAACGATTGAATTTCCACTTCACCTCCGTAAACACCATCTTTGATCATAAGAGATTTATATGATTTTTCGTCGGTTATTCTAACACGGTGCGATTCATCACCTATTATGAATGGCGCGTACTGCAGCCAATTACTCATAACGTTAGAAACAATTGTACGTCGAACTTGGCTATGTTTCTCTTGGTTGTTATATAAAAAGGAAGCCAATGACCTGAACAAACAATTACCGCCCCCCCCCCCCCGGATAGATTCTTTAACAATATTGTTCATTTTTTATAATTAACTTAAAAACTTTCTATCAGCAAAAGATAGGATGAGCAGGTGAAAAGAGGACAGGAGAGCAAGAGATAAGTAGGCGAGAGTTACAGGGAGAACGAAGAGTAAGAAAGAGAGTAATTCTCGTTATTTCGCGGCCGCTGCCGCTGTTCCTGCTTCTGCTGTTGCCGCCCCTGTGAATAAAAATAAAATACTAAAAATAGACTGAAAAAATGAAAAATCTAAAAATAAAACACACAGAGAGGCAGAGAGACAAAGAGACATACGGACAGAGAGACAGAGAGACAGAGAGACAAAGAGACATACGGACAGAGAGACAGAGAGACAGAGAGACAGAGAGACAGAGAAGACAGAGAGACAGAGGAGACAGACAGACAGAGAGACAAAGACCATACTGCTGCTACTGCTGTAGTTATAAAAATAAAAAATTAAACAGAGAGACTGAGGAGATAGAGACAGAAAGACAGAGAGATAGAGAGACAGAGAGACAGAGAGACAGAGAGATAGAGAGACTAAGAGACAGAGAGAGAAGGACAGAAATCAAGAAAGACGAAGAAACTTACTTGAAATGTGCGCGGAAACTCACGCTGCCGCTCCCGCTTCCGCTAACGCTGTTGCTGCCGCTGCTGTTCTTCTCGATGCTACTGCTCCTGACCCCTGATTACACTGCCCGACGATAAGCAACGTTCTGCCTTCGCCGAACACTGACAGTTTTGACTGTAAAAAAATTACCGCCAAATCGCTTTCACGCGAACAAATAAATCACGATTGAATGCCGCTGCTGCTTCCGTTGCCGCTATCGCTGCTGTCGCTTCTGCTTCTGCTGTTGTTGCTTATGCTACCGTTACCGAACCAAAAAAAAACCACTAATATACAAAAATCACACCACGTTACATTCTTATTTAATTTCCTTTAATTATTATCCACGCAACAAAAAATACAAAAACGCACTGCTGCTGCTGCTCTTGTTGCTGCTCCTGCTGCTCCTTCTGCTGCTCCTGCTGTTCCTGCTGCTCCTTCTGCTGCTCCTGCCGTTCCTGCTGCTTCTCCTGCTGCTGTTCGACACCTTTATCCATGCCCATATTACTGCCAACAATTCTATAAAAAAACAAAAAAACACATATAAATATCGACACAAAAAAAATGCAAAATAAGTACACACAACAAAAACTACAAATACATACCGGATATCATCCATAACGCCACTCTCAATGATGGCCTCCACGCGTTACTATTCGGCGACCAATATTGAATCCTTTGGGTTGTTGGGAGTATAAAAATTAGCCACGGCACGCCTGGAATGGCGACACCCACGTTACACGAAAAAACTAATTACAAAACGTTCAGAAAAACAATACGTATTCGTAATTCCTCTCTGCGCTTCGACTTCGACCCCCGCTGCTGCTACTACTACTTCACCTGCCGCCGTCTCTGCTGGTGCCTCTACTTCGCCCACTTCCGCCGTCGCTTGCGTCTTCCGCTTCTACTGCTGCTGCTATTGCTGCTGCTTGTTTGTCTGTTTCTTCTTCCCCCGCTATCACCTCTGGCGCGGGCGGTGGTGCTTCTGCTGCTGCTGCTGCTAAAAAATCGAAAATCAAATAATGGAAACAGCACCGGGCTCCTTGAGGGACTTAGAAAAATTCCGGGCCAGGGGCCCCTTGAGGGACTTAAAAAAATTCCGGCCCAGGGGCCCCTTGAGGGACTTAGAGAAATTCCGGCCCAGGCGGCCCTTTTGACGTGTTCTACACAGCGGCGGCGGCGGTGGCGAGATCTTTTTATAATATAGAGAGACTAGAGAGGCTTCGCCCCCTGCGCGCTTCGCGCGCCAACCCCGGGGGGGGGGGGGGGCTTCGCCCCCCGCGCGCGCTTCGCGCGCTCCCCCCCCCCCAAGCCCCCTCTCAAGCCCGAATTTTTCTAAGTTCCCCAATGAAGGCCCCCCTCATGTTCGAATTTTTCTAAGTCCACCTATAAAGCCGCCCCCCCCCCCCCCCCTCCCGCAGGCACGAATTTCTCTACGTCCCCCTATAAATGTCCCCCTGAACTGTTTGAAGTCACCCCTAATTAATGCACTTTTATAAAGGATGGACAGGCTAAGGTTGCGAGTTATTCCTCGGATACAGTCGCTACCTGGCACCTAACAACAAACTAACAACCAACGTCCCCCCCCCCCCCCTCTCCGCCCTTTCTAAAACCGAATATTTCTGTTTCCCCCCCTATAAATGCCTCCCCCCTAGCCGGTATTTTTTCTAAGTCCGTCCTATATGTTCTCCCCTCAAGCGCCAATTTTTCTAAGACCCCCTATAAAGGCCCCCCTCGAGCCCGAATTTTTCTGAGCGCCACCGTAGACTTTACTAAGCCCCTGCTTTGGTGGGCCATTTTACCCCACTCTGCTTGGGTGGGCCATTTTACCCCACCCTGCTTGGGTGGGGTAAAAGCAGGGTAAAACTCGCGTAATAGGGTAAAAGTAGGGTAAACGTAGGGTAAAAGTAGGGTAAAACTCGAGTTGTAGGGTCAAAGTAGGGTCAAAGAAGGGTCAAAGTAGGGTCAAAGTAGGGTCAAAGTAGGGTCAAAGTCGATTATCCTACACGGCGGCGGCGGCGGCGGCGGCGGCGGCGGCGGCGGCGGCGGCGGCGAAATCTTTTTATAATATAGAGCGATATATATTGTGACAGGCCGCTGGCGAAGAGCGGGACGTCGCTTGCTGCCGCCACGTGCATCAACTCTGGCGCTTCTCGATTGCCGATTTCCCCTTTTTGCCGTTGTTCTGTCGTTGTTCTCGTTCTTACCTTTTATCCGTCTCGGGGTCGCGAGAGTGCCGATCAAGTTGGTAGCGCGGATTATCAATAAAATATACGGGACGCACAGGGAAATAAATGTCCGAGGTGAACTCGATGAACTCGATGAACTCGAACTTAGAACACAACAAATAAAGACTTTTACTCTCAGAAATTTTCGTTGCTCAGCGATTCTTCAATACAATATTTCCGGTACACAATTTGAATCGGCTCGAGCCCGTGACAGGGATTGCGAATCAAACGACTCTACGAATTAATACTCCGGAGAAGCCGGTTCAGACGAATCCACGGGCAAACATGAGTCACAGACTCCGAGGGAAACTTCCGCCCTCGTGCGCGCGATACAATGCTAATCAAAGTCAGGTGCGTCGTTCTCCTACCTTTGCTACTTCGCTTCGCACGCGCTGTCGACTTGTATTCGTTTTTCGCATCGTCCTATTCCGTTCTCTTTACTCGCCTATTCCAGAATTACGAAGATTGTCACCTCTCGCTCGTACGCACGATTGCTTCTCGGGAAGCGCGGCTATTACTCCTCAGAATCTTCCCTACTCGCTCGATGCGCATCGATCAATGCTAAAACGCCGGTCAGTGACTCTCTCTCTAATCGCACACGTACTTTTCGGTCAGTGACTCTCTCTCTAATCGCACACGTACTTTTCGGTCAGTGACTCTCTCTCTAATCGCACACGCCGATCAGTGACTCTCTCTCTAATCGCACACGTACTTTTCACGCGTTCCGTGCCGGACTAATCTATCGCTCGAGCGCGTTACGCGAGACCCCACGCGTCGTGGTGGGGGTAGTGCCGAATATCGATCGGCTTATCGAAGTCGCTCGGCCGTCTCCCACTTTCCTATTCCGTCGCGTGGTCGCTACCCCCGTCTCGAGTCGTCCGAAAACTACAGTCACGGCAATAGTCGTGTCTTTTCTCGCTGTGTGCGACATTTTGCTCGAGCAGCGTCACGGAGCGGCCTATTCGCTCGAGCGGAGGGCATGCGCTCGCGAACTCCGTCGCACGTTGCGACGAGCGCGTTGCAGCACCTCGTCACGATATACATACTAGTGGGCTTCGCCCCCTGCGCCAGCCCCGGGGAGAGCATCGGCCCACCCCCGCGCGCTTCGCGTGCTCGCCCCCCCCCCCCCCCCCAGGCCACGTCTCAAGCGCGAATTTTGCTAAGTTCCCCTATGAAGGCCTGCCTCATGTTCGAATTTTTCTAAGTCCACCTATAAATGCCCCTCGGAACTGTTTGAAGTCATCCAGTTCTTTTGCGGGACTTGGTAAATTCTGGCTTGGCGGACATTTATAGTGGTCACTTAGAAAAATTCTGGCTTATAGGTGGGCCATTTGACCCCACCTTCTCGATTCTTGACAAATTCAGCCAAGTCCCTTGAGGGACTTAGAAGAAATCGGCCCAAGGCCCTTGGGGGACTTAGAAAAAATCGGCCCGAGTCCCTTGGAGGACTTAGAAAAATCTCGATTATCCTCCACGGCGGTAGCGGCGGCGGCGGCGAGATATTTTTATTATATAAAGAGATAGAGGGGCTTTGCCCCCTGCGCGCTTAGCACGTAAAAACCCACTTTTCACGCCGTTTTTTTATCACGTGTGGAAAGTGGTGCTTTCCGTGTCGGTTTTGCTGCTGCTGTTGCCGCCCCCGCGCGCTCTTTCCTTCCTTTCGCTTTTACAGAAGAAGAACAAAAACTACTTATCCTATCATTTTTTATGAAACAAAGAGAAAAAAAATCTGAGTTTTGGTGTGTTATTTGATCTCGGCCAACTGGAAAAAACTCGCTGGAAATTTCATGGCCTACTTCATACCACTCGCCCAAAATTCGATAAGAAATAATTCCACGGTTGCCACGTTAACGGTTGCTATGGCAATGGTTGCCATTGGAATGGTTGCCATGGGAATGGTTGCCATGGCAACGGTTGCTATGGTAATGTTTGTCATGGAAACGATTGCCATGGTAACGATTGCCATGGTGATGGTAGCTATGGTAACGGTTGTCATGGTAATGGTTGCCATGATAACGGTTGCTATGGTAACGGTTGCTATGGTAACGGTTGCTATGGCAATTGTAACCATGGTTGCTATGGCAACGGTTGCCATAGTAACGGTTGCTATGGCAATGGATACCATGGTAACGGTTGCTATAAAAGAAATAAAAAATTCCGGCCCAGGGCACCCTTTAAGGACTTAGAAAAATTCCGTCCCAGGGGGGCTTTTAGGGACTTAGAAAAATTCCGGCCCAGGGGGCCCTCTAGGGACTTAGAAAAATTCTCGATTATCCTCCACGGCGGCGGCGGCGAGATCTTTTTATATTATAGAGAGATATTAGAGTTTGTCAAATAATAATAACAACTTTTGTTCTTTTCTTTTTTACGGCAAAAGTGTGTATACCGACCTCAATACACACCTCCCATGCAGAAAACGCGGCTAAATATTGTAACGTGGGTGGAAATAAGGAGTCGCAAATATCGGGAACGGAACGAAAATGTTTATTAAAAGCGGAGCGCGTTTAGCTGTCACGTCTGTTCAAGTCGCGGTGTTAGCCGAAACTGAATGTCGTTGTTTGTCAACGTTGCTAAGAGGATCCGTCGTCAAGTCCGTCGTCAAGTGTGCCGCGCTCGGTCCAGAAACCCCAACCAGCCTGAACTAAGGCGCACCAACCGTTACACTACTCCCCTCCCTTTTGAGTTGCCGTCCCGGCAACTACCTAAAAAATGCTGTGATGTGGTTGCCATGGTACATCTCCAGCTCTACTCGCGACCTAATTACGCTGCCCTGGCATTCGCCCTAGTCCCGAGGGAAAACCATGGCTGAAAAACCTGGGAAGGACAGCGTTTACAAAATTTGAATCTCCTACACTTGAAAGAATTTAAATGATCGTCTCTGTCACGGAAAACAGTCCAGTCAGTCTCTTAAATAAATGACAATAAATGCAAAATTGAATCATTCTTCTTCTTCTTCTTCCGTTCTTTTTCTCTTCATACTCTCTCTCTCTTTCTGTTTCTCTTCTTCATTCGTTGGTGCAGAGTTTCTCCAGAGTCCGTAGAATCCTAAAGATGTTCCTTAAGGATGGAGGAAAGGAAGGAGGATTCTCAGGAGTCCAAGGAAACCTGTGACAAAAAGAAAAACTCTGCGAAGAAATCTGCACCACATATTTTAAATCGTTTTTTTTTTGGAATTATCAACCCGGAATATCCGTCATCAATGTGCTACTAGGGAAAGATTTTTATAAATATCGGTCACTGCTCGTGAGTAATAAAGTGTGCACCCAACTATTACCCCAGTGTTGCCGAATCGACGAAGAAATCAGGTATACGTCCCGGGATGTTCTAAAGTAACCAATAACCGAGATTATGATCAGTAATCACGATTATTTGGGGATCACTCTAGCCCCTAGCCAGCGAAACCTGAGCAGGAAGTCCCGAACTCCAACCAAGCCCAGTTAGAAATTCAGCTAAATCCCTCTAGATTCTCCGGAAACCCTTAACAGGACGCCCTTCTACACTTTACCCGGTGAAACAAAGAAGCGTCCAAGGCTCCAGCCAAGCAATCAAAACACTCTCCCCCATTGATGCTCTATGATCTGTCACCTCTAAATAATCCTAATTTTCGAAAGGGGCTAAACGGTCAATATGAACAATTTTGAGTTTTCCTCGAGGTGGTTTTTGAATTCTGTAAACTACGTCGTTGATTTTCGTTCTAACTACAAATGGTAGGACCATTTCTCTATGTAACTTAGGGCACTTTCCTTTGACTTTATGGGGGTAATAAAGCCAAACCTGTTGTCGGGGTTTAAAGGAAAGCATGTGTGACTTGACGTCAAAACTGGATTTCATCTTGTCGCTTTTAATTAGGAATCGTTTTCTGATTTGCTCATGTACTGAATTTAATTTTGTCTTATGTTCGTCAACAAATTATACGGACGCGTGTATTTGTTGTTGTTCCGCGAGTCAATCGGACGCGTGTATTTTTCGATGTTTCGGGAGTCGTTCGCGAAGTTATCCTTCTCGAAGAGATTCACGGTGTGGATGAACGTTTGCGTCGGAGCAACGTTCGGGATGTAAAAATTTTCAGCCGCGGCGCGATCGAAAAATCGGTTCCGGGTCACGCGGGACCTCGCGATTTCGAGTGAAATCGGAAAGAGGGATAGCGGAGGCAGAAGAGGAAGGGACAGTAAATAGAAGGGAACGTTATCTGTCTGATTTATTGATGAGTAGGACCATGAAAATTTTCGCTGTCTCTTGTGCGCCGATGGCGGTGGTCTCCTGGACAAGCTGCTGAGCGACTTCCCTCGCGGTTATTCTTGTCGGGTTCGCCGGCCTCTGTCACAGCACCCGAATCCAACGGATCTTCTTTGGCGGCTTCTCGTCGCCGCGTGTGACGAGTGTTCATTTTCACTTCACTTGAAAAAAATTTATCACAATCCCGATCGCGTTTTTTTTTTTTTTTTTTTTTTGGATATCGCGGCAGAAAAATCCCACTTCTGACACCAATGTAACGTGGGTGGAAATAAGGAGTCGCAAATATCGGGAACGGAACGAAAATGTTTATTAAAAGCGGAGCGCGTTTAGCTGTCACGTCTGTTCAAGTCGCGGTGTTAGCCGAAACTGAATGTCGTTGTTTGTCAACGTTGCTAAGAGGATCCGTCGTCAAGTCCGTCGTCAAGTGTGCCGCGCTCGGTCCAGAAACCCCAACCAGCCTGAACTAAGGCGCACCAACCGTTACAATATATATACAGGGTGTCCGAAAGCCTCGTTCCGATCAGTATAGGTCAGGTAGGTAATATTCCCCTGAATACCGGAAAAATAAGCAAAAAAATCCTACGGCAAAATTTAAGCGAGTTACAAGCGTTTTAGTTCCGCCAATCACAGAACAGCGAAAGAAAGTCAGCGACAAGACGCCCCAACAATGGCGAACTTCACCACCGTTTGTTTTCTCAAATAAATTTTAATAAAATTCGGTCCCGATATATGACCGGCCCCATGAATGACCGGTTGGAAATTGCGGGGCAAAAAGACGGCGCTGCAATTCACGAGATGTTGGGCCATCCCATGAAAAAAAAAATACTAAAAATTCGGCGATCACTCAACGATTTCTAGGCAATTTGTCCGATGAAAAAATCCGGAGTCGAACCATTAAAAAAAAAAATGTTGTTGTTTTTTCCATAAAATGTGACCTGAAATTGAACAATTCATTCTGAATATATTTTTTTCTTGTTAGGCATGAAAAAACACACATTTTCGTTTTCTAATCTGAGCTCTATCTGCCGATCATTCTAAGATAGATACCTATTTCAAAAGGTGTTCGAAATGGCCACCGCCGATTTCGATACACTTCCGCAATCGCAAGACAAGGCTTTCCTGCACTCGAGCCAACATTTCTTCTGTCACGAGCTCCAGTGTCGCATCGATTCGCGCCCGAAGCTCTATTTCGTCCACCGGTCGGGCGCGACCATAAACGTGGCTTTTGACGTGTCCCCATAAAAAAAAATCGAGAGGATTTAAATCGGGCGATCGAGCAGGCCACGGCACTGTCCCTCCCCGGCCAATCCACCTTTCCGGGAACGTTTGGTCCAGATATTCTCTGACGATCGCTCCAGAGTGGGCAGGCGCACCATCGTGTTGATACCAGATTCTCCGGCGCACGTCAACAGGCACGCCTTCCAGTATCTCTGGCACTTCGTCGCGGAGAAACCTCAAATACCGCTGACCATTGAGTCTCATCGGGAGTTCGAAAGCTCGGGTCTGCAAGGGCGTAGAAAAGTCGCCAATACACGCGCAAGAACACATGTGAATACTCGCACACAGAATAGTATATTACGATACGAGTGCGATGAAACTTTTTCTCACGAGTGTGAGTTTGCAGCACAAGCCCAAAGGCAAGTCTTGCAATCACACGAGTTGAGAAAAAGTTTCTCGCACGCGATTCCGTATACAGTTGTATTTCACGAGTGCGAGAAGTGCGGTCGCACCTAGTGAAATAGAATTGCACGGAGAGGAATAATAGTACATTACGATACAAGTGCGAAAAAACTTTTTCTGACGATTGTGAGTTTGCAGCACGAGCCGAAGGCGAGTGCTGTAATCACACTCGTCAGGAAAAGTTTTTTCGCACGTATATCGTACGAAATTTTATTTCACTTCGTCGGAAAATGCGGTTTTACGCACGGAGTGACATAAAAATACTTACGACATGCGTTCCTATAATTCCGCACCAGATGTTGAGGTTAAAGCGGATTTGGTGGCTCCGCGATAGAACAGCATGTGGATTTTCCATAGCGTAGACGTGCTCGTTCTTCGAATTTCTAACGCCACTTTGATTAAAATTCGACTCGTCAGTGAAGAGAATTCGTGAGAGAAACCCGTCGTCAGCCTCGTGTTCTGCGATCAGGCGTTGGCAAAACGCCAATCGTTGCGGCGGATCGCCTTCGTGTAGCTCTTGGACGGGCGTCCGATGATAAGGGTAGAGACCGGCGTCCCTTGTTATGCAGTTCACCGTGCTATGAGGGATCCCTAGATCACGCCCGACGTTGCGCGAAGACGTGCACGGATCTTCCTCGAATGAATCCAGCACATCATCCTCGAGGTCATTATCAATCATGGGACGCCCGCCGTTTTGTCCCGGATGAGGCATTACATTCCCTGTCTCTTGGAAACGCCTCACCGTATTCTCGATGACGCGCGCACTTGGCAATCGATCCCTTCCCGGAAAAAGCTCGGCGTAACGACGAGCTGCTGCAGCACCGTTGCCTTCAGCCCACACGTGACATTGCACCATGCAAACGTATTCTTCGCGGGTGTACAAAACCATGTTGAATTTTTTTTTACCGATCTGTCACTTCTCTTTCACACGACTGACGTAAAGAAAGTTGTTGAACCAAACAGGAGAGCGAAGAAAAACAATTGATACTGTTTTTCGTAGCTCTCCTGCTTGAACATTCGTTTGTTTTTTTTGGCAATTCTTTATTTGTATTTTTTAATGGCAATTCTCGGTAGAGTCGACGCTCGTGTAGGTCTTTTCGGTACTTTTGTCGAATAACTCTATAACCTTTACGTTCAGTTCGTCAACATCGACGTTTCTGGCAGATAGAATAGCACACTTCGCCACTTCTCTGAAACATCTCGTTCGTATCAATAGCCCGTACGTATCTTCTACTATATCTTTGTTCGTACCAGCTATGCAACATTCTGGAACCTCAAGGTTATGATCAGAATCACTTAATACTCCATCACCAACGTCGAGTAAGAATTTAGCAAATTCAATCTCGTTTGGCAACACCCTCATGTTCTGGCTTAACGAAAACTCGGTGTAATGTGTTCACAGTGTACTGCATTTGATGGACAGATTGACTGCTTCACTACGGGTGCCTCCTGTTTTTATTGGAAAAAGTTGCCGAAGGTCTCCTCCAAGTACAATAACCTTTCCGCTAAATGGTTTGTTATTATTCATTATGTCTTGCAATGTTCGGTTTACTACCTCGAGCGAGTAACGTGGAGCCATAGGTGCTTCGTCCCAGATGAAAATATCGACGTTCTTTAAATACTCACCTTGCTTCGATTGCTCCTTAATGCTCGACGTGGAATCTGCGTATAGAGGTACCGGTAGTCCAAAAGTTTTGTGAACCGTGTTACCTTAAGGAAGCAGTCTCGCTGCGATTCCTGTGAATGCCATGGCACTGACGCGTTTACCTCTACCTCGAACAAGATTTGATAAAGTCGTGTACGTGAAGGTCTTGCCAGATCCTCCTGGACCATCGATATAGAAACATGTTTTCTCGGCGTTGGCGTTGTCGATAGCGTTTAAAACGGTATTGACGATGTTTTTCTGGATATCATCGAGCTGTCCATATTGTTGAATGCCCATTCCGGCAAATTCATCAGGTAGGGTCTCAGTCTCATCCGGGTCTAAGTTGTCAACCTGTTCCATTCCTAGGAATTGAGATAGGCTCGAACCTTCCCTCTCGAGCATGCAGGCAATTTGATTATATGGTTTTCGTTGTGCCTGCTGCACCCCCATATGAATCGAGTAATCTTCCGACAGTTTGTTTTTGAGCTCTTCCCAAAGATCTTCCGGATGAATCGGTTAACAGTGGATCAAAATTCGAACGAACAGCCGTCGCAATAGACTAGGTATCATCCATTTAGCAGCTTCATCAATCGCTTTACGCCATTCGACGTCGTCTTCGATAAGGCCAAGAGCTAAGCACGTAGCGATAAAACTCTCACAAACTTGGCCATCCACGATTCTTAAGTCTTCGAAACTCTTGGCACCTTTTACATTGAGTAAAAGTACCCGAAGGTAAAACAATTCTGTCTGACTCGGACTTACCGAGTACATTCGTCCGATTACGTTATGTCTGCGCTGACGCTTTGTCCACTTGGAAACAGTTCATCCATTGTCGTTTACCTTTTTGTACACATAATGCAATGGAATGTCTGGATATACAAATTGTCTTGCGGATTCATCCCGAACATTCAACTCAAAGTAATCCATAAACATGGTTTCTCGACTTACGGCATTCCGTATCCGATCTTCATTCATATCCGTTGGAATGGTGATACTATGTTCGTTTGGTAAATGCACCGGAAGACGTATGACAGGGTGACTTTTTTCCTGCATCTTTTTGTCAAGAATTCACCAAACTGCTTCATTTGGCCCAACATATCGAGCTTCTATGTAATCCTTTATTTCGTCGTGAATAAGGTCCCGTTCTTCGCCGTTCGCATTTTTATTGTTTGTCACTTCAATAGCAGCTGCGTCATGTCCCTTATATGTATACAGGGTGTCCGAAAACCTCGTTCCGATCGGCAAAGGTCAGGTAGGTAACATTGCCCTGATTACGGGAAAAATAAGCAAAAAAATCCTACGGCAAAATTTAAGCTAGTTACAAGCGTTTTAGTTCCGCCAATCACAGAACAGCGAGGCGCGTCACAGCGACAGGACGCCTAACAATGGCGAACTTCACTACCGTTTGTTTTCTCAAATAAATTAAAATAAAATTCGGTCCCGATATATGACCGGCCCCATGAATGACCGGTTAGAAATTGCTAGACAAAAAGACGGTGCTGCAATTCCCGAGATGTACCACCTGCACGACGATGCCGATCTCGCGGTGAACAACTTTTCGTGGTCCAGGTGTTGTCTAACAAAGTTGACACGACACCTGGAAGACACGAGTACTACCTCGACGTCCCGACGACCACTGATGACGATGCCGGTAGTTTTCGGATCTAGGTATCATTTCACTTCCATCCTCGAGGACGATCCGACGACCTCAGGTGACGGCTTCGTAGTCTTCGAGGTCTAGGTGTGTCTTCACTTCGATCTCGACGTGCCGAAGTGCTACGTCTACGAGCCGACGACCTCAGGTGACGGCTTCGTAGTTTTCAAGGTCTAGGTGTGTTTTCACTTCGATGTCGACGTGCGGAATGGCTACGTCTACGAGCCGACGACCTCAGGTGACGGCTTCGTAGTTTTCAAGGTCTTGGTGTGTTTTCACTTCGATGTCCACGTGCCGAAGTGCTACGTCTACGAGCCGACGACCTCAGGTGACGGCTTCGTAGTTTTCGAGGTCTAGGTGTGTCTTCACTTCGATCTCGACGTGCCGAAGTACTACGTCTACGAGCCGACGACCTCAGGCTACGGCTTCGTAGTTTTCAAGGTCTAGGTGTGTTTTCACTTCGATGTCGACGTGCCGAAGTGCTACGTCTACGAGCCGACGACCTCAGGTGACGGCTTCATAGTTTTCGAGGTCTAGGTGTGTTTTCACTTCGATCTCGACGTGCCGAAGTGCTACGTCTACGACCCGACGACCTCAGGTGACAGCTTCGTAGTTTTCAAGGTCTAGGTGTCTTTTCTCTTCGATCTCGACGTGCCGAAGGGCTACGTCTACGAGCTGACGACCTCAGGTGACAGCTTCGTAGTTTTCAAGGTCTAGGTGTGTTTTCACTTCGATGTCGACGTGCCGAAGTGCTACGTCTACGAGCCGACGACCTCAGGTAACGGCTTCATAGTTTTCGAGGTCTAGGTGTCTTTTCTCATCGATCTTGATGTGCGAAAGGGCCACGTCTATGAGACGTCTATGAGAGTAAGGTAGGACGATTTTTTTCTGCGCAGGTTACTCTCACCTTACTCTCAGCAGGGGGAGAACAAGGTGAGAGTAAGGTGAGAGTAAGGTGAGAGTGAGGTGAGAGTGAGGTGAGAGTAAAGTGACAGCAGGGTGAGAGCAAGGTGGTAGCCGGGAGACACCCGTACCACATATTGCGCGTGCAAAAGCTGCAGCCACAGGACCACGCGGCGCGCCTGGAGTTTTGTGCGTGGATCACGAATCGTGTGGAGCAAGATCCCGATTTCGTGAACCGAATATTGTTCACCGACGAATCGTCGTTTGGCCGAACGGGTACATGGAATGTGCATAACTACCATCACTGAAAACGGTACTCGAGACACTAAAAATTAAATTCTATATGGGTTATGAGTCGTCGGCGAAGGCCTCCGACACCGAAAATTTCCGAGCAGGCATGAATTCTCGGTGCGAGAGCATTCTGTCATTTTCCCATACACGATTCCCATACACGAGTCTGTTCAAAATCCTAGCGAAGATTTCCGGTGCATTCAGTTGCGCGTTCGCTTTTCAACGTCAAAACGTACTGAAATCGCAAAAAATGATATTTCCTACAGTCTGTTTGAGTTCCACGACTAATGTTGCGAGGGAGAGCGTTTAATGGTTTTCCCATACACATGATTTTTCGCTTAATTCGCAGTAGCCACGGAATCCCGGAACTCTACGGTTTGAGTCGTCAGCGAGAGCCCCGTGACACCGAAAATTTCCGAGCTGACATGAGTGGCAACATTCGGTCATTTTCCCATACACGATTCCCATACACGAGTCAATTTGAATCCCTAGCGAAGATTTCCGGTGCATTCAGTTGCGCGTTCGCTTTTCAACGTCAAAACGTACTGAAATCACTAAAAATTAATTTCTATGGGTTATGAGTCGTCGGCGAGGGCCTCCGACATCGAAAATTTCCGAGCAGGCATGAATTTTCGGTGCGAGAGCATTCGGTCATTTTCCCATACACGATTCCCATACACGAGTCCGTTCAAATTCCTAGCGAAGATTTCCGGTGCATTCAGTTGCGCGTTCGTTTTTCAACGTCAAAGCGTACTTGAGACACTAAAAATGACATTTACGGTTTGAGTCGTCGGCGAGAGCCTCGTGACACCTAAAATTTCCGGAGCGAGAACATTTGGTCATTTTCCCAGACACGATTCCCATACACGAGTCCCTTCAAATCCCTGGCAAAGATTTCCGGTGCATTCAGTTGTATTTCATCGTACAAGCTGTTTCTTTGCTATATTCAGATTTAGTTTGTCAATTGTTCTCTATCGGGCAATTTCAGATTGTGTACACGATTCTATCATCCGTTCAAGTCAGCAATAGCGCGAGGCACGGTGTACTTTCTCCATCGGACGTCATCGTTTATATTTTTTTCGTTGTTATTGTGTTTCTTTCGTTTTCAAGTTCGTTCGTTTTCCCCTAATTTCGTGATGGCCGAACATTTTGTCGCTGGATGGTTCGGTTGGCCTCGAGATCCGGCTAATCCGGACGAAGAAGTTGGAGACGGATGGCGTGGTTGGCCTCAAGACGAAGCTCCGGGCCTCTGCATTCCGAAGCCGATTCAGTGGTAAGAGTTCCTCAACCCCTTCAACGGTATTGACCCCACTTGGCGTCATGCCTTTACCTATTATTTTCCGATTGGCTCGATTGATTTTCGTGAAATTTGGCACTCGGGGGTTTTAAGAGACGCTGACTACGAATCCGGATTCAACATTTAGAAACGAAAAATAATAAAAATGAAAATAAAAAATGTGTCATGTTTCCGATTACCCATAGATGGAGTTGTTCCCAAATTCGCGGACAAAACTGCCGGAGGACGAACTAACGTCCATTGTTGGAAGGTGGTCGGGAAACGGACGGGAATTGGTCCGCCGCCTCATGAAGGCTATTGTCGGGAAAAATAAATTGATCCATATGACCCCGAAAGGATCGGGAGACTACGAATCGATCCCATCCTACGTAGTCGAAGATGTCGACAGTGCGTGAAATCCATTTGTTTTGTAGGTTTGATAATGGGCGTTTTACGTGAGTAAAGCCGCTGTTTTCACACCTTATAACATAAAATTTGATACAACAATTGACGGATAATCTATTCTTCGGCTCATCTGATTGCAACACTCGCCTTCTGCTTGTGCTGCCAA
Source organism: Itoplectis maculator (assembly GCA_964034905.1). NCBI lineage: Eukaryota > Metazoa > Arthropoda > Insecta > Hymenoptera > Ichneumonidae > Itoplectis > Itoplectis maculator. The sequence goes on from OZ035871.1 coordinate 2,220,009, forward strand.
GTTACCCACGAAGAAAAGGTGTTCTGCTCTTGTATCGTGTTTTTCTTGTCTTGTATCGTGTTGTATTCCATTACTGAACGATTTACATACTTATTGTAGTTGTTATAAATTCGTACGATTATATTTCAGAATTCGTGAATGAAGTCGTTAGGGTGAAGATGACGCACAAGGAGTACATGAGAGTCCTTACTCTTATGTGCAACACCTTGAGGAATCCGAAGCCCTACAAGAAAGAAAATAATTAAGTTTTGATTTTTTTATTTCTGTCCATCAAATTGAAAACAGAAATAAAAATTGTAAAATGCGCTTTTTCACTAAAATCGATGTAATTTTTCTTTGGATGAATGGAGTCTACGTTTTCTTTGCGCGTGCGTAAGAAAACCCCTTAGCGACGACTCATAACCCGTAGAATTTAATTTTTAGCGTCTCCAGTACGTTTTGACGTTGAAAAGCAAACGCGCAACTGAGTTAATTAGTTTAGTTTTTAAGACACCCACGTGAATAAACGCACGGAAGTGCCTATTGAATTTGGCCTGTTTTCAACAAAAATACATTTGTACCTCTAAAATCTCGGTAAATTGTAACTTATCCAATTCTTTTTTTTTATTTTGTTTTTTTTTTCTTATTTTTTATGTTTTTTTTTTTATTTTTCTTATTTTTTATGTTTTTTTTTTATTTTTCTTATTTTTTTATTTTTTGTTATTTTTTATTTTTTTTTATTTTCCGATTTTTTGTTGTCAACGACGACGCAGCTCACTTTCACCCGATTTCGATGAATCACGCGTGGCATCCGGCATTCGAGGCAGTTTCGAGGCCTGACTTCCATGAGATGTTCAGGCAATTTAATGAGCGGTTTTTTAATAACAAAATAATAGGCTTTACGCTACGGTGGACGGCAAAGAACAAGGTGAAATTCGGTATGACCAACCTCGCCCGAAAAAAGATGGGTTACCACAACGTACGAAATGATTCATGCGTACTTATGTTCGTTACGCGTGCAGGAAAGAAAACATACTTCTAAGAAGAAGTCAAGTCATCGCTTGTTGGGTCGTCGTTTTTGAACGAGCTCGAAGCTGCCTCCACAAACTCGAGCGTGTTCCGCCATCCCGAAAAAATTATTTCCGGGACGGCGGTTCACCGTTCGTTTAACCAATTCAGGACATTTATTACACTTGAAAGTGTAATAAATGTCCTGAATTGGCTTCGTTTTGAGGCCGCGACGAGACTGGATCTTACAACGACCCAACCGTCGATTCGTTTGACTATGTGACCGAGGCTGTTTCTGGATCGAAATCGGGTGGAAGGGGGATGGCTATCGTCAAACCGACATTCCATCCCCGCTGCGTCGTCGTTGCATCTGGTTCGGGTACGGGGACCGTGGCCTTCCTCGCGCGCGTCTGCATGTTGAATGATGTGTTTCGGCGCTGCTGCACGATACTTATAGACCGGGCGCGGACCTTCGTACCCCCACTACTCGGCATTCTCCCACTACTCGGCGCTCTCCCTCTACTTAGCGCTCTCCTGCTACTCGGCACTCTCCCTCTACTCAGCGCTCTCCTACTACTCGGCGCTATCCCACTAATCGGCGCTCTCTACGCGCCGCGCACGGTCTCCTCAGTACAACGACCGACGAATATTTTATTATATTACTTTATTTGTTAACTTATTTAGTTCGTTAATTTTATTTACTTGTCAACTTAGTTTGTTTAATTACTCAATTTGTTTGTCAAGTTAATTTCTTCATATGTTTGTTAATTTAATTTCAGGTTTAACTTTACTTATTCACATGTTAACTGATTTTATTTGTAGACTCAATTTGTCTGCTCACTTTATCTGATTGTTAACTTAATTCCTTTGTTAAATTAATATACTTGTTGACTTATATTGTGTGTGAATACATTTTTTTCTTAACTTTATTTGTTCGTTAACGGAAATTCTTTGTTAGCTTGTTTTATTTGCGAGAATTCAAATGCTGCAATCTCCGAAGCTGTCAGAGCTAGACGATTTGAATTATGGGATTATATCATCTGTGGGAGATCGTCTCTCTAATGCGATCATTTCTACCGAGGTGGCTTGCGTAGTTTTCTTTATAGCGATTTTTAACCGATTTATCGTAGATGCCAGAATTCAAATGCTGCTATCTCCGAAGCTGTCAGAGCTAGACGATTTGAATTAAGGGATTATATCATCTGTGAGAGATCGTCGATCTATCGCGATCGTTTCTACCGAGGTGGCTTGCGAAGTTTTTTTTATATCGATTTTTAACCGATTTATCGTAGATGCCAGAATTCAAATGCTGCTATCTCCGAAGCTGTCAGAGCTGGACGATTTGAATTAAGGGATTATATCATTTGTGAGAGATCGTCGATCTATCGTGATCGTTTCTACCGAGGTGGCTTGCGTAGTTTTTTTTATATCGATTTTTAACCGATTTATCGTAGATGCCAGAATTCAAATGCTGCTATCTCCGAAGCTGTTAGAGCTAGACGATTTGAATTAAGGGATTATATCATCTGTGGGAGATCGTCTCTCTAATGCGCTCATTTTTACCGAGGTGGCTTGCGTAGTTTTCTTTATATCGATTTTTAACTGATTTATCGTAGATGCCAGAATTCAAATGCTGCTATCTCCGAAGCTGTCAGAGCTAGACGATTTGAATTAAGGGATTATATCATCTGTGAGAGATCGTCGATCTATCGTGATCGTTTCTACCGAGGTGGCTTGCGTAGTTTTTTTTATATCGATTTTTAACCGATTTATCGTAGATGCCAGAATTCAAATGCTGCTATCTCCGAAGCTGTTAGAGCTAGACGATTTGAATTAAGGGATTATATCATCTGTGGGAGATCGTCTCTCTAATGCGATCATTTTTACCGAGGTGGCTTGCGTAGTTTTCTTTATATCGATTTTTGACTGATTTATCGTAGATGCCAGAATTCAAATGCTGCTATCTCTGAAGCTGTCAGAGCTAGACGATTTGAATTAAGGGATTATATCATCTGTGAGAGATCGTCGATCTATCGCGATCGTTTCCACCGAGGTGGCTTGCGTAGTTTCTTTATATCGATTTTTAACTGATTTATCGTAGATGCCAGAATCCAAATGCTGCTATCTCCGAAGCTGTCAGAGCTAGACGATTTGAATTAAGGGATTATATCATCTGTGGGAGATCGTCTCTCTAATGCTATCATTTCTACCGAGGTGGCTTGCGTAGTTTTCTTTATATCGATTTTTAACCGATTTATCGTAGATGCCAGAATTCAAATGCTGCTATCTCCGAAGCTGTCAGAGCTAGACGATTTGAATTAAGGGATTATATCATCTGTGAGAGATCGTCGATCTATCGCGATCGTTTCTACCGAGGTGGCTTGCGTAGTTTTTTTTATATCGATTTTTAACCGATTTATCGTAGATGCCAGAATTCAAATGATGCTATCTCCGAAGCTGTCAGAGCTGGATGATTTGAATTAAGGGATTATATCATCTGTGAGAGATCGTCGATCTATCGTGATCGTTTCTACCGAGGTGGCTTGCGTAGTTTTTTTTATATCGATTTTTAACCGATTTATCGTAGATGCCAGAATTCAAATGCTGCTATCTCCGAAGCTGTTAGAGCTAGACGATTTGAATTAAGGGATTATATCATCTGTGGGAGATCGTCTCTCTAATGCGCTCATTTTTACCGAGGTGGCTTGCGTAGTTTTCTTTATATCGATTTTTGACTGATTTATCGTAGATGCCAGAATTCAAATGCTGCTATCTCTGAAGCTGTCAGAGCTAGACGATTTGAATTAAGGGATTATATCATCTGTGAGAGATCGTCTCTCTAATGCGCTCATTTTTACCGAGGTGGCTTGCGTAGTTTTCTTTATATCGATTTTTGACTGATTTATCGTAGATGCCAGAATTCAAATGCTGCTATCTCTGAAGCTGTCAGAGCTAGACGATTTGAATTAAGGGATTATATCATCTGTGAGAGATCGTCTCTCTAATGCGATCATTTTTACCGAGGTGGCTTGCGTAGTTTTCTTTATATCGATTTTTGACTGATTTATCGTAGATGCCAGAATTCAAATGCTGCTATCTCTGAAGCTGTCAGAGCTAGACGATTTGAATTAAGGGATTATATCATCTGTGAGAGATCGTCGATCTATCGCGATCGTTTCCACCGAGGTGGCTTGCGTAGTTCTTTTTATATCGATTTTTAACCGATTTATCGTAGATGCCAGAATTCAAATGCTGCTATCTCCGAAGCTGTCGGAGCTAGGCAATTCGAACTCTTACCCCTCACAACACCGAATGGAAGGTCATACGTAGTTACCATATGAGACTCTAAAAGTGCCCTAGTCTTATGATCAGTCTAACTTTTACGGGCATAATGCCGACGATTAGCATCCTACAAAGATTGCTTTTTTGGACATCATAAGCGTGAAAATGGAAACCCAAATGGGGACTTTACTGCACTAAATGGTCACAAATGGACGCTTTCGTGTTGCCAGGGTACAGTCTGAGACCGCCCGCCAACCGCGAACTGCTCTCACCTTCCTATCACCTTGTTCTCCCCCTGCTCTCACCTTGCTATCACCTATCACGGACCGAATGTTCTCGCTCCGAAAATTCATGCCTGCTCGGAAATTTTCGGTGTCGGAGGCCCTCGCCTACGACTCATAACCCGTAGAATGTAATTTTTAGTGTCTCCAGTACGTTTTGACGTTGAAAAGCAAACGCGCAACTGAATGCACCGGAAATCTTCGCTAGGGATTCAAATTGACTCGTGTATGGGAATCGTGTATGGGAAAATGACCGAATGCTCTCGCACCGCGCACTTGGGAATCGACCCCTTCCCGGAAAAAGCCCGGCGTAACGTCGAGCTGCTGCAGCACCGTTGCCATTGGCCCACGCGTGACAATGCACCATACAAACGTATTTTTCGCGGGTGTACAAAACGTGTACGTGAACGTTTTTTTGTAACCGTTCTCACACGTTTCTTGCAGAAAGAAAGCAAGTTGTTGATAAATACAAGTGTCGAAATAGGAGAGCGAAGCAAAGCGATATTTTGTTTTTCTTCTTCATGATTTCCGTGCCGCTTATATCATGAAAAAAAAAAAAAAAAAACAAAATATGTCGCTTTCCTTCGCTCTTCTGTTTGACCATTTGTTTTATCAACAACTTTCTTTTTTTCTGTCAGTCGTATGCAAGAAACGTGTGAGAACGGTTACAAAAAAAGGTTAAATATGGTTTTGTACACCCGCGACGAGTACGTTTGTATGGTACAGTGTTACGCGTGGGCCGATGGCAACGGTGCTGCAGCAGCACGGCGTTACGCCGAGCTGTTCCCGGGAAGAATTCGCTATCCAAGTGCGCGTGTTATAGAAAACACCGTGAGGCGTTTTCAGGAGACAGGGGACGCCATGCCCCATCCAGGCCGAAACGGCGGGCGCCCTATGCTGGACAATGACCTCGAACAAGATGTGCTCGATGCGTTTGAAGAAGACCCGTGCACATCTTCGCGCAACGTCGGCCACGACCTGAACATTCCGCACAGCACGGTAAACCGGATAACGAGGGACGCCGGGCTCTACCCCTACCATAGGACGCCCGTCCAAGAGCTGCACGGAGGCGACCCTGAACAACGTTTGGCGTTTTGCCGTCGGTTAATAGAGGCTCACGAGGCAGACGCCGGATTCCTATCGCGAATACTTTTTACCGATGAGTCTAACTTCAATCAAAGTGGTGTTAGAAACTGTAAAAACGAGCACGTCTACGCCTTGGAAAATCCGCACGCTGTTCGCTCGCGGAGTCACCAAATCCGCTTCAATCTAAACATTTGGTGCGGGATTATCGGAACGCATGTTGTAAGTATTTTTTTATATCTGTCCGTGCGAGATATTTTTTCTCATCTCGTGTGATTGCAACACTCGCCTTTGGCTCCTGCTGCAAACTCACCCTCGTGAGAAAAAGTTTCATCGCACTCGTATCGTAATAAACTACTTTGTATAGTATTCGCGTGTGTTCTCGTCCGCTTCGATAAGGAAATAGTGACCGCAATCCACTACCTAATTTTCTACGCTGTTACAGACCCGAGCTTTCGAACTGCCGATGAGGCTGAATAGTCAGCGCTATTTGCGGTTTCTTCGCGACGAAGTGCCGGAGATTCTGGAAGGCGTGCCGGTTGACGTACGCCAATATCCGATGGTCCGAGAATATCTCAATGAAACATTCCCTGAAAGGTGGATTGGCCGGGGAGGGACCGTGCCGTGGCCTGCTCGATCGCCCGACTTGAACCCTCTTGATTTTTTTTTATGGGGGCACGTTAAATCCCATGTTTATGGTCGCGCCCGACCGGTGGACGAAATCGAGCTACGTGCGCGAATCGATGCGGCACTGGAGCTCGTGACGGACGAAATGCTAGCACGAGTGCAGGAAAATCTTGTCGTCCGATTGCGAAAGTGCATCGAAATCGGCGGCGGCCATTTCGAGCACCTTTTGCACTAGGTGTAGCCAACAGCGGATCCCGGCAGTCTCACACTCTGCTCACCCATGAGGAGACCGGCGTGCGGACGATCCTCGTCGTCTGTCCGCTCAGCACGGTTCTCAACTGGGCGAATGAGTTCAAAGGCTGGCTCCAGGGTCTCGACGACGGTGACGACATCAAGGTCTACGAAATGATGAAGATGAAGAAGAACTTCAAGCGGAAATTTTAGCTCGCCCGCTGGCAAGAGACTGGCGGCGTAATGATCGTTGGCTACGAGACGTTCCTGAAGCTGATCGACGACGAAACGCAGAAGAGCGAGGAACTCGAGTCTCTCGACGATCACAAGGGCAGCTGGTCCCTAAGCCTGTTCGACGCCAGTTGGAATCCCTCCCACGACGTTCAGAGCATAATCCGCATCTACAGATTCGGTCAGAAGGAAGGAAAATATCTACAATCGTCAGATGACGAAACTATTGCTGTCGTGTCGTGTCGTTGACGAGCATCAGATCGAACGACACTACAGCAACAACGCGCTCGCGGAACTCTATCAGCTGGAGTTGCCGAGTGACGAGGACAAGACGCTGTACTTACAAACTCCTGTATAATACTTAAGATCTTTTATGTTAAGAATAGTTATCTTTGTGTTCTTTAGTTATTAATGTGGATAAGAATTTCTTTTTTTTTTTTCGTTGGTCCTGAAATTCGGACGTCCAGAGAAGAGAAGCGCGAAGAAAAAAAATGGTATATGTATTGTCTATTGGTCATCGCGTAAGAGACAAAACATTTAGTTTTCTTTCCGCTTGTACAAGCTACTTGTCTTAGCTTGGCTAAATACGTAGGTTCCCGGCTTGTAAACGTGGTTAGCGCCTCGACGCGAGTAGCGATGATAATAAATTAAAGAAACCCGTCTGAAGTTACAACTTTCTATATATTTTTTCTATTCTATTTTTTTTCTCACTATCGTCTACGTTATTTAGATTCCGGAATCCACGTTATTCGGCAGAGCTTTTCTCCATCCGCCTCGCAACAGAGTCCGAGCAGCAAGCAACGGCAGCGGGCGGCGAGCAGCGGCAGCGGGCAGCGGGCGGCGAGCAGCGGGCAGCCGGTAGCGAGCAGCGGGCAGCCGGTAGCGAGCAGCGGGCAGCCGGTAGCGAGCAGCGGGCAGCCGGTAGCGGCAGCGACAGCGAGATCTCGCTCGACTCCGCTGTCCGTGAGGCTGGAATTTTTGGACTTCTCCCAACGTTCGAGATCAGCGAGGAAGAAATTTGGTCGACGAAGAAGCGACAGGCGAAGCAGAACGCGATGTCGTCGGAGCGCAAGAGCAACGATTACTCGTTAGACTTCAGCTCTGGAAAGTTCTGTCTCTTCCCGAATAAACCCAACAAGCTTGTCGTCGACTACGTCGAATACAATATCGGCGTTATTTATTTCACCTTGCTCTCACCCTGCTGTCACCTTACTCTCACCTTACTCTCACCTTGCTCTCACCTTACTCCCACCTTACTCTCACCTTGTTCTCCCCCTGCTGAGAGTAAGGTGAGAGTAACCTGCGCAGAAAAAAAATCGTGTCACCTTTCTCTTATAGACGTCTCATAGACGTGGCCTTTTCGCACGTCGAGATCAAAGTGAAAACACACCTAGACCTCGAAAACTACGAAGCCGTCACCTGAGGTCGTCAGCTCGTAGACGTAGCACTTCGGCACGTCGAGATCGCGCCACTGAATGCACCGGAAATCTTCGCTAGGGATTCAAATTGACTCGTGTATGGGAATCGTGTATGGGAAAATGTCAGAATGCTCTCGCACCGAGAATTCATGCCTGCTCGGAAATTTTCGGTGTCGGAGGCCCTCGCCTACGACTCAAAACCCGTAGAATTTAATTTTTAGTGTCTCCAGTACGTTTTGACGTTGAAAAGCGAACGCGCTACTGAATGCACCGGAAATCTTCGCTAGGGATTTGCACGGACTCGTGTGTGGGAATCGTGTATGGGAAAATGACCGAATGTTGCCACTCATGTCAGCTCGGAAATTTTCGGTGTCACGGGGCTCTCGCTGACGACTCAAACCGCAGAGTTCCGGGATTCCGTGGCTACTGCGAATTAAGCGAAAAATCATGTGTATGGGAAAACCATTAAACGCTCTCCCTCGCAACATTAGTCGTGGAACTCAAACAGACTGTAGGAAATGTCATTTTTAGTGATTTCAGTACGTTTTGACGTTGAAAAGCGAACGCGCAACTGAATGCACCGGAAATCTTCGCTAGGAATTTGAACGGACTCGTGTATGGGAATCGTGTATGGGAAAATGACCGAATGCTCTCGCACCGAAAATTCATGCCTGCTCGGAAATTTTCGGTGTCGGAGGCCCTCACCGACGAATCATAACCCATAGAAATTAATTTTTAGTGATTTCAGTACGTTTTGACGTTGAAAAGCGAACGCGCAACTGAATGCACCGGAAATCTTCGCTAGGGATTCAAATTGACTCGTGTATGGGAATCGTGTATGGGAAAATGACCGAATGTTGCCACTCATGTCAGCTCGGAAATTTTCGGTGTCACGGGGCTCTCGCTGACGACTCAAACCGTAGAGTTACGGGATTCCGTGGCTACTGCGAATTAAGCGAAAAATCATGTGTATGGGAAAACCATTAAACGCTCTCCCTCGCAACATTAGTCGTGGAACTCAAACAGACTGTAGGAAATATCATTTTTAGTGATTTCAGTACGTTTTGACGTTGAAAAGCGAACGCGCAACTGAACGCACCGGAAATCTTCGCTAGGAATTTGAACGGACTCGTGTATGGGAATCGTGTATGGGAAAATGACCGAATGCTCTCGCACCGAGAATTCATGCCTGCTCGGAAATTTTCGGTGTCGGAGGCCTTCGCCGACGACTCATAACCCATATAGAATTTAATTTTTAGTGTCTCGAGTACCGTTTTCAGTGATGGTAGTTATGCACATTCCATGTACCCGTTCGGCCAAACGACGATTCGTCGGTGAACAATATTCGGTTCACGAAATCGGGATCTTGCTCCACACGATTCGTGATCCACGCACAAAACTCCAGGCGCGCCGCGTGGTCCTGTGGCTGCAGCTTTTGCACGCGCAATATGTGGTACGGGTGTCTCCCGGCTACCACCTTGCTCTCACCCTGCTGTCACTTTACTCTCACCTTACTCTCACCTTGTTCTCCCCCTGCTGAGAGTAAGGTGAGAGTAACCTGCGCAGAAAAAAATCGTCGTACCTTACTCTCATAGACGTCTCATAGACGTGGCCCTTTCGCACAACAAGATCGATGAGAAAAGACACCTAGACCTCGAAAACTATGAAGCCGTTACCTGAGGTCGTCGGCTCGTAGACGTAGCACTTCGGCACGTCGACATCGAAGTGAAAACACACCTAGACCTTGAAAACTACGAAGCCGTCACCTGAGGTCGTCGGCTCGTAGACGTAGCCCTTCGGCACGTCGAGATCGAAGAGAAAAGACACCTAGACCTTGAAAACTACGAAGCTGTCACCTGAGGTCGTCGGGTCGTAGACGTAGCACTTCGGCACGTCGACATCGAAGTGAAAACACACCTAGACCTTGAAAACTACGAAGCCGTAGCCTGAGGTCGTCGGCTCGTAGACGTAGCACTTCGGCACGTCGACATCGAAGTGAAAACACACGTAGACCTTGAAAACTACGAAGCCGTCACCTAAGGTCGTCGGCTCGTAGACGTAGTACTTCGGCACGTCGAGATCGAAGTGAAGACACACCTAGACCTCGAAAACTACGAAGCCATCACCTGAGGTCGTCGGCTCGTAGACGTAGCACTTCGGCACGTCGAGATCGAAGTGAAGACACACCTAGACCTCGAAGACTACGAAGCCGTCACCTGAGGTCGTCGGATCGTCCTCGAGGATGGAAGTGAAATGATACCTAGATCCGAAAACTACCGGCATCGTCATCAGTGGTCGTCGGGACGTCGAGGTAGTACTCGTGTCTTCCAGGTGTCGTGTCAACTTTGTTAGACAACACCTGGACCACGAAAAGTTGTTCACCGCGAGATCGGCATCGTCGTGCAGGTGGTACATCTCGGGAATTGCAGCACCGTCTTTTTGTCTAGCAATTTCTAACCGGTCATTCATGGGGCCGGTCATATATCGGGACCGAATTTTATTTTAATTTATTTGAGAAAACAAACGGTAGTGAAGTTCGCCATTGTTAGGCGTCCTGTCGCTGTGACGCGCCTCGCTGTTCTGTGATTGGCGGAACTAAAACGCTTGTAACTAGCTTAAATTTTGCCGTAGGATTTTTTTGCTTATTTTTCCCGTAATCAGGGCAATGTTACCTACCTGACCTTTGCCGATCGGAACGAGGTTTTCGGACACCTTGTATGTACTTGTATAAGTATTTTGGAGCATTTATACTTGTTACGACTTCCACATTAAGTTAAACATGAGAGTCGGACTGTATGGGACAACCCATCGATTGTCTACAGTGTGTCCTCTTTGACGCTCGTACAGAACTCTCGTGTCCCATCGACGATAAGTCGGGTAGGTATCTACATCGACAATTTTTTGCTTACAAAAAGGTTTCGGAAGTGTTTTGAACATTTTCCATTAATCTCGCACCAAACCCCGCAAAGTCCGTGAATCATATTACGTAACACTATACGATGCAATTCGGGATGCAATTGTAGGTCGGGGATTTCTGCACAGATGAATCTGTCTACTATTTCGGGTGTTGTCAGTTTGTGTTTTAGCGTCACCAGTAGATGAATGTGTAACAAATAATAAGATTTGACTAGCACGGTTACGCACATAAGATTTGACTAGCGCGGTTACGCACATAAGATTTGACTAGCGCGGTTACGCGCATATGATTTGACTAGCGCGGTTACGCGCATGCGCGAGGCGCGTTCGGGTGGTTCCGGCACGCGAGCCGAGAGGAGCCGAAGCGAGTACGAGCGAACACGAGTGAGCACGGGAGGGAGTCGTCCTCGACGTGCGAGCAAGAGAGGTCGTCGCCTCGTGGAGCCTCGTAGCAATGGTCGTCGCCATTAATAGAGAAGACTGATTAAGATAAGATTAGTGATTAAACATAAATCCATAAACGGTGGTATGCGATCGAAATAATAATTATTTAATATACATCGATTCGAGCAAGCCCGCTTGATAAAAAAGAAATATAAATAAAGTAATTAACGGTTCTGCACATAAGTCTCTCCGACCACGTGTTTCTCTCTCTGCCCAATCCCTAAACATCGGCCCAAACATTAACATGCTTATAGATTGTATAAATGTACGCGTTTGTTTCACCAAAGAAATTCTGGCGCGTTATCACTTCGATTAATTGTTTCTTTTTCATATCAAAGACACGTGCCTTAAGATCTGGGCGATCTGACGGTTGTTGACCTGGAAGCAAATTTTCACGGATCTCACGCCAATTCGGATTGCACGTCATTATGATGAAAAGATCTGGCTTGCCGAACTTTCTAACTATTGCCATTGCATCTTGATAATGCTGCATCATATTTCTTGGCGACCCAGTAAAGCTTGAGGGTAATATGACAATTCTTCCGATTCGTGCATCCGCATCGATCGCTGTAGCGTTTAAGTAATCTATCAATCCAGCGTATGTTTCTGCGCGTATCGTTGCTTGCTGGGCCTTTATGAATTCTATTCGGTCCCGTTCAACCTTTACGTACTGATCAACAACCCATTGTTGGAAGAGACGTCGTCTAAGAGACGTCGCCTAAAAGGATAACATTTCCCGGATCATTGGAGCTTGTTGCCATTCGATGCCTCACATACGCCTCTCTAGACACTCGCTTTGAATGGTTGCCTGCTTGTCTTAAATCCCGATGCCAGCCCTGAGTACCAAAGGGATAATACAATGGATATACCCAAGGTTCGACATTGGGATCCATAGTACTTACTTGTTGTAGCTTTCTCGTATTTTTATTACATATTGTGACATACGATTCTGGAATTTCGCCATCAGCGGTAGTAGAAAATACAGCAGCAACTTCATTACTTCATTGGAAGTTAAATCGGCGGCGATCCATTCCGGGTTTCAACGTAAATAGTAATTGTAACTCGCCAGGAGGCGGCCCGTAGTCAGGTTGGTTCATTTGTTGCTGCTAGCTCGTAACTCTTCGCTAATCATTTGATAAAATTGAGCAAAGACATTATTTTCGCGCACAATTCGATCAATTGCTCCAAGAAGTTCTCGATCGAGAGTTGTGTTTCGACGTTGCAATGAATTTATAGCCTCGTTCGAATCAACTATGAAGAGCTGACCGTAGCTTGGCAGCTCGTTGGAAGCTGGATATAATGCCGTGTTTATTTGGTAATAAATTTGACCCTGTATCTTGAAGCACAATGGCCCGGGACGAAGTCCTTTAAAGTTAATCAAGTTGGCGTTTAAGGAAGCAAATGAAAAAGAAGAGTTGTAGTTTTGAATACGCTCGAAAAAGTCATTCGTCTTTTCATGCGTTCCTGCGAATAATGATCCCAATTCTTCTGGCATGAGTGGCAGCGGTTCTAGGTGAACTTTGCCGTGACTACAGCAAACATGAAATGAATCTCGCATGGTGGATACTTTTTCGGACTCGAAATGTACAGCATTACAATGTGTACAGATTGCAGTCATGGCGCCTCCGTAATGTTCATGAATATTCTCGATCGGATCAACATGATATCGGTTTCTTTCCTCCAGACGTCTTTCTTGAAAGAATTGTTGCAGTTCTGCATTCGTTAGTGGTTGTTCATTATCACGAACACATGGCATCACTTCAGGCTTGAAAGCTACAGCCACTATGTTTTCCGTTTGTAATTCAATGTCGATTCCGTTACGTTGTACATCCATTATTGGTACTTCTTCCGATTGATTTTCAGTGTGGTGGGTAGCTTGACTACACTGAGGATTCTCTGTGGCCGTTCTCGATTTATGACGACGACGCTGATTTTCGGCATTTCTATCTTTCCTGGCACGTTGGAATTCTTTTTCTTCCTCAGCGGTCCGATTTTGTTTTCGACGACCCATGGTGTCCCACGTATGGATATTACAATTTTTCAAGTAAAAACTCAAAAATGAATTTCAAAAATCGTTATACCCAGCTGGAGTATCGATTGACAAATTTTACTACGTCCAGTGATAAAATTACCCACCTTTCGACGATAAACACGGAAAGGAATCACCCGAAATCTTCTGTAATACGGCTGTTCGCGACACAACGCGATTTGAAACGTAGCGGGGAAACCTCACGTTACGTTTTTCTTCCGTCATCAACCATCATTATCATAGATATCGTAATCACCGTATTCAGTAGCAATCGAAATCGTAACCACTACGTAGAAATCAAAACAACACTCTTTTTCTCCTCATCACCATCAACATCATCGAATAATTATCCCTGGCCTCGATGGAATCTGAAATAGAAATAGCTATCGTCTAAGATCCATTTTTAGGCACTGACGTTTTCCAAAAACGCACAGAAGTTCCGATTAAATTTGGTTTATTTTCGAATACATTAATGCGTTTTGGCTAAAATCAACACAAGTGCAAGAAACACGACATCCGTGCTAGGTGTCCCACGGGCAATCCGCTGAGTTACACCGCTTCACGGCAGGTTGCCAAATAGTTCTCGGCAGAAAACAAAAAGGCGTTCCCAAATTTTTCACGCCAGTTTCGTAGAGAATATTAGGGTAACCTCGAGTTGTTTCACTCACAATCAGGCATCAAATAAATACCGCCCACGAGCGCGATCGCGTCGAGTTATTCATTGAATTTTATCGAACTTTATTGAATTTTATCAAACTTCATTTCATTGAACTTTATCATTAAGTGATCTTTCCAGTGTAAAAAAATTGATTTTTTTTTCTCTTATCCATTAGTACATACGGTCAAAAACATCCTCTCCAATTTTTGAAGCGAAATTCGAAATATTTCGCTGGCAATAGCCATTCTTAGCGAAAAGGATTCAGAGCGAAAAGGAAAAAGGATTGGCGATCGTTCTCATAGCGCGATAGCCAATCGCATACTAATTAATAATCCTTTGGGTTTTTTCCACATCAAATGTACGACCCCTAAGATGTCCAGCATCGGGCTACCTTGATTATCGACAATATTTTCAACAATTAAGCAAATTATTCAAACAATAAAAATCGTGTTATAAAAAATAATTTTGTTGTTTATGATTACCTTAACATGTCATCAAAATTTCAGATTGATCGGCGTATAGTAAACGTCCGAAAAAAATCGTGAAAATAGGCTATTTTTCGGGCCGTCACACTGGAAACATCCCTTAGGGGATGCTGGAGTAGATTTTTTTATCGACTGGTCGGTAAAACAGTAGGTTTTCGTACTTTACAGAATTCGTCGTTATTGTATTACAAATATGTCTGAAATTGCATCGGCGTCCACTCTCGTTTTTCGTATGGTATTTCTAGAATAGTACTTTGTGATACAAGGGCGAGAAAGCGACCGTTACGCGCGGAGGTTAGGAAGCGGCGCACTCGCCAAATCGAGTGCTACAACGACACGAGGCGAAGCCGAGTGTTGTTTGTAGCACGAGAGGAGTATAAATAATATTCAGAAAAATAAAAAATAAACATTTTCATAACAAAAAATAATTAAGTTGCCGGGTTATTTGTTGCCCTATTATTTATTTCAGTAATTTTTTAATAACATTTTACAATTATTATTGAGCCAAAATAATCTTCTCAGCACCTTCCATATGCTTGATTTTTTCAGAATTTTATCTCATCGTCATAAACAAAACGAAACACAATAAATGTTGGTATTTAGTATGGACGGGGTGGAGTTTTGCCACTCGAGGCACCTTATCGCCTTACTCCGTCTTTTGACGCTGTAAAACATAAAAAAGCAAAATTAACACCAATAGTAACACATTCTACGTTAAAACAGATATGACGTTATTTATAGTATGTACTGTAACGGAACGATGCCCCCCCCACCTACGAATCCGCGCGTAACCGAATTCGTGCGTCTAGCGAGCCAACGTACGTCACTAAGCCGCCGCACACGCGCCGGTCCTTCCCCCACCTGAGCGGCAACCAGAAGTCCGCTATATAAGCCGGCGGATTTCGGCACTTGATACCTATTCTTCCACCCATCCTCGAACCAAAAGGTTGCTCCAAGAGCCCGTTACTTTAAGTTTGGCCGCAACATTATGTTGCCCCCACTATCGCAGTCTCCCGGTGCCTTGACATCGTGTCAACCCGCCGGCAGCAAATTATTAATTTCGTGGCCGCAACATTGCGTTGCCCCCACCTTCGCAGCCTCCCGAAGCCTTGACATTGTGTCAACCCACCGGCAGCAAAATCATTTTTTTTCCCGTGGCCGTGACATTGTGTCACCCCCACCACTGCAGTCTCCCGGTGGCTTGACATAGCGTCAACCCACCGGCAGCAAAATACTCCTCTCGTGGCCGCGGCATCGTGCCGCCCCCACCACCCGCAGTCTCCCGGTGCCTCGACATCGCGTCGACCCACCGGCAGCAAGAAATTATCAAAGGTAAAACTCCTCCCTCTCCACCACTTTCCTTCCCTCTACGGCCTCGGCATCGCGCTGACCCCGCAGAGGTATGAAAAACATAAAGTCCGGAAAATCCGAGTGGTGGGCCTCGATATCGCATCGACCCCCACCCCTCTTACACGCACGACGAAAAACAACGAGAAGCGTCGCAACATTAACGCACCGCAACTCTGCCCGCGCCTCCGCTCCGAAAGAGCGAGCGCGCCGTAGTTATTCGCTCGCCCTGAGCTCGAACGCGCGGCTAATCACTTCGTGGGAACCTCCGAAAAATTCCGCGAAATAAACCTCAACATCAGGTGGTTGCGACTCCACCTGCAAGCCCTGACCTGCGACAACCGCGTAAATAAACAAACTCGCGCATGTGCGCGAGTCCGAGACCGCGCTAGAGCCCGCAACGGGGAGTCGCGGAGACGGGGGGATGGGCGCAGCGGGCCAGAGGAAGAAAAAAATATAAACACGCGCGCTGGATACGCGCGGAGCTCACCAACGGTACACAAGCACACGTCGGTATATCGCTCTCGTTCTCCCTCGCACTCACGTGCTATCCACGCCGCGCTATGCCAGCTCGAAAGAAAACAGCTGTTCGCGTAATTCCCGAAATGTAGCTACGCCACGGCGCGAACAATTAATCTAGGCCTTGAGCAGAGCAAGCTCCATGTGGGACCACCCGAGCCCCATATGACCTTAGAGTCTCTACAATTCGATCCTCTTTACATTTGTTTAAACAATCAGATTCAATTCAAAGCTAACAATTTCCACCGCATCAGACAAGACGAATCGCGTCACTCAGAGTAACTTAATAACAAAATTTCACGCAATAAAGTATCACCACGACCTATGATGAGACATAATTCTACCAAAAACATCCTTCCTGGGGAACGGAATTATTCTGAGGTCAATTTTTAATTAAATAAAACCCTCAGGTCCAGAATTTGAACCTTACGCGCGTGCTATATCGCCCGCGTCCCCAGATCGGGAAATTGCGCACCCCCGCCTCCCGGAGGGAGTCCCGAAAACGTTTCATTGGCGCTCGAACAGGGACCTGAGGAAAATCGTCATCACATCAGGCAGAGCGAAATTTCCGAACATGCCGGACAATTCCGCGCAAGACGCGACCGTCGTGGATCTCTCCGCGTCGATGATCGCAAACGCGCCCGCAACCCCCACGATAACGACGGTCACAACAACCACTACCGCGCCGGCGACGACGAGCTACCAAATTATGTTTAACTCGCCGCCCCCGGGGCACGGAGGAATAATGCCCCGTCCGCACTACACAAACACGGCGCGCAACGACCCAATCAACACGCGACGCCAGCCCGGATATAATCAGCCGCAACAACGAAGACAAGGAGGGACTTCGTTTCTCGACCCGAATACACTGTTGGAGGAACTGCGCGAAATGCGAATATCCGACCACGAAGCATACGACCATCGATTGGGAAATCTCAATGTTCACACAAAGGCTGGACACGATGCAAGGACACCTAGAGACGTCACTAGGCAGTATGCAACAGCAGCTGCAGTTATTGACGCAAACGCTCTCCCAAGTCACCGGTCGGGATCACACCGGTCGTGAAGAAGTCCCCGGTGGAGCGATAAACCCGGGAGAAGTCGCGAATTCCTCGCCTCGGGTGAATAATCAAATTCAAAATGACCAAGTGCGATATCAAGACTCGTACGCAAATAATTTCTCGGTAGGAACGGAGTCAAAGCTGTGGGGAGCGCCGCGATTAACTGCCCCCACATTCAGAGGAACGGCCGGCGATCGCCCCATGCGTTTCTTGAACGAAATGCAACGATATCTCGCAGCTCTAGGTCCGCGCTACGACTTCCACGATCTCACGGAGCAGTGTCTCACTGGCCTCGCTCGCGACTGGTGGATAATCGTCGAACCGCTCGTAAATACCTGGCGCGACTTTGTGCGGGAGTTCACACGCCGATTTTGGAATGACGAGGCCCAAGACCGTGTCTACGAAAATCTTCGACACGGCTACTGGCGTTACTCCCCGCAGCAATCGCGTGTCGCGTACGCGCTGAGCATAATAGGCTCAGCACGAGAACTGCGTCCTCCACCGACAGATAGGCAGATCATTCAGCGGCTCGCTGGCCACTTTACCGAGGACATAAGGAGCGCGGTGATCGCACGTGGAATCCAGGATATCCCTCTATTTATGGTTATCCTGGAGAGGTTCGACAGAGCCGGCCAGTTGAACTCGGCGCGTCGTCGACCGGAAAATCCCGCGGGGATCACGGATTCCCGCGGTCAGGGGGACAGGGGGACTCGCCAGGAAAATCCTTCCACTCGGGAAGATCGCCCCGCTACCGAAAATACAACGCGCCGCGAAACCAGCCCGCCCACGCGCCAAGATGCGCGCACGGCAGCACCAGGCCCCGGATTTAGGAACGGAGGAAGCCGCGACGCGGGACCTCGCCGCGACAACGGACAAACGCACCGAATGCTCGCCATCGCCTCGGAGGAAAGCAACGAAGAAACGAACAATGCGCCCGCCACAATCGCTGAGGAATCGGGAAACGAGGAAGCGTCACCTCCCGCAACGTCTCAGTGAGCGAGGTGACGCTAGGCTACGACAACGACTTGCGCGAATATCTGCTCGACTCGCGAGGCGCGACGCTTCGTACGCCACCCAAATGCCCGCTTCTCGACGTCCGTGTACAGGGAAATCCGCTTCGAGCCCTAATAGACACGGGTAGCGAGATTAGCGCGATCTCCGAAAAATTATTCGAAGCGTCTAAGGACTCGCTCGCGAAGTGCCCCATACTACCACTCACGGGAGTGACGGTCACGGGAGCAATGAAGGGGAAAGCAAGCAAAGTCCAGAAACAAGTTTTCGCTGAGATCGAACTCGAGAACACGCAAGAGAACACGACACTCCTCGTGATCCCCGATCTGCGTGAAGACTGCATTCTGGGAATCGACTTCTTGCACAAAATGCGCGCCAAGGTAGATTTGGCCACATACGAAATCATTTTCTCCTTGCCCGGGGAAAAACCAGACTCACGATCGCTCCGATTCACCAATCCCCCGGACAACGCAGAAAACGCCGAACACCCGATATCCCAGATAAAAAGCGAGGACTACGAGATCACGGATGAAGAAATAGCTGCAAAGATACAGGAGAGCCAATGGGTTGAAACAGCGGAGGGCGAGCAGCTGGGACGCCTCCTCCGCCGATACCGCCGCGTATTCTCGCGCCGACCCGGGCTGTAGAATTCGTATGAACACGTACTGGAGGTAACCGAGCATCAGCCGTTCCAGGCAAAATTATACCCCGTTCCCCTCGCGTACCGTGATAGCGTCGACCGCGAGATCGAGAAAATGCTCTCGCTCGGCGTGATCCAGCGCTCCTATAGCCCATACCGCAGTCCTCTCGTCGTCGCCTCGAAGAAAGACGGCTCGGTACGACTGTGCATTGACGCGAAAAAAATTAATGAAATTCTCATCCCCGATAACGAACAAATGAAGTCCGCAGTCATCAACTTCGTCGATGACCTGCTGTGCATGTCAGAGAATTTCACACAGCATCTCCAAGACCTCGACCAACTATTTTCAAAATTCGAGCAGCACGGCCTAACCCTGAATTTGGGAAAGTCGCAATTCCTCAAGCAAAAGGTGGTTTTTTTGAGGCACGTCCTGACGCCGGAGGGCATCCGACCGGATCCCGAAAAGATTGATGCCATACAAAATTTCCCGCGACCGCGGACGCTAAAACAACTCCGAGGATTTCTCGGGTTAATCAATTATTATAGCAAATTCACTCACGAACACGCCGGAACGACGGTGCCCCTGCTGCACCTCACCCGGAAGGGCGTGCGATGGAAATGGGGCCCTGAAGAAGATCGAGCCTTCGCCGGTATAAAAGAAAAATTCTGCGAGAGCGTCATCCTGTGCTACCCAGACCGCAATCGCCCCTTTTTTGTTCAAACGGACGCGAGTGATTACGCGCTCGGCGCGGTACTCTACCAAGTGAATGATCAAGGCGAGTACGAAGTGTTACATTTCGCGAGCCGGACACTTAAGGGCGCAGAACTCGCTTATTACACCACGGAAAAAGAGCTGCTGGGAATGGTGTGGGCGCTCCAAAAATTCCGGTCGTACCTGCTTGGATCAAAGATCAACGCGATTACCGACCACCAGGCGCTCACGTTCCTCCGAGAGTCCAAGCTGGCGCACGCACGATTGACACGCTGGTCCCTCGCCATCCAAGATTATGACATCTCCATTGCCCACTGTGAGGGAAAGAAGAACGTCGTCGCGGACTTACTGAGCCGCCTTCCGAACCTCGAGAACTCAAACAACGAAAAAACACTCGTTATTGCGAAATTAACCTGCGAACTATCGCCCGAATTCGAGCAACTCCTAGAGAGCCTCGCGATTCTCCAGGGCGAAGACGAAGCGATAGCGCGGCTACGAGGGAATGCCGACGCACTCGGAGAGAAAAACGGCTTCGTCATGCAAAACGGCATCCTGTACAAGCGCACTCGCGACGACCTTCGGGCTATAATCCCTACAGGGTCGATGGGAAAAATCACACGAGAATGCCACGCGTTATACGGGCACGCAGGAGCACGCAAATGCTACCGCCTCCTCAGCGAGGATTTTTATTGCGCGTATATGTATCGGCTGGTACGGCAGGCGATAGCCACCTGCGAACCATGCCAAAAGAATAAAATCAACACGCAAGGATCATTCGCCGAGATGCAAAACATTTTACCCGGCCGACCCGGCGAACTTCTCTCTGTGGATTTCTACGGCCCATTACCATCGGGAAAATACGGGATGAAGCACATTCTGGCTATCATCGACGTCTTTTCAAAGCTCACGAAGCTCTACCCCCTGCGAAGCGCAACAACGGACGCAACACTCCGCTGCATCCTGACACAATATATCCCCTCGTACGGAAAACCCCGAGCGATCCTGTCAGATCAAGGGACGCAATTTACGTCCGCGAAATGGAGCCGAGAACTCGAGAAAAACGACATCCGGCACATATTAACGTCCATCAGGCATCCCCAGGCGAACCCAGTCGAGCGGACGAATCGCGAGCTGTCGCGATATTTCCGGACCTTCCTCAACAACCAACATAATCAGTGGGTGAGCTGGCTGAACACCATAGAAAGCTGTATAAACGAGACCCATCACGAATCAACCGGCTGCATTCCCTTGCACCTGCACTCAGAAATCAAGCCCGTAAAACCCTGGGAGCATCTCCTGCAGGCCAAGGCGGGTCCGGAAATCAACCACGAGGGACTGATATTCCTGGCACACGAAAGAATGCGACGGAACCGCAAGCGCGACGCCGGTCGTAGAAACCAGGGGCACCGCACAACGGAATACGCGGAAGGCCAGCTCGTGCTCGTCAAAGCCTTGAACGTTTCTAACCCGGCGGCCAAACAAATAGCGAAATTCATGCCACTATATGAGGGCCCATACCGAGTAAAAACAAAAGTCGGCTGCGCCTCGTATCTGCTCGAGCATCCCGACGGCTCACGCGAACGCGGCAGATTTCACGCCAACGAGCTCCGGCCGATCCGAGGCAACAACAATCCGCCGTGCACAGAGGTGACAAACACCTCAGCGAAGCCCGAATGACAACAAAGCCACGACGAATGATCGCGCTAACCGGAGACAAACCGCCAGTGATCGATACGATTTCGGCGAGTGAAGATGTCGAGAAGTGTGCAGACGCAAACCCACCAAAATCTCGCGGGAATCCGTGAGCTCACGCCGCGGCCGTACCAACGAAGCGCCGTACGACGCGCAACACGGGTCCCCAACCGGAAATCCAACGTTCGCCACATGCAGACCGAGGCAAAAGAGTTCCACTTCCGGTACCTCCGCCACGAGATCTCCATCGGGGAGCTGTTGGGCGACGGAGCCCTCGGAAAACCCCGTAAGTACATGCAAAAGAAAAAAAAAGAAAAAAAGAAAAAAGAGAAGAAATAACAAGGGGCGAGAGACATAATTCCACCAAAAACATCCTTCCTGGGCGAACGGAATTATTCTGAGGTCAATTTTTAATTAAATAAAACCCTCAGGTCCAGAATTTGAACCATACGCGCGCGCTCTATCGCCCGCGTCCCCAGATCGGGAAATTGCGCTCCCCCGACTCCCGGAGGGAGTCACGAAAACGTTTCAATATTGAACAGTATAAATCACAATTTTGAGGAGTTAATCAGTTTGACCGGTTTGACAAAACTCAATATTTAATAATTTATTGAAATTAATCGGCACGTTTTCCTCCGCAAATTCTTCCCGTAGCATCCATGAATATCGAAATTAGTTGGAAATTAGTCTCGATAGACAGCCTATTTTCGGGTCCAGAGACGAATTTATTACTCATATAAGAAGCTTCGATAAAGTTGCTATTTTTCCTCTTTTTTAGGACCCTAATTTCGCACCCACGTCAGATGCAGGTGCTGACGGAAAATGCCGATTGTATTCTGGACATTTCGTGTGTGAATTTGCCGACTCGCGAGGGAACCGATTGTGTCACGACGCTGAATTAGGGTCACGGCCCGATATGATCAATTTCCAGAGGCGCATGCGATACGGTAGGGAAGGGTGGCACTGGCTCGCACCGCATCCGTAATAATTTGTTTACTGCTGTAGGTAGACTGTTAATACACCGAAGGCGCGGCTGGCAGGTCTATTGAAAACTGCAAATCAGAAATTTAATCAGTATGTCAGTTTAATCGGTTTGACAAAATAAACTATTATTGAATAAAAATTCATCCTCGCGATCCCCTCACTAATTTTTCCCGCAGCGCTTTTAAATGAAGATAATGGTATAGAGCAAACAGGTTTGAGATTAATTACAACAAAAATTGACTCTTTACGAAATAAATTAAACGCTTCACGAAACAATTCTTTTTTGTTTAACGAAGAACATTAATCCGAATTATGAATTCATTGCCTAGTAGGTTTCGGTATGTATTAGTCTTATAATTCCGACGTCTTCGTTGGTCAACGTCTTGTCGCACCGAATCCCAGTCCGCTCCTCGAGACGGTACAGCCGAGCCGCTTTTTTAACGGCGCATTTTCTCCACTTTGCGATGGCCTGAAAATTTAACAAAAAGTCACTGTTGACTAACTGACAAATCCGGTTTTAATGCAGTAAGCATTCGGTCCGGACGAAATTCGTCCGGCTATTAACTTAAAAATATTATTAACAAATTAAAGAAAAACAAGCAACCCGGTCGCCCCTGCGGGGCGCCGGGCTGTTGTTGGGGGGCTCCGCCCCCCAAACCCCCATTGGGGGGCTCCGCCCCCCAAACCCCCCGAAAATGACCCTGCGACAAAAATGTCCCTTCG
This sequence comes from Itoplectis maculator, assembly GCA_964034905.1. Lineage (NCBI taxonomy): Eukaryota > Metazoa > Arthropoda > Insecta > Hymenoptera > Ichneumonidae > Itoplectis > Itoplectis maculator. The sequence continues at coordinate 2,243,370 of OZ035871.1, forward strand.
GGACATTTTTCCCTGGTGTCATTTTAAGGCACTCACGCGGTCGTCGCGCTACGCGCTCCGCAGGGGGGGCCGTTCGGTCGTCGCGCTTCGCGCTCCGCTCAGTGCCGTTCGGGCGTCGCGCTTCGCGCTCCGCTCAGTGCCGTTCGGGCGTCGCGCTACGCGCTCCGCTCAGTGCCGTTTGGGCGTCGCGCTACGCGCTCCGCACAGTGTCGTTCAGACTGGAGCTGTGAGCGGTAACTAGTACGCAGTGGAAAAATATTCACTTGTTCACCTAAGTAGAGTTCTTCATTACCGACACATGCAGCTAACTGTGTCGGTATATTGGAGTTCTCTAGAATTCAATCTATAGCCGCCTCGTTCACAGATAGTTTTCGCCTCTTAAGGGGCTGCTGGAGTAGATTTTTTTACCGACTGGTCGGTAAAAAAGTACGGTTTCGTAGTTTATGGTTTACGTCGTTATTGTATTACAAAAATGTCTCAAATTGCACAAGATTATTATATCAATGTAAGCGCATCGGCGTAGATTCTCGTTTTTCGTATGGGATTCCTGGAAATATTTATATAATACGAAAAAGGTGACAGTTGACAGTTCTAGCGGCCATATTGGTTTTCGATAGACTTACAAATTTACGATTTTCTTTGTTTTTCAAGTGTTTTCACCCAAAATTCGAGTCTACGCTGATGCGCCTATGTTGATATTATAATCCTGTGCAATTTGAGACATTTTTGTAATACAATAACGACGTAAACCGTAAACTACGAAACCGTACTTTTTTACCGACCAGTCGGTAAAAAAATCTATTCCAGCAGCCCCTTAATATTTACCAGTCGATATCCACATGATGTAATGATTATTAAGCTTATTAAGAGACGAAAACTATCTGTGGACGAGGCGACTATAGATCGAATTCTAGAACTCCAATATACCGACATGGTTAGAAGCATGTGTCGGTAATGAAGAACTCTACTTAAGTGAAAAATATTTTCTGTCAAAATCCCATTCGGGAGAACGGACTTTCGAGTGTTCGATACATTCAGGCAAATGGTGCATTCGGGAACATTACAATTCTGTTGAAATAAAATTCGGTATTTTCATCCGTTCGGCATAAAAACTTTTCGGCGTTTTCACCGTTCGGCTAATAAATATTTCGGTATTATGACTCGTCGGATCTTTTCTCATTCGGGTGAACGGTCAATCGGCATTTATAAATTCGCGCGTTTAGTACGTTCGGCAATCGTATTTTTTGGTCGAGTGACGGCAAGCCGTCAGCGCGATTGCGGTCGCGGCGTGAATTATGAATCAGGTGACAATCGTGAAACACCTGAATTTGTTGGGTTCTATTTTTTTATAGTAGTTAATTAATTTAATAATTGAGTGTAAAAAAATGTTAGAAATCAATAAAATCATGAATGCAGGTGTTATATGGTAATTACGTGATGATTTACAATGAGTAAATAAAATTGACAAAAACATTAGCAGTGACAAGTGAAAATTTACAGACGAAACCAGACAATAAATAGTGAATACAGTTATGAGTGCCAGTGAATAAAAAATAACGAATAATTTAATGAAAAATATACATTTCAAACATATATAGTTCCGTAGAGAAGGTGTCAATATGTTTTACGAATTTTGTGTTTAGGTTATGTTTATACTCATATTTCAGTTTGGTATATTAATTATGAATTAATAATACAATAAAACTGTATCAGTGCAATTAATAAATATAAAAATTGAAAAATCATTTCGGAATCAATTATTTTGACATTATAATATGTGGAATGTACAGCGGATAATTATTTTGAAGAGAAAAATATTATTGTTATCATAATTGTGAAATTAATTAAAATTGAATATTTTGATTCTATTATGGTAGGTAATCATCATTCTAAAATGATCTAAGGGCTAATATGAGGAAAGATACATTTGAATTAAGGTAAAATATGAGAACGCTGCAAGTTTTAGTCAAATTACTTTATTGACTGCGAAGACTGACAGCCGGACACAATTTTCAATTTAATGATTTGAGTGTCTTAGGTATTCACCACTTAAAAAGTGTGTAAGAAAAAAACTAAAAAAAGTGCATCAAGATTAAGTTGAATTAGAATTATGCAGCAAGTTTCAGCCAAATTCTTCCATCGATGGCCAAGATTGAGACCCGTATACAACTTGACGACCAAAAGTGCCAAATTTCTTCAAGTGAACTCCTCTATAAAATGATTGGAAAATTAACACACTTCATGGGCATACTTCCCAGTGCTAGACTAAGAAATATTCCAAATTTCAACTTGTTCGCTCTGTTCAGTCCAGAGCCACTAAGTGATACGGACGTCCGGGAAACACAAAATCTTGTCTGAAGGAAAAAATGTCTTTAGTAATGCAAATTCCTTATTATTTTATGTCAAGAATATGTATTTTAGCATGCTTAAGAAATGTGAACTAAAAAGTAGTGGATAAAATAAAATTATATTAACATTTTCCTTAAAAAACGTATTTACACCCTTGGACAGCGAATTCAATAGGCACTCTTGGTGCGTTTTTTTAAAACGTGAGTGCCTAAAAATTGATTAACAAATTTACCGAATTACCGAATTTTTCCGAATTTAACCGAATTTTTTTTGTGGATCAAAACGATTCAGTCATTTTTTTACTACGTATGCATTTTTTCAGATTTTAGGGTGAACTTTGAATTTTCACATATTTTCCTTGTAAAAAAATAACAAAATTCAAAATAAACTGTAAAATCAGAAAAAATTCATACGTATTCAGAAAAACGAAGGAATCATTTTTAACTACAAAACAAATTTGGGTAACTGGAATATTTGTAGAACAAATTTTTTTCCTAAACTTGCCAATCAAAATTTGGAATTATTATTATGCTAAATTGATTTTTTTCACCACCTTGCGTTTCAGCATCGCATGCATGATTTTTTTCAGATTTTAATATTATTAGGAAGTGTTTGCATTTCGCTCTCATTTTTCAGAAACATGCGAAATAAGCGTGTAGCGACAGAACTACCTTAACATGAGTTTACCTGTCTCCAGCAATCTTCTGGATAAGGCGATTTGCGCCGCGAATTCAATCTTTTTACCGCCGTTGCCCATGATTCTTCATTTTCCTCGTAGTGAAGATCTCCTCGCGCGATGGCCAGTATCAGCTGCTTGTCCTTGATCGATAAACGCATCGTTACTTCGTTTTAATATATTTGAATAATTTTTCGATTTATTATTTGTGGAAACGGAAATATTTTATACGACAACTATTTTTCGACGCTGTTTGCGTATCTGTAAAACGGTTAATATGTGCGATAGCATTTTTTTATAAATATTTTGATGTACAATTTTTATTCCTTGGAGTCGACAAAAAAGGAGCGATATTGAGCACGTTATGAAACGAACTAATAAATCCGCGAAAACTAGAGAATAATGAGGAAGCAAAGTAGAACGGACTGTTTCATATACTTTTTTGACGATTGCACATAGTTTCCTCTCTAAAAATAAATTTTTCCCGTGCGGGAGTAATTTTTTGACCGACCTGTCGGTAAAAAAGTACGGTTTCGTAGTTTACGGCATACGTCATTATTGTATTACAAAAATGTCTCAAATTGCACAGGATTATAATATCAACATAGGCGCATCGGCGTAGACTCGAATTTTGGCCGAAAACGCTTAAAAAACAAAAAAAATCGTAAACTTGTAAGCCTATTGAGAGCTCTTTCGTATTGTATAAACTTTTCCAGGAATTCCATAAGAAAAACGAACGTCATTTCTTCGACTTATAAATTATATTTCTTTTCTGGAGTAAAAATGATCAAATTCTCATATCTTCTAAAATATTGATCGGATCCTAATGAACTTTGGACGAAATTCTTCAGATTTTCTTTCATGTGCATACTACAATTTTTTTCAATTTAGTCAGGATTTTTTATTTTATTACAAAGTGTAAAAAATGATTTTTCGAATCCTTGGACCCGATATTTTATTTTTAAAAAATTGTCAAAAATCCTACTTGGAAATACGAATATTTTAAGCCTAGGCAGGAAGTGGGATGATTTTATACCGAGTTGTGAGAGCATTTGAAACATAAACTCTTTTTTTTTTATTGTCATTTTCGGGTATATTAACGATTTTTCAAAACAAAAATTGTACGCCAAGTATTAAAAGTTTAGGCATCCCATAAAAAAAAACATCCCATAAAAAAAATTCATTGCCAAAAATATTTTTCAAAAATATTAAACCAAATCCACGACACAACCCACGTAGAACTATTTCGTAGATGGTTAACAAATGTAGATGTTCATTAGAAAAAAAAAAAAAAAAAAAAAAAAAAAAAAAATTGGCGTGCCAGCGTTTGGCACCCGTACTAGTCCATAGAAACGCGGACGGGTCAACTCCTGACTACAAGCCGCTGGCACGCCAATTTTTTTTTTTTTTTTTTTTTTTTTTTTTTCTAATGAACATCTACATTTGTTAACCATCTACGAAATAGTTCTACGTGGGTTGTGTCGTGGATTTGGTTTAATATTTTTGAAAAATATTTTTGGCAATGAATTTTTTTTATGGGATGTTTTTTTTTTTATGGGATGCCTAAACTTTTAATACTTGGCGTACAATTTTTGTTTTGAAAAAAATATTTTTGTGGGATTTCATATCTTTTTGAAACTTAGTGGATCATAAACATATGAAGTAATAACAAAAAATTGTACACACAGAGCTCTCTGACAGCTGTCTACTGTAGAAAGCGCTGCATTCAAAGTCATTATAGTGTGGGGTTTAAACATTTCTTTCGACAAATGGCTGTCGCTTGACATTTTCCTCCAGCCACCGACTGGCTGCAACAGCTATTCACAGGCTCCGTTAGCTTATCGGTGACTGCAGAAAACTGTTGAGCGAGACAAATTTGTGGAAAGAATTTTGTCTCGCTTAACAGATTTTAGCTGATACCAATAAGTTAACGGAGTCTGCGGATAGTAGTTGCAGCTTGTCGTGGCAGCAATAAAATTTAAGTGATAAAATTTGTCGAAACGAATGTTCAAACTCCACAAGAGAAAAACTTTGCACAAAGCGCTTTCTACAGAAAATAGCCGTCCCATCAGAGAGCGCTCGATGCAAAATCTTTCTCCAGTGGACTTATTGAATGAACATTTCTTTCGACAAATAGTTCTCACTTGACTCTTTCCGACAGCCACCAACTAGCTGCGACAGTTATCCACAGGCTCCGTCAGCTTATCGGTGACTGTAGAAAACTATTAAGCGAGACAGATTTAAGGAATGAATTTTATGTCGCTTAACAGATTTCGGGTGATACCGATAAGCTTACGGTGCCTGTGGATAGCTCTTCCAGCTAAGTCGATTGCTACAGGAAAGGATCAAGCGCAAACTATTTCTCGAAAGAAATGTTTATTCAAATTCAACAGGAGGAACACTGCACAGAGCGCTTTCTGACACGACAGCTGTCGAGCTGTCTACTGGAGAAAGCATTCTGTGCAAAATCTTCTGAAGTTTGATGAATATTTCTTTCGACAAATGTTTCTTGCTCAACATTTTACTGCTGCCACCGACAAGCTGCAACAACTATCCACAGGCTCGGTCAATTAATTTATTAGTCGCAGCAAAAAACTGAAGCAAGAAACATATATTATAAAATAAACATTACACATTTTTTTTGAAAAACCTGCTCATGAGGTTAGAAAATATCTTCCACATTTTTAACGTCGTAGAAAATAATCCTCTCTCCGCGGTTTCACCACTCACATTCACTCACTATAGTCATTACGCTAGAGAAAAATATCACGCATGACAATTTTTTTTTCTCACTTTCTGTCATCTGTCATCGACGACGTGAGCGAGCCGGTCAGCAGACGATTACCGCGTCGGTGCAACTTCTTTGGGCTGCCGCTGCGGGAGCCGCGCGCCACCAGTTGTGTTATGTGTGCGTGTTTTTCTTCACACGTACGCACACGTATATGCGATCGGACAAATCAGTTTCGATGTATGAGTTCGGACTAAAGTGAAATTTGGCCAAATATCAGCACTTCGGGAACTGATTTTATCGCAACCTGTCTCATTAAAAAGAGAAAAAAAAAAAATATTGGCGCTGATACATTTAGCGTCCGCGACCTATTGCCTGAGATAATTCGAGTCAAGACGGGCTGGTACACGCCATGCACGTATATCGACGGACACATCAGCAGTTTGACGTTGTGTGAGTGCGGTGAAAATTTTTTGACCGATTCAGAATTGTAAGTGACCAGATATTAGCATTGCGGGCACCGATTTTATTGAAACAGGGCTCATTGGAAAGAGAAAAAAAAATAAAAAATATTGAACCTGACACATTTTGGCGTCAGCGACGTTTTGACTGTGATAATTCGAGTTACATTTCGTAGCAGACGAAAAAGGGGCAAGCTTGCTGTAAATAAGAGTAGCGCCAGCGTCTCGGTTTTAATACTTGGCGTCGAGACGCTACCGCGTCTCTTGATTTAAAAACGTGAGTGCCTAAAAAAGCTGAAAGCACTTTCAACTAATTTTAACCGTAATCATAGACCGAGATCTTACAACTATTTTTTCACATACTAACACAATAATTTCATTTTTTAGCTGTAATAATTATTCATATATGAATAAATATTAATAATAATTATTATTAATTAATTACAGAGCTGGGCAAAGTACCGGAAAGTACTTGAAGTACAAAGTACAAAGTACTATAAGTACTGGAAGTACTCGTGTACTTGAAGTACGTCAAGAATCAAGTACCAAGTACCAAGTACTTTTTTTTAGCTGCAATTCGTAAACTATAGTACTTATATTTTATTTGTTACGTATTTCGCAAAACTGGCCGACCGATACGACTGCCGATCGTCCCGGTTCACGTCGAATCACAGGTCGTATAACTCGACCACGTTACCACGTTGCTCACCAAATTTTTAGAGGAATACAAAATTATTTTTCAAAAGGCATTGACGGTAGAAATTAACATTTATTTATTTTCACTTAAAAAAAAAAGAAAAAAAACAATGAATTGAGACCGAATGTTTTTTATTTATTTAACATTCCACCCGGCGCGGCCGGGGTCAGTGGCTGCCGGGGCTCTTTTGACTTTTCTTGCTTTATTTCTTAAATCGTTGTTGGACGCCAGTCAGTTTTACTAAACTGACAAAATTTAGTTTATTTTAATAAATACTATTGCCGGCTAAAGAAGCTTGAGACAAAACAAGGAGGGTAGAATTGGGGACCCGAAATTGTGTGAAATCACTGAATATAAACAAGAAATACGATTTATTATATTTTGACTCACAAATTTTACGCCGAACGCAGCGTTAGTTGTCTCACGAACGGTTTTCCTTGACGAAATATTGACGACTCCTCGAGGGCTGACCTGCCGCTCTACAAGACGGCGAACAAGTGAAGATTTTGATCGATAACTAGTGAGCGTGCGGTCGATATTCTGGCGCACGCGCGGCGCGTCGTTATGGGCGGTCTTTGTCGAGCCCGTGGGGGTTATACCGCGTTGCTCGAATTCCCCGTGTCGTCGATATTTCGCGATGGTTTTGGAATTGTACAGGTCGGTACAGTTCGGTTGACAGATCTTAGTGAAAATTTTTGTCTTAAACATATCCCTACGCCAGCGCTCGAGGAGTGAAACGCGCAATGACGTCGAGGAATATATGTTAGTTTTCTATTTCCTGTCACAGAATACATTTGATGGATTGTTATAAACTATTTAATTTCAGGTTTGTCTTCGAAAAAATCTTCAACAGCACGAGCCTTTCGAAATTGCTGTCCGATAGCACCTGTCGTCTCGGAGTATTCGTAATACTGGCGAATGAAAATAATCGTTCCACTGGAGCTGAAGATGTGAGCGGAGTATTGTACCGCAGAAACATTTTCTTTACGATGGGGTAATCGTTTAACATCGCGAATTTCGATCGTTTGTCCCCCAAGTAGTTCAGCAGCTCGGCTTGGGTATTATCCGTGATCTGTGAATCATCGTCGCCGCTGCTTCGACTACCCGATTCATTTTGCAAAACGCTCGTTCGTCAGCTTTAGGAACGATGCAATTGAATCTGAATTTTGTTCGTTAGGAGATTCGGTGGTTGTATCATCTCTCATCATGCTTGAGCCACGTATAAAGATCTCTCTCATTTTAGATAGAGGCAGTTTAAGTTTATACGCGAGACTGGTTGCGTGAAACCATTTCAATTTAAAAGCAGGATGAGAAATTGACGCTAAAATTGCGTCAGTTGCCGTGTCATCAAATGAAAGAATGATTTCAAACCTTTCGTTAAAGCTTGTCAGACAAGCAGTTGCGAGAAATCGACTACACTTTGAGCTGTTTTCACATAATTTCATAAGCTTACGTTTGAGCGTTAGTAGAGTCGGTAGAAGGATTCCGTAATAAACTCTGTGTTCGCCTTGTAGTATGTCCAAAGCTTGGACGATCGGTTTAATAACAAGGCAATACTCTTCCATGTACGCGATTTCGATTGGGGTAAGAGACTCTCCCAGTCCCAACAGCTCAAATAATAACGGTAACTCCGACTTAGCGTTCAATATTTGCATCAAAGAATCATAGAACGAATTCCAACGAGTGACTATCGGGTAACTGAACGTATGGTGGACAGTGGCAACGATGATTTCCGCAGATTTCGGTAATGCTGCTTTATGCCAGAGCTTCGAGCATTTCGCGACTACCCTCAAGTGACGACTGTATAATCGATCGTTCGACTTCAGCGCTCTTATAAGATCGCTCGTTGCGACCAAATTAAGTGTGTGCGAACTGCATCGAAGATGCTGTGGTAAAAATCGCGTTATTTCCACAAAATCTATATCGGATAAATCCGGTTCTTCCGAATCCGTATCGGAAAAATCATTGAGCTCATTTTCAAGTACGTCATCGTCCTCGGAAGATCTTTGATATACTGCGAAATTGACTTGAATACCGAATTCTTTGAAGGCTTTAACAAAGTTGCTGGCGTTATCGGTAATCGTTGCTACGATCTTTGAATTACTCAATCCGTACTGTGAGTGAATATCGCGTAAGATTTCAGCGATCCGGTCGTACGTATGAGATCCGTTAAATCGCCTACAAACTAGCGGAAACGATTGGCGGGAGTAATCATCGTCGATGAAGTGGCATGTTCCGCCTATAAAACTTCTACTTTTTGCAGACCAGATATCCGCGGTCGTACAGACGTAATCGGGTTTGTCAAGTAGCTGTTTTGTTACGTCGAATCGTTGCTTGTCCATTTCAGCTATTCGTCGCGTGATGGTGCGCCGACTTACAAGATTGACGTCGAAACCTTCGAAAAGTGCTCTGAAGCTCGGTTGGTCAATGATTGATAACGGTGATACTGTCTCAATTATAAATTTGAGTAGTCGATCTTCGAAAGGGTTTTCAGCTGCAACGAGCGTCTGTTTTTATTTTTCGCCGCTTCTTAGGTGGCTCGTTCACGCATTCCGTAGACTTTGCCCGCCTCTTTGAACCCCTTTTTAGGCACTCACGTTTTAAGAAAACGCACCAAGAGTGCCTATTGAATTCGCTGTCCAAGGGTGTAAATACGTTTTTTAAGGAAAATGTTAATATAATTTTATTTTATCCACTACTTTTTAGTTCACATTTCTTAAGCATGCTAAAATAAATATTCTTGACATAAAATAATAAGGAATTTGCATTACTAAAGACATTTTTTCCTTCAGACAAGATTTTGTGTTACCCGGACGTCCGTATCACTTAGTGGCTCTGGACTGAACAGAGCGAACAAGTTGAAATTTGGAATATTTCTTAGTCTAGCACTGGGAAGTATGCCCATGAAGTGTGTTAATTTTCCAATCATTTTATACAGGAGTTCACTTGAAGAAATTTGGCACTTTTGGTCGTCAAGTTGTATACGGGTCTCAATCTTGACCATCGATGGAAGAATTTGGCTGAAACTTGCTGCATAATTCTAATTCAACTTAATCTTGATGCACTTTTTTAGTTTTTTTCTTACACACTTTTTAAGTGGTGAATACCTTAGACACTCAAATCATTGAATTGAAAATTGTGTCCGGCTGTCAGTCTTCGCAGTCAATAAAGTAATTTGACTAAAACTTGCAGCATTCTCATATTTTAACTTAATTCAAATGTATCTTTCCTCATATTAGCCCTTAGATCATTTTAGAATGATGATTACCTACCATAATAGAATCAAAATATTCAATTTTAATTAATTTCACAATTATGATAACAATAATATTTTTCTCTTCAAAATAATTATCCGCTGTACATTCCACATATTATAATGTCAAAATAATTGATTCCGAAATGATTTTTCAATTTTTATATTTATTAATTGCACTGATACAGTTTTATTGTATTATTAATTCATAATTAATATACCAAACTGAAATATGAGTATAAACATAACCTAAACACAAAATTCGTAAAACATATTGACACCTTCTCTACGGAACTATATATGTTTGAAATGTATATTTTTCATTAAATTATTCGTTATTTTTTATTCACTGGCACTCATAACTGTATTCACTATTTATTGTCTGGTTTCGTCTGTAAATTTTCACTTGTCACTGCTAATGTTTTTGTCAATTTTATTTACTCATTGTAAATCATCACGTAATTACCATATAACACCTGCATTCATGATTTTATTGATTTCTAACATTTTTTTACACTCAATTATTAAATTAATTAACTACTATAAAAAAATAGAACCCAACAAATTCAGGTGTTTCACGATTGTCACCTGATTCATAATTCACGCCGCGACCGCAATCGCGCTGACGGCTTGCCGTCACTCGACCAAAAAATACGATTGCCGAACGTACTAAACGCGCGAATTTATAAATGCCGATGGACCGTTCACCCGAATGAGAAAAGATCCGACGAGTCATAATACCGAAATATTTATTAGCCGAACGATGAAAACGCCGAAAAGTTTTTATGCCGAACGGATGAAAATACCGAATTTCATTTCAACAGAATTGTAATGTTCCCGGTTGCACCATTTGCCTGAATGTATAGAACACTCGAAAGTCCGTTCTCCCGAATGGGATTTTGACAGAAAATATTTTTCACTTAAGTAGAGTTCTTCATTACCGACACATGCTTCTAACCATGTCGGTATATTGGAGTTCTAGAATTAGATCTAAAGTCGCCTCGTCCACAGATAGTTTTCGTCTCTTAATAAGCTTAATAATCATTACATCATGTGGATATCGACTGGTAAATATTAAGGGGCTGCTGGAATAGATTTTTTTACCGACTGGTCGGTAAAAAAGTACGGTTTCGTAGTTTACGGTTTACGTCGTTATTGTATTACAAAAATGTCTCAAATTGCACAGGATTATAATATCAACATAGGCGCATCAGCGTAGACTCGAATTTTGGGTGAAAACGCTTGAAAAACAAAGAAAATCGTAAATTTGTAAGTCTATCGAAAACCAATATGGCCGCTAGAACTGTCAACTGTCACCTTTTTCGTATTATATAAATATTTCCAGGAATCCCATACGAAAAACGAGAATCTACGCCGATGCGCTTACATTGATATAATAATCTTGTGCAATTTGAGACATTTTTGTAATACAATAACGACGTAAACCATAAACTACGAAACCGTACTTTTTTACCGACCAGTCGGTAAAAAAATCTACTCCAGCAGCCCCTTAAGAGGCGAAAACTATCTGTGAACGAGGCGGCTATAGATTGAATTCTAGAGAACTCCAATATACCGACACAGTTAGCTGCATGTGTCGGTAATGAAGAACTCTACTTAGGTGAACAAGTGAATATTTTTCCACTGCGTACTTGACTTTGGCTATAACTTACAGCGTACTCATATTTTATCTCAATTCAGATATTTCTTCTCTTATATTTGCCATAAGATCATTTTAGAGTGATAATTACCTACATTAATACATTTTAATAAATTAATTTTTATTAATTTGATACGTATTACGAAGGAAATTCAAATAAATATCGTGGACTATTTATCACTAACAAACACTAATTACAAACTATCAAACGATTCCGCGTCACTTGTGTACGAATTCACTGACATTGTTTTTTGGTAAGTTTACCGTTCCAGGATTTTACGGTAATTCCACATCTCTAGTCTCGAGATAAGTCCAAGTAACGTGGAACCTGTCATAGCGTACCAAATGCGGGGACATGTACGCTAAGTGAAGAGCCAATCAGGCATGCGAAACGTTCGTGCCTCTCACTCTCTCTCGCAAAATCATCCAATCACAGCGCTGGTACGTTTCCCAATGTACGTTATGAGGGTGTGCGCTATAAGAGGTTCCAGTGTAGACAAAACCTACTTTAACGACCGACACGAGACGCTTCAAGACTCTTTTACCGGAGACACCGTGTTTTGACCTCATTTCGATTGACACACATCGGTAATATAAATGAATAATGTATATTTTATATTGAATTATTTGTTATTTGCTTATTTTCACTGGATCTTATCACTGCATTCGCTGTTTTTAGGCACTCACGTTTTAAAAAAACGCACCAGGAGTGCCTATTGAAATCGCTTTCCTGGGTCTAAATTAGGTTTTAAAGGACAAAAATTGATATATTTCAAATGTATTAACTTTTTTTAGTTTAGATATCTTAAACATAGTAAAATACATATTCTTGACATGAAATAATAAGGAAATTGCATTACTAAAGATATTTTTACTGCGGACCAGATTTTGTGTTACCCGGACGTCCGTATCACTCAGTGGCTCTGGACTGAACAGACCGAACAAGTTGAAATTTGGAATATTTCTTAGTCTAGCACTCGAAAGTATGCCCGTGAAGTATGGTAATTTTCCAATCATTTTATACAGGAGTTTATTTCAAGAAAATTTGGGTTTTTGGGTCTCAAATTGTGTCCGGAGCCCAATCTCTGCTGTCAACCCAAGAATTTGGCTTAAACCTGCTACAAAATTCTAAAATACCTTAATTCTCATACACTTTTTTTAGTTTTTCCCTTACACTTTTTTTAAGGGGTGAATACCTATCACCAAAATTAAAAAATTACATTTTTAATTACGCATATGTGTACAAGTGAATATTTTCCCACTGCGTACTTGACTTTGGCTATAACTTGCAGCGTACTCATATTTTATCTCAATTCAGATGTTTCTGCTCTTATATTTGCCATAAGATCATTTTAGAGTGGTAATTACCTGCATTAATACATTTCAATTAATTAATTTTTTTTAATTTGGCACTTACGTCAACAAAAAATGTTTTTTTCTGAAAAATCATTACCCGCTGCACATGTTAGAAGTTAGAAGGTCGAGATAATTGATTCCACAATGATTTCTTCATCAGTATATTTATTAATTGGACTAGTACACTTTAATTGTGAAGATAATTTATATTTAATACACCAAACTGAAATATGAGTGAACATAACCTAAACACAATATTCGTAAAACATGTTGACAAGTACATTATTATCGGAACTATACGCTTGACGTGTATATTTTCCATTAAATCATTTGTTATTTGCTAATTTCTACTGGCACTTATTACTTTTTTCGCTGTTTTTTTGTCTCTTTTCGTCTCCAAATGTTCACCTGTCACTGCAGATGTATCTCTCGATTTTATTTACGTATTCTAAATCACCACGTAATTACCACATAACAACTGCATTCACGGTTTTCTTAATTTCCTAAATGTTTTTTGCAAAACGACAACGTTTTTTACACTTAATTATTAAATTAATTAACTATGTTAAAAAAAAATAGAGCCGCAATCGCGTTGACTTTAACTTACTCTGGTAAAAGAGTCAGTTCTCAGTGGTCTGGTCAGAGCTGTGGCGCGCGTGTCGCCTAATAAAAAAAACTTTATATACAATTATCTTACCATAAATTTGTGATTCAACAATAAGATACGTATTGGATAAACGTGTAAACAATAAATGAATAATTAATTATCTTTGAATACAGCATTTCATAATAATACATGAAAAAAAAAAAAAAAAAAAAAAATTGCGAGCTGTACACCTATCTAGTTGTAAATGACCGGTCATACTTTTTTGTGACCGTAAATTTACCAAAAAGAAAAGTGACCAGTAATTTCACATCTAAATAGTTGGATTTACAATATTTTTACGGTATGATTATCGAAAAAATTTGTGACGGTAATTCCACAACACCTGATTGCGCGAAATAAAATGACGTCATTTTACGGTAAAAATACGGTAATTTTTTGGTAAGTTTACCGCTCCAGGATTTTACGGTAATTCCACATCTCTAGTCTCGAGACAAGTCCAAGTACCGTGGAACCTCTCATAGCGTTCGAAATGCGGGGACATGTACGCTAAGTGAAGAGCCAATCAGGCACGCGAAACGTTCGTGCCTCTCACTCTCTCTCGCGAAATCATCCAATCACAGCGCTGATACGTTTCCCAATGTACGCTATGAGGGTGTGCGCATAAGAGGTTCCAGTGTAGACAAAACCTACTTTACCGACCGACACGAGACGCTTCAAGACTCTTTTACCGGATACACCGTGTTTTGACCTCATTTCGATTGACACACATCGGTAATATAAATGAATAATGTATATTTTATATTGAATTATTTGTTTTTTGCTTATTTTCACTGGATCTTATCACTGCATTCGCTGTTTTTTGGTCTCCCTGGTAGGACGGTACACGATCGATTACACGATAAAATGAATGGACAAATGCACGTTCAAATACGCGCGTGTAATGTCTTCATCTATTTTACCGTATAATTTTTAGAAAATACACGGTCAGATTTTTTTGGACCGTGTATTTGTGCGTTTATTTGTACGCGCATTTGCGATTAAATCCACGGCGCCCGGACCCTGTATACTTGTGCGTTTATTTGTACGTGCATTTGCGATCAAATTTACGGCGCCCGGACCGTGTATTTGTTCGTTTATTTGTACGTGCATTTGCGATTGAATCTACAGCTGACCGTGTATTTTCTTAAAATTACACGGTCAAATAGATGAAGACATTACACGCGTGTATTTGACCGTGTAATGTGGCGTGCATCAGGGCTGTTTTCGTCTCAGAATGTTCACCTGTCACTGTGGCTGATGTATCTCTCGATTTAATTTATTTATCATAAAACAATCGTAATCACCAAATTAAAACTGCGTTCACGCCCTAACAGTTCGGTCCAACCGTATACCGACTATGATCCCCACCGGGTCGTTTTAGGACACGGGATCAACTAGTATTTCATCGAAACCAACCACCGACCAACTGAGATTTAGTTGAGAACACGGTTTGTCGGTGGTTGTTTTCTTCAAAATACTGGTTGTTTTCGTGTTCTAAACCGACCTGGTTGGATTTTTCGTGGTTGGTCGATCTGCTGGGGCGGTTTTATTAATTTCTTATATCTTTTTTTTTTAACGATAACCCTTCTTTACACTTTGTTATTAAATGATTTAACTATAATAAGAAAGTAGAACTTAATGACGATTTACGACTTTTCAAGAGACACGATAGCGTCTCGAGACAAGTCCATTTCCACTACCTTACCGACCGAGACGAGACGCTCTAAGACTCTTCTACTGGAGACACCGTGTTTTTTTACCTCATTTCGATTGACACACATAGAGATTTGAAATAACGGTAATTTTTATAACAGTTCAGAAGACCAAGAAATAACCGTCATTTGACGGTTTTGTGACGTCATTTTTTGCCTATTTGGTCGAAGTAAAAATGACAGTCATTTCGACAAGCGTCATGTGACGGTCCAAACGGTTTTGTGACGGTCAAATGACCGTCACAAAACCGATCTTCGTCGATTAATCGACGTTCGGTGTTGTTTTTTTATGAAACATCGACTAAAAAAAATCAAATATCAAATTTATACTCCACATTTTCTATTGACCATTTTATGGGTCAGTTTCTATTGATTCGAATGACTTTTTATTTCTTGAAAATGACCGACATTGAACATCACAGAATTATATAGATATGAAAATACCGGTATTTTTATTTTTTGTAAAATAACAATGGAACTACCGTACCTTTACCGTCTTTTATCCACATTTTTTTTCTACAAACTTTGTGTTGTGAAAATACGGTCACGAAAAATACTCGTAAGTTTGACCGGTTACAAATTTTTGTTGGTGAATTCACCATAAAAAATGGTAAACTGTCTATAACGAATTTTTTGGTAAAATTACAGCAACGTTGTTTCGTAAATTCACCGTATCTTGACGAGAATTCTTAATCACTAAGAGACTATATGACTTTATTACCGATGTCGTAAATTTAACACCGGTCACATACCGTTTTTAATCGTAAAATTACTGGTCATGTATACCACTCACGTCTCTAGTCCGACCGCATTGTGCGGAGTGCAAAGCGCGACGTCCGAACGGCATTGTGCGGAGCGCGAAGTGCGACGTCCGGATGGCATCGTGCAGAGCGCAAAGCGCGACGTCCGGACGGCACGGTGCGGAGCGCGAAGCGCGACGTCCGAACGCCACCGTGTAAAGCGCGAAGCGCGACTTTCGAACGGCATCGTGCGGAGCGCGAAGCACGACGTCCGACCGGCGCTGTGCGGAGCGCGAAGCGCGACGTCCAAACGACCCCCTGCGGAGCGCGGAGCGCGACGACCGCGTAAGTGCCTTAAAATGACACCAGGGAAAAATGTCCCGAAGGGACATTTTTGCCGCAGGGTCATTTTCGGGGGGTTTGGCGGGCGGAGCCCCCCAATGGGGGTTTGGGGGGCGAAGCCCTCCAACAACAACCCGGCGCCCCGAAGGGGCGACCGGGTTGTTTGCTACCTTCTTGTATAACGAGTACTTGTCGTAGACGTCAGGATGCACACGTTTCAAGTGTTTTAATAGATTTGTCGACATCGACAAAGATCCTACAAGTATTTTTCCGTCAGGACAGTTCTGGCAAATCACCTTCATACGCTCGACGTCGCAGACTTTTTCGCAGACCTTGAAGAACGTGCCATCGAACATTGCGCTACTGTTAATCTTTTCTTGTATATCTTCTGTGGCATACAGATCGGCAGCAGGTATAGATGGCTGTCAGAGTGTCGTTTTCGGGGGTTGGCTCGCACCGATCACTACTGATACGTGATCGAGTTTTATTACGTGACGAGGCTGTTATGGTTGTACTTGTCGAAGGCCTGGAAGATTCTTCGGCTCTCCTATTTCCCGCACTCATGTTGCTCCGTAATTGGTTTGTTGATGCATCCAGTCGAACTTTCGATTGTCGAGTCGTGTCAATTTCGCTTTCAAAATCACTCGAATCACTAGAGTTGATAACGGTTCTGCTCTTTCGCTTCATGTTGTGTGTGATTTGTGACAGTGACTCTCCTAGAATATATAAATCGGAATATTTAGTTTTTTAATCTTCATACCATCGTAACGTTCTCACAACCACATTTCCAAAATATTGATCCAAATTACTATTAATATAAAAAAGGACGGTCAGGGCAATTTTTGACAACAATATATAGGTGTCAATCAAGAATTCAACGGAGATGTACATGCAAAAGATTAAGGAGTTAAAAATGTTTGTTCGAGACTATTTTTTCACATTTATTTATTTGTTATAGCTTACGTGAAGAACAAGCATTCTGAGATGAATCTGCCGATGCCATAATTGGTGAACAAGAATCGCGAGTAGATACACGGATATTTCGAGATGGAGCATCGTTTTCTTTGTTGGGATCCAGCTCGTTATTTTCGCGAGACAGAGTTCCTCCTCAATAAAAACAGGACACTAACGTTATTAATCAACTTTAATACATGCTCCAAATGAAAAATATGCAAAAAAAATTGAAAACCAGTACATCTAATGTTGGTACAATGAGAAGCTGCAATAGGGACGAGTGGGGCGAAACCAGGAAAATTGCAGAAAACAACATTTGTAACCATCACCAAAAATCCGAACAAAATTCTACAAAATGTGAAAATATGTTTTTTTTCCTCAAATTTTATATTATTTTTTTACAATTTTTTTCAAATTTTATATTGATTACATTTTTTTTTTTTTTAATTTTGAATAATTTTTTTTGCATTTTTTCTCAAATTTCGTGATTTCTTTTTCTTACATTCTACATTCATTTTTATGCAAAATTTTCTCATATTTGTAATTTTCCCTTAGCAAATTTGCCGTTTACACGTTTATTCCAACTGCGCACCAGCCCCCCCCCCCCCCCCCACCGCCACGGGTATCCGGTTTGTTTTACGCTTTTTCTTACTCACCTATTATCCTGTTAACCTACCTGGGGACCGTGAATGTTTATACGAATCCTTTGGTGATGCACTTGGCAGCGAGGCATGGATCGAAGACATACTTAGGTATTCGCATGGATCCCCTTCTTCATTATTTGTTTGCCCGGCGTGATTTTCTTGATGCGGAACATCTCGTCGACCGGGAACAGACGCAGATCCCACCTCCTCACTTGTTTTCTTATTCAAACGTAGCGAGACAATCCTTTTCTTCGGCTTTGTAGCCTCTGGACTTCCAACATTCTCCATAAAAAGACTCGAACTTTTGCTATTACCCAGATGATTCGCACACTGCAGCTATGGCGGCAAGTTCGAGACTCTCCTCGTAGCCCGCCTCGACTGTCGACAATTGCGCCTGCGCAAATTTGGAAAATTTAAAAAATTTGGAAAATTTAAAAAATTTGGAAAATTTAAAAAATTTGGAAAATTTAAAAAATTTGGAAAATTTAAAAAATTTGGAAAATTTAAAAAATTTGGAAAATTTAAAAAATTTGGAAAATTTAAAAAATTTGGAAAATTTAAAAAATTTGGAAAATTTAAAAAATTTGGAAAATTTAAAAAATTTGGAAAATTTAAAAAATTTGGAAAATTTAAAAAATTTGGAAAATTTAAAAAATTTGGAAAATTTAAAAAATTTGGAAAATTTAAAAAATTTGGAAAATTTAAAAAATTTGGAAAATTTAAAAAATTTGGAAAATTTAAAAAATTTGGAAAATTTAAAAAATTTGGAAAATCTAAAAAATTTGGAAAATTTAAAAAATTTGGAAAATTCAAAAAATTTGGAAAATTCAAAAAATTTGGAAAATTCAAAAAATTTGGAAAATTTAAAAAATTTGGAAAATTTAAAAAATTTGGAAAATTTAAAAAATTTGGAAAATTTAAAAAATTTGGAAAATTTAAAAAATTTAAAAAATTTTAAAAATTTAAAAAATTTTAAAAATTTAAAAAATTTGGAAAATTTAAAAAATTTGGAAAATTTAAAAAATTTGGAAAATTTGAAAAATTTGGAAAATTTAAAAAATTTGGAAAATTTAAAAAATTTGGAAAATTTAAAAAATTTGGAAAATTTAAAAAAATTGCAAATTTTGGGGGGTTGATTCAGAGTTGGCCATGGAATTTCGAGCGAGTGGTTTCGAGTTGGCCATGGCCTTTCGACGTATCCTACACAGCGGCGGCGGCGGCGGCGGCGGCGGCGGCGAGATCTTTTTATAATATAGAGAGATATTTAAAAGTACTTGGTACTTAGTACTTGAAAAAGTACTTCAAATACCGTAAAGTACTTGATTTTTTTAGTACAAGTACTTAAAGTACATGACGTGTACTTGAAATTTTAAGTACAAATAGATAGATAGATAGATAGATATTTTATTGCTCATAGAGAGTACACTGGGTCTCTTATAGCAAGGGGGGTACAACTAATAATTTTTCCGTGGGTTAACACATTGGGTTTAGGTTTAACAAATTCACTCGTTTAACGAAAAAGCTCTGAGTTTGAGGGCATATTTGACGTAGTAAAAAATTCTTTTGATCGTTTTTGTATCCTGTGAGTTTAGCAATGTTTGTAGCGATTCGCTTCGCTCGCCGTCACTGAGCCGTTGGCCTAGGTAATACGTTCTGTGCGCGCTGTACAGGGGGCATTCGCAGATGAAGTGGAAAACGGTTTCTTCTTTTCGCATATTACAGTTCATACATATTTGGTGTGGGTCTAACTTTCCCGTGTACCTGTCGCATGTTATCCTACAATTGTATTGGTTTGCCAGACGCAGTTGGGCCATAATTCGTTTCGCAGGTAGACTAAGCTTGAGGGATAAGTATTTTTCAGTTACTAGCTCGTATTGTCTTGTTATTTTTATCTGACATGCGTTAGACTCCCGCGCTCTTGTAAGGTCTGCAAGTCTCAGCATTTCCCCGTATCGCTGGAACACCTCGACTGATCTATCTGCCCAGACTTGTGGGTCACGGATTTCCCACAAGTCTAGACAATTTGTTTCGGCTAAAAATTCTCTGAATTGCGTTGCCCAGTTCAGTTCGTACACTCCGTTCACGCTATCGGCTAAGGTTATCGTTCTCATCATGCATAGTTTTGGTAAGCTGTTGTCTGGCATACTCAGTATTTTGATAAACCAGTTCCATGTCCGAAACATTGCGCAATACGCTAATTGCATCGTTCCCGTCTCCAGTCTTACTGCCCAGTTAGGGGTATTGCTCGGTAAGTACAGTAGCCGCTTGAAAAACCCTGATTGCGCCTTCTCGATGTGATTTAGGTATCTCATACCCCAAGCTGGCACCGCGTATAAAAGAGTAGAGGAGACCAGACTATCGTAAAGCTGTTTAAAAGTCGCCCAGTTATCGCTCTTTGCTCTCGCCAGGGTTGCTAGAGCTGCGCCGGATGAAATTTTGGCTTTGTTTATGGCGTTCACTGCTGCGAGATGACCGAGAGACGAGGTCGATAGCGGGATTCCCAAATAATTATATGTAGTTACAATCTCAATATTCTTATCCATGTAGCGCGTGAATTCGGAATTTATTGCCCTCGGACGGCCGCCGTTTTTAAAAATCATTATGTTCGTTTTACTCGTGTTTACCGTGAGCCCGTTTTCTGCGCAGTAATCTCCTAGCACTTTGAGTTTTCTCGCTAGATCTATGTGACTCGAGGCTAGTATAACCGTATCGTCGGCGTACAGAAGCATCACGACGTCGTGGATGCCGTCAATGTTGAGGCCCTCTAAACCCCTTTCCCTGAAGAAATCCTCAAAGTCGGCTATATAAAGAAGAAAAAGCAGAGGGCTAAGGGACTCGCCCTGGAGGACCCCTTCCGTAACTGCAAATTCGTTTGAGAGAGAACCTCGACTCCTAACTTGTATAGTCGCTTGTTCGTACAGAGATTTTATTATTTTTATCATTTTAGTGCTTATTCCGAGTTTGTGTAATTTCACCCACAGTTTTTCGTGTGGTATTGAGTCAAAGGCTCTCTTGAAATCGACGAAAATCGCGTATACTTCTCTTTTCCCGAGACGGAGTTGTAACTGAATTGCGGAAATTAACGTAAATATACACTCGGTGCATCCGC
Source organism: Itoplectis maculator (assembly GCA_964034905.1). Classification (NCBI taxonomy): domain Eukaryota; kingdom Metazoa; phylum Arthropoda; class Insecta; order Hymenoptera; family Ichneumonidae; genus Itoplectis; species Itoplectis maculator. The sequence goes on from OZ035871.1 coordinate 2,264,697, forward strand.
GGCCTTTTCTGAAACCCATTTGAGATTCCGGAAGAAGTCCTCGCGTCTCCACATACTGCTCTAGCCTCTCTTTTAGTATCTGCGTAAAAATCTTTGTCACATTGTTTACTAGCGCTATTCCGCGATAATTGGACGGGTCGTCTTTGTTCCCTTTCTTGAATATCATTGTAAGCAATACCTTCGCCCAGTTTTGGGGGACACTTTCTCGCTCCAACACAAGGTTGTAGAGTTTCAAGAGATACGGGCATCCGTTTGGCGGCAGTGATTTATAAAATTCATTTGTGACTTGGTCTGGCCCAGCGGCTTTTCCATTCTTGCAATTTTTAAGGGTTTTTTTCAGTTCTTGTAAAGTAATTTGCTCATCTAATGATTGGATATAAATACTTTCAGATTCAGGGGAGAAAGACGCACCGTCCGTAGAATTAGGGGCGTATACCGCTTCGTAAAAAGTATTCCATCTGTCGACCGGGAGCGTTGCATCGTTGTGTTTGTTTACTCTGAATTTTTTGACAGCCCTCCAGAAATCCTGTGGTCGACTGAGGTTTGCAAAGCTTTCCCTGATGGCATCGTTATACTTTCTTTTTTTTCGCGCAATCGTTGCTCTGAATTTTTTTTTTGCATCTACGAATATTAGCCTTTTTTGTGCGCTTGTGTGCTCACTGACACAGTCTGCCGTGGCTCTACTCAATATAATTTTGGCTTCTTTGCAGTCTCCGTCGAACCAGGGCTTTCTGAAGGGTTTCATGACCGAGTGTTTTGTGCCGCCGACCTTTTTTGTCATTCCCGTAATCTCCGCGGTTTGTTTTATCGTTTGGATTAAATTTTCGTACATTTGTTCGGCTGTTAGTGCCCGCGTGAATTCCGGCCGTGCCATGGCTTGGCTTATTTCCCTCTGATATAGTTCTGATTGCTCGTTTTCCCAAATTAGTTTTGTGCTTACGTTAGCGTTTCCTGGGTCAACGGATAGGTTTCTTTCTGCTTCATCGCCGATTGCGTATATTTCGAGTTTTACAGGGAAGTGATCGGAGAGGCCCGCTTCTTTTTCTACTTTTAAATCTTTAATTTCTGTGAGACTGGTTGCCTTTGCGAATACAAGGTCTATCACACTACAGCCGCTTTTACTATAGTAAGTGGGTTTCGCGGGGCAATCTCCCGGCGCTCTACCATTTATCAGGACGTACCCGTTTGTCTGCATAAATTCCAAGAGCAGCGGGCCCCTCTGATTTACTGTTTCGTCACAGTTTCTCATCTTATTATCTAAACAAGTATTTACAAAAATTTCCTCGGGAAGAACGTCGGTCTCTCCCACTCGCGCGTTAAAATCACCTCCGATAATGATTGTCTCGTCGCCGACTTTTTCTTCTACTTCTCCGAGCGCGATTTGAAATAGTTCTAAAATATGCTCGAGCTCGAGCCCCGGTCTGAAGTAAATAACTCCCACCGTAAGCGCAGTTTCTCTTACTACTGTCCTCACAAACAGCCACCACGGACTCACGTCGATAATCTCGGTTTGCGCTGTTTTTCTCACTAATACTGCAAGCCCTCCACTCGTGCGTCCCACGCTGTGCTCTCTAACGCCGTTTGCCCAGTGGCAATGGTAATTCTTCAGGTACGGTGCGGGATGTTCGATCGCTCGTGAAAGCCACGTCTCGGAGATGCAGATGATATCCGCTGTGTTCAATACCGGCGAGTCCTCCACGTTTCCAAAACCGTGCACGTTCCAGAAAATTATTTCGATGTCCGTGGGCCCTCCGGGTAGTTTTTTGGAGCTTGCGTTGAAGTTGAGGCGACTGCGTTGTTGTCCGGCTCGATTATTCCACGCTTTGGGTTTTTAAGGCATTTTTCCGTTTCATTCCAGTAAAAAACTTCTCCATCAATGATTAGCTTCTGATGTCCAATCTTGACCGAGTGGCCCTCGGATCTTCGCTGCTTGCTGAGGTCTCTCAGGTTTTTCGCCACTTGTCTCTCCTTAAATGTCAAGTCGTGATCGATGAAGACATCTCGGCCCTTCAGCTTCTTCTTTTGCGTGAGAATTTCCAATTTTGTGTCCCAGCAATCTACTTTGACTCTGATCATACTTTTGTTGTTCCTGTTTGGGATTGATCTGGCTTCGAGGACTTTGTTTCGCAAGCTGAATTCGTTCTGGAAAAAAGTCTCGACCTCCGCCTTGGTGTTTTCGCGCTGAACTTGCAAACCCGTGAGAATTAGATTATTTTTCCTCGAATCCTTTTCCAGGGATTCAATCTTGTTAAGTAACCTGCTAGAATTTTCCACTGTTCCGGTTTTGTTTAGAGCTTTTTCAGACACGCTCATTTTCTTTTCAAATTCTTGCATCCTCTCCGTCAGATTGGCGACTTTTTTGTCGTGCTTTTTCTCGATTGCGATGATCTCATTTTGCAGCTCTTGAATTTTTTCGGAGGTTTCCTCTTTGCACTTTCGGAGTTCACGTTTGAGTTCCTCGAAGTTGCTTCTGTGCGATTCCGCAACGGTAGTCAGCTGCGTGGTCATGTTATTATATTGTTGTTTGTTTTCCTCCCTCATGTTGTTGAGTTCGGCGAGAAGCTTTTCCATGGTATCTGGGTTTTCCACTTTATCGATGCTGTGTGCTGACTGGTCGCGCGCTGCGGCCGAAAGTAAATTTTTGTCTGTTGGGAAGAACTTTTTCGATGGCGTGTCGTTGGGACTAGTGTCCGGCGAAATATCCTCTCTTTCTTCTCTTTTCCGCTTCGGGTCTTGGACGTTAGGGGAAAAAAAATTGCTTATTGAGCCGCAGGAGCTTGATCTTTCTCTTGCCAATTGTACGCTTTTCAGTGGTCTTCCTCTGGTCGGTTGGGCCCCACGTGTATGGCTGCTGGTCGGGTTGGGTCCTGCCTTATCGACTTCAGGTATTGATTTTCGATCTTTGGCTTCCCACGAGATGGCGCTGTCTGTCATTTAGACTGAACAGGGTCCCCCCTACGTCTCGCCTCTTGACTCCTAACCTCAAAGTCCGAGCACGGCAGGTTTGTTTTCGGTTGCTTCTTCGTACCTTATTACTTCCGGTTTATTTGTTGTGCTTCGTCTGTTCCGTTTTCTTTCACGTTCGGTTTGAAGTACGTCGCTGTATGCTCCCTGTTATCTATCGGGTGGATTTTGATAGAATTTCGGGGATGAATTTTAGCACGTCTGACTAGCACGGTAGTTGCTCGATCCCCTTTTAAGTACAAATACTTGAAGTACAGGACATGTACTTGAAAATTAAAGTACAGTACTTCAAGTATTTGTTGAAGTACTTTGTACTTCAAGTACTGTACTTCCAGTACTTCGCAAGTACCGGGAACTTGAAGTACTGCCCAGCACTGATTCATTATTAATTATTCATATATGAATAATTATTACAGCTAAAAAATGAAAGTGCCTAAAAAACCTGAGTGCCTAAAGAAGTGCTTTCAGCACTTTCGACTAATTTTAACCGTAATCATAGACCGAGATCTTACAACTATTTTTTCACATACTGACACAATAATTTCATTTTTTAGCTGCAATAATTATTCATGTATGAAATGAAATTATTGTGTAAGTATGTGAAAAAATAGTTGTACGATCTCGGTCTATAATTACGGTTAAAATTAGTTAAAAGTGCTTTCAGCTTTTTTAGGCACTCCCGTTTTTAAATCGTTAATACACCCGAAAATGACAATAAAATAAAGAGTTTATGTTTCAAATGCTCTCACAACTCGGTATAAAATCATCCCACTTCCTGCCTAAGCTTAAAATATTCGTATTTCCAAGTAGGATTTTTGACAATTTTTTTGAATTAAAATATCGGGTCCAAGGATTCGAAAAATCATTTTTTACACTTTGTAATAAAATAAAAAATCATGACTAAATTGAAAAAAAAATTGTAGTATGCACATGAAAGCGTACTCCAATCTAAAGAATTTCGTCCCAAGTTCATTAGGATCCAATCAATATTTTAGAAGATATGAGAATTTGATCATTTTTACTCCAGAAAAGAAATATAATTTATAAATCGAACAAATGAGGTTAAAAAAATCTAAAAAAATTGGAGCAACTTTTATTTTCTCGGGTGAATATGTTAAAAAATAATCAACCATTTTTAAGATTTAATTAAGATTGGGATTTCTCAGGAACAACTGTTCGCACCACAGTTGATGCATCACTTGTAATGCCACCGATCGATTACATTAAAAGAGATGCACCGGTCCTGAAAATGCATTGTTCCTGGTAAATCCCAAACCTCTTCGCTCCGCTGTGATACCATTGGTGCATCTCTTTTAATGTCACCGGTCAATGACATTACAAGAGATGCACAAATGGTATAACAGCGGAGCGAACAGATTTGGGATTTCTCAGGAAATATTGCTCGCACAACTGTCATTCATTGGTGGATCTCTAGACTGCCACTACACTGGTGCCATCAGTAAATACAACATTATTTTACTTACAATTTCAAGCTGTCGCCGACGGTATCTTCGCCCCACTCGTTCAGCCAGACAATCAAATATTCCGTGTTGGTTCGGATGAATATGCGAATATATTCTATTCGTTTCTTCGACGGCCGTACGCGATACATAAAGTCGATGATTTCCGATACAGCCCACGCCGGCAGGTGTGGCAGACTTTTTTGTGCGAGTTGTTCACGAATTCTCTCCTGGAACCGGACGAACGAGCACAAAAATCGCCCCAACAGATCTTTGTTCTTTAGCAAGTCTTTGTAAAAACGCGGCATTTTCACGTTATTCAACCGTATTTCCCAACTTTGTTACTGCTCGAACGAGCGAGAATCAAAACTTTGCCGTCGAAACACTGTCGACTGCTCGCGTCAATTGCGCGCTTAGAAGCGTGCACGGCCCGACACAGCAGCGTTTCGGCGGCAACAGCTCGATTCACCATCTCGCTCATTCGAGCAGTAGAAAAAAATGTAAACAGTAAAATGACCGTCTAAACACCGGAATCACCTGTAACCTGCCGCGATACTACAGAGACTTGTTTAAAAATCGAGATTTGTTCGGACGTTCATTGTCGATTGTCAAGATAAAATCAAATCTATTCATTTCGCATAAATACGAGGAAATTCGATATGACTTCTTTACTGACTGGCGGTGCGAGCGGTGGTGATAGTGAAAATGACGCCCCGATCGCGAGATCACTTAATTTTTCTCTAGCGCATTCACTGTGTCGCAATGATTTGATAGTAATACGTCATTCCTTCACCCGTATTACTCAGCAATAACGCAGCAGAGTTGCTTCTATTGCTCCTGCTGCTTACGGTGCGTGCGGACGAAGGTGAGAGCATGGTGAGAGCATGGTAAGAGCAAGGTGAGAGCAAGGTGAGAGTAAGGGGAGAGCAAGGTGAGATTAAAGGGAGAGCAAGGTGACCCGCGCAGAAAAAAATAGTCCCGGAAGGAGTCCCGGATGGTGTCCGGACGAGAATCCAGGCGGCAGTCCGGGCGGGAATCCGGTAGTCCGGGCGGGAGTCCTGGACGGATTCTCGGCTGGACTTCGGGATTTGATCCGATCCCGAAGTCCATCCGAGAATCCACCCGGGACTCCCAGCCGGACTTCATCCGGGACTCCGGCCCGGACTACCGGAACTCCGGCCCGGACTCCATCCGGTTCTCCCGCGCGGACTATCGGGACTCCAGCCCGGACTCTATCCGGGACTTCACCCGAGACTGTACGGTCTCGCCCGAAATCCATCCGGGACTCCACTCGGGACTTTTCTGGGAGGCGCGATAATTCGGAAATATTCTGGTATCTCGGGCTCTGCGCACAATCACTACAGAGCAGTTTGTTACCGACCGAGCTGCGGAACGAGTTATTCAGCGATGCGCGATGTTCGTTTTTCACTCTGATTTGGTTGAGAAATTTCCGGTCTTCTAAAAATGAATTGTAAAATCAAATGTACATTCGTGGACACAAAAAAAGTTCGTTAATCGTCTTACCGCTATATTGAATTATTTTGCCAACGTATTTTTTGCCGTTCCACTCGATGCGATGAATTTCTCCAATTTTGGCCTCCTCCGGCAGGACTTCTTTTTTCAAAATATCGAATAGTATTCCACGGTACGTTGAAAATTCGTCCCGTTGAACCGAACCAGCTACGCGAGCAGTTGCAAAGTGCGTGCGTTAGTAAGTCACTCGACGTGTCAGAACGATGCCTGCGTTGTGGTTGCATTGAAACCCGAAAGATTGATACCTGGGTTGAATGCGATCACTGCAAACGGTGGACGCACTTCAGTTGCTTGGGCCACCTGGAGAAATCGTACAAAGAGGTACAAAATCCGTTTTATATCTACAAGTGTGACTTGTGCACTCAGTGGATAGATACGCATCGAAATTATTAATTTAATAAAAATGGCTGCTAATTTGAAAAAAAGCGCCACTAGAAAATCGTAAGACGTCAAAATGTACCGTGGAAAATGTTTTCTTTGTGCACTGGTGAAGCTGTACGGTTGAAACAAAAAAGGGCCTAAAATAACTGCCAATTTACAGTCATGAAAAAAACTAAAAATAGGCGCCGCTATAGAGAATCGCAAAACGTAAAAATTATGGCTGCCAATTTGTTTAAAACAAAAAAAACAAAAAATAGGCGCTACTATAGAGTATCGCACGACGTAAAAATAATAGCTGCCAATTTCTATAAATTATTTTTAAAGAAACTCAAAATAGGCGCCGCTAGAGAATTGCAAAATGTACCGTAGAAAAAAGGGAATAAAATGGCAGCCGACCTGTTAATTTCTAATTTTTTTATTCAGGACAGTCTTCTAAACGCTATTTCAGGTCAACCGTAGGTAGGACATCGAGAGTATCGACCTCCCCTCTTCGTCCCGCATCCAAAGAATGCCTTCTATCACACTCCCACCTGAGTCCCAATGATGAAGAAGGCTAACTGTTTCCAATAAGGGACAATAATACCTGAGCTGAGGCACCTCCAAAATAACCTAAATCCTCCAATCGACCTAAAAATTCAATCTTAACCGCCCATCTCATCTTTCATCTCTGCCCGGTCCAGCACTTGAATTGACTCTGCTCGCTGTCCTCGAAAGCGCGCGAGCTGTCGTAACACTACACTGTCGTGAATCCCTCGACAAGAGATCCAAAGAATTTTGCGCGGCTTCACGAAACGTTTTATCATCACAAACAAAGAGGACTAGAGAATCGCAATACGTAAAAGTGTAACGTGGGAAATATTTTTTTTCGTGCACTGGTGAAGCGGTGCAGCTTTAAAACTGCAAAAACGGGACTAAAATCGCTGCCATTTTAAAAAAATCACAAAAAAAAACTAAAAAATAACACCATTAAAGAATTGCAAAACGTAAAAATGTGCCGTAGAAAATATTTTTTTTCATGCACTGGTGAAGCGGTACAGCTGGAAAACTGCAAAAACGGGACTAAAATCGCTGCCATTTAAAAAAAAAAAAAAATAAAATAAAATAACACAACTAGAGAATTGCAAAACGTAAAAATTTGCCGTAGAAAATATTTTTTTTCATGCACTGGTGAAGCAGCACAGCTGGAAAACTGAAAAAACGGGACTAAAATCGCTGCCAATTTTTCAAAATCATTAAAAAAATAAAAATAAAAAATAAAGCCACTAGAGAATCGTGAGAGGTACAAAAAAATCCTTAGCAAAAAAATTCTCGGCCGCAGCGTTGCGCCGTGGCAGCGTGAAAACTTTTTTTTTTGCAGATGCAGAAATCTTCAAGGTCATGACTTTATCCCACTCCGTAGCTGCCGGTTCAGCATTTTCATGCTCAACATCTTCAAGTAAACCCATGATCCTCTGTCTCGGAGTGGTCGCGGATGTTTCCAAGTTGCTCCAATTTCCAATAGTTAGAAAATCCAATATCCACTATTATGCGCGAGTTCTCCCGGCAGTCTGCGTTCTCCGCGCAGGAATGCTCGTAGAAAAAACTGTTCACACGTGCGAACGGGAAAATGACGGTAGATCACGCGCGCGGAGAGGCTAGCCAGCGCTGCAGCGCTTGTATCAAATTGCGAAAGACTGTCAAATTCCGCGCTATTAATATATATACAAGTGACATCCTGAATCTATTCGAACTCAACAATAATAATAGCTCTGCGTCCCTAGTATTTGCGGACGATCTCATTGTGTAAGTGGTCGGCACGCGCCCGCCTTTCATCCAAGCGAAACTTGAATCCCTAGTGGAAAAAAATAAACTACTATAGCTCATCGAATCTTCGCATGAACCCAGAAAAATGTGGAACCATCCTTTTTCGCAAACCGCGATTCCACCTATAGAAAAATAAAAGCGCTGGCGCTTCCGCCTTCCACATACAAACTACAATTCCGAGCACTAACCAAAAAACTGTGATACCTCATAAATCTAGAGTAAAATACCTTGGCTTTAACATAGACTACTTACTACGTGGCAATATACATATCAAAACACAAATAATTAAAGCAAGGGCAGCATTTAAAGCTAACCCGCGAATTTTCCATAACAAACTCCTCACCGCCAGAACCAAAATAATACTGTTACGTTCTGAGCATTTTTTCCGGCTAAAACATAACGTTGTTAAACCTCTACTGAAATTCTCTCACTTGAATTCCTTTTTTTATCCGCGGCTTCCCGTCGCCCGAGAACCGGACGAAAGGTTCGCATTTCTGCTTGCGCGTTTCCGCTCACTCTCCTGAGTTTTGTAAAAACGTGTTGGAACTCGCTCAACGGCGGCAGCGCGTGCGACGCGCCGTCAGCATCTCGCGACTATCCCACGGCCCCCAAACTCCCCACTCTACCACCCGCCAACTGTCTTCCTCGACTCGCTAGATTTATTCCAGCGCAGTTCTGATTTTTGTCTCGCCTTGTTAACTTCTGTTTTCCGAAATATCTCGGCTCCGACTGGAGCCCCTACGTAAGTAAGCCCTGCGTGGCTTAAACCGCGAACTTACCGCGGAATAACGAATTACGTTACGAATACTGCAAATTCACTAGCCGTTATATCGCGTTAATATTATTACATTATTCTTTGGACTTATGCTTTGGGAAAATACGTTGATTAAACGAAAATAAACGAGATTGCTAAATTGGGATTTTCATTTTTATGATTCATCGAGCAACGGACCCGATCCCAGCTATTTAATTAATATAAATCATAGCCGATACGTAACATAAAAATTTTGGTGTCAGAAGTGGGATAGCTCGAGTCTCAAACGGCAACTCCAAATAATTGAATTGTTTTTTTTTATCTCTTGTGAATCGTTGTCAGTGAACAAACCTGAAGCCTCGCGGATTCGTGAAATAATAATCAGTACGCTCGCCTTAAATTTTATCGAACCAACTGATTGAGTAACTGCCCATTTTCGTGTTTCAACGGCTTTTGAATTTTGCGACGTTCGCTGAACATTTTTGCAGTACTCTCCGTGAAACAACGAATTGCCGCGACGTTGTTCCTGATTTCCCATATTCCTTTTTTTTTTATTACGCGACAAACGCGTGAACCTCGCCACCATCGCGCGATACACCGAAGTGCCAGTGCAACTAATAGTCGTCTGACCCCGCCCTTGCGGCCATTAATGAACACGAGATAAGGGCCACAGTGGTCGCGTCTTATCGACGCCCTAGCAACCGCGCGCCCAGCCGCCGTTGCCGTCAGGCCCAACGCTCAGCCGACCGAGTCCCACCTCCGCGGCCATCAACGCGTCGAGATAAGGGCCGCATTGGTCGCGCCTTATCAGGCACTCCGACAGCTGCGCTCTCGGCCTCAATCCTGCTGGCCCTGACGCCGCCTCAGGGCACACCTCCGCGGCCATCAACGCACGCGCGATAAGGGCCTCATTGGACGCGGACGTTATCTGAGCCCCACTAACAGCTCTAGCCGCTGCATGTCCTACTGGGCCCCGACAAAATGGTTTGCCTCTACGTCATCTTCGCTGTACTAGCCACCGCGACGTAAGTAATCATTTAATTACTCTATTGTGCTGGTATTTACGACTCGCTTAAATTTCAGAGTTTTTTTTTACACGCCATAGGCCCCTGCGGCGTCGATTGCTTGGTACAGGCTACCATACCGGCCAACAATCGCCGACGAAAGCCCCGACGGCCGTAAAAGGACTCTGACAAAATTTTCACACACACCGTAGGCCCCTGCGACGTCGATTGCTTGGTACAGGCTACCATACCGGCCAGCAATCGCCGCCGAAAGCCCCGAAGGTTGTGGAAAATTAAAAGCAATATACATATATATACATTTACATACGCCTGCCTATAGATTTTCCCTTCGGTCTCATGACCTCCTTTTTTTTACTCTTCTCCTTTTTTTTCCCTAATAGTCTCACCCCTCAGTCCCGAAAAATCACGACGCTCATTTTTCTGCTTCTTCCCGTAATATGCGCAAGGCATGGAACTCGTGAAAAAACACTCGAGAACCACCCCCGCTAAACCTAAAATAAACAGGAAAAAGCTACGCAATCACATTAAATCGTGGAGACAAATCCTCCGCACCAACAACATCGAGACCACTGAACAGACCGTTCTCAGGTTCTGCGAAGCTGCACCTGTACAGCAAATTCCCCTTATTATTACCGATTGCCTAGAAAACATTGATTTCTATTACAACACATCCACCGGTAAATTAATCCACCGCATTTTTCCCAAGCCAACTAAGATCGTGACGATTACCCTCGCCTGATTCCTCCCGGTGCCTTCTAATTGTATACTAAAGATTCCTTTTTTTTTGTGCGTTGTCCTCCTCCCCTTTCCTCTTCTCACTTATTAACCGTGAGACCGAGCTGACGAACTCGTCTCCCGTCAACAATCCGAGCCCCGCTGAAGTGACCAAATAAGGTGGTACTTACGGATCACTCAGTTTAAAAAAAAAAAAAAAAAAAAAAAAACACATAGACCCGCTGCAGTACTCAAACAAGGTGGCACTTATGGGTAACTCAGGGGTATAAAAAAAAAATAAATATATGTACGCATATATTTCATAAAATTCGTAGGACTGAGCCCGCGAGCCCATATCCTCCGTTAATAAAAATCGAAGAGGACCTGTATATCCAAATAAGTTTGTAGCAACTTACGCGGATTGCATGGTATAAAATAAAAGGCAGGAGGCAAGGCTAACACCAACCACTGTCCAACACAACTAAATATATAAACAAAAAAAAAGAGAAATATATAGTAATCTTCCACGATATCTCCCCGATACTTCAAACGCAACCCTCGTCACGAGTAGCTACTAATATAACAAATTACGAATTTTCCCTGGGCCACGATGCCGTCCCAAGAACCCCAACCAGCTCCACCGGAGAACAGGCCCGCTCAGAATAGTGGTGCTCGACCAGGAACTCCGGATACTGGCGTGGTCCTAGATGGGGCGCCGTCCCAAGGGGTGGCTAGTCATCCGCTGCCCGAATCGTCCCCCGCGTCTACCTTCCCCCCGGATCTGAGCCCTGGCGATCGGGAACGCTGGATAAATTCTCCACCGCCCGTCGTTCACGGAATATATCGACCACCGAATTGGTCAAATCACCCAAGCCATTACGCTGCTCATGGCGGCCCTCATAGTCGCCCCGACCCCCCGCTCGACTCCGGCAGGAGGTGGTCCCGCGGATCGGACTCAAATTCCGGATTTGAATCGCGGCCTAGAGACACTGAAACGGTATCGCGCAACCGCCGAAACATCCGCGGAGACAGCGATTGGCTCACTAAAGCCCTCGTCCCGATACCTGAATTCGACGGCAGGAACATGCCAGTTGAAGAGTTCATCGGCGACGTAGAGCTTGCCATGGGGACCATTCAAAAATCCCACCTGAGTAGGTTCCATTACCTGCTCTACGAAAAATTGAAAGGCGACGCCCGCCGGCAGACACACCCCAAACGCGGAGCATACAGGGAAATCGACGACCTCCTCCGAGATTTACGGGCGCTGTATTCCTCCAAAAGGAAAACTCTCGATCTCAAAAACGATTTAAACAATATCGTTCAGGGATCACGAGAATCCATCCAGGATTACGCCGCCCGCGTGAAGACCTTAAGCGGACTAATAGACCGCCGAGTCTCCGAAGAACACCGCGGTCTCAACACGCAGGTCGTCAGGTTAATGCGCGAGGAAAACCGCAAACATACCCTCGAAAGCTTCAATAAGGGGCTGATCGAGGAGGTGGCAGGTTACGTATGGAACAAAGAACCGATGACTCTCGAGAGGGCTATGGCCTATGCGTTCGAAGCCCAGGAATTAATAAAAAATCGGGAAATCGTCAAACAAAACAGGCAAAAGTTCGACAGGCAGTCAGAAAAAAATTCAGGCGCGTCGTTCGCACGACTTTCGCGATCAACGGGACTCGAAACGGACTCCGAAAATCCAAACAGGGACCCCGATAACGACGAGCTGAAATCTGCCCTACGCGTAACCAACCGGGCCAGGACCAAAAGCGCGACGTCTAGAGTCAGCTACGCCGACGACGGTCTGACCGAACCCTGCTGTCACTACTGTAAGAAACCCGGACATTTCATAGACGACTGCTACAAGCTCCGCAATCGCCGGTGGTACGAGAACCAGGAAAAGGATCAAAGCCTTTCCCACAGCTCCACGCGCCCGCGCACAGACTACCGAGAACCGCGCGATAACTACAGATCCGACAGCAGCGTGTCGCCCGACCGTCATAACTACCGCGATATCTCGCGCGAAAGATATTTCAACCGGCCGCGTGCTAACAGCAGCGAAAAGAGGAACTCCCGCCGCGACACATTCGAAAGGGAGAATTCCCGATCTCGGGAGACCGGCCGCGACGGAAAATCCCCGCGTCGCGACTACGAATCACGGCGGCATAACGCGCGATCCCGGTTCGACAGCCGAGACCGCGATAACTCGCGCGTCAATAATCAACGTTACTCGCGACCCCGGTTTGATAGTCGAGACCGCGACAACTCTCGCGATATTAGTCAACGCTACGCACGTCCTCGATACGACAGCCGAGATCGCGACAACTCTCGCGATAATAGTCAACGCTACGCACGTCCTCGATACGACAGCCGAGATCGCGACAACTCCCGCGATAATAACCGACGTTACTCACGTCCCAGATATGATAGCCGCGATCGCGACCACTCTACGTCTCGTCGGCGTGACTACGAGGGACGTGAACGAACGCCCTCAAACGACCGCGGCCGACGACCAAGCCAGAAACGAAACCGAACGCGGAAACGCCGGCAGTCAGACGAGTCGAGCGACTCTGACAGCGCCACCAGCCATCCAAAATCCTTCGGCAATTCCCGATACCGCCCGCAAAGCGACGATTCGTCCCGCGAACGCCCAAAAAGTTCCACCCGCTCAAATCCGGGAAAGGGAGGTAATAACGCGAACATTTTAAACTCCCGAAGCGCTCGTCGGAACAGCGCGACCGCGAGCGAGAACCCCGAAGCGCGAAAGCCGAAATCCGTAAGGCCGGTGTACGGACGAATCCACACAAAGATGACAGTGTAGTGAGACTTGTTTCCCCAGACCTACAAGACTTTGAGGCAATTTTCTACGTCGACAATGGCTCGGACATCTCGATCATTAAAGAAAAATCGCTCCCGCCGAATACACCAATAAACGATAAAATTATCTACGAGATCGAAGGCATCACCGACGGTCTCGAATATTCCCTCGGCACAGTCAACTTGACCGTCAACGACATGACGATGGAATTCAACGTCGTCCCCAACCACTTCCGCATTACCGAGGACGGATTACTCGGCCGCGATTTCTTTAAGAAACACAAAGTCGACATTAGCTATCAAAACGGTTGGATCGCGCCGCTAGACCCCCCTCAAATAATACCCTTCCTGAATACAGTCGTCGTGACCATCCCTCCCAGGACCAGTAAAATGGTAAAAATGAGGGTGACCAACGATCTCCCCTGCGGATACATACCGAAGATTGAGTTCACCGAAGGCGTCTATTGCGGCGATGCCGTGGTCGAGAATCGCGACGGCGCCGCCCTTGTTAGGATAATAAACACTAAGGAAATAGAAATAGACATAGTTGTACCACAAATAGAATTAGAACCCTTCGTAGAATACACCACGCCCGACCGTGTAGACGATCAGGAAAATGTTAAAACGGCACGCGTCGCGCGTGCCCGAGCCAAACGACACGACCCAACTTCCACGATTTTGTCGCTGCTACGCCTAGATCATCTGACGGAGACCGAGCACGAGCACGTGGTCGAGCTCGTCCGAGAATTTCCGGGAATATTTCAATTGCCCGGAGAACCACTAGGTGCCACGAACGTAGTAAAACACCGAATTCAGACCACAGACGATCTGCCTATCAACACCAAACAATATCGGTTTCCTCACCATATGAAGGAAGAAATAAGGACACAAGTCGAGGATCTATTGGACAAAGACGTGATCCGCCCCTCGACTTCGCCCTTTAACTCCCCGATTTGGATCGTCCCTAAGAAGGAGGACTCTCTCGGTAACAAACGCTGGAGAATGGTGATTGACTACCGAAAAGTCAATGAAAAAACAATCGCTGATGCGTACCCCCTGCCAAACATCACCGACATCCTGGACCAACTGGGAAAAGCTCGGTACTTTTCGGTGTTCGACCTCGCCTCGGGGTTTCACCAAATCCCTATGGACCCAGACGATAGGCCGAAAACTGCGTTCTCCACCCCTCACGGCCACTACGAATTTAATCGCATGCCGTTCGGACTTAAAAACGCACCAGCGACCTTCCAGCGACTCATGGATCAGGTCCTGTCGGGGTTACAGGGAATCGAAATGTTCGTGTACCTCGACGACATCGTGATCTACTCCGATTCGCTTGAGGAACACAAAAGGAAATTCCGCCGACTCGCCAGGAGGTTAAAAGAGGCAGGACTAACCCTGCAACCCGACAAATGCGAATTCCTCAGACCCGAAGTAGTCTACCTCGGCCACATCATTAGTGCCGACGGGGTCCGACCAAACCCAAAAAAATTGGAGGCGGTCAAAGAATTCCCAACCCCCAAGAATCCCAAGAATATTAAACAATTTCTGGGACTTGTCGGCTACTATCGTAGATTCATCGAAGACTTCGCAGCAATCGCAAAACCTCTTACCTACCTTTTGAAAAAAACGGTGCCTTTCGAATGGGGAAAGGAACAACAGCTGGCATTCGAGAACTTACGCGACAGATTGTGCAAAGAACCGATTCTGCAACACCCGGATTACGATCAGCCATTCATAATAACGACTGACGCATCGAATTATGCCCTGGGCGCGATACTCAGCCAAGGAGAAATCGGAAAAGATCTGCCTATCGCCTACGCCTCGAGGACTCTCAACGATGCGGAGACGCGATACGATGCGACAAAAAAGGAACTTCTAGGAATCATTCACGCATTAGACAAGTTCCACTCGTACATTTACGGGCGAAAATTTACGCTAGTCACGGACAACAAACCGCTGACCTGGCTTAAAACGCTGCAGAACCCAAACTCGCAACTGCGTCGCTGGTCAGACATTCTCGACGGATGCGACTACAATATCGTACACAAAAAGGGTACACGGAACACAAACGCGGATGCCCTCTCTCGCAACCCCGTACCGAGAAATACCCGGACCCCAATGAAAACCGGAATACACGTGATCAACGCGAAAAGGCCGCCCAATAGAAACTCGGAAGAGGAGGAAACTCCGCAACCTGTCGCTGGCGATCTGTTCGCAAGCACCCCAAGCGACGAAGACCCCAAGAGGCGTCACTCACCTAGCGATTCCTCCGACGAATTTCGCCGACCAGCTCGAAAGAAACGGTCAACGAGGTCGGCCACTGGGGAGGGAAATCCATTAAAATCCCACACGGCAGGCCCCCCTGCGGAAACATCCAGCACAAGCATGAGCCTCCCTGTATCGGAGAACCCGGGAGTGATCAGCCCTACGGATGGCCAGACTGGGCAAAACAACAGTCCCAACGCGGAATCGAAACGCCAACACTCGGCCAGTGACACCTCAGACGAATACCGGAAGCCAATAAGAAAAAAACGCCCCGTTATCACGGAATCGGACGAAGAGGAAAAGGCAGATTTCTGGTGGGAGAAGGAAATAGATTCTACCACCGCAACCTCCTCCGATTCGGATATCGGGGAGGCACAGGCTCCGCCAATAAATAAAAACCGGGACAATCCCAATGAAACGATTGGGGAGGGACAGGAGACCCCGGCACCGGCTGCCACGTCTGGGGAGGAGCCTGTTTCGAAGAAATTCCCAACACGAAGACGCACCATCGCAGCCCCCAGCTTCGAGAGCATTTTTGACTCTTCGACATTCACGAGCGAAACGGGAACCACGGGATCCATCTACGAACCATCTAGGGATCTAACGTCACCCGAATCACCGATCTCACTGAACAAACAACCGCCAAGTAGCACGGCCGCCCCCATATTACCAAACCCCGCAGAAAATGTCGCCGCGGAACCAATAGATTCAGTAGCAGAAACCTCAGCCCACAACGAAGCCGAAGAATGGCTAATCAGCGATAGCGACGAACCAATGCCGGTCGCAACGAACGAACAACTACCCCCATGTACTACCGAGCGCCTCAAAATCACCAACGAAACCGTCACCGATAAAATCTCTGCAGCGGCCTATTTAATTACCTCGGACTACACCATCACGTCCGACGCCACTAAGCTACTGATCGAAAAGGGGCGAGTTAATTGGACACAAATATTAGATACGCCCACACAACCCGGGGAGGTTGTCGTGAGCCACGAGAAGAAATTCTACACGTATGGACTAATATACGAACGCCATTTCTCCTGCCTATTAGACCCGGAGATCTTGGATGACTGTCTCGCAACGCTACGCGAACTGATGCGTAAACACGACACCAAAATACTACGCATTAGCATTGACAACACCTTCCTCGGGTCCCTCGACCGAAACGCAATAATACGACAGCTAAAACGGGCATTCGAGGGAACCGATATAAACATCATAGTGTGCGGCGGCAGACTTATAGTACCGAATCCCAATGCCCGCGAAGAACTCATCAGAGACCACCATTGCTCCGCGGTTGGAGGCCACAAAGGCGTTACAAAAACAGTGTCGCTCATCTCCCAACGCTACTATTGGCGAAATATGAGATCGGACATTGCAGAAACCATCAGAAAATGCCCCCACTGCCAACGAAAGAAGCTGGTGAGGGTGAAGCACCGCCTACCCATGATCATCACCGATACTCCTAAAGATTCATTCGAGAAAATCTCCATCGATATTTACGGCCCGCTCCCTCGTACCCGACGTGGCCACGAGAACGTCCTCACCATACAATGCAATTTAACAAAATATTCGGTTGCAATCCCCCTCAGAGGAACAACATCAAAAGACGTCGCACGCGCCCTCACAAATCATTACATTTGCATTTACGGCGCGCCGAAAATCATAATCTCGGATCAGGGCCGAAACTTCATCAGCGAAACCTTTCAGGAATTTGCCAGATTGTTCGAGATTAAACATTACTCCACTACCGCCTACCATCCACAATCCAATGGCTCCTTGGAAAGAAGCCACCACGTGTTGACCGAATACCTAAAACAGTTCGTCAGCGCTCACCGCGAATGGGATAGCTGGCTTCCCGCCGCCATGTTCTCCTACAACGTGAGCATCCACGAAGGAACCAAATACTCACCCTTCGAACTAATATTCGGGAAGGTAGCCCGGATACCTTCGCAATTCCCGCGCGACGAGGACACCTCACTAGACGAATTCTTCACCGAGTTAACAACCAAACTGAAAGCGACGATAGAAACCGCTGAAAAAAACCTGATAGCTGCAAAAACCCGCTCGAAAACCTACTGCGATCGACGTGTGAAAATTCATACGTACGAAAAAGGAAACCAAGTCTACCTGCTCAAAGAACCAAAAAGGGGAAAATTCGACGACGAATATACGGGTCCTTACGAGATCGAGGAAATTGCGGAAAACAACAACATTGTCCTACTAATGGGACCAAACAAGCGCAAGAAGGTACACGTGGACAAAGTGAAGCGCGCCTACACGTAGGCTGCCCACCTCGCTGTGCGCAAGCGAAGAAGAGAGCGCCCGAGTATAGGCAGCCAGCTTCACAACGCACACCCAACAAGCGCGCGCCAACAGGCAGACAACCCGCCCTACCACGTTCTGCGCAACAACGCGCGCCAGCAGGCAGACAACCCGCCCTACCACGTTCTGCGCAACAACGCGCGCCAGCAGGCAGACAACCCGCCTTACCACGCTCTGCGCGACAGCGCGCGCCAGCAGGCATGCAGCCCGCCTTACCACGCTCTGTGCAACAGCGCGCGCCAGCACACAGGCAACCCGCCCTACCCTACGTACAATGGGAGGCGGCTATATTTTCTTTTACCGACATGCCCAACCATTGCGCGCCCTGCACACCTTTCACCTCAACAAATACCCCCGATCATCGGTCGGCTACCTTGTTGAGGGGGGAGGGGAGGTGGCAGGCGCACACACACACAAAGAAAGGAGAAATAACGACAATAACACAAACCATTCGATCAGCGCCAGCGCATAGGCAACACACCTTACACCTACCGCCCTACACTTACCGACGTCGCCCCTCTGTCTCTTTCTACCTCAGCGCTCCCACTCGCTCCCGCACTCCACCCGGCCGCATGCGAGTCCTCTTATCACCTATCTCCGACATTCCCGACTACTACAGGGCCGCTCAAAAGAAATTTACCGAACTAACGGTCGTACGAACGAATCATTTCGAACCCAAACACAAAAAAAAAAGCAAAGCGGAAAGAGAGGGGAAGGAACGACGCAAAAAAAAAAAGAGAGACAAAAACACACAATTTATTTTGGGCAATTTTTCAACTTCCTTTTCTTCTCTTTTCATGCCCCTCCTTATTGAGAGGAGGCATGCAGCCCATTTATTAAAAAAAAAAATATTACAATATATATATATTAACTCCAATCTTCATCGTCGCTCTCCGAATCGCTCATGCCGGCTAATCGCACGACGGCGCCTCCTGGCACCCACGTTCGCGTGCCAATGAGAAACCCATGGATGGCACGGGGCGGATACCCATAAAAACGCTTGTTCGCCTCCCGAAACAGACGTTCCACCCCGTAATCCCCGCTCTCCAGGGCGACCTCTCGCTCCTCCCGCTCTCGCCGTGCGGCGGCACGAGCCTCCCGAATCAAATTTCGGGCCCAAACGTTCCTCTCCCACTCCCACTGCTGAAAAAAAAAGAGAGAGAGGGAGAGAGTAAGAAATATGGCGAAACATGGAAATCCATAATAAAACACCAATAATCACAAACGTAGTAACTTACCTTAAACACGGAGTAAGCTGCTGCTCCCAAATTAGCCATCGTTCTCCTGTCCGTCTTCGACCTGTCTCGAGCAAATGTCTCCAGAATAATGAGCTCACTCGCGTCGTAATCTGCGACGCCCGAGCCGAGCAAAATTTGACACCCGCCGCTGCCCCCAGACGCCCGTGCTTCTGCTGACGTGTCACTCCACTGTCTACTACACTGCTCGTTTGCAGGTGCGGATTAGAAACGGGAGAATTCATCTACCCGCTCCACAACAACCCGGGAATTTATTCCGATCGACGGGGAACACTAAGGTCCTATCGATCCTCGTGGAACCTGGTCACCTATATTGACCTCTCGAAATTCCTACAACGAAGGCAAGAGCTGATGCAAGATTGGTCTCTACTCGCGGACGATTGCCAACAACTCGGAAAAAATTGCGGGATCAACGGCATGCTTAGCAATATGCGCCTGACCCTCAAAACCATTGGCAAGGATCAACAAGATATTGAGGAACTCGTCTACGAATACAACAACACGTATGCCCTGCGCAAGAAACGCGCGCCGCTCGGTTTCATCGGCTCCATCAGTCGCACACTATTTGGCACGCTCGACGCAGACGATGCCGAATTTTACAACACCAAAATCGAAGAATTAGAGAACGACACGCGCTCAATAATAGACTTAGTAGCAAACCAAACGCACATAATTAAATCTCAATTCAACGAACAGCGACTGCGCATCACAGACATTTCGCGAATAACTAAGAGCTTAACGCTCTCAGTAGCTGGTTTAGGCCGCGAAATCGCGGAAATAAAAACCTCCGAATCCGTTACGAGCGCCGCCGCGTCCCTCGAACTCGCCATCGCCGAACACGAACTCGACACGGCCATCCTCACCGACGCCATGTTATTCGCCAAACAGGGCCAATTGCACCCTCGATTGCTATCACCCAGACAAATCCTTACGGGGGCCAGGGCGATCCAACGCGAAAAACCAAATTCGGAATTTCCATTCCCACTAAAAATCGAATCGACACCAGAACTGATCAAACTTTCCGACCTGAAAATTTTCCACTCACGGGGAAAACTAATCTACGTCGTGTCCGTGCCATTGCTGACTCTCAAATCCTACACGGTTTACAAAAATATGCCAGTACCTATAGTGCAACATATAAACCCTCGAGGAACAAGTTTCGCATACATAAACCCCTCGTCCGAATTCACCGCCATCGCCGACGATCTCGAAACCTACTTCCGACTAACCGGAGATGACCTACGACTGTGCAGAACCTCGGGGGAACGTTACATTTGTGAGCACACGAATGTATTATACCGGGTAGACGAACACAGCGATTGCGAGGTAAAAATCTTAACCGAACCGCGATTCAAGGAGTTCGCCTCGTGCGACGTTCGTGTCCAAAAAAGCACCCGCACGCACTGGGCTAGAATCCACCTCACGAATCGCTGGATATTCTCCTGCGCTAGGCCAGAAACCCTCCGCGTACAATGCCAAAACACAGAGACCCACGCAATAACCATCAGCGGAACCGGAGTCCTGCACCTTGCACCGAAGTGTGAAGCGACCACTGCCACCGCCGTCCTCACGTCCACTGACCAAATTACCACCCTTGAAATTTCCGACTTCGCGCCACGGGCCCCGCTGAACATCTCTCTTATCCTTTCCAATGACACCGACACCACCAACAACGTAAATATAACAGACCTCATGTCAAACCTAGAAACCCCCACAATCCTCGACCCCGAAAATTCACACGACTCCAACATCGCCAACGGCGGAGTAGAACTCCAGGCCGTTATTAATCGAGCCCAAGACATGCTGAAACACAGAAGGACGCAGAGAAGAATCCACTTCCTCGAGAGCACGGGGATATACTCAATCGCCAGCCTAGGTAGCCTGGCCGTCATTTTCGGGTTGGCCTGGAAACTCTCCTTATTTTCCAAGTTCGGATCCCTCGCGACACTCTGCCGAAGAAAAAAGCACCAAGCCGCCCCCGCCTTGTACCGCGAGCGGCCATCGATCGAGATCATGGAGCTACGTGAGCCTCCGCCCGCTCCGATAACGCCAATTCACGATGGCGTCGAATGTGGCGACCGAATCGACCGCCCACGCTTGGCGATAAGCGCCGCACCCGCCATCCGCGACACCCGATGCGCTGCGGCTCACCACCATCATGGACGCCGAGATACACGTCAACCGTACCTAACGTACTCGCAACGCTTGAGCTCGTCAGCATACTAAGTATCTGCCCAATAACTCGCCTTAATTGCCCGTCCCCAGGACACAAGGTAAGAAAAAAAAAAGGGGAAACCCAAAAGAAATACATATTCCACCCTTTCCATATACACATAAAGATGAGACAAACAACAACAAAAATATATCCTTTTTTTTTTTCCCTCTCTAAAGTATATGTACATGAGTATATATATATATATGTATTTAAAACATATATATATATATACGTCCCTCGCAACTACGTATACCGCCGGCCCTGATGTGTTTTTTCGAAAGTTTCAGATAACCATGTCATTTTCTCCCCTCCACCACCATGGAACATCTAGGTCCGAAACAACCACGCCAATCATCTGGACAAGGGAACGCCGACGACCTACCGCACCACACGCCATGTACAACGAAAACATCCACAAACAACGCCAGTTCACCCCGACCAAATGGAAACTATTTTAAGCCTAGAAATAAGCGCGTTACTCGCCGGAACTATCCTCCTTTCAATATCAAAAAAAAGGGAGGGGAAAAGAAAAACGCAAAATGCCCAGAACATGGCGCGCATCTTCTATTCTCTGAATCAGCGAAGCATCGTGTAGCATCGACTGATTGCCAGAAGGGGAGGTGTTACGTTCTGAGCATTTTTTCCGGCTAAAACATAACGTTGTTAAACCTCTACTGAAATTCTCTCACTTGAATTCCTTTTTTTATCCGCGGCTTCCCGTCGCCCGAGAACCGGACGAAAGGTTCGCATTTCTGCTTGCGCGTTTCCGCTCACTCTCCTGAGTTTTGTAAAAACGTGTTGGAACTCGCTCAACGGCGGCAGCGCGTGCGACGCGCCGTCAGCATCTCGCGACTATCCCACGGCCCCCAAACTCCCCACTCTACCACCCGCCAACTGTCTTCCTCGACTCGCTAGATTTATTCCAGCGCAGTTCTGATTTTTGTCTCGCCTTGTTAACTTCTGTTTTCCGAAATATCTCGGCTCCGACTGGAGCCCCTACGTAAGTAAGCCCTGCGTGGCTTAAACCGCGAACTTACCGCGGAATAACGAATTACGTTACGAATACTGCAAATTCACTAGCCGTTATATCGCGTTAATATTATTACATTATTCTTTGGACTTATGCTTTGGGAAAATACGTTGATTAAACGAAAATAAACGAGATTGCTAAATTGGGATTTTCATTTTTATGATTCATCGAGCAACGGACCCGATCCCAGCTATTTAATTAATATAAATCATAGCCGATACGTAACAAATACTATATCTACTTCTGATCCGCCCGATCGTGGCATACACTACGCCAATCTGGTGGAACATTGACGTTTCGGCGATGGAAGAGCTCAGAGCCTTCGAAAGACGCTGCCTCCGGGCATGCCTAAACAAATACCGGTCAGAACACTCAGATCACACGATATGTTAGCAACAAAATCATCTATAACTCAGCACAAATCCCTAGAATTGACTGATTCACAATAAAATAAACAAGAGACTTTTTCAGCAAGCTGCCTACAATTAACAATAACACAATCAGATCAATAGCATATCCCAACGAACTTGACTCAGAAAACCAGGCCAACACAGGATACTTACCTCCTCAAGGATTCATTTACTTTGACTCCAAAGGCATAATTCAAGACTCCAACAACATCCCGATCCTATATCACTGGAAGAGAAACAAAGCGGACAAGCAAATCTCACTTCAAACCAACGAATACGAAACGAATAAAGAATGATTTAAATGCTCACGCATAATCCCAAAAAACGGCATCTCCGATTTCCATCGACTGACCCATGTAAAGTACTGGTGGCTCGCCCAAGACAACTCACTAATAATTGAACTCAGTCGTCGAAAACTCCTCAACGACACCCGTAGAAGACTAAGAGCGCAATTCCCCTTTAACCTTAAGCTCAAATAGTTCCTATTAGAATTACTTTTTGCTAGACAGCAACCTCTGTAAACTTGTATACATCGTAGCCTTAAGTTAGCCAGTAAGATTCCAGTGCAAAATATTAAAGTAGAGGTTTTTATACCGCCAACAGATTTTCCCCTAACCATAATGCGTCGACTGGAACGCAATAGTTCGTTAAAACAAATTGATCTCCAAGTACAATAATTTACTCAACAAAAGCAAAAACACCTATTCGGCGAAGCGATGCCTCACGCGCGAGGGTATGAGCGGCAAAATGCATCGATAATTTTAGGCACATTTCTTTTCGTGTTTATGTTTCAGCCTGTAATGTACGAATTTTATTATCTGTATGAAATAAAACATTTAAACAACAACAACAACGCGTGCTAGCCTCTAAACCAGAGCACTGGTAGGTCGAGGGTTCGAGTTCCGCTGCCGTCGTTTTCGCTGGGAATAAGTACTCGGGCGTGATGTAGCTCCAGGTACACATACGTAGACCTGTAGTCCGAGTGATGATTACATTCGCAGCCAAACGCGATTAGCTCCGGGGGCGCGAAACGAACCTAAGACCGACAGTATGGACGGAGGTTTTCTGCAGTTCCTTCTGTCTTCTGGGCTCGTCCAGAGACAAATGCGATACAGTAGGGAAAGTCGGCTGCAGCTGCATGGCGGGCGGGGGGGGGGGGGGGGGGGGGAGAAGGGTCCGGGTGCGGGAAATATGCACACGTACAAAGAGTGTACGAGACGAAAAGTAGTATAATCCCGGGCCGACCCTGTATAGGCAAAAAATGTCTGAAGATGAGAAAAAAAATATCGATCCTTGACGCTCATTCCATGAAAAATTTCTTTATTGCTCACGATCCCGCCGCCAAATCAGATGAACAATTGCAAACAATATGATCAATTCCGTGGACATTTTGGTGCATTGTATTAACCCTTAGCGGCCACACGGGGTGACTATTTATCCCAGGCTCAGAAAAAGAAATAAAATAGAATAAAATAAAAGATTAGAAGTTAGAAATTTCATGATGTGTAATTAGAAATAAAAAATATTCGATCATTTTGCAAAATAAATATACTTTTTAAATGATCGGCGAAAACTGTTATTTATTATGGGAGTGGTATATGTTGTGCGTACAATCCTAAAATTGTAGCACTTAAAATTTAAAAAAATTGCGGAGTAATGAATTTTTTCCTGAAAAAGCCATTTTTATGAATCTTCACAGTTTTTAGAGCGCCATATATAAATTGAACGATAAAAATCATAAGAAATGTTAAAGAACTCTGCAACAAACATAAAACAATCGGTTAAAAGTCTTAGAATATCCATATTTTTTGTATGACTACGTTTTTCAGCGTGGGGTAATGAGTTACCCCACGTGATCGGTATGTGGCCTGGCTAAGGTGTGGTCGCTAAGGGTTAAAACAAACAAATTTGCGACACTCTCTGTTCACTGACACAAACAGTAATAGAACTTTTGGGGCCTCTTTTTCGCTAGCTTATTCGACGCCACTATCGTGGCTTATCACTTTTTTCGCTACATAAAATAAAAATAGTAGATCAAATTTATGAATTGCGAATTTGCGTCAGCTCCGAGTCGCTAACGTTGGAATAGAAACCACGTGTAAGTGCATTTCCGATGATTTATTTTCACGACGTCGTGAAACGTGCACGATATTTTTTTAAGCGTCAGCAGCATGAATAGACGCATCTATTTTATCTACAATGTATAGTATAAAAATGCAGGGAATTTTCACGACCTTACGATAACTGTAATTTAACTGTGACAAGTAGATGAATGAAGAGAAAATAAAAATCCGTTAACATTGTTTTTTTATAACATTTATTTATTTATGTTTCATTTAACTGTGACAAGTAGATGAATGAAGAGAAAATAAAAATTCGTTAAAAATTGTTTTTTTTATTACATTTCTTTATTTATGTATTTATGTTTCAATAATAATTAATTCTTCCAAGCTGCATCAGTCCACGAAAATACAGATTCGGCGATATCACTCGTTCAACCACATTTGAAACAAGCAACGCTGAAACAATTGACACGAGCGTTAATTAAATCATTCTGACGTTTGGCTGGTCGTTGGACTAATTTTTGGCCTCTTACTTTTCCGTCCTCACGCAGTGTGCCCTCCAAAGGTGGCCGGGAACTCCAGCAGCAGGAGCCGAATTCTCTACCTGGGAATTTTTTGCACTCGGCAGACGATTCCTAAAGAAAGGAAAAAAAAAGTGTAATTTTCCTTTCAGCCTGAAGAATATTTCTTGATGGAATTGAGTTCAGTGGTCGCTGGACTTCCGAACCAAACACCGATCGCATTTTTCATCTCATTGTCGCACTGTCCTTCAATCGACATTCAACTGCCGGGCATACTGCCCTCCAAACTAAAAAACACAGGTGGAGGGCTATGTGTGCATTTCGCTGTCCGAGATCTGCAGATAATTAAAAAAAATCTATTTGTCACTTGTACAGTAATTCGGAAGAAATTGTATTTGATTTGGCAAGACGTACTTGAAAAACCGCTGGAATCCAGCTTGGGGCACGCGGACCACTTGAGGACCCGGGCCATTTCAGCGTGCGGGACCATCGCGTTGCGACCGTTGGTTGAGCAAATCGGCCCATCGTAGCCGCCGTAAATCTACGTTCAATTCTTTTTTTTATTTTCGAAAATGTCCGTCAATTAGGAATAGTGACCATAATTTTTAAAGCTTTCGTCATTTACGGAAAAATGACGAAGTTTAGAAAGTTTCGGTCATTTTTTAAAAGTGACCGCAATTTCTGATACGTGTCCATCATTTTACGTTAGAAGAGCTAAGTGACGAAAAATGTCCAGCAAAGCATGCAAAGAATAATTACACGTGTCCGAGCTCATGCGCCATGGCCATACATCCACCACCGCTCGGCCCCAGTTCCAGCAGCTTCCGCCCTTCGCCTGACCTACGAAAGATTAAAAAAGCCTGCAAAGTAGAACCTTGTAAATTGCTTCCTCAGTATTTGACTCCTTTAACGAAGCTACCTCTATGAGGAAGTATGTTGATCAATTTTGAGCTCTGTAAAGTTGGCCATACAACTTTCAGGAATTTTTTTTTTAATTGGTACGCCAATTTTTTTGTAATGAAACATCTAGATCTGTTAACCATGTACCGAGTAGTTTCACTTGGCTAGTGTAGTGGATTCGGTTAAATATTTTTGAAAAAGATTTTTTTGTCCAAAACGATTTGTTTTTATGGGATTTTTTTGACAAAGATTTTTCGTTTTGTTTTGGAAAAACATTTTTGTGGGATTAAACATTACAATGCAATTGACAGTCGCGTCTGCGCCCTACCCGCGATGTCTATATAGTTTCCAGCCCGGTTTCCTCGAGCGTACAGGATGTTACTGCCGAAAAAAATGAATTAATCTAGTTCCGTGAAATATTCTCAGTGATTAATCCGACGATGGTACGAATATTCTCGGCTCACTTGGTCAGAATTAGGAGAGCACTGTAAGTGTCGGCCTCAAATCTATTACCTCGTCCCTGAAAAATGCCATAGCCGAGTACGGCACTTCGTCGGCATCAATGTACGGGACCCTCTGAGTGTCACTCGCTATGTAAGGCGTCGCCCCTGCGTCCTGATAATTTTATATTTTGATTCGTTAAAAAAAATTGATCCGGTCGAACGGGAAAATAAAATTCAAATTTTACCTGCGGTATAATTATTCCGCCGATTTTCAGGCGAACGTTCGAGTCGCGCAGCTGGTGATACATCATGTCCATGGCGTTCGCGTGCGCGATGAAGAACATGATAAAATTCTTGACGGATTTTTCCGCGCTGAAGGTTTTTTTATGACTAAATAATTGATAGCAGTAGATTCTAACACTAGTGCGAGAAAGCGGCCATTGCGCGTGGAGGTTAGGAAGCGGCGCACTCGCCAAATCGAGTGCTACAACGACACGAGGCGAAGCCGAGTGTTGTTCGTAGCGCGAGAGGAGACGATAATTGCATTTTGCATTTTTCGGCATTTTTAAATTGTGTAAGATGTGTGGAAATTCCCGATTTTTTTATGTAGTTATCCCAGAACCACCTATTAAACTCTGGAATTATCCGCATGATTGATCAAGTAGATTCACAAATACAGCTCAATCATTGAAGATGAATCAATTTCTTAAAAGTGCAAAAAATTCTGAAAAATATCATACGCATGCAGTGTAACCATGGATTCTTATGTCCACGGGTTACCTTCGCCCTGTCTACTTAATTGCTGTCACCTGAGAGCCGCTGGGCGCCAGTTAATTTTTATTTGGCGCGGAATTAACAAAACACGCGTCTTGAACGGAAACGGAACCTGAAACGTACGAAACTAAAACGGAACGGGACGGCTTCGTCGATCGAGTGGTCGGTTCGTGGTATACCACAGGGTCGCTCAGTGTGCAAGGTTGTGGAGAGGGTGTGGGCGGCCAATGGACAGACGGTCGTGTCACGCGAAAAACTTTAACTCAACATAATAAGATTTAACAGATGTTTAATGAGTAAAAAATCAACACAGCTTTCATGAACAAAATACAAAGACGCTAAATTACCGAGACGATAACGCCGAAGATATGAGAGCGGAAAACGAGAACGCGTCAACGGAACGTACGGAACGCGGCGGGAGTAAACAATAGCGGAACGACAGAACGCGAGAACCACCGCTCAGAGCGTGGACTCGAACTATAAGATCGACTTAGCGCACCGGCAACGAGCAATGACACGTGAGTTCTTACCCAACTCGGATAACGCCATAATTCGACAACGAGAACGCTAAATAAATCACGGTAACTTACGCTGGACCGTAACGCACCGATAGATTTAACGAGAACAAGAAGATCGCATCGATTTCGTACGAATTTAATTGATTTTTGTGAAAAACATGAATTGCAGGTTATGTTGCTAGGTGGCTGCAGCGTGTAAAGCGCGTACAGTTTTCTTCATGATTTTTTCTAAGTAACCGTGGACTATCAATCGCTATCAAACGCTAATTATCAATTATCAAACGATTCCGCATCGATTGCGTACGAATTTAATTGATTTTAGCGAAAAATCAAAATCGGCAGTCATATTACCAGTTGACCAGGTAATATGGCCTGCGGTAACATGATCTGCTGATCCCGTCATGTGACAACTGATGACAAGCATCGGTTTTTCTTTTCCTACTGTCGAACCGTGGACTATCAAACGATTTTATGCATGAATTCGTAACTATCAAACGATTCTGCATCGATTGAAAAGAAAAAAATTGCGGCCAACTTCAGGATAAATTTTGATTTTGATATTATAAAAACCTAATTACTATCAATCATTGATATTTGGCTATCAATCAATATCAAACGACTACCAATCGATATCAATTAATTAAGGGGGGATTTGCTTTTTTTCGGTTAAATTTACGTCGTTTTTGTGAGTTTTTTGTTAAAAAACTATGCAACGTATCGACAAGAAATTTGGCATCATGCTATGTTTGTTTTTTGTGTACGCAAAAAAAAAATTTGGACCAATTTTGCCGAAGATTACGCCTTCCCCGCCACTCGGCGCCCGACGGTGCAAAATCGTTGGTGTGCACGATTTAAAAAAAACGAATGAACCGATTGCCTTCAAATTTGGATAACATACTCAGCAAACATTCTGTTATCGTTTGATGAAGCGAAAAATACATTTTAGAAAAATTGCATTTTTGGCGACTTTTCAAAGTAAACATTTCTGGTTTATCCTACAAAGTTGGTCAGTTTTTTTTATTAAAAAAAAAGTACTCAACGCATCACTTTTTCGCTTCATCAAACGATAACAGGATGTTTGCTAAGCATGTTATCCAAATTTGAAGGTAATCGGTCCATTCGTTTTTTTTAAATCGTGCACACCAACGATTTTGCACCGTCGGGCGCCGAGGGGCGGGGAAGACGTTTTTTTCGGCAAAATTGGATCAAATTTTTTTTTGCATACACAAAAAACAAACATAACATGATGCTAAATTTCGCGTCGATACGTTGTATAGTTTTTTAACAAAAAATTCACAAAAACGACGTAAATTTAACCGAAGAAAAAGCAAATCCCCCTTTAAAAATCGAAAGCCAAAGTTTGCCGGCCAACTTCATAGAGGTGTCCTCGGCGACCTAACCGCGAGATAGCGATTAGTTAACAATACGATAACTCTTAAATTCGAACCGGAAAATCGGGACTCACTCCACAGTACAAACAATAGCGGATTAAAAATAATAAATTCGGTAACTCATAACGAGAAATATAAGGCGAGAACGAAAAATCGAGACGCGCTAACTCCTACGTATTCGAAAATTGAATGATCGGCCCCGTTGTTCGGTGTTTGTGCCCTTGAGGCAGAAAACTCCAGAATATCTGTCACAGCAGAAAAATGAACAAATCGTTTATATTTGAAACAAAAAATCCGGTAAACAGGGGACTTGTTGGCCATCTTTTCGTATCAATTTCTTAATAAAATTTTAGAATTGTTGTTATGCGAAATCAATCTGTGGAGCACCTTCTATATACTTGATGTTTTTCAGATTAATATCCCATCAATAATGGTTCTAAATTCTATATTAATTTTTACTTTTGCGGAGATTGAGCACCGTATCACGCTAGAACTACAATAAACTTACAGCTTCGACAAAGTGCGCGTTTCCACACTTTTTACTACCGATAAAATAAAGACGAGGCACGATATATTCTTTTCATGCGTCAGCAACACGAAAAGATGCATCTATTTTATCTACAACTTACAGTATAAATACTGCAAATTTTCAAGATCTTGAAACAAAAACTTCAAAGCAGTCGATCTTAGTAGCTTCACTCAGGTAAATATTTCCTTCTTTCCCCATTGCTTCTCTGATATAAGAAAATTCAATTAATAAATTATTAAATTTAATAAAACTAATTATTTTTTACTTGTAATTAAATTTTTCATCAAATATTATCACCACGACAGATTGCTACAGTCGTCATGCTCCGTTACACGGTTTTCGCTGTAATTTTGGTCGCGGTGACATCTGTGCACTGCGCGGCCGTCAACGACGGGCGTGGCGTGTCTGCTGGTCAACAATGCAGGGACAAAAATTACAATGCAGCGTGTCGTGTACGTTGCCGCCAAAATATTAATATTAATTAATATCTTTATACATTTTTATGTGCGAACGATTTATTTATTTCGTCCTTTATTTTCAAAATTGTAATATCTTTAGGCTGCCAATCCAGCTGACAGATGCTCAGTGCTGAAATGTACTTACACCAACAGAGGCGACATTCACACTTATGAACCTTATAGCGTTGGTCCGGCTAGACAGGGAACGTCATGCGGAGACAAAAAGGTACATCTTTTCTTACTTTTTTTAAACATTTTCAGACAGAAAAAAAATTGTCTATCGTATTGGTCGATTTAGAAAATACCAATAATTATCGTAATTTATTTTTGCAGATTTGCGTTAATGCAAAATGCGTCGACGATGCGAATCACTTCATACATCCCGCGGTTAAGAAGGAAGAGGAATACGATTGCGGATCGGAGGACGAGTCGGACGAGTCGGACGATTCGTACGCTTTGGATTATTCAGATATAGTGCTTCCCAATAATCAAGTTTGAGAAGTTTGAGAATATTTTGGGCAACACTTCTACGTAAAACTGTTCCCCAAAAATGTATTAAGACGAGACGACGCATGAAGATACTATCCTTCGAAAACATTTTATTTTAAAAAATTAAATTCGTTTTTTTAATAATTTCCGAAAGTTTATTTCTACGCTGATAAATCGAGTTTTTCACCTTTCACTAGCCCATGAAAATTCAGCCTCGGCAATGTCACGCGTTCACCCACATTTGATTCACGCAACGCTGAAAAAATAAGGCACGAGCGTTAAATTAGATCAGTCTGACGATTGGCAGGTCGTTAGATCAATTTTCTGCCACACACTCTTCCATCACCGATCGGTTCGCCCTCGAATGGCGGCTGTTGCCTTCAGTAGCAAAAAAATATTTCTGATGAATATTACTCGAAGGATTCGCGGTTACTACGGCCACGGTGACCGCCGGTATGGATCTTCCGCGAACGCACTTCCGTTGCCGGTGGCCAGCCATCCGGTCCCCTACTGCGACGTGCAAGGTCATGTCAGGAAGACGCCGAGACTCGTGACTTTTGCTCATCGTCAGTACAATCCAATCGAAAACACCATAACGAAGAATCCCTAGGGGATCGTAAGAACCGCAAAATAACCGAAAAGTGACCAGACGCTATGGAACAAAAAATAACCCCAAGGTGACGCGGAAGCAACTTATTGACCGTTGGGTAACTACAAAGCGACTCTAGTTAAACTTTCTCTTCATGGTTCGTCTAGCGTTACCATTAAGTCGAGTGACTAGCAAGCAACATAGTAACTTAAGGCCAACCGCAAAGTGACCTTAGTTCGACTCTCCTCCACGGTTCGTTCATCCTTACCATTACCAAAGGGACCGCAGTTTAACGTTCTCACCATGGTTCGTTCGAAACGGACTATCATGCGAAGGTTCAATTTGGGTCACTCTACTGTCACGTGCCGTGACTAAGGGTCATTCTCTGCGCACATTTATTTATTTATGGTATAATATGTTAACATTAGTTATTAGTGTCGAAGCCGGGGCTACTTGCGCAAGGCTCCATTAGTGTCAACGTTGCAGTCAACGTGGACATAGGTGGGAACTTGCGGCGGAAGTAGATCGAACGTTTCGCCATCGGTCGAACGGCGGATTGCGACATCTGAGGAAACCGCTGACTCAAATTTCCCTCGCTGGCCTGCCCGCCGATTATAAGCACGTTGGGCCGGTGACGGCCCAACGTGCTTATAAACGACGGTGAGGCTAGTTCGTCTCTAATTGGGAATGACAGCTAACGCTTGACTTCCAGAGCAACTCCACACAGTCGCTTCACGCAGTGGTTTAAATCTTGCGGGAATAGTTCCGCGGTTCCTCATACAAGTCGCCGTTCGTAAGTCGATGGGAACCGTACCGAAACCCCGAGTTTCTCACGTAGTGCTTACCAGTCGACGTGTGTTCGGTTCAAGTTATTATATCTAGCTCTGCCACGAACTGTCAGTCGTGTAGTTTTAAGTAGTGACTTAACGAATGGGATGAATGAGAGGAACAACAACGGAATCAACGATTGTAAACGTGGGTGATGGTGTGTGAGGGAGTGTGCCTGCTAGGGAACGTCTCTGTAAGTGTGCTTGCGTCGGGAAATCCATTCCAATCACTGAATTATCTTCAACGGGTTTAATTGTATCATTTCCGGCCAGTATCAATATATAGTTATTTGTTCAAACGAACTCAACATTTCCTGTTCATTAACTATCTACCCAGCATCACCTCCCAACCTCAAGGACCGGGCCTGTATAGGACGGCTGTTGGAAACTTACCCTAAAAAAAATAGATATAAACCTTCGTGCTTCCCACGAGGGATTAACTTTGTTCAGCGTGCAAATAACGCCCTGCACGTCACATGGCAAGCCACGCAGCAGACTTAAAGGAGTGATATTGTGGGATACCCGGTTCTAGAATAAGCGACGAGTTAGAACGCACCAGCGCGTGCTGCGAGACGCGTTAGAACGTACCAGCGCGTGCTGCGAGACGCGTAAGAAGCCACACAAAAACCAGGATAGCTAGAGCACGGGCATCAGTTAGGATTCTGAGAGCGAGATACCCACCTCCACCTCCCATTTCCGTCTCCCACTCACAATTGCCTTCTTACACACTCCACCTGAGTACCGATGACGAAGAAGGCCGACTCTCAAGGATAAGCGTCGTCACACCTGAGCTGAGGCATCACCAAAAAACCCACCTAAGTTCTCCAAAATCCATCCTAAACAAATTAACCAGCCAACCTCTGACCGGTCCAGTACAAAATCCGACTCACCTCCCACCCGTAGTGCGAGTGAGCCCTCATTTACATCAGCATTTCGTATCTCCCCCAGTGAGGGAGTCGCTCCATAAGGATCGCAGGAACACGAAACGTTTCAATATATTATACAAATGTTATAAATTTTACAAACAATATATTTTACAATATTTCCAAATTATTTAAAAATTTGATTTTTTATATCTAACTCTTTAGAATTTATTAGAATTTTATTACAAATTTTATTTAAAAATTAATAATCTTTAAAAAAAATGAAGAATTATTATATGTATTTACTTATTAACTGTAATTCCATTTCTGCGACTTTATCATGACCTTGAAGATTTCTACATCTGCAAAAAAAAAAGTTTTCACGCTGCCACGGCGCAACGCTGCGGCCGAGAATTTTTTCGCTAAGGACTTTTTTATACCTCTCACGATTCTCTAGTGGTGTTATTTTTTATTTTTATTTTTTTGATGATTTTGAAAAATTGGCAGCGATTTTAGTCCCGTTTTTTCAGTTTTTCAGCTGTAGCGCTTCACCAGTGTATGAAAAAAAAAAATTTCTACGGCACATTGTTAGGTTTTGCAAATCTCTAGTGGTGTTATTTTTTAGTTTTTTTTTTTTGGTGATTTTTTTAAAATGGCAGCGATTTTAGTCCTGTTTTTGTAGTTTTCCAGCTGTACCGCTTCACTAGTGCATGAAAAAAAATATTTTCTACGGCACATTGTTACGTTACGTTACGTTTTCTGAAGAAGCATCCGGGGAAGATGTTTCATTTCGATGCTACAGGTTCGATTATACGCGCACCATACCGAGGCTCGAAGAGAGTATATTCGTATGCAGTTTCTGTGCGTCATATAGCGAGGACGTCATCCCTCTAAGAAGAAGAAGTTCGTTTGATATCCGAAGTGATATCAAACGAACAAAGTCAAAGGGAGGATACTGTTACCACAATCGTACCAGTCCTCCAAACGATCTCAAACCGTCATGACGCACTTGCGATCAGAGATTGTCTCACGTTTTTTAAGGAACAGTGGCAATCTGATGGTATCAAGAGTCCGCCATTTCGCGGAGCCGTCGTCGACTGGGCTTGGGCTTGAATAAATGCACTTATGGCAGCGTGGAACGGCTCGACAGTCATCGAACATTTACAGGCTGCATACAACGAAGCGACTGGTGGACCCGGAATGGAGTTTCTCCCTATTAACTTCTGCTATGGGCATGTTATGAAGATGGTATCGCGTAATCTTCACAAATTCAGAATAAAGGGGTCCAAGAAGTCAGTCATAATGGAAGGCGTGGCAGTTCTGGCCCATTGCAAATCGCTCGAAGAGTTGAAAGACAGGCTGGTCGATTTGTTATCAATATTATTGACAAAGCGAAGCTGCGAACAAGTCACTTCGTCTCTGAGACGATTGAGTATGGAGTACGCGAACGTAAGTATCAGTGAAATGATTGAGGTGCAACCGAATTTGACGGACAGTGATATATCCGAGGACGAGGAATTTGAAGTGCCTGACCATCCGAGGGGGAAACCGAAAATATTGGCCCTCTACGCAACCAGTCCATTCTTCGATGAATTCAACAAGTTTTTCTGCGACGCGAAGGTAACTGGAAACAATATCGGAGAGGAAGAAAATGACCCGCCAAACACCCGCCAAAGCACCCGCCAAAGCAGGACGTGTCATTGATGAAATTTACGCGCGCACTACGGCGACCTTAAGGAAAGTGCGACTACCAGTTCCCGTCCAGAACATGAGACGAAGGTGCAATCAGACGTCGAATAAAGTTCACAAACAGTCTTTCAGCCTACAAAAAGTAAAGCGTTGGAATGTGTCGAACGACGATGGCGAGAACCAAGTCACTTCGAAGCAAACGCAGGCAAAAAGAAAAAGAGACAAACCAGACAATATGCAAGCAACTGAAAATTGGCAACGTCGGGCGCATAAAGTTAGACGGGTATCGTACACACAACGATCTACGTTAAAGAGAATTGCAAAAGCTGCAATATCTACGTACGATGAGAATAATAGTGAAGGTATTTCGACCTGGATGGAAACCGAAAGCACAGGGAATCACGAACTACAGTTCAATCCAAACGGATCTGTTGCAAACCTTCATTACTATCACGCCGCAAAACCCCTGAGAGATGATTTTGTGAGCGTGACGGATCCTCACAATTATAGATATCTGCGAGAGGAGGATTATAACACGCTGTTCGGTGAGGCATGGATCACGAACACCTTAATCGACTATTGCTATAGTATCGCGATTATGGATTCTCCCAACAAAGACCTTTTCGCGTATCTCGAAGAGGAAGTGGGCACGAAACTCCTCGTAGATAATGGGCCGTTGAACGACAATTCCAAACGCAGGTGCGAACAAGAATGGAGAGAAGTCGACGGTATTATATCACCGCTCCAAATCAACGGCAACCATTTTATTTTGTTGTTTGTCGATATAAAGCACAGGAGTACCTTCCTGCTTGATTCGGCGTCTGGACAGGGAAGTCGCGCTTGCCATGCAAAATGTCTCAGGAATTTTTCTCGTCTGTGGCAAAGCATTTATCACGAGGAATTCGAAGGTAAGATGGCGAGTGTTGATTACCCATATTGTGCCGATGGATACAATTGCGGCATTTTTGTAATCCACTACATTAGTGAAATAGTATTCCACGGTACGTTGAAAATTCGTCCCGTTGAACCAAACCAGCTACGCGTGCAGTTGCAAAGTGCGTGCGTTAGTAAGTCACTCGACGTGTCAGAACGATGCCTGCGTTGTGGTTGCATTGAAACCCGAAAGATTGATACCTGGGTTGAATGCGATCACTGCAAACGGTGGACGCACTTCTGTTGCTTGGGCCACCTGGGGAAATCGTACAAAGAGGTACAAAATCCGTTTTATATCTACAAGTGTGACTTGTGCACTCAGTGGATAGATACGCATCGAAATTATTAATTTAATAAAAATGACTGCTAATTTAAAAAAAGCGCCACTAGAAAATCATAAGACGTCAAAATGTACCGTGGAAAATGTTTTCTTTGTGCACTGGTGAAGCTGTACGGTTGAAACAAAAAAGGGCCTAAAATAACTGCCAATTTACAGTCATGAAAGAAACTAAAAATAGGCGCCGCTATAGAGAATCGCAAAACGTAAAAATTATGGCTGCCAATTTGTTTAAAACAAAAAAAAAAACTAAAAATAGGCGCCACTATAGAGTATCGCAAAACGTAAAAATAATAGCTGCCAATTTCTATAAATTATTTTTAAAGAAACTCAAAATAGGCGCCGCTAGAGAATTGCAAAATGTACCGTAGAAAAAATGGGAATAAAATGGCAGCCGACCTGTTAATTTCTAATTTTTTTTATTCAGGACAGTCTTCTAAACGCTATTTCAGGTCAACCGTAGGTAGGACATCGAGAGTATCGACCTCCCCTCTTCGTCCCGCATCCAACGAATGCCTTCTATCACACTCCCACATGAGTGCCAATGATGAAGAGGGCTAACTGTTTCCAATAAGGGACAATAATACCTGAGCTGAGGCACCTCCAAAATAATCTCTAACCTCCAACCGACCTAAAAATTCAATCTTAACCGCCCATCTCATCTCTCATCTCTGTCCGCTCCAGCACTTGAATTGACTCTGCTCGCTGTCCTCGAAAGCGCGCGAGCTGTCGTAACACTACACTGTCGTGAATCCCTCGACAAGAGATCCAAAGAATTTTGCGCGGCTTCACGAAACGTTTTATCATCACAAACAAAGAGGACTAGAGAATCGCAATACGTAAAAGTGTAACGTGGGAAATATTTTTTTTCGTGCACTGGTGAAGCGGTGCAGCTGGAAAACTGCAAAAACGGGACTAAAATCGCTGCCATTTAAAAAAAAATCACAAAAAAAAACTGAAAAATAACACCACTAAAGAATTGCAAAACGTAAAAATGTGCCGTAGAAAATATTTTTTTTCATGCACTGGTGAAGCGGTACAGCTGGAAAACTGCAAAAACGGGACTAAAATCGCTGCCATTTTTAAAAAATAACCAAGAAAAATAAAAAATAACACAACTAGAGAATTGCAAAACGTAAAAATTTGCCGTAGAAAATATTTTTTTTCATGCACTGGTGAAGCAGTACAGCTGGAAAACTGAAAAAACGGGACTAAAATCGCTGCCAATTTTTCAAAATCATTAAAAAAATAAAAATAAAAAATAACACCACTAGAGAATCGTGAGAGGTACAAAAAAGTCCTTAGCGAAAAAATTCTCGGCCGCAGCGTTGCGCCGTGGCAGCGTGAAAACTTTTTTTTTTTTGCAGATGCAGAAATCTTCAAGGTCATGACTTTATCCCACTCCGTAGCTGCCGGTTCAGCATTTTCATGCTCAACATCTTCAAGTACACCCATGATCCTCTGTCTCGGAGTGGTCGCGGATGTTTCCAAGTTGCTCCAATTTCCAATAGTTAGAAAATCAAATGTCCACTATTATGAGCGAGTTCTCCCGGCAGTCTGCGTTCTCCGCGCAGGAATGCTCGTAGAAAAAACTGTTCACACGTGCGAACGGGAAAATAACGGTAGATCACGAGCGCGTAGCGGCTAGCCAGCGCTGCAGCGCTTATGTCAAATTGCGAAAGACTGTCAAATTCCGCGCTATTAATATATATACAAGTGACATCCTGAATCTATTCGAACTCAACTGACTGATTCACAATAAAATAAACAAGAGACTATTTCAGCAAGCTGCCTACCATTAACAATAACACAATCAGATCAATAGCATATCCCAACGAACTTGACTCAGAAAACCAGGCCAACATAGGATTCTTACCTCCTCAAGGATTCATTTACTTTGACTCCAAAGGCATAATTCAAGACTCCAACAACATCCCGATCCTATATCACTAGAAGAGAAACAAAGTGGACAAGCGAATCTCACTTCAAACCAACGAATACGAAACGAATAAAGAACGATTTAAATGCTCACCCATAATCCCAAAAAACGACATCCTCGATTTCCATCGACTGAACCATGTAAAGTACTGGTGGCTCGCCCAAGACAACTCACTAATAATTAAACTAAGTCGTCGAAAACTCCTCAACGACACCGGTAGAAGACTAAGAGCGTAATTCCCCTTTAACCTTAAGCTCAAATAGTTCCTATTAGAATTACTTTTTGCGAGACAGCAACCTCTGTAAACTTGTATATATCGTAGCCTTAAGTTAGCCAGTAAGATTCCAGTGCAAAATATTTGAGTAGGGTTTTTATACCGCCAACAGATTTTCCCCTAACCACAATGCGTCGACTGGAACGCAATAGTTCTTTAAAACAAATTGATCTCTAAGCACAATAATTTGATCAACAAAAGCAAAAACACCTATTCGGCGAAGCGATGCCTCACGCGCGAGGGCATGAGCCGCAATATACATCGATAATTTTAGGTACATTTCTTTTCGTGTTTATGTTTCAGCCTGTAATGTACGAATTTTATTATCTGTATGAAATAAAACACTTAAACAACAACAACAACGCGTGCTAGCCTCTAAACCAGAGCACTGGTAGGTCGAGGGTTCGAGTTCCGCTGCCGTCGTTTTCGCTGGGAATAAGTACTCGGGCGTGATGTAGCTCCAGGTACACATTCGTAGACCTGTAGTCCGAGTGATGATTACATCCTCAACCAAACGCGATTAGTTCCGGGGGCGCAAAATGAACCTAAGACCGACAGTATGGACGGAGGTTTTCTGCAGTTTCCTTCTGTCTTCTGGGCTCGTCCAGAGACAAATGCGATACAGTAGGGAAAGTCGGCTGCAGCTGCATGGCGGGGGGGGGGGGGGGGGGGGGGGGAAGAAGGGTCCGGGTGCGGGAAATATGCACACGTACACAGAGTGTACGAGACGAAAAGTAGGATAACCCCGGGCCGACCCTGTATAGGCAAAAAATGTCTGAAGATGAGAAAAAAATGTCGATCCTTAACGCTCATTCCATGAAAAATCTCTTTATTGCTCACGATCCCGCCGCCCAATCAGATGAACAATTCTATGCAAACAATATGATCAATTCCATGGACATTTTGGTGCAATATATTAACCCTTAGCGGCCACACGGGGTGACTAGTTATCTCAGGCTCAGAAAAAGAAATAAAATAGAATAAAATAAAAGATTAGAAGTTAGAAATTTCATGTTGTGTAATTAGAAATAAAAAATGTTCTATCATTTTGCAAAATAAATATACTTTTTAAATGATCGGCGAAAACTGTTATTTATTATGGGAGTGGTATATGTTGTGCGTACAATCCTAAAACTGTAGCACTTAAAATAAAAAAAAATTGCGGAGTAATGAATTTTTTCCTGAAAAAGCCATTTTTATGAATCTTCACAGTTTCTAGAGCGCCATATATAAATTGAACGATGAAAATCATACGAAATGTTAAAGAACTCTTCAACAAACATAAAACAATCGGTTAAAAGTCTTAGAATATCCATATTTTTTGTATGACTACGTTTTTCAGCGTGGGGTAATGAGTTACCCCACGTGATCGGTATGTGGCCTGGCTAAGGTGTGGTCGCTAAGGGTTAAAACAAACAAATTTGCGACACTCTCTGTTCACTGACACAAACAGGAATAGAACTTTTGGGGCCTCTTTTTCGCTCACTTATTCGACGCCACTATCGTGGCTTATCACTTTTTTCGCGACATGAAATAAAAATAGTAGA
Organism: Itoplectis maculator; assembly: GCA_964034905.1. NCBI lineage: Eukaryota > Metazoa > Arthropoda > Insecta > Hymenoptera > Ichneumonidae > Itoplectis > Itoplectis maculator. The sequence continues at coordinate 2,304,739 of OZ035871.1, forward strand.
TCAAATTTGTGAATTGCGAATTTGCGTCAGCTCCGAGTCGCTAACGTTGGAATAGAAACCACGTGTAAGTGCATTTCCGATGATTTATTTTCACGACGTCGTGAAACGTGCACGATATTTTTTTTAAGCGTCAGCAGCATGAATAGACGCATCTATTTTATCTACAATGTATAGTATAAAAATGCAGGGAATTTTCACGACCTTACGATAACTGTAATTTAACTGTGACAAGTAGATGAATGAAGAGAAAATAAAAATCCGTTAACATTGTTTTTTTATAACATTTATTTATTTATGTTTCATTTAACTGTGCCAAATAGATGAATGAAGAGAAAATAAAAATTCGTTAAAAATTATTTTTTTATTACATTTATTTATTTATGTATTTATGTTTCAATAATAATTAATTCTTCCAAGCTGCATCAGTCCACGAAAATACAGATTCGGCGATATCACTCGTTCAACCACATTTGAAACAAGCAACGCTGAAACAATTGACACGAGCGTTAATTAAATCATTCTGACGTTTGGCTGGTCGTTGGATTAATTTTTGGCCTCTTACTTTTCCGTCCTCACGCAGTGTGCCCTCCAAAGGTGGCCGGGAACTCCAGCAGCAGGAGCCGAACTTTCTACATGGGAATTTTTTGCACTCGGCAGACGATTCCTAAAGAAAGGAAAAAAAAAGTGTAATTTTCCTTTCAGCCTGAAGAATATTTCTTGATGGAATTGAGTTCAGTCATCGCTGGACTTCCGAACCAAACACCGATCACATTTTTCATCTCATTGTCGCACTGTCCTTCAATCGACATTCAACTGCCGGGCATACTGCCCTCCAAACTAAAAAACACAGGTGGAGGGCTATGCGTGCATTTCGCTGTCCGAGATCTGCAGATAATTTAAAAAATCTATTTGTCACTTGTACAGGGTGGAAAGAAATGTTTGGTCGCCACTCTGGCAACAGAATCTCCAGGTCATGTCCGGCAAAGATCACCTAAAATTTCGAGCCGCAAAATTGACCTTGACCTTGAAAGTCAAGGTCAAACTTTTTTATTGGCTTAAAAAATTCTGCTCGTCAAGACGAACATAAGTCTCAATGGAACCATGGGTCGGAAATGAGTCCTTCAGCTTTAAAAATCGACTTGAAGTTAAAAAAAATCAGAAACAAAAGTTCTTCTATAAGATTTCCACTTGAAAAACCGCTGGAATCCAGCTTGGGGCACGCGAACCACTTGAGGACCCGGGGCATTTCAGCGTGCGGGACCATCGCGTAGCGTCCGTTGGTTGAGCATATCGGCCCATCGTAGCCACCGTAAATCTACGTTCAATTTTTTTTTTATTTTCGAAAATGTCCGTCATTTAGGAATGTGACCATAATTTTTAAAGCTTTCGTCATTTACGGAAAAATGACGAAGTTTAGAAAGTTCCGGTCATTTTTTAAAAGTGACGGATTTTTCCGCGCTGAAGGTTTTTTTATGACTAAATAATTGATAGCAGTAGATTCTAACACTAGTGCGAGAAAGCGGCCATTACGCGTGGAGGTTAGGAAGCGGCGCACTCGCCAAACCGAGTGCTACAACGACACGAGGCGAAGCCGAGTGTTGTCTGTAGCGCGAGAGGAGACGAGAATTGCATTTTGCATTTTTCGGCATTTTTTAATTGTGTAAGATGTGTGGAAATTCCCGATTTTTTTATGTAGTTATCACAGAACCACCTATTAAGGGGTCTACCCTAATTAAAATGTTCAAAAAATCGATTTTTTTTTATTGCATTTTTCGAAAGTATACATATTTAAAAGTATCATACTACAATTTTATGATGATCCTGGCAGTCTACGTGTACTTTTGAGGGACGCCCACTGTGTTACTTGAGCGCGTTAGGGTACGCACCGAAAACTTTAAACGCGTTTTTCTCAAAATGACGTTTTTGGATGGCTTGTTGATAAAATCTCCGAAACTATTCAACTGACCCTCACAAAAATTTGACTATATCCACATGTTCTTTATGACTATAGCTATAGCGCATATCATACGAATTAAAAAATTGTAAGTGTAACGATTTTTTTTCAAAAAACGATGAAAAAAAACGTGGTTTTTCGTAGTTTTCGAAAAAAATGGCCGCCGTTTTGTCATTTTTTAAAAAATCAAAAATCGTATGATATGCGCTATAGTCATTTACCTAACGAATCTAAAACCATTTTTTTTTCTTTTCCGGTCATCCGTTCCAGAGATTTCATCAACAGCGCACACCTATCTTTTTTTTTTACTTGTCTTCTCTTCCATTTTTGTGTACAAAAACTGAGTGAAATAAATATGTAAACATTTTTTTTGTGTATTTTAAGAGTATATTTTTTAGGCCTAACACTTTTTATATCCATATTTATAATTTATACCGGTCAAAAAAATTCGTGGAAATAGTATCTTTTTTGCCCGTCTAATTAGGGTAGACCCCTTAAACTCAGGAATTATCCGCATGATTGATCAAGTAGATTCACAAATACAGCTCAATCATTGAAGATGAATCAATTTCTTGAAAGTGCAAAAAATTCTGAACAATATCATACGCATGCAGTGTAACCGTGGATTCTTATGTCCACGGGTTACCTTCGCCCTGTCCACTCAATTGCCGTCACCTGAGAGCCGCTGGGCGCCAGTTAATTTTTAAACGGAAACGGAACCTGAAACGTACGAAACTAAAACGGAACGGGACAGCTTCGTCGATCGAGTGGTCGGTTCTCGGTATACCACAGGGTCGCTCAGTGTGCAAGGTTGTGGAGAGAGGTTGTGGGCGGCCAATGGACAGACGGACGTGTCACGCGAAAAACTTTAACTCAACATAATATAAGATTTAACAGATGTTTAAGGGTGGCGGGGGGGGGGGGGGGGTAGGGATAATTCGTGCAAAAAAAAGCACGTTTTTGTGCTTTTTTTTTGACGACACTGTTAAAATCTATTCAATAAAACCAATTGTACATCAAAGTATAACATTCGAAGAATATTGTGTAATTTTTTCATGAAGAAATATTAAAAAATACAGCAATGGCGGCATTTACTCGGAAGCGTCTCGAAAAAAAGTAGAATTGCGGTGCCCATCAGAACTCGGTACTGGATCATCCGAAATTAAAAAACCAAAGTTCATTCGTTAGGTAATCGTTTTCCCCAGGTAACGCGCAAGAGTTTTTTTCGAAATTTTGATTTTTCAATTTTTGGGAACACTTTAAAGGGAAAAACGCGATTTTTCGGAAAAAAATCGGCTATTTTGCTATTGTAAAATAAAAAATATTAATAAATTCGAAAAAAACTCTTCCGCGTTACCTCATAAAAAATGTACAGAACACGTATGTAAAAATTCAAAAGGATCGGTGCAGTATTTTTGACGGTGCGATGGGCACCGACTTTGAAAACGTGAGTTGTGGGAAAAACGCTTCAAAGTCGCGCTCGGGCCGGGCTGTACAGCAATCCGCGAGTATAAAAATATTCATAACGTCGTCAATTTTGCTCCGATTGACTTGAAAATTTGACACAATATTCTTGAGGTATTATCCATTCAGTAAAAAATATAAAATAAAAATGCTAAAAAAAAAAAATTTTATACCCTACCCCCCCCTTAATGAGTCAAAAATCAACACAGCTTTCATGAACAAAATACAAAGACGCTAAATTACCGAGACGATAACGCCGAAGATATGAGAGCGGAAAACGAGAACGCGTCAACGGAACGTACGGAACGCGGCGGGAGTAAACGATAGCGGAACGACAGAACGCGAAAACCACCGCTCAGAGCGTGGACTCGAACTATAAGATCGACTTAGCGCACCGGCAACGAGCGATGACGCGTGAGTTCTTACCCAACCCGGATAACGCCATAATTCGACAACGAGAACGCTAAATAAATCACGGTAACTTACGCTGGACCGTAACGCACCGATAGATTTAACGAGAACAAGAAGATCGCATCGATTGCGTACGAATTTAATTGATTTTAGCGAAAAACATGAATTGCATGTTATGTTGCTAGGTGGCTGCGGCGTGTAAAGCGCGTACAGTTTTCTTCATGATTTTTTCTAAGTAACCGTGGACTATCAATCGCTATCAAACGCTAATTATCAATTATGAAACGATTCCGCATCGATTGCGTACGAATTTAATTGATTTTAGCGAAAAGTCAAAATCGGCGGTCATATTACCAGTTTACCAGGTAATATGGCCTGCGGTAACATGACTTGCTGATCCCGTCATGTGACAGCTGATGACAAACATCGGTTTTTCTTTTCCTACTGTCGAACCGTGGACTATCAAACGATTTTATGCATGAATTCGTAACTATCAAACGATTCCGCATCGATTGGGCATAAAAAAAAAGTTAATTCGGCGGAAAAGAAAAAAATTGCGGCCAACTCCAGGATAAATTTTGATTTTGATATTATAAAAAACTAATTACTATCAATCATTGATATTAGGCTATCAATCAATATCAAACGACTATCAATCGATATCAATTAATTAAGGGGGGATTTGCTTTTTCTTCGGTTAAATTTACGTCGTTTTTGTGAGTTTTTTGTTAAAAAACTATACAACGTATCGACAAGAAATTTGGCATCATGCTATGTTTGTTTTTTGTGTACAAAAAAAAAAATTTGGACCAATTTTGCCGAAGATTACGCCTTCCCCGCCCCTCGGCGCCCGACGGTGCAAAATCGATGGTGTTCACGATTTTTAAAAAACGAATGAACCGATTGCCTTCAAATTTGGATAACATACTCAGCAAACATTCTGTTATCGTTTAATGAAGCGAAAAATAAATTAAAGAAAAATTGCATTTTTGGCGACTTTTTAAAGTAAACATTTCTGGTTTATCCTACAAAGTTGATTAGTATTTTTTATTAAAAAAAAAGTACTCAACGCATCACTTTTTCGCTTCATCAAACGATAACAGGATGTTTGCTAAGCATGTTATCCAAATTTGAAGGTAATCGGTCCATTTGTTTTTTAAAAATCGTGCACACCAACGATTTTGCACCGTCGGGCGCCGAGGGGCGGGGAAGACGTAATTTTCGGCAAAATTGATTCAAATTTTTTTTTGCGTACACAAAAAACAAACATAACATGATGCTAAATTTCGCGTCGATACGTTGTATAGTTTTTTAACAAAAAATTCACAAAAACGACGTAAATTTACCCGAAGAAAAAGCAAATCCCCCCTTAAAAATCGAAAAGCCAAAGTTTGCCGGCAAACTTCATAGAGGTGTCCTCGGCGACCTAACCGCGAGATAGCGATTAGTTAACAATACGAAAACTCTTAAATTCGAACCGGAAAATCGGGACTCACTCCACAGTACAAACGATAGCGGATTAAAAATAATAAATTCGGTAACTCATAACGGGAAATATAAGGCGAGAACGAAAAATCGAGACGCGCTAACTCCTACGTATTCGAAAATTGAATGATCGGCCCCGTTGTTCGGTGTTTGTGCCCTTGAGGCAGAAAACTCCAGAATATCTGTCACAGCAGAAAAATGAACAAATCGTTTATATTTGAAACAAAAAATCCGGTAAACAGGGGACTTGTTGGCCATCTTTTCGTATCAATTTCTTAATAACATTTTAGAATTGTTGTTATGCGAAATCAATCTGTGGAACACCTTCTATATACTTGATGTTTTTCAGATTAATATCCCATCAATAATGGTTCTAAATTCTATATTAATTTTTACTTTTGCGGAGATTGAGCACCGTATCACGCTAGAACTACAATAAACTTACAGCTTCGACAAAGTGCGCGTTTCCACACTTTTTACTACCGATAAAATAAAGACGAGGCACGTTATATTCTTTTTATGCGTCAGCAACACGAAAAGATGCATCTATTTTATCTACAACTTACAGTATAAATACTGCAAATTTTCAAGATCTTAAAACAAAAACTTCAAAGCAGTCGATCTTAGTAGCTTCACCCAGGTAACTATTTCCTTCTTTCCCCATTGCTTCTCTGATATAAGAAAATTCAATTAATAAATTATTAAATTTAATAAAACTAATTATTTTTTACTTGTAATTAAATTTTTCATCAAATATTATCACCACGACAGATTGCTACAGTCGTCATGCTCCGTTACACGGTTTTCGCTGTAATTTTGGTCGCGGTGACATCTGTGCACTGCGCGGCCGTCAACGACGGGCGTGGCGTGTCCGCTGGTCAACAATGCAGGGACAAAAATTACAATGCAGCGTGTCGTGTACGTTGCCGCCAAAATATTAATATTAATTAATATCTGTATACATTTTGATGTGCGAACGATTTATTTATTTCGTCCTTTATTTTCATAATTGTAATATCTTTAGGCTGCCAATCCAGCTGACAGATGCTCAGTGCTGAAATGCACTTACACCAACAGAGGCGACATTCACACTTATGAACCTTATAGCGTTGGTCCGGCTAGACAGGGAACGTCATGCGGAGAAAAAAGGTACATCTTTTCTTACTTTTTTTAAACATTTTTTAACAGAAAAAAAATTGTCTATCGTATTGGTCGATTTAGAAAATACCAATAATTATCGTAATTTATTTTTGCAGATTTGCGTTAATGCAAAATGCGTCGACGATGCGAATCACTTCATACATCCCGCGGTTAAGAAGGAAGAGGAATACGACTGCGGATCGGAGGACGAGTTGGACGAGTCGGACGAGTCGGACGAGTCGGACGATTCGTACGCTTTGGATTATTCAGATATAGTGCTTCCCAATAATCAAGTTTGAGAAGTTTGAAAATATTTTAGGGAACACTTCTACGTAAAACTGTTCCCCAAAAATGTATTAAGACGTGACGACGAATGAAGAAACTATCCTTCGAAAACATTTTTTTTTTTTTAATTAAATTCGTTTTTTTAATTATTTCCGGAAGTTTATTTCTACGCTGATAAATCGAGTTTTTCACCTTTCACTAGTCCTTGAAAATTCAGCCTCGACAATGTCACGCGTTCACCCACATGTGATTCATGCAACGCTGAAAAAATAAGGCACGAGCGTTAAATTAGATCAGTCTGATGATTGGCAGGTCGTTAGATCAATTTTCTGCCACACACTCTTCCATCACCGATCGGTGCGCCCTCGAATGGCGGCTGTTGCCTTCAGTAGCAAAAAAATATTTCTGATGAATATTACTCAAAGGATTCGCGGTTACTACGGCCATGGTGACCGCCGGTATGGATCTTCCGCGAACGCACTTCCGTTGCCGGTGGCCAGCCATCCGGTCCCCTACTGTGACGTGCAAGGTCATGTCAGGACGACGCCGAGACTCGTGACTTTTGCTCATCGTCAGTACAATCCAATCGAAAACACCATAACAAAGAATCCCTAGCGGATCGTAAGAACCGCAAAATAACAGAAAAGTTACCAGTCGCTATGGAACAAAAAATAACCCCAAGGTGACGCGGAAGCAACTTATTGACCGTTGGGTAACTACAAAGCGACTCCAGTTAAACTTTCTTTTCATGGCGTGCAAGGTCATGTCAGGACGACGCCGAGACTCGTGACTTTTGCTCATCGTCAGTACAATCCAATCGAAAACACCATAACAAAGAATCCCTAGCGGATCGTAAGAACCGCAAAATAACAGAAAAGTTACCAGTCGCTATGGAACAAAAAATAACCCCAAGGTGACGCGGAAGCAACTTATTGACCGTTGGGTAACTACAAAGCGACTCCAGTTAAACTTTCTTTTCATGGTTCGTCTAGCGTTACCATTAAGTCGAGTGACTAGCAAACAACATAGTAACTTAAGGCCAACCGCAAAGTGACCTTAGTTCGACTCTCCTCCACGGTTCGTTCATCCTTACCATCAGGACATGTAGTGCGGGAGCAACTTGTTGACCGTCGGGTGACCGCAAAGGGACCGCAGTTTAACGTTCTCACCATGGTTCGTTCGAAACGGACCATCATGCGAAGGTTCAATTTGGGTCACTCTACGGTTACCCGACGATCACCAAGTTGCTTCTGTGTTATTTGAGCTAAGTGAACAATGGTGTGAGCGTTCAACTGCGGTCATTTTGCGGTTACATCATGGAAACGAAGTTACTACTCTGCATTATTTAACCTAACACTAACCCCAACCGGCCCATTGTGCCGACGTCGACGGGGATCAATTTTCGGTTACTCTCTGGTTACTTAGAAACTTTTGCGTTATTTAACCTAATACTAACCCGAAATGGACTATCGTGCGAAGGTTCACTTTGGCTCACTCTACGGTTACCTTGTGACGTGCAGGGCGTTATTTGCACGCTGAACAAAGTTAACCCTTCGCGTGAAACACGAAGTTTCATATTTATTTTGTTTAGGGTAAGTTTCCAACAGCCGTCCTATACTGGCCCGGTCCTTGTGGTAGGGAGGATGTGCTAGGTAAATGAATGTTTTTGGAGTAAACGTTAAGTTTGTTTAAAAGAATGGTTCTGTATTATTAATGGCCAGCAATAGTACAGTAGAACCCGTTTAGAAATATGTTTAGAATCAGAATGGATTTTTTCACGCAGGCACACTTACAAAGTTACTCCCGTAAACACCGCTAATCACTCTTACAATCGTTGGTTTGTGGTTTACGCGCTCACTCATTCATTACTTAAAACTACACGACTGAAAGTTCGTGGCAGGGCTGGATATAATAGCTTAAACCTAACACACGTCGACTGGTAAGCACTACGTGAGAAACTCGGGGTTTCGATACGGTTCCCATCGACTTACAAACGGCGACTTGTGTGAGGAACCGTGGAACTATTCCCGCGAGATTTAAACCACTGCGTGAAGCGACTGTGTGGAGTTGCTCTGGAAATCAAGCGTTAGCTGTCATTCCCAATCAGAGACTAGCCAACCTCGCCGTCCGGCCCAACATTCTTATAAACGGCGGGCAATCCGGCGAGAGAAATTTGGGGCTCAGCGGTTTCCTCAGATGTCGCAATACGCTGTTCGATCGATGACGAAACGTTCGATCCACTTCCGCCGCAAGTTCCCGCCTATGTCCACGCTGACTGCAACGCTGACACTAATGGAGCCTTGCGCAAGTAACCCCGGTTCTGACCCTAATAATTAATGTAACCTAATAAGTAATGAACCATACGTACAGAAATGACCCTTAGTCGCGGCACGTGACAACCTGACGATCACCAAGTTACTTCTGTGTTATTCGAGCTAAGTGAACCATAGTGTGAGCGTTCAACTGCGGTCGTTTTGCGGTTACATCACGGAAACGAAGTTACTACTCTGCATTATTCGACCTAATAGTAACCCGAACCGGCCCATTGTGCCGACGGTCGACGAGGGTCAATTTTCTGTTACTCTCCGGTTACTAAGAAACTTTTGCGTTATTCAACCTGATAGTAACCCGAATTGGACCATGAATTGAACGTGTCCACTGAGTCGTCTTGCGACCATTCAATCTAAAAGTATCTTCTATTGGGTAGGATAACGCAGAAGTAATTTACGAACTCTTAAGTAATCGCAAATTTACCGTAGTTGAACGGTCAGACCATGGTTCGTTCAGGGTTATTATTAGGTCAAATAACGCGGAAGCACTTTGAAAACTCTCGAGGTTACTTTGAAAACTCTATAAATAACTAAAACAAAAACCATGAACCTTTAAATAACCGAAAAACAACTTTTAACGAACTGTCGATTACTTCTGCGTTACCTTGAGGTTCGTTTTTGGTTACTAACTTCGGTTGTTTTGCAATTGCTGTCGGGTTATTTTTTGTTCCATGGCGACGATCGCTAAGTGGACATTTTGGAGTTCTTTTACGGAAAAACAACCAAAAAGTAACCAAATAGAAACTTCAGAATGACAGTTACCGGCAAGCGACCGTCAAGAAACCTCAAAATGACGGTTACTCGGCTCCGCTAGGGATGTGAAACACCGACATATAATTTTGTTTATATCCCTTCCCACAACGAATGTATAACATCGGCGGCCTGTCTGCCCACTATCTGCAACTCCGGCAGTGCAAAGGTCAGCCTGTTCATACTGCCGCTCGTCGTCCGTCTACGCTTCATGATTTTTGACGTCATGGCCGCTTCCGTCTTCTCGTGGCCGCGCTTCTTCTCTTCCTCGACATCTCCCACGCCGTCTACATGTTCCCGTTCAACCGAACCAAATTGGTGAGCGCCGACGAGAGGCCTCCGTTTTTTTCTCTAATTTTTAAACTTAGGGTTCATATAACGCGAACCGTAACAACTGCTTTGACTATAAGTTTGAAAATGTTGATATTGAACGAAACATTTTTCAGAATTTTTCCAGATTTTTAAATCATGGCATTCGATACGTCACTTTGAAAGAACATTAAAAAATTGCCATAGAAAAAAAAATCAGGTGCATATGGAGGTCTAACTAATCCTACAAAAAATTTCGAGCCAAATCGGAGAGGTCTAGGTCAGACACAAGCCGAAACGGGGTGGATTGCCTTATATACCGGGGGTCCCATTTTTATCTTCCACCTGATTTATCTCGAAAAATACTGCCCTGACAAATTTTTTAGTTTACAATCTTGGTGCCCAGCGTCGATAAGCGCCAACTAGTGGCAACTCGAACATACGTGAGATAGTGGTGGTGGTGAGGGATGTCGCGGCGGCGACGTAACCGCGGTGCATGCTGGCGCGGCGGTGACGTAACCGCGGCGCATAGTGGTGGAGGGGCAGGAACCGCGGCGCATGGTGGTGGAGGGGCAGGAACCGGTTTTTCTAGCTATCTTAGGGCCCCAGCGACGATAAGTGCCAACTAGCGGCGAACAGGTTGCGCCAGCTCAGTCGTAAACAGGCCTTGCTTTGGGGATCATCGACCTCACCACAATGGATCACGATCTCGTAATCGAGTGCGTCGGAGACTCGTAGAAGCTGACCAAGAAGGAAACAGAATTTATACCTAAACCTATACTACTAAAGAATTGGGGTCACAATATACACGCTTTGTGGGTCCGGCTACCCGACCATCGCAGAATAGACCCGGAAGGTTAATCGCACCTGCCGTGCTATCTACACTTCAATACACCGGCTATGAGGACACACGTTGACCGTCCTCCACCTGCACGAAAGGACTGCACAAGCTGCCGCAACCGCGGGCCAGCAACGAAAAAATCACCGTAAGCGCTAATTCAATTATTAGCCTTATATTTTGTAGCTAAAACACAAGCCTTGATATTACTTGTGAATTCTAGAATCAGTCGGTCGAAATCCCTCGTTGGCTCTTTCATTTGCTCTGGGGCTCGCAGTCCATCAAGAGAGTATTGGATGCCCCGATGATTGTGGAATTAATCGGCTGGCCAAGCGCGATCCTGGGACGTTTGACACGTGGTGATTGCCTCGCTGGTCCCGGCACCTTCGTCATTGGAGCTGCGTCGGCTATACGTCTTGTCGCCTCGTCGTCCCCAGAGCGAAAGAGGCCGAATTTACTAAGTTCTCGGGCTCGTTGCTTCTCTCCCTACTCTTTCACATTGTCGCACCGAGGTCACGTGCTTATTCGGGTTCGCGCGATAATTCAATTTATATTTTTCACCTTACATACTATTATTATTTTAAGCTCCATAACCGTGTGACAGAATTTTTTGATAAAAATCTGTCCCCCGGCCTGCAGAGTCGCGAATCTGTGGCTTTCCACGCGTTCCCTCCGACCTCTGATTGGTCGCCCTCCGATTTCGCAGTGAAGTTACCTATACGTGTTATCTGACGGTCAGTTTTCGTGGTCAGTGTGCTGAGTTTACCGCGGATCAGGGCCGACATTACTGTGCCACCCGGTTTACTTCAGCGGTAACGCTTAGGTTGCGTCGTGCGAGAGGATCGAGGACCGGTGAAATTCCGGCGCTCCAAAATAAAAGTGACGCTTGGGGGAAAGATTGTATAAGTTTTAGGTTGAGGTGGAAGGCCGCAGCGGAGGCGCTAACGACCACGCCGACGCTCGGATTGCCAGGTCGTTCCGTTATCTTTTCCGTATCTTTTCCGTTATCTATTCCGTTATCTTTACGTTTACGTTTGTTCGGAACCCCGCGTCACGAGGAGATTCCCTCGTTATCGATCATCACCACGACAGTCCAGTCATTTTTCGGTCCGTTTTAAGTTACGTCAGTTATCTTTTCGTTTCGTTCGTTACTTCGGGTATCTCCGTTGGCTTCCGGTATCGCCGTTCACTTCGGCAAGAATCGGGCCCCTTCGGGTGCTCGCGTGTGCGCGCACACCGCCGCAACAGCATCGCCGCGCGTCACCCAGGAGTGGGGTCAAGGTGAGAGTGGGGCGAGCGCCTCGCGCGGCCCTGCTGGGTCTAAAAGTTACGTCCGACGCTCTCTCGTCGGCCGGCCGCCGGCCGAGCAGCAGCTCTCCTGTTCTCTCTTGGTAACTAATGTTACCTAATGTTACCTAATGTTAACTAATGTTACCGATTGTTAACTCATGGTATCTAATGATACCTTTTTACCTTTTTTGCGTTCTCTATGCATTACCTCGGGTGGTTTCTATTCGTTATCTTTGGCGATCAACCCCCGGTTGATTAATCGGTCGTTCTCGACCTGTTATCTCTAGCGTTCTCTATTAATTGAGTACCGGCGTTCTTGTTCTATATTTCTGGAGTTCTCTTTTACACGCCCGGAGTTCTCTGAATTTATTTTCCGACGTTCTCTCTCTGATTTACCGGTGATCTCTTCGTATATTTTCCGTTATCGCCTACTGGTCTTTATTACCTTTCAGCCGCCTACGCACCTGGATACTTAGAATTATTCAGTTTAGTGACAGGTCTGCGAGTACTCGCCGATGTTCTCTGCCGCGTGCACTTCTGTTCCCTCGTGTTCCCTACGGTGTTCGAGTTCGGTTTCCGGTTATTCGTGCGTTCTCGCAAGTGTCATGTGTTTAGTTCGCGGCTGTTCGCCACCGATTTCGCCGGTTATGCGTGGATTTATCGAGCGTTATCTGATTTTCCGCGGTTGTTCCCTGATAACCCGCGTGCATTTATTGAGTGTTCTCTGGGTTTCCGTGTACAATATTCGTGAGTTACCTGGGTTTTTCGCGTACGTTTACCGAATGTTCTCTGATTAGTTCGCGTGCGTTATCCGACGCTCCCTTCCGATTTCGCGTGCATTTTCGGAAGATGTCCGGCGATGATATTAGTGTTAGGAAGTTCTCTTTCGATTTCCGGTTTGATGTATCCGAGTTTCTGCGTTTTCGCTATCTCGTTCTCGTTATTTTGCTCTCTCGGTATCTCGTTTTCGATCGCGGTGATTAACGTTATAGTTTTGTGAATTAAGACAATAAACCGGCCGAATTTTCCGTTTAATTTCGTGTTCGCCCTTATTCAGTGCCACTAAGAAACCACGCCCTCTCTCCACAAACCTACACACTGAGCGACCCCGAGTTTTCCGTGAATCGCTCCTCCGAGTCCGTCGCCGTTTAGGTTTAGTTACGTTTACGTTTTCGGTTTCGGGCGGTTTGTCGATTCCGCCCGCGTCCCAATCAAATAAAAAAATCGGCTGGCGCCCACCGGCATTTGGCGACGGGCGAGGAGAGCGCACGAAGGTGGCGGAAAGAAAGAATTTTCCTCACAACCGATCTGACCGAACAAGAGCTTGCGCTGATTTCAAAGACAATAATTTTGAAATACCGGGGGTCATACATTCCTCAGCTATTGGATAAACTACCGCAGCATCCCAAAGAGGACCGCGATGTCGTCGAATACCTGCGGTGCGATGAACACCACCGTGCACCGAATTGTCAACTACCCGGGTCCCAAGCAGAATTTCCTCTACGCGAAGACTGCTACTGCTGTCGAATAGACCCATTAAATTCTGGTGTTCGATTAGACCCATAAAATTGAGGTGTATTTAAAAAAATGAATAAACAAGTTTATTTAAATCATTTGGACATTTTTTTTTCCAGTCACCGGGCGGTGGGATGGCGGTGGGTGGTTGTGGTGGGTGGCGGTGGGTCGTGGTGGTGGTAGTGGGTGGTGTTTGGGAAAGAGACTTTGGAGTTTAGCTATCTTGGGGGCCCAGAGACGCTCCGAGCATACGCGAGATGGTGGTGGTGAGGGAAGTCGCGTCAGTGACGTAACCGCGGCGCAGACAAGATGGTGGCGGAGGGGATAGGAACCGGTTTTTCAGCTATCTTAGGGACACAGCGACGATAAGCGCCAACTAATGACATATCCGCGGGATAATGATGGTGGTGTTGGGGGAAGTCGCGGCTGCGACGTATCCGCGGGGGTGGGGGAGGATGAATCGGTTTCCCAGCTATCTTGGTACCCAGCGGCGGATAGGCGTGGGGGTACATGCACGGCACGCATGCGCCTTGGTAGGGAGGGGGAAAGGCCGCGGCGGGCCTCACGTGAGGAGGGTGGGGGAGATGGCACATGGTGGGGGTGAGTGGTGGGGGAACCCACGTGGTAACATGTCTGAGGTGGGGGGTAGGGGGGGCGCACATGCGGGGACCCCACACGGAGTGGGGGAAAAGGGGGGACCAATCAGAACGCACCTCCGAAGTGGGGGAGGAGTGGGGAGAATTAGGCCACGCTCCTGTCTATCTATCTTTGTACTATTCTACCTCTATCTATTTTTCCATGCGTTTTGACTCTATCTGTGTGCGCAAATTGCGCTATAAACGCGACCGAGTGCTCTCAACGCGAGCGACTGTCTCTCCGGTACTGCGAAAGGGGCGACGGGGAGGATTCGTAGATGGTTTTTGCAGGTCGGAGAGAGTGAGAGAGCGCGAAGGAAACGGGAGAGACAGGCTCACGAGATTTGCATTTCGTGTGCTGAACCGAATTACACGAGCCTTTGAGCCCCGTTTGAGCTCGTCGAGCCAATCAAAATTATGAGCTGTCTTCAGAAAATTCGAGCCGCTCGAGCTACTGAAAACTCGAGTTGCTCGAGCATAGCATAAGCTCGAGCGGCTCGAGCCCACCGAAAACTCGAGCAGCTTGAACCCAGGGAAAGCTCTAGCGGCTTGAGCCTAGCAAAATCTCGGGACTGCGCTCGAGTTCGCTCGAGCGGCGTTTTATCGAGCTCACCCGCGCAAAAACGGAAGTATTAAAACAGTCTTGCTTAAGTAATAAAACAGTCTTGCTTAAATATTAAAAGGGTCTTGGAATTAAAGTATTCCAAGGCTGGCGTATTGGAATAATACATACCGAGTAATACTTCAAGATATATACCGAGTATTAATGAGTCTTGCGAGTATTTTTGAGGTTCGCACTTACCGTGATATCTTTCGGAGCTGGTAAGTATTAGCGACCCATTATATATTATTTTCGAAAATAAAACGCCGTGATCCTGCAGTGCTGGTAAGTGTGTCGAAAGTATTGTTATGTATATTTCAGATGTTCGTTGATTTCGTTACGTTTTGGGGTATAATTCAAGTATTGTCATGTTTTATTATCCACAATCAAGGAACCCAAATCTTCAGAGCTTCGAAGTATAATTGAGGTACTTAAAAATTTGAAGTATTAAATAGTCTTATTATTCACATCTAATACTTTAAATATGCAAGGCACTCAAGTATGAAGGCGGTCTTGAAATATGGGCTTTTTAATATCCCGAAAAACACTAGCTTTGAAGTATTATTCGAGTATTAGGATGCGTCACTTAATCTTCAAAGTTTTACATGTCTATAGTATGGCAAGTATAATCGAAGTATTAAGAAGTCCTATTATACGTAACCAATACTTTAAATATGCAAGGCATTGGAGTATAATCGCAGGATTAAAATATGAGTTTTTCAAGATCTCAAATTCTCATTGCTTCGAAGTATTGTGAAAGTATTGGGATGTATTATATTATATGCGTGATAAAAGGAGAACCATTTGCTTACTTTTTATATATTTATTGGATCTATATAACAATTTCAACTACGTAACGACGAACAGAGATACTTGAAAGTTTGAAAGTAAAAAATGTAAGTAAATGAGGAATAAGTGGGAATGGAGCATCGATAATACGTCGCATTCAAGAGGGAGGAGTGG
The DNA here is from genome assembly GCA_964034905.1 of Itoplectis maculator. Taxonomy (NCBI): domain Eukaryota; kingdom Metazoa; phylum Arthropoda; class Insecta; order Hymenoptera; family Ichneumonidae; genus Itoplectis; species Itoplectis maculator. The sequence continues at coordinate 2,320,709 of OZ035871.1, forward strand.
TTGCACGGTGCGAACCACTTGCATCTGCAGGTTTCGTCGTTGATGTCGCTGTATTAGTTTTTGCCTGGGATCGGAGCGTCGAGCACATGAGGTTCAGGGTCCGTGTAAATTCCCTACTAGTTAATCCGGCAACTCCTTCAGCCATATTTTTTTTTACAAACTCTATAAACAGTAAAAATATTTTTCAACATAAATTTGCACAATGCTTTCTCAAATTTGCATGCTTCACAACTCCTGCTCAGTTGCTTATTTTATGGAAAAATAAAAAACGTTAGGGAAAAACTATACATACTAAACACAACTCTCTTGATCTCTTTGGGAATTCCAGGTCTCTGAGATCGGCCCCCTGCTGACATCTTCCGCAATTCCGCGTCGCCGACGATCAGTCGCATCAAACGTCGAGTCATATTTCGAGGGTTGTCGTGAAACTCTAAGACGTTCTCCAATTCTGCCTTCTCCAAAAATATGCCTGAATTCCGTTGTATTTCAATCTGTGAATCGATACAGTATCCTCAGAATTACAGTTAAGAAGAAAACTGCTATTTGTGAGCGTTTGTTACGCCGAGCGCGGCAGTTATGCCTGCTATCGCGACACACTTCGCGAAGGGGTAGGGGTGAATCTGCAACTCGGACCTCGGAGCGTGATGCTACCCCTCCGGCCGACAAGTCCCGCGACCGATCCGGTCGTCGAGCGGACACTCACTAGGATCCCCACGTTGCCGTGCCCGATCCAACTGCTCCCGAGCCGAGAGAAGAGCCCGGAACGCTGGCGACCCTCCGATCGCCCGCTCCCGTTTCCGCCCCCGCCCGTTCACCGGCCTCGTGTCGTAGAGAGCCTGCGGCTCTGACGAAGCAGGAGCACACCACGCAAATCGTAGCACGGGCCTGTGCCATCTCGCGCGCGCTTTCGTGCTTTTCTCCCTCTACTACACGGCGGCCATCCAGCGGGCTGCGGCGTGCGACTAAATACACGCACGTAGGCGCTCGGCGTAACTAACGCTCGCGTCAAGTTGACAATAGCGGACGGGACTGCACATATATCGTGAACATACTTTGGAGTCACCTTCGATTCTAGACATTCCCATTAAATTTGGAGTTCTCGAAGGGCCGGCAATCTGTCAAAGAAAAATGATGTTAGTTTTTCGATCATCTAACCATTCGACAAAAAAATAATTAAGCCTCGTGATAACTTGGGATAATTTTTTAAATAAATAAAAAACTTATTACGTCATGAATCATCGATGCATTTGTCTTGGCTTGTTCTTCGTATTCAGTTTTTAACATCGACGCAACAAAGAAATATTTTACCGTGTCAGCAGATACTAAAAAATAAAATCATATTGAGGGTTACGGATTAATCACAAGTTATGGATATATTGTAGATTCAAAAAGTGATTAATAATTGGCTAACTTGGAGGAAGGTTTTCTACCATTAAATCAAGCCACGCCAGGTGTCTTCGTTTATTTGATGGTCTTGATTCCTCGTCGTCGCCGTTCTGGACTTTTCCTTTAATACTGCCGCCGTTATTGCCACCGTTTCCATCGTCTTCGTCACTTTCATCGACGTATCCATCCTGTTCGTTTTCTATTTCTTCATCGACGTCGCGCGTCGCGAAAGCGTTGCGAGTTCGCAACGCTTTTTCTCTCTCTTTTTCTTGCACTTCATCTATACTAATTTCGGACTCGTTATCTAATTTGTCATTCTCTTCAACTCCACTTGTTTCATCTAGTATTTCGTCCCCTTCATTTTGTGATTCAGCTTCTATTTCTTTATCAGTATCGTTTTCGACCTTCTCCTTTTGCTCGTTGCTTGCCAAATTCACCACTTTCCGTTTCGTATTTTTTCGTCTTTCTGCATCTTTCGGCTTATCCATATCTTCTCTCTTCTTGGCGCCAAATTTCGTAGGAATGTCAATGCTCACTGTTTCAACGCTGACTACTTCTGGTCGTCCACATTATGCTTTAAGCTGCATCTTCGAGGCAGATTCTTCGCTCTGTTTTTTTTTAAATTCTATCGCTTCACTCTGCCTGCGTTGAAATTCAGACGCTCTGCTCTGTTGCCTCTTTAATTCTACCATCTCATTCTTTACTTCATTCTGCAGATCATCTTCACTGTATTCATCATTATCGTCGTTATATTCATCGACGTCTTCGTCGATTACTTCATCGATGAACTGACCGCCCACCGTGGCGTTTTCGTCAACGTCTTCGTCCTCTTCGCTTTCAATTTCGCCCGGTTGTTTTTCCCGATTCCCGACTCCCCTTGTTTTATCTTTCATTTTGATCTCTTCATCCAGTTCTTCTGTTACCATTTCTTCATGAGCATTACTTTCGACTTCCTCTTTTTGCAGGTCACGATCCGAATTCACCATTTTACGCTTCTTATTCTTTCGTGGGTCTGCATTTCTCGACTTGTCTATATCTTCTTTTTTCTTGGCGTCAACCTTCGTGGGGATGGTAATGCTCGCTGATTGATTGTGACAAACTTTTGGTCGTCCACGTTTTCTTTTGAGCGGAATCTTCAAGGCAGCTCCTTCACTCTTTTTTTTTGATTCTATCGCTTCACTCGGAACGCATTTTGATTCGGCCGCTCTACTCTGTTTCTTCTTTACGCCCACCACTTCAGCAGTTTTATTCTTTTTCGCCGTTCCATCATTTTGCTTCTTCATTGTTGATTTTTCAACCGCCTCCTCATGTGTTTCTGCCGATTCTACCAGTTTGTCCTTTGGTGCTTTTGATTTTTCCAGGAGTCCAAGATCGATTTTTTTTGCCGCGACCTTCTTATCGGAAATATCGGATCTGCCTTGCGCCTTCGCAGTAATGCCCTTATCCGACTTCCATGCAGATTGTGGACCCAGAAACACTTCTCCATCTTGCGCAACAGAAAGTTTCTCCAACCATTTGATCAAGAGACGCGGTAGCGTCTCGACGCCAAGACTTAAAAAAACTCATATATGCCTTATACGACCGAGACGCTAGCGCACTCTTATTTACAGCAAGCTCGCGTTTTTTTCGTCTGCTACGAAATCTAACTCGAATTATCTCAGTCAAAACTTCGCGGATGCTAAATGTGTCAGGTCCAATATTTTTTATTTTTTTTTCTCTTTCTAATGAGCCCTGTTTCAATAAAATCGATGCCCGCAATGCTAATATCTGGCCACTTGAAATTCAGAATCTGTCAAAAATTTTCGTCCGCACTCACACATCGGCACGAAAATGTCCCCTCGCATATACGTGCATGGCGCGATACCTCCTCACTCACATCTCGTCTTTAACTTTAATTATCTTAAGCAACATGTCACGGACGCAAAATGTATCAGCGCCAATATTTTTTATTTATTTTTCTCTTTTTAATGAGACCTGTTTCGATAAAATCGGTGCCGGCAATGCTGATATCTGGGAGTATTTGCGATTTGTCCCCTCGCATATACGTGCAGAGAGTCGCACGTACATAGCGACGGCATGCCGATAAATTCACGACGATCGGTTAGGTGACCAGTTCGCTCTCATCTTGTCAGTGTGGCTTTTTTGACAGTCTCGGATGTGCGCGTCTTTTTTAGTTGGGTTATGAGAAAATAATGTAGTGTGTATGAAATTAAATTGTGTTTCTAACCAAGTTCGCAGAGCTCGGCGGAACGACCGGTATCTTTGTAGTTTTTCAGGTCAATTTTTAAGGTTATATGTGATAAACAAAAAGGAAGTGGGCAAGTTAACGGTGCCCACTTAGTTTAAAAAAATGTACAATCAAGCTCTGAATTTCAAAAAGACAGCAAATAAACCCAAAAATGTTTTTTCAAAACAAAAATGGTACGCCAAGACAAAAAAATCCATCCCATAAAAAAATCCTTGAAAGAAAAAACATTTTTAAAATATGCCATAAAAAATTCCTATCAAAAAATCTTTTTCAAAAATATTAAACCAAATCCATTACACTAGCCAAGTAAAAAGTGGTTAACGGATGTAGATGTTTCTTTACAAAAAAAAATTGGCGTGCCAGCGGTTTGGTCCCCTACCTAGTCCAGAGAAATGAGGACGGGACAACTGTACCAGCTACTACAAACATTCGGAAAAAGATTAACATTATGCCATTAAATTAACATTTGTTTTTTTTTGTATTTAATTAATAAATAGACAGGGCCAAACAGCTGGCACGCCAATTTTTTTTTGTAAAGAAACATCTACATCCGTTAACCACTTTTTACTTGGCTAGTGTAATGGATTTGGTTTAATATTTTTGAAAAAGATTTTTTGATAGGAATTTTTTATGGCATATTTTAAGAATGTTTTTTCTTTCAAGGATTTTTTTATGGGATGGATTTTTTTGTCTTGGCGTACCATTTTTGTTTTGAAAAAACATTTTTGGGTTTATATCATCTATACACCAACATTATACAATCAATAATAAATTTGTAAATAATTTCTACGTTTGTATATAATTTCGATGAACGATTTGTAAATAATTTAACTTTTTTTTTTACCAGATTATAAAACAATTTGTACATATTCTTTTCATTTGTACATAATTTTTCAAATCGAATTGTTAATTGTTTTAACATGGCATGAACAACGAAGTTAGGGCGCGTGGCGTAAAGACGCATAAATACGTTGAAGAAATTTGTAAAAGACTTACCACTTTCCTTAACGATTTTCGCCTTGAAATATTTTTGACCGTGTAAAACGTTCACATCGCCTTTGCCGCCTCTGGGGAACTTTATGTCTTCCTTTTTGACAATATCGGTGGTCTTATCAGCGGTATATAATACCAAGGCAAACATGTTTTAACCTTCAGTGCAATACTCGTGATCTAGTTAATAAAAATGTTTATCGTCAACACAATACATATAAAAATACGAGCCCATTCGTGCGCTTCGCGCGCTTACCCAATTAATGTTACATAATTTTTTTTGCCTCTTGCATTTTTTCTATTTTTTTCCAGTTTCAAGAAGTTTGAAAACCCTTTCCGATGGCAAATTGAAATAGAAAAGTAGAAAATTTGACGGAAAAATGACTCACCAATTCTTTTTCACATATTTTCAAAGATTTTTTTCAACTCTCGTTACATCGTCCACGATTATCACGTCTCATATACGGATGGGCTGCAACATTTTTTCTTCCGGTGTCAAATGATTCTCGTGACTATGGCAGCTTGTTGATTGAGAAGAAAATGAATGCTGGCAACGCCACAAAATCTCGGCTGACATCAGGTAGCTTGGTATCGATATAATATTGACAAAAGAAAACCGACCGACGGTCGGTGTAGTAGGCATAGTCGACTTGGCGAGCTGTCACTTATGTACGAATCGTCCGCTGTCGGACACGAATATTTACGTGACCATACAAATTAACGTAATTGAGCTTCATCTGCACATGTACGAAGCAAACGGTACGAATTAGAAGAGATTATATCTCCGCATACAGTATCGAGGTAAATCTTTGTCATACGGGAAAATACCATGGGAAGTTGGTTAGTTGTTTTTTTTTAACTTTTATTTCTGTCGCCTTTTTCTACATTTCTAGAATGCCGAAGCATAAAACATACGTCCGGGATTATGGAAAAAGCGCCTTGTACGCAAAAAAAAAGAGGCGCAAAGAAAAACCTCGGCGAATTTTAATCGTTGACGATAACGAAGACGAGGACTCCGATTCATCTAGTGCTCGGCCGATGTATTTAAGAGAAAATAAAAAATGAAGTGTTGACAACTTTCGTTGCTTTACGTTAGATTTGGTGGTGGTCCTGAAAAGGACCGTTGGTGGTTTGTGACTATGGAGCCGAAGAAGATGTGGGCGACGTGGGGGACGCGGGGGACTCAGAGAGTTCGCGTTCTTCTTGAGCGGAGATTTCTATCTCGAGGACGTCCGAATTGACTTTGACCGGAGGAGAGAAGAGTTCCAATGGCTTTGGAGCCTTGCGACGCGGATCTCGACGATGGGGAGAGTTTAGGTACTGTCGGAGGTCGGTGCGTGAGGGAGAGATGCGACAAGGTTTTTTGTAGGGAATGTCGGCGTATTGCTGCTCTGTCGGAGGCGGTGGAATCGGCGGGACGGCTGTTGGTAGTGTGTATTCGACCCGAATCTCGCGGAAGACTTGCTCGACGGCTTGAATCTCGTAATAACTCGTCAAAGAGTTTTGATTAGCGTCGAGGAGGACGCGTTCGCGAAGGGACGCTAGGTAAACACCGTGCCGTTGATACCGTTTTTTACCCGCTCGTTTCGGCATGCGGACGCGACTCTAACTGGCGAGGGGAGTACAATCCCGGCGAAGCGCGATCGCCATGCACCGAAGAGAGGGCACGAAGGACGTGCGCCTCGTTCGGGTTCGACTCCCTGCGTTCGGCCGGTCGTGCGTCGGGAGAATGCCCGAGCCACGATCCCTATTTGAATTGAGTAAAAAAAAAGGATGAAGCACGAAGGAACGTGCGTTCGATTGTCGTGCGTCGGGAGAATGCCCGCGTCGCGACCCCTAACGTGCGTCGGGAGAATGCCCAAGCACGATCCTGCCTATCTTCAGGTGAAAGCACGAAAGAGCGTGCGTTCCGAACCTGTTACCAGAGCACGAGGGCGTGCGTCTGAGACACCCGAATGGGTGACCGACCGGTTGCGCGATGAAGCGAGGCGGAGCTCGAAGGGCGAGCATCCCACGAAGCGGATAGGGGCGAGAGGAGAGAGCTCGAAGACCGAGCGTCTCGATGCGGAGCGAGGCGGAGATCGCGAGAGGGAGAGAGCTCGAGGACCGAGCGTCTCGATGCGAAGCGAAGCGGAGATCGAGAGAGGAAGAGAGCTCGAGGACCGAGCGTCTCGATGCGGATGAAAGAGGTCAATTATTTGCGAGTTTGTTCTAGTAAAAGAATAGTTCTGAAAAGAACTTATTTCTTTGAGCAGTCCTTAGAAGGACTGTTGGAGTATATAGTTCTTAAAAGAACCTTTTTGATGGTGACGTTGGTGATGGTCTCGAGATCCACGGCGAAGTCTTATTCCGCGTCGGAATTGGCGAATTCTGTCGTTGGGTCGATTCCGAATTTGATGGGTGAAGAAATGAATTGTGGGAGAGTGTTCTCTACGTTTAGAGTCGAGTTGTCTTTATTGGTCCTAGGAGGCAGCGAGGTGGCGTGCTCTCTTCGGAGTCCGGAGTACAACTGGAGACCGAGCGCGCAGCGCCCGTCTCTTATACCCTCTCGGGGTCGAGCGGTGCGCCAATCACGAGCGAGGCAGTGTGCGGCGCCCCCACCACGGTGCGGCCGACCAATAGCGTGTGAGCGCACGGTCTGAGCGGCGCGCCAATGAGGTGCGAGCGCGCGGTCCGAGCGGCGCGCCAATCACCGCGTCGCCCGGGATTGTCGCGAAGAACATAGAAAGATAATTGTAATGGTAACTAAGAGAATCATTGGTATTCTCTTTAGAACACTTTGAACGATTGTAACTTTGGTTTGAGTGAAGCGATCGTGATGCGGTCGCGTCTGAAGTTAATATTATTAGTTCGCCCGCGTTCTGAGGGGGTTCTCCGCGGCGGGTGAATAAATAGCGATAATAATAATAATAATAATAATAATAATAATAATAATAATAATAATAATAATAATAATAATAATAATAATAATAATAATAATAATAATAATAATAATAATAATAATAATAATAATAATAATAATAATAATAATAATAATAATAATAATAATAATAATAATAATAATAATAATAATAATAATAATAATAATAATAATAATAATAATAATAATAATAATAATAATAATAATAATAAACTAAAATAGGGTTTTTTTTTGTGGGGAATCGACTCGGGCAAGGGGTTTACGTCATATGGCGTACAACAAGCCCCCCCCCCTGCTCGAGACGATTCTGACAAGGTAAATGACGATTAAAATATGAAGGAAAATAATAGTAAAAAATAATTTGAGATCAGATAACCTCTTGTGACCACGCGATGGCCCTGAAGAGGATCGCGGGAAATCAAAAAAGAATTTTTAGAGTTTGCGGGGTCGTAGATTATAGGGGTGTGGGGCGTCGATGTCCCGGAGGGCTCGACGAATACGTCGTCGTGGCTGGGACTCGAGCTGCGGTGATGAGGGAGGTGTCGGTAGATCTGGTGGGTCCGGCGGCCGTGAGGCCGATCGCTCCGGCGATCGGGGGGCCAGCCGGTCGGATAGACTTGGTGCTATCGGCGGCCACGGAACCGCTCGCTTCGGCGATCGGGGGGCCAACCGAGAATGAGAATCTGGTGGGGCCGGCGGCCGCGGAACCGATCACTCCGGCGATCGGGGGGCCAGCCGGACAGGTGGACCTGGTGATGTCGGCGGCCACGGAGCCGATCGCTCCGGCGATCGGGGGGCCGGCCGAGTGGTTGGATCTGGCTGATCCATGGATGATGGTGGCGAGGGCGCCATTCCGGTGATTACAGGGTCGTAATCGTCGAAGAACGATGAAGTGACTTAGCGAGTGACGTCGTTCTCGGCACTCAGATGTGAGTTCGAGACGGGCGAGAATTCGCTCTGGGATGGCGGGATTCTCCCCATGGTGAGTGGCGGGACCAGCGGTTGTGATGCGCGCGTGGTGAGTGTTGGCATCAGAGGTTGAGGTGACCCTGATGGACCCGGACCTGTCGGGCTGACAGGACCGGATGGCGAGGAAGCGGTGAGTGGTAGCAACAGAGGCCGAGGCAACTCTGATGTATCCGATCCGATTGGACTGGATGGCGGGGAGAGAGGTTGCATTAGAGGCCGAGGCAACTCTAATGTATCCAGGTCGGTTGGACTGGATGGCGGAGAGGTGGTGGTTGACTGCGTTAGAGGCCGAAGCGACTCTGACGTATCCATACCTGCCGAGTTGGCCGGGCCGGATGGCGGAGAGAGAGGTTGCATTAGAGGCCGAGGCAACTCTAATGTATCCAGGTCGGTTGGACTGGATGGCGGAGAGGTGGTGATTGACTGCGTTAGAGGCCGAAGCGACTCTGACGTATCCATTCCTGCCGGGTTGGCAGGACCGGATGGCGGAGAGGGAGATTGCACTAGAGGCCGAGGCAACTCTAATGTATCCAAGTCGGTTGGACTGGATGGCGGTGAGTTTGGACGTTCGTCCGAGACGGGTTTTAGTTGGGACCCGTGTATTTTTACTGTTTTCTCGTTCCGATTGACGAGGTAGATTTCCCCGCGGATGGGCTCGATGATTTGGTAGGGCCCTTCCCAGGGAGAGTTGAAGCCGGCATGGATGCCCTTTGGTGCATTCGATAGGGAATGACTCTTTACGTATACCCATGTGCCGGGGCTGTACGTAGAAGCGAGATGCGCTCCGGGGGAGCAGTATCGTTGCTGATACCTTTCTTGATTTTTTTGGACCTGTTGGTCGGTTTTCGCTGATTCGTGGGGTGGGAATCGCCATTCTCCAGGTCTCTGGAGATTGATTCCGAGGAGAATTTCGCTTGGCGTGAAACCGGCGGCGGCATTCTTCCTTGTTCGAAGATTGAACAGAATGACTTCGAGGAAGAGATCCCAGTCCTTATGACGGGTGTTTTGGAGGTGGAGGCGTAGGCCTTTTTTTATTTCTTGATTGCGCCTCTCTGTAGGATTGGCGCGAGGATGGTATATGGCCGTCGTCCAATGCTGTGTTTGCCAACGGTCGCAAGCGTCTGCCCATTTTTGGCTAATGAACTGCGGCCCGTTGTCGGACAGAATTGAGCGAGGGAATCCCCATCGTGCGAAGACTTGTTGGTCAAGCAGCTTTATGATGACCGAGGCATCGGACGATCCGATCGGGAAAGCCTCTATCCAACGGGAGTAGAGATCGGTGACGACAAGAATAAACTTCTTACCTCGACTGGTGCGAGGGTAAGGACCCATGAGATCGACTGCGATGGTGTCCCAGGGTCGACTGGGTTGATGAGGACGTAGCTGGTCTCGGTGGTGTGGCCGTGAGGCTTTGGTGCAGGCGCATAGACGGCATTGTTTGACGTAGTTTCGCACGTCTTGACGCATGTGCTCCCACGTGAATCGGGTTTGGACTGCACGAAGAGTCTCGTCCATGCCTGGATGACCAGCTAGCATCGAGTCGTGAAATTCGAAGAGGACTCGTTGCTTAGCGGCTTCGGGAACAACTAATTTCAATTGCCCGTTGATGAGTTTCCACAGACCACCATCTTGACATCGATACTCGGATTCTGATCGGTCTTTAAGGTTGATGGCGAGGGAACTGACGTGGGGGTCAGTTTGTTGCTCCTCGATCACTTGGTCGACGAGATTTGGAAGAATTATTCTGAAGAGTTCGGGAATATCCTCGGGAAGTTGAGAATTCGAGGGAAGCGGATTCTGGGGCTCGTCCGCGTCAGGATCGAGATCGCCATCTGTGAGGTTGATGGCAAGGGAACTGACGTGGGGGTCAGTTTGTTGTTCCTCGACCACTTGGTCGACGAGATTGGGAGGAGCTATTCCGAAGAGTTCGAGAATATCCTCGGGAAGTTGAGGGTCCGGTGGAAGCAGATTCTGGGGCTCGTCCACGTCAGGATCGAGATCGCCGTCTGGATGATTAGCGAGTGCGTCGGGCAGCTCGTTATCTCGGGACGGAATGTGCTCGATCGTGAAGCTAAATTCCTCGAGGAGGAGGGCCCACTTCATGAGCTTCTCTTTTTCATACTTTAGACTGTTCAGCCAGGCCAGCGCTCGATTGTCCGTTCGAAGTGTGAATGGACGTTTCTCGAGATACGGTTGGTATTTTTTCACTGCCCAGATGATCGCCAGACACTCCCTTTCGTGTTTGATGTATCGCAGGTGCGTTTTATCGAACTTCGCGCTAGCGTAGCTGATGACGCGCCTTTCGTCATTGTCATCGATTTGATAGAGCGCGGCGCCCATACCAACGTCGCTGATATCGGTTTGTAGGAAGAATGGAAATGCCGGGTCTGGCCGACTGAGCCGTAGTGGCTGTCGTACCGCGTCTTTGACGACCTCGAAGGCGACTTGGGCCTCGTCTGTCCACTCGAACTTTTTTTTGCCAGCCAAGAGGTTGGTCAGAGGTTCCAGCTTGGTCGCGAAGTGCGGTATGTACTCTCGGAGCCAATTACAGGTGCCGAGGAGTCGTTGAAGATCCTTCTTGGATTTTGGGACAGATAGGTCGAGGATACCCTGAACGTGTTCTTCCTTGGCTTCGTTTCCTGCGTCGTGGACCGTGTGCCCGAGAAATTCGAGGTGTCGTTTGCCGAAGTGGCATTTTTCGACGGCGCAGGTGAACTGGTGGATTTTCAGTCGCTCGAACACGAGGGTTATGTGGAGGAGGTGATCCTCCCAATTATTGGAATAAATGATGATATCGTCTAAGTAGACAATACATACTTTGTTGATAAGTCCGGTGAGGACTTCTTGACTCATGAATTTTTGAAAGGTGTTAGGGGCGTTTTTCAGCCCAAATGGCATTACCCGGAATTGGTAAGTACCGCCGTCGGGCGTGGAGAATGCCGTGAGTTTCTTACTCGCGGAATCCATTGGAATTTGCCAATAGCCACTTTTAAGATCGATTGTTGAGAAGATCTGAGCAGGACCGAGTTCTTTGAGTACCTCGTGGATGCGAGGGATCGGCTGCACCGTGTCTTCGGTAAGGAGATTCAATTTTCGGTAATCGACACAGAATCTAGGCCGACCGTCTTTCTTCTTTACGATGACCACCGGAGAACTATATGGGGAGGAGCAAGGCTCGATTATCCCTTCGGCGAGCATGCTTTGCACCTGCTCGCGGATGATAGCTCGTTTCTCCTCTGAATACTGCCGCGGTGGGATTCGGAAGGGTGTAGGCGAAGTTAGGGTGATGACGTGTTTGGTCGTCTGGGTTTGAGAGAGGCGCCCTTCCTTTTGAAAAATTTCCCGGAAGTCCTGAATGGTGTCGCCAAATCTCTCGAGAAAGTCGCGAGGGAATTCTTGGTTTACCTCCTGGAGGTCTACCATGGCGCAAGCCGTGGGAACAGTGGCGTTGGAAGTACGAACTGAGAGTCGTTCGGTCAGCCCGAGGTACAGGACGTTGCTGGAGCAATCGAGAATGCCCTTTTGTTCAACCATCCATGGGTATCCCAGAATCAGGGGCTCTCGGGCAGAAGGTGCGACCCAAGCTAGTATATCAAAAGTGCGGTTCTGGATTTGAATAGGAAATCGGACGCGACCATTTAACGGCATTCTCAGCGTCTCGCCGGCAAGATTCGCGTTTGACTGAACGGGGTCGATCGGATGTCCCGGACGAAGGTACTCCGGTCGAATGAAACACGCGCTTGCGAAGCAATCTATGGCTGCTCGCACCTCGGCACCATTGATAGTGACGATGATATGCGGAAGTCCGTATTGGTCCGTATCCGTGAGCCCAACTGTAGGAGGACTACCGGGGTGGGCTGTCTCCGGTGTCGCCTGCTCGTTTCCCGAGTTATTTTCCCGGTTGTTCCGAGCTGCGATCTTCTGCGCGTAAACTGGACAATCTTTATGTAGATGTCTCTCCGGGCAGTGCCAGCATGGAGGCGGATGCTGACCATCCGATGCTGGTCTCGCGGGCCGATCTGGTTTGTCCGCGGGTTTGTCCGGAGTCTCCTTTTTTTGTTTTGGGGCTGGTGGAGGCTCTAGGTCGTACTCTATCTCGATGGCTCTACTCATGAGAGTGGACAGAGTTGTGGGACTAGAGGCTCGAATGACGATCCGAAGGTTCGGTCGAAGAAGCTCTAACAGGGCAGCTACCTTTGTACTCTCGGGGTCTTCCCGACGAATTCGTTGGTACAAGAGGTATTTTTGCTGCAGGAAGATTCCTGCGTTCTCCCTCTCGCCTTGCTTGCGGGAGAAGAGTTGAGCGTTAAGTCGTGAAATGACCGCCGGACTGTCGTATCGACTGAGCAGTAATTCTTTGAAATTATCCCAATCGAAGTCCAAGGGTTGGTAGCATGACCACCATTTTTCCGCGTCGCCCCGGAGTCCCGCCGAAGCCGTCTTGGTTCGAAGGGAGAGAGGAATGTGCGAGGCGAGAAAATACTCCTCACACTTGTTGAGGAAATTTTTCGGATCTTCGTGGTCGATGCCACTGTAAGTAGGTAGAGGGACTTGCGGTGCGGTGTTGAGGGCTTGCCTCAGCAACGCTTCGAAATTGGCGAAAGCGCCAGGGTTGGCGTTGAACGCATCGGGCGCGTTCGGCGCGTTCGACGCGTTAGACGCGTTAGGCGCGGGATCCGCCATTTCTTCGTTTTCGAGAATTGTTGGGAGATTGTTGGGCGCCACTAGGTTTTCCACTCCTAGAAGTGCGTCAATCGGCGGTGGAGCTTCTCCACGAAGTCGCGCGGACTGACGTTCGGGTTTTTTAGGGGAATGCTCGACTGGCATGGATAGAGATATAGACTTGGTATCAGGGGCCCCACGTTGGGCGCCAATGACAACTTTCGTTGCTTTACGTTAGATTTGGTGGTGGTCCTGAAAAGGACCGTTGGTGGTTTGTGACTATGGAGCCGAAGAAGATGTGGGCGACGTGGGGGACGCGGGGGACTCAGAGAGTTCGCGTTCTTCTTGAGCGGAGATTTCTATCTCGAGGACGTCCGAATCGACTTTGACCGGAGGAGAGAAGAGTTCCAATAGCTTTGGAGCCTTGCGACGCGGATCTCGACGATGGGAAGAGTTTAGGTACTGTCGGAGGTCGGTGCGTGAGGGAGAGATGCGACAAGGTTTTTTGTAGGGAATGTCGGCGTATTGCTGCTCTGTCGGAGGCGGTGGAATCGGCGGGACGGCTGTTGGTAGTGTGTATTCGACCCGAATCTCGCGGAAGACTTGCTCGACGGCTTGAATCTCGTAATAACTCGTCAAAGAGTTTTGATTAGCGTCGAGGAGGACGCGTTCGCGAAGGGACGCTAGGTAAACACCGTGCCGTTGATACCGTTTTTTACCCGCTCGTTTCGGCATGCGGACGCGACTCTAACTGGCGAGGGGAGTACAATCCGGGCGAAGCGCGATCGCCATGCACCGAAGAGAGGGCACGAAGGACGTGCGCCTCGTTCGGGTTCGACTCCCTGCGTTCGGCCGGTCGTGCGTCGGGAGAATGCCCGAGCCACGATCCCTATTTGAATTGAGTAAAAAAAAAGGATGAAGCACGAAGGAACGTGCGTTCGATTGTCGTGCGTCGGGAGAATGCCCGCGTCGCGACCCCTAACGTGCGTCGGGAGAATGCCCAAGCACGAGCCTGCCTATCTTCAGGTGAAAGCACGAAAGAGCGTGCGTTCCGAACCTGCTACCAGAGCACGAGGGCGTGCGTCTGAGACACCCGAATGGGTGACCGACCGGTTGCGCGATGAAGCGAGGCGGAGCTCGAAGGGCGAGCATCCCACGAAGCGGATAGGGGCGAGAGGAGAGAGCTCGAAGACCGAGCGTCTCGATGCGGAGCGAGGCGGAGATCGCGAGAGGGAGAGAGCTCGAGGACCGAGCGTCTCGATGCGAAGCGAAGCGGAGATCGAGAGAGGAAGAGAGCTCGAGGACCGAGCGTCTCGATGCGGATGAAAGAGGTCAATTATTTGCGAGTTTGTTCTAGTAAAAGAATAGTTCTGAAAAGAACTTATTTCTTTGAGCAGTCCTTAGAAGGACTGTTGGAGTATATAGTTCTTAAAAGAACTTTTTTGATGGTGACGTTGGTGATGGTCTCGAGATCCACGGCGAAGTCTTATTCCGCGTCGGAATTGGCGAATTCTGTCGTTGGGTCGATTCCGAATTTGATGGGTGAAGAAATGAATTGTGGGAGAGTGTTCTCTACGTTTAGAGTCGAGTTGTCTTTATTGGTCCTAGGAGGCAGCGAGGTGGCGTGCTCTCTTCGGAGTCCGGAGTACAACTGGAGACCGAGCGCGCAGCGCCCGTCTCTTATACCCTCTCGGGGTCGAGCGGTGCGCCAATCACGAGCGAGGCAGTGTGCGGCGCCCCCACCACGGTGCGGCCGACCAATAGCGTGTGAGCGCACGGTCTGAGCGGCGCGCCAATGAGGTGCGAGCGCGCGGTCCGAGCGGCGCGCCAATCACCGCGTCGCCCGGGATTGTCGCGAAGAACATAGAAAGATAATTGTAATGGTAACTAAGAGAATCATTGGTATTCTCTTTAGAACACTTTGAACGATTGTAACTTTGGTTTGAGTGAAGCGATCGTGATGCGGTCGCGTCTGAAGTTAATATTATTGGTTCGCCCGCGTTCTGAGGGGGTTCTCCGCGGCGGGTGAATAAATAGCGATAATAATAATAATAATAATAATAATAATAATAATAATAATAATAATAATAATAATAATAATAATAATAATAATAATAATAATAATAATAATAATAATAATAATAATAATAATAATAATAATAATAATAATAATAATAAACTAAAATAGGGTTTTTTTGTGGGGAATCGACTCGGGCAAGGGGTTTACGTCATATGGCGTACAACAGTGTTTCAGAACGTTGAATACACTTAATATAGCCAAGACTGTACCGAGACCATTACTTTAACACGTAATTAGATCATTTCAATTAATAAAAAACGTCTACGGACTAACACATCATCGTCATATATACAAATATGTCGGCTACTAGTGAATAAACAGGCGTAATCCACAGCTATACGTGTGCTGCTTGCTCAACGTATTCCGCGTTTGCTTAAGAGCGAAGAGCTTGGAAAAAAATTTTGACCGTAGATATCGAGGACAATGATTTTGAGGGACAAAAAGACGTTTCACGTGTGTGAAATTTGAAGTTTTCAATCGCGATACCAGTGACATGTCGCACGTATGTTAAACGTTATTGCAATGCTGGTCTCGCGGTGTGTTAGCTGAGGTTCTGTTGCTTTCGCGGCCGATCGAGGTGTGTGAAGATTGAGTAATAAATTGACGAAAAATCTACGATTCAATTACAACGAATTTAAATTTTTTTTTTTTTTTTTTTTTTTTTTTTTTCTTACAAACTGCGAATGTGATTTACGCAATCGTCAGCAACAATTGAGCGACCCCGAGTGCTCTTCTATCGCTACTCGTTCGTACCGCTTTAGTGCCGTAGATAATGCCGGAGAAAAAAAATCATGTAAGCGTGCATCGATACTGTCAACGCCCGTCAAATTGATAAGCCTGTCAGATACTTCTCGCGAATTAATCTCTCGCGTTTAGTATACTCCACCGTCGAATAGGAGAACTTAAAAAATACTTGGAAGACGTACACCGACGCTTGCTCTAGATGATCAGTTACAATAAATTAGAATTGCCTTTCTACGTGCCCTGTTCTTCACCAGCAGTCAATTATATAAATGTGGATTGAGATCTGCCCTTACAACCTGTTCATTAATATTCTTAGGTCGTCTGGAAACGAGTCCCAAAGTTTCGACATCCGTTCGCCTCAGCAAATATTTGACGCTAATGGTGTTAATGACGTGCAACAGGAAAACCGTAAGTTTGCAATAAAGAAGGTTGCAAAATTTCACCTTGAACATATTTTTTCATGGGGATCTAAGCTTCGTACTTCACCTTGTACTTTCTATTCCTCCAGAAGACAGTTTTAGCGAGAGTGACGAACTGCATTCTCTAGGAGATAGTTTTAGCGAGAGTGATGAGCTGCAATTTAACGACGCCCAAGATCTGGAATTCGACGGTGAAGACAGTGATGATGAATGTGAGCTGCAACTTAACGATGATCAAGATTTGGAATTCGACGATGAAGACAGTGGTGACGAATACTACGACGCGGAAAATGGGGGTGAAGATGAGCCTCTTTTCGCCGGAGCTTCGATCACGTTAAGCCAAGGCTTACTGTCCATACTGTCGTTTGCCTTATGCCACAACTTGACTGGAGCGGCGCTCGGTGATCTTCTTGTTCTGATATGTCTGCTCTGTGGACAGACCTGCACTCTGAAAACGAGTTTATACTTATTCCGGAAACATTTCAGTAACGTTAGGTACCCGCTGATCAAACATTATTACTGCTCCGTCTGTTGTTCGTCTCTTGCTACGAATACATCCGTATGCGAAGTTTCTGATATGCATAACGGAGTGTCTTACTTTATCGAAATTCCGATCATGTGTCAGCTGCAAATGTTATACGATCGACCAGGGTTTTACGAAAGCTTACAATATCGATTCAATCGGGAGAAAAAGGATCCGTTAAATTTTGACGATATTTATGACGGAGATGTGTACAGAGAGCTCTGCCGCGATCACGGATTTTTAGCCACGCCTTCGAATATATCATTTACCTGGAATACGGATGGTGTGCCGATTTTCAAATCATCGGGATTTCAAATTTGGCCTTTTTATCTCAGCATTAACGAGCTCCCTTACCGAGAAAGAACGAAACCGGAAAATATTTTGCTTGCAGGGTTATGGTTTGGACCTCAAAAACCGTCACCAAATCTCTTCATGCAACCGTTTCACACAGCGCTTCGAGAAATATCCGAAGGTATTAATTTAAATGTACCCAATAAAGAGGTACCAGTAAAAGTAAAAGGAATCGTGATATGTGGGACTTGCGACCTCCCCGCGAAGGCTTTATTTCTCAATATAACTCAATTCAATGGCCGATACGGGTGTCCAAAATGTAAGTTGCGAGGGCAAGCCGAAGAAGGGGTGTGGACATACCCTTTTCAAAGAGAACTAAACGAAAGGACAGAGGAAGAAAGTCGCGAATATGCCGAGGAGGCCTTGCAGACAAACGCTCCAGTTTTTGGCATAAAAGGCCCGTCTGTGCTCGATCTCTTCGTACATAAATATATTCGAACTACGGCTGTTGATTCTATGCACTGCGTATTCGCGGGTGTCACAAAAAAACTACTGTGCTTTTTCTTCGACTCAGCCTTCAGCAATCACCCAGCATCTCTGAGCGGCTTCATTGATCTCATCGATTCGAGATTAGGAGTAATATCCCCACCCTCATTTTTACAGAGGCGCCCGCGATCCATAAAACGCCATTTAAAGTATTGGAAGGCAAATGAGGTAAAGGCATGGCTTTTTTACTACTCACTCCCGATCTTGCACGATATAATGTCACCAGAATTTTTTGAGCATTATTGCATGCTCGTTCTTGCTGTTTATGCACTCCATCAGTCCAGCGTATCCCCGGCAATGTTGGAAAAAGCGTCGTGTTTGTTAGTAGAATTCGTGAACAGGTTCGATGTCCTATATGGTGTCAGATACATGTCAGCGAATTTGCATCAGCTATTGCACCTTCCGCAAACAGTTCGTGATTTTGGGCCTCTGTGGGTGACGTCTTGTTTTCCATTTGAGGATTTAAATGGAAAGCTAAAACGTCTCGTGCATAGCAGTCGTCATCCGGAAATACAAATTTGCAACGCAGTTTCAACTTTCTTGAATTGGTCAGTGCTTAGAAAAAAGATGCTCGTTCCTGGTAGCAGTCCAGATATTTACTGTGCCGCACTTGCAAGCGCAAGGAGAAAGATGAGGCTGAAATACGTCACGCAAGGAATTAGAATCGTTGGACGGTGTAGAGAAATGCCAACACTACCTGAAATAATCGAATCGGCATTGGCTCGTGCAGCTATCTTAGGCAGAAAGTACGAAACATTTTCGAGACTCATGAAAGACAATTCCCTGTACACATCGGAATCGTACACACGTTGTATAAAATATAACAACACATGTGTATGCTATAATCACAACGGTTTAGAAGTTATCGGCGTTGTCCACTCGTTTATAAAAGTTTTCAATTGTGTGTGCCAAGAGGAAAATGTATGCGAATGCTATGCCCCGATCTACGCTATTGTACGGCAATGTACTGTATCCCCGGTTATATCGCTAAACATGCAGGAAAATCTCCCAAAACTAGTTTTCGAGTGTACAGGTGTCACACATCAGGGCGTAGCAATAGACGTGCAGCAGCTCGTTTCAGTTTGCTTGTTATTGACGATAGAGGGCTCAGAAACGAAGTATATCGCAATACCCGCTAATACGATTGAAGTCGAATAGAATAATACTTGATGTACTGTATGATATCGAATAGAATAATACTTGATGTATTTTTTATATGCCTGGAAATATAATATGCCTGGAAATATAATGTCTCAATACTTCGATTACACTTGAAGGCCTTGCATATTTAAAGTATTGGTTACGTATAATAGGACTTCTTAATACTTCGATTATACTTGCCATACTATAGACATTTAAAACTTTGAAGATTAAGAGACGCATCCTAATACTCGAATAATACTTCAAAGCTAGTGTTTTTCGGGATATTAAAAAGCCCATATTTCAAGACCGCCTTCATACTTGAGTGCCTTGCATATTTAACCCATTAACGTCCAAGCGTCCCGATTTCTTACCGAACTTTCAACGCGCTTATTTTTTATGTTATTGGCGTTGAAAAAAATTCGGTTGCAGGTATATCGACGTAGAATTTTATGCTCTTTCAGAATATCGGCTCAAAATTTCGATTAGACGCACAGAAAAAAAAATATGGCCGATTCAAGCGAGAAAAACGTGAAAATTTGTGAAAAAAACCTTTTTGTGCTTTTTTTTTTGCAATGTTACCGCAATGAATTCGTACTGCAATCGTGATCAGAGGTGATCGGAATAGTTAAAGTTTAACAGGGAATTTTCACGTAATGATCGAACAACTCCTTTTTACAATATGGCGGCTAGAACGTAAATATTCTACAAAAACATAAGCTAATTTTTTCCTCGGAAACTATTGAGCTTAGCTCACATTATGTAAGGACAAAAATACCTTAGAATTGGTCAAAGAATATCCTCAAATTTTTCAAAAAATTTTTGAGATGATTTTTGGTTTTCCAAAATATCAAAAAAATTAAAATTGCAAAATTTTGTTTTTTCTTAAAAAATGTATCGACACAATACGAATTACTTTATGCGTAAATTTTTATGAAATCATTGAATCACTCCTTTTTACAATATGACGGCAAGAACGTAAATATGCTACAAAAATAAGCTAATTTTTTTCTCGGAAACTATTGAGTTTAGCACAAATTATCTAAGAACAAGAATATCTTAGAATTGGTCAAAGAATACTCTCAAATTTTTTAAGAAAAAAAAAAAAAAAATTGTCAATTTTAATTATTTTGATATTTTGGAAAACCAAAAATCATCTCAAAAATTTTTTGAAAAATTTGAGGATATTCTTTGACCAATTCTAAGGTATTTTTGTCCTTACATAATGTGAGCTAAGCTCAATAGTTTCCAAAAAAAAATTAGCTTATGATTTTGTAGAATATTTACGTTCTAGCCGCCATATTGTAAAAAGGAGTTGTTCGATCATTACGTGAAAATTCCCTGTTGAACTTTAACTATTCCGATCACCTCTGATCACGATTGCAGTACGAATTCATTGCGGTAACATTGCAAAAAAAAATTCACAAAAAGGTTTTTTTCACAAATTTTCACGTTTTTCTCGCTTGAATCGGCCATATTTTTTTTTCTGTGGGTCTAATCGAAATTTTGAGCCGATATTCTGAAAGAGCATAAAATTCTACGTCGATATATCTGAAAACAAATTTTTTTCAACGCCGATAACATAAAAAATAATCGCGTTGAAAGTTTGCTAAGAAATCGGGACGTTTGGACGTTAATGGGTTAAAGTATTAGATGTGAATAATAAGACTATTTAATACTTCGAATTTTTAAGTACCTCAATTATACTTCGAAGCTCTGAAGATTTGGGTTCCTTGATTGTGGATAATAAAACATGACAATACTTGAATTATACCCCAAAACCTAACGAAATCAACGAACATCTGAAATATACATAATAATACTTTCGACACACTTACCAGCACTGCGGGACCACGGCGTTTTATTTTCGAAAATAATATTATAATGGGTCGCTAATACTTACCAGCTCCGAAAGATATCACGGTAAGTGCGAACCTCAAAAATACTCGCAAGACTCATTAATACTCGGTATATATCTTGAAGTATTACTCGGTATGTATTATTCCGATACGCCAGCCTTGGAATACTTTAATTCCAAGACCCTTTTAATATTTAAGCAAGACTGTTTTATTACTTAAGCAAGACTGTTTTAATACTTCCGTTTTTGCGCGGGCAGCTGCAAGCGCTCGATTTTTTTTACCTCGTGCCCATCCCTACTTTTCGGACATCTTTTCGCTCATTTATTCGACGCCACTATCGTAGCTTATCATTTTTTTTGCGAAATGAAATAAAAATAGTTGTTCAAATTTATAAATGGCAAATTTGCTTAAGCTCCGAGTCCCTGACATGTGAATAAAAACTAGTTGTAAGTGCATTCCCGGTGATTTATATTCACGACGTTGTGACACGTGCACGATATTTTTTTAAGCGTCAGCAGCACGAAAACACGCATCTATCTTATCTACAAATTATGGTATAAAAATGCAGTGAATTTTCACGACCATACAATAACTGTAGTTTAACTGTGGCAAGTAGACGAATAAAAAGAAAAACAAATCCGTTGAAAATTGTTTCTTTATTACATTTATTTATGTTTCAATAATAATTCATTTTTCCAAGCTGCGTCAGTCCACGAAAATCCAGATTCGGCGTTATCACGTGTTCAACCACATTTGAAACATGCAACGCTAAAAAAATTGACAAGAGCGTTAATTAAATCATTCTGACGTTTATCTGGTCGTTGGATCAATTTTTGGCCTCTTACTTTTCCGTCCTCGCGCAGTGTGCCCTCGAACGGTGGCCGAGAACTCCAGCAGCAGGAGTTGAGCTTTGTACATGGGAATTTTTTGCACTCGGCAGAAGAGTCCTAAAGGAAGAAAAAAAAACGTGTAATTTTCCTTTCAGCCTGAAGTATATTTCTTGATAGAATTGAGTTCAGTGGTCGCTGGACTTACGAAGCAAACACCGATCGTATTTTTCATCTCATTGTCGCACTGTCCTTCGAGCGACATCCAACTGCCGGGCATACTGCCCTCCAAACTGGAAAACACAGGTGGAGGACTATGCGTGCATTTCGCTGTCCGAGATCTGCAGATATTTTTTTTAAATCCATTTGTCACTTGTACAGTTATTCGGGAGAAATTGTTGTATTTGATTTGGCAAGACTTACTTGAAAAACCGCTGGAAATCCAGCTTGGAGCACGCGGACCACTTGAGGACCCGGGCCAAGTTAACACCCGGAACCATCGTGTAGCCACCGTCGTTCGAGCAAATCGGTCCATCGTGAACCGCCGTGAATCTACGTATAATTTCTTTTTAATTTCGAAAATGCCTGTCATTTAGGAAAAGTGACAATCTTTTTTTCAAAGCTTCCGTCATTTACGGAAAAGTGACAGTGAAGTTTGGAAAGTTTTGGTCATTTTTTTTAAGTGTCCGTCACTTCTGGAACGTGTCGGTCATTTTACGTGGGAAGAGATAAATGACGAAAAATGTCCAACAAAGCATTCAAAGAATAATTACAGGTGTCCGAGCTCATGCGCCATGGCCAAAACTCCACGAAAGCCTCGGCTGTATTTCACCATCGCCGGGCCCCAGTCACAGCAGCTTCCGTCCATCGCCCGACCTACGGAAGAATAAAAGAGATCAAGATCAAGATCAAGAAGTAATTAAACATGACAATGCAATCGAAAGTCGCGTCTGGCCTTACCCGCGATGTTTATATATTTTCCAGGACCGTTTCCTTGAGCGTACAGGACGTTACTGCCGAAAGAAAATTATTAATTCAGTTCCGTGAAATATTCTTGGTGATTAATTCGGCGATGGTACGAATATTCTCGGCTCACTTGGTCAGAATCAGGACAGCACTGTAAGTGTCGGCCTTAAACCTATTGAACTCGTTCCCGAAAAATGCCCTAGCCGAGTACAGCACGTCGTCGGCAACAATGTACGAGACCTTCTGAGTGTCGCGCGCTATGTAAGGCGTCGCCCCTGGGTCCTGATAATTTTGTATTTTGATTCGTTAAAAAAAAATCGGTCCGATCGAACGGGAAAATAAAATTCAAATTTTACCTGCGGTATAATTATTCCGCCGATTTTCAGCCGAACGTCCGGGTCGCGGAGCTGGCGATACATCATGTCTATGGCGTTCGCGTGCGCGATGAAGAACATGAGAAAATCCGCGACAGATTTTTCCGCGCTAAAGTTTTTTTTATGACTAAATAATTAATAAAATTATACATATATATATATTTTTTTCACTTACGATACAACGCCGTAATCAGGGCTGATAAGGAGTTTCGGATAAACGACTTTGGGTGGATTAAACGGTGGCGGTTGTCGTCCGCCTTGGACACTTTGCCGTCGTCTTCTGTTCAAATCGTGATCAGCAAGCGACGCAGCTTCGACGAGAGAATTGTATGTCAATAAAAATTGTATATTTCAATCAAAAAATAAAAATTTAATATTACTTTTCTCAACGCAACTTACTACGATTTGGACGACGGAAATATTCCTGGGGTGGTTTTGGACTCTCGAATATCACGAGGTACAACGGAGAGTCCTGGTCGCTCGTCGTATCCACTGATCTTGTGTGAATCGAGTGGGTGCTGTTTATATAGGTGTATCCGTGGTCGTATTCTTGCGGAAGATTTCTTACTGTGTAGTCTTGCATCAATACACCTATCTAATATTAAGGAATTATTATTTTTTGTTATTATTTTGATGAAAAAATTGTAATTAATTATTGCTATGAATACCATAACGATTCCCCCCGATGGTCTCACAAATTGCGCAATCGCCGAGCACTCGTCTTGATTTTGGAAAAGATAGAAGGGTCCGACATCGTCGAAAATCTTAAAAAAAGGAAACAAAATTTCGCCTAGCAATAAATAGTTTATGGTATGGATATTTTTTAAAGATTTTACGACGCTTGTAAATCGACTGGAAAAAATTACATCGGGCTTCGGCGTGTAGAAGACGTCGTGATGGGAAAAATTGTTGGTTTGCGCGAGCCAAATACCCGTCGAGGTCTGCGAAATGAGGTCGTCATCCGGAATAAAGTACAGATTCGCCACGGTACGGACCCCGTGATACTCGAACGGCACATTCAGGTCATACGACCTCTTCGATCGCGACTTTTTCGGCAATTCTACTAACTGGATTTCCGGAACTGCGATTTTTTATTTTATAGATTTCGTTAATTTGTTATTTATAACAAAATATATGATCCGTCATATATGATACCAGATAAAATATATGATACCAGATCCGTCGTCAGTTCCGAAAAATAATTTTCGGTCATTGACGCTCATTCCATGGAAAATCTCCTTGTTGCTCACGATCGCGTCGCCCAATCTGACGAATACTTCTATGCAAAAGAATATTATCCATTTCGTGGACATTTAGGTGTTGAAATTAAAAGAGAAAAAAAATTTGCCGCGCTCTCTGTTCACTGGCACGAACAGGAATGAACCTTTTGGGGCCTCTTTTTCGCTGATTTATTCGATGTCACGATCGTGGCTTATCACTTTTTTCGCGACATAAAATAAAAATAGTGGATCAAATTTATGAATTGCGAATTTGCGTAAGCTCAGAGTCGCTATCGTTCGAATAGAAACCACGTGTAAGTGCATTTCCGGTGATTTCTTTTCACGACGTCGTAAAGAGGCTGTTAAGGGTTGTTATAGCGTGCAACGGTACTCAATCTCCGCAAAAGCAAAAATTACGATAGAATTTCGAACACTTCCTGATGGGATAAAAATCTGAAAAAAATCAAGTATATGGAAAGTGCTTGAGAGATTGATTTCGCATAATAACAATTCCAAATTCATGAGTATGTTTTTTTTTAGAACTTTTTACTTTTTTTGAAAGTTGCATTTTTGTGTTTGTGTTTGAATTTTAGATGTGGTTATCATAGAACCACCTATTAAAACCTGGAATTATCCGCATGATTGATCAAGTACATTCGCAAATACAGCTCAATCATTGAAAATAAAACAATTTCTGAGAAGTGCATAAAACAGATCGTTTTTATTTGAAAAAAAATCCGGTAAACTGGCAATTTGTTGGACAGTTTTTTGTATTAACTTCTTAATAACGTTTTAGAATTGTTATTATGCAAAATCAATCTGTGGAGCACCTTCTATATACTTGATGTTTTTCAGATTAATATACCATCAATAATGGTTCTAAATTCTATATTAATTTTAACTTTTGCGGAGATTGAGCACCGTATCACGCTAGAACTACAATAAACTTACAGCTTCGACAAAGTGCGCGTTTCCACACTTTTTACTACCGATAAAATAAAGACGAGGCACGATATATTCTTTTCATGCGTCAGCAACACGAAAAGATGCATCTATTTTATCTACAACTTACAGTATAAATACTGCAAATTTTCAAGATCTTAAAACAAAAACTTCAAAGCAGTCGATCTTAGTAGCTTCACTCAGGTAACTATTTCCTTCTTTCCCCATTGCTTCTCTGATATAAGAAAATTTAATTAATAAATTATTAAATTTAATAAAACTAATTATTTTTTACTTGTAATTAAATTTTTCATCAAATATTATCACCACGACAGATTGCTACAGTCGTCATGCTCCGTTACACGGTTTTCGCTGTAATTTTGGTCGCGGTGACATCTGTGCACTGCGCGGCCGTCAACGACGGGCGTGGCGTGTCCGCTGGTCAACAATGCAGGGACAAAAATTACAATGCAGCGTGTCGTGTACGTTGCCGCCAAAATATTAATATTAATTAACCCATTAACGTCCAAGCGTCCCGATTTTTTACCAAACTTTCAACGCGATTATTTTTTATGTTATCGGCGTTGAAAAAAAATTCGTTTTCAGGTACATCGACGTAGAATTTTATGCTCTTTCAGAATTCCGGCTCAAAATTTCGATTAGACATGAGGAAAAAAAAATATGGCCGATTCAAGCGTAAAAAACGTGAAAATTTTTGAAAAAAACCTTTTTGTGCATTTTTTTTGCAATGTTACCGCAATGAATTCATACTGTAATCATGATCAGAGGTGATCGGAATAGTTAAAGTTTAACAGGGAATTTTCATGTAATCATTGAACCACTCCTTTTTACAATATGGCGGCTAGAACGTAAATATTCTACAAAAACGTAAGCTAATTTATTTCTCGGAAACTATTGAGTTTAGCTCAAATTATGTAAGCACAAAAATATCTTAGAATTGGTCAACGAATATCCTCAAATTTTTCAAAAATTTTTTGAGATGATTTTTGGTTTTCCAAAATATCAAAAAAATTAAAATTGCAAAAATTTTTTTTTTTCTTAAAAAATTTATCGACACAATACGAATTACTTTATGCGTAAATTTTTATGCAATCATTGAATCACTCCTTTTTACAATATGACGGCAAGAACGTAAATATGCTACAAAAATAAGCTAATTTTTTTCTCGGAAACTATTGAGTTTAGCAAAAATTATCTAAGAACAAGAATATCTTAGAATTAGTCAAAGAATACCCTCAAATTTTTTAAGAAAAAAAAAAAAAATTGTCAATTTTAATTTTTTTAATATTTTGGAAAACCAAAAAACATCTCAAAAAATTTTTAAAAAATTTGAGGATATTCTTTGACCAATTCTAAGATATTTTTGTGCTTACATAATTTGAGCTAAGCTCAATAGTTTCCGAGAAATAAATTAGCTTATGTTTTTGTAGAATATTTACGTTCTAGCCGCCATATTGTAAACAGGAGTGGTTCAATGATTACATGAAAATTCCCTGTTAAACTTTAACTATTCCGATCACCTCTGATCATGATTACAGTATGAATTCATTGCGGTAACATTGCAAAAAAAAATGCACAAAAAGGTTTTTTTCAAAAAATTTCACGTTTTTCACGCTTGAATCGGCCATATTTTTTTTCTTTATGTCTAATCGAAATTTTGAGCCGGTATTCTGAAAGAGCATAAAATTCTACGTTGATATACCTGAAAACGAATTTTTTTCAACGCCGATAACATAAAAAATAATCGCGTTGAAAGTTTGGTAAGAAATCGGGACGCTTGGACGTTAATGGGTTAATATCTTTATACATTTTTATGTGCGAACGATTTATTTATTTCGTCCTTTATTTTCAAAATTGTAATATCTTTAAGCTGCCAATCCAGCTGACAGATGCTCAGTGCTGAAATGCACTTACACCAACAGAGGCGACATTCACACTTATGAACCTTATAGCGTTGGTCCGGCTAGACAGGGAACGTCATGCGGAGACAAAAAGGTACATCTTTTCTTACTTTTTTTAAACATTTTTTAACAGAAAAAAAATTGTCTATCGTATTGGTCGATTTAGAAAATACCAATAATTATCGTAATTTATTTTTGCAGATTTGCGTTAATGCAAAATGCGTCGACGATGCGAATCACTTCATACATCCCGCGGTTAAGAAAGAAGAGGAATACGACTGCGGATCGGAGGACGAGTCGGACGAGTCGGACGATTCGTACGCTTTGGATTATTCAGATATAGTGCTTCCCAATAATCAAGTTTGAGAAGTTTGAGAATATTTTGGGGAACACTTCCACGTAAAACTGTTCCCCAAAAATGTATTAAGACGAGACGACGAATGAAGAAACTATCCTTCGAAAACATTTTTTTTTTAAATTAAATTCGTTTTTTAAATTATTGCCGAAAGTTTATTTCTACGCTGATAAATCGAGTTTTTCACCTTTCACTAGTCCTTGAAAATTCAGCCTCGGCAATGTCACGCGTTCACCCACATTTGATTCACGCAACGCTGAAAAAATAAGGCACGAGCGTTAAATTAGATCAGTCTGATGATTGGCAGGTCGTTAGATCAATTTTCTGCCACACACTCTTTCATCACCGATCGGTGCGCCCTCGAATGGCGGCTGTTGCCTTCAGTAGCAAAAAAATATTTCTGATGAATATTACTCAAAGGATTCGCGGTTACTACGGCCATGGTGACCGCCGGTATGGATCTTCCGCGAACGCACTTCCGTTGCCGGTGGCCAGCCATCCGGTCCCCTACTGTGACGTGCAAGGTCATTTCAGGACGACGCCGAGACTCGTGACTTTTGCTCATCGTCAGTACAATCCAATCGAAAACACCATAACAAAGAATCCCTAGCGGATCGTAAGAACCGCAAAATAACAGAAAAGTTACCAGTCGCTATGGAACAAAAAATAACCCCAAGATGACGCGGAAGCAACTTATTGACCGTTGGGTAACTACAAAGCGACTCCAGTTAAACTTTCTCTTCATGGTTCGTCTAGCGTTACCATTAAGTCGAGTGACTAGCAAACAACATAGTAACTTAAGGCCAACCGCAAAGTGACCTTAGTTCGACTCTCCTCCACGGTTCGTTCATCCTTACCATCAGGACATGTAGCGCGGGAGCAACTTGTTGACCGTCGGGTGACCGCAAAGGGACCGCAGTTTAACGTTCTCACCATGGTTCGTTCGAAACGGACCATCATGCGAAGGTTCAATTTGGGTCACTCTACGGTTACCCGACGATCACCAAGTTGCTTCTGTGTTATTTGAGCTAAGTGAACCATAGTGTGAGCGTTCAACTGCGGTCATTTTGCGGTTACATCATGGAAACGAAGTTACTACTCTGCATTATTCAACCTAACACTAACCCCAACCGGCCCATTGTGCCGACGGTCGACGGGGATCAATTTTCGGTTACTCTCTGGTTACTTAGAAACTTTTGCGTTATTTAACCTAATACTAACCCGAAACGGACTATCGTGCGAAGGTTCACTTTGGCTCACTCTACGGTTACCTTGTGACGTGCAGGGCGTTATTTGCACGCTGAACAAAGTTAACCCTTCGCGTGAAACACGAAGTTTCATATTTATTTTGTTTAGGGTAAGTTTCCAACAGCCGTCCTATACTGGCCCGGTCCTTGTGGTAGGGAGGAGGTGCTAGGTAAATGAATGTTTTTGGAGTAAACGTTAAGTTTGTTTAAAAGAATGGTTCTGTATTATTAATGGCCAGCAATAGTACAGTAGAACCCGTTTAGAAATATGTTTAGAATCAGAATGGATTTGTTCACGCAGGCACACTTAAAAACGTACTCCCGTAAACACCGCTAATCACTCTTACAATCGTTGGTTTGTGGTTTACGCGCTCACTCATTCATTACTTAAAACTACACGACTGAAAGTTCGTGGCAGGGCTGGATATAATAGCTTAAACCTAACACACGTCGACTGGTAAGCACTACGTGAGAAACTCGGGGTTTCGATACGGTTCCCATCGACTTACAAACGGCGGGAATAGTTCCGCGAGATTTAAACCACTGCGTGAAGCGACTGTGTGGAGTTGCTCTGGAAATCAAGCGTTAGCTGTCATTCCCAATCAGAAACTAGCCAACCTCGCCGTCCGGCCCAACATTCTTATAAACGGCGGGCAATCCGGCGAGAGAAATTTGGGGCTCAGCGGTTTCCTCAGATGTCGCAATACGCCGCTCGATCGATGACGAAACGTTCGATCCACTTCCGCCGCAAGTTCCCGCCTATGTCCACGCTGACTGCAACGCTGACACTAATGGAGCCTTGCGCAAGTAACCCCGGTTCCGACCCTAATAATTAATGTAACCTAATAAGTAATTAACCATACGTACAGAAATGACCCTTAGTCGCGGCACGTGACAACCTGACAATCACCAAGTTACTTCTGTGTTATTCAAGCTAAGTGAACCATAGTGTGAGCGTTTAACTGCGGTCATTTTGCGGTTACATCACGGAAACGAAGTTACTACTCTGCATTATTCGACCTAATAGTAACCCGAACCGGCCCATTGTGCCGACGGTCGACGAGGGTCAATTTTTTGTTACTCTCCGTTTACTAAGAAACTTTTGCGTTATTCAACCTTATAGTAACCCGAATTGGACCATGAATTGAACGTGTCCACTGAGTCGTCTTGCGACCATTCAATCTAAAAGTATCATCTACTGGGTAGGATAACGCAGAAGTAATTTACGAACTCTTCAGTAATCGCAAATTTACCGTAGTTGAACGGTCAGACCATGGTTCGTTCAGGGTTATTATTAGGTCAAATAACGCGGAAGCACTTTGAAAACTCTCGAGGTTACTTTGAAAACTCTATAAATAACTGAAACAAAAACCATAAACCTTTAAATAACCGAAAAACAACTTTTAACGAACTGTCGGTTACTTCTGCGTTACTTTGAGGTTCGTTTTTGGTTACAGACTTCGGTTGTTTTGCAATTGCTGTCGGGTTATTTTTTGTTCCATGGCGACGATCGCTAAGTGGACATTTTGGAGTTCTTTTACGGAAAAACAACCAAAAAGTATCCAAAAAGAAATTCCAGAATGACAGTTACCGGCAAGCGACCGTCAAGAAATCACAAAATGACGGTTACTCGGCTCCGCTAGGGATGTGAAACACCGACAGATAATTTTTTTTATATCCCTTCCCACAACGAATGTATAACATCGGCGGCCTATCTGCCCACTATCTGCAACTCCGGCAGTGCAAAGGTCAGCCTGTTCATACTGCCGCTCGTCAACCGTCTACGCTTCATGATTTTTGACGTCGTGGCCGCTTCTGTCTTCTCGTGGCCGCGCTTCTTCTCTTCCTCGACATCTCCCACGCCGTCTACATGTTCCCGTTCAACTGAACCAAATTGGTGAGCGCCCACGAGAGGCATCGATTTTTTTCTCTATTTTTTTAACTTACGATTCATACAACGCGGAACGTAATACCCGCTTTGGCTATGAGCTTGAAAATGTTGATATTCCACAAAGTATTTTTTTCCCGACTGCGCTGAAATGACGTGTTTTTGCCTCTGAAAAGAGGGAGGTAAGTCGCCGTTTATTGACCGCGAGCAGTGCGCATGCGCCAAGACTCCCTACGGCGTCTTGCCCTACTTTATTCCCCGCTTAGAGGTTCCCAGCGGGTCCGCCGTGCAGCGCTCGCAACGACTGAGCGAGACACCGTCGAGCGGAGAGCCGACCCAGCGCTGGTGGCGGGTGGACGTTCATTTGTTTTGGCTTTGTGTTAATCGTAACGATTATTAGGAGTTTTTGTTCCGGATGTGTTCTGCGACTTTGTTTGTCGAGAAAGAGAATATGTGTGACGAAAAGTCTAATCCACTGCCGAACGACGAGGGCCCGCTGTTGAGCGACGAGAACTTCGAGGACTGGGATACGCCTTTGGACGTAATCAAAGCGGCTGACGAACTGCGTAACGATTTGCTTCCCGATGAGTCGCGAGATAAATATCAGTCGTTCTACAAGACTTTCACAGAGTGGAAAATTAAAAAGAAAATCAACGTCATTAGTGAAGACGTGCTACTGGCGTATTTCGGCTAACTTTCCAAAAAGTACGCGCCTGTAAGCCTTTGTTCGACTTACTCGATGCTCAAAAGCACGACTAACATTAACGACAACGTGAATCTCCACAACCACAAACAGTTAATCGCGTTTCTCAAGAAACAATCCAGAGGCTACCACGCGAAAAAGTCAAGTGTATTTACGGCGAGTGAGATGAATATCTGGTAACGAAGGTAAATATAACCACAAAAATAATTTTTTCTCCTATAAATATTCCACTTACAACTATTCTATTCACAAATCCATTAACAATTCTCCTACTCGAAAATATTCTATTTACATATCTCCAATCAAGAGACGCGGTAGCCTCTCAACATGCGAAATGTTTTTCGTTGACGCTACTACGTATATGTTTCCAAATCTATTTACAAATATTGTGATTATAAATCTGCTATTCACAAATATTCTCTATAAAAATATATCGACAAATCTCTTATGAGGAGACGCAGTAGCATCTCGACACCAAGTACTTGAAGGAAAAAAATTGTTTCGTCGACGCAACTGTGTATCTATTGTAACGCGACGTACGTCTGCTGCGTCACACACAGCAGCGCACGCATTATGGACAATGCACGCTGCCTCGGAGACGGCAGAATTCTGCGAGATAACACAGAATTCTGCGAGATAATGCGGCTTCCCGCCTGACCGGCGACCGAGCTACAGCACGCGACCGCGAGACCCACGAACAGCGCCAGCCATCGGCGACCAGGCGCGAATCATGCGCGCACGCGTTCACTACCGCGTGATCGCGCTGTCCTTCCCGCACTCACGGCATTCCATAGCCCAGTGGCGCTCACCTCATAGCAACACAAATTCCCGGAATTTACCTAATGCGCAATTAGCGCATAACTAATTACGTAATTGTAATTCGAGCCAGCCAGCGGCACCAAAAGATCACCCTCGAGCGTCCGCAACGGGCGAATAACTCTGATTGCCGATAAAACTAAAAACCACGCCATAAATAAATAAACCAACTTCAAATGACAGAATCATCAAGTTATTTAATGATTCTGATGACCTCACGTTCACGACAAATGCGGGACCGGCAGAGGCAAATTACCTGAGCCTCCGAACATCAAATTTTAATAGGCAAATCATTGTTTCACAATTATTTGCTATCGACCAATCACGACGCGCGAATATCACGCGATGGGTCCAAGGTCCAGAGAAAAATGGTGAAGTGGTGAAGATTCAGCGAGAATAATTGGCCAAAGCGCATGGCGCGTATTAACCAATCTCGCTGAATTAGCTGGCGAAATCGCAATTTGTTGGAATCCGCTTATAGCTAGCGGGGCCCAAGAAATTGTCGAAGCTGCAAAAAGTCTCTCGACTCGAACTCAGAATAGCTCTCGAGGCCGAAGTCGAGAGCACGAGACCCGAGTCTGTTGTCGTCGAGCCAAAGCTCCGCCGTACAGTTCTCACGCACGTGGTCGCGGGATTTGAATATTCCGCATCGCCACGAACTCGGGTTTTTCGCACAGGCGTGCGGCACTCGTTCGGTTAACACCAGCGACGTGCCGGTAGATCGCCTGAAACCCTGCGCAGGACCACCCGACGTAAGTCGGGCGACACGTGGTTGGGTGTGTGCGTGGGCCGCCAAGCGGACACACACACAGGCGTGTAGAGCCATAAAGGCACGACCATGAGTGGCCCAACCACAGACGAATCGAGAGTCCCGATTCGTCTGTGGTTGGGTGTGTGCGTATTCGCGTAGCGAGTCGTACACAGGTGCGCGTCATTCACCCGCGTCTCAAAGGCTTCAAGCAGAACGTCTGAAACCCAGCGTCTAGCCCGGTTTATCGAGGATCCTGTAGGCGGTTGGGTGTGCGAGGCCCCTGATTCGCACGATCGGAACGAATTCCGCACCTCGGTGCCTGTCGCTGAAGAGCGACAGCCACTCCCTCCACCACATCTTGTAGGGAAACGCGGCGAGCGGTAACACGTTCCGTCGTTCGTCTCCGCCGACCCGATACGCCGCGATCACATACGTACAGCGATAGAACAACGTCGTCGCACCTCCCTGTACTTCAAATCATCCTCCGAAATTCTTGGCCATCCATCCGCCAAGTCCGATGATGACAAATCGCGGCCGAGTAGCGATCTAGTATTGTTCACTCGTCCGTGTCTGAGGACAATAATCCGTGGTAATTACCCAACGTGGCCGAAAACGCGTCAGGGTAAATTATTCAGTAGACGATCAGAACGCACGCAGATCCAGTGCACAGGAGTAGGGAACATTGCAACGTCCGGCGCACACCTGGAAATCATCCGTGGTAATTACCCAACGTGGCCGAAAACGCGTTAGAGTACATTATTCAGTAGACGATCAAAACGCACGCAGACCCAGTGCACGGGAGTAGGGAACATTGCAACGTCCGGCGCACACTTGGCGCACGAGAAAACTTATAAATTGAGTGTTAAGCTCCACGCCCGAAGAGCACTTAGGACGTGAATAAATTGTAAAAATCATAACGAGAAAATATCGGGCTTCTCCCGTTTCAGATTACGCTGTTTAGCAGGCTAAGCAGCACCAACAGTCGCGACGCGACCTAAAAAGTTAACAAAATTGAGTGTAAAGCTCCGTGCGCGAACGTCTTGCGAGCGCACGAATACTTTGCTAAAGGAAAGTAAAATTAATTCAAGACTCGTCTTGCATGAGATTGCGACCCAGCTTACCTGGATCGAATCTAAACCCATAACTATAGGAGTATAAATTGAGTGTAGAGCTCCATTCGAGAGCACCAGGCAATCGAGTGAAGCCATTTTCCATTTATTTCCAAAATTAGGACTCAGTCCTCGTGAGATATTATCAGATCAGATCAATAGGACCTCCAGGGAAAGGGGATCATCAATTTCCATCTATCCTCTCCACCCGGCACCATCAAGACGCCTTCTCACACACTCCTGCTGAGTGCCAATGATGAAGAAGGCTTGCTCCTAGTAATAAGAGCGAATTACACCCGAGCTGAGGCACCTCCTAAAAAAACCCTAGAAGATCCAGAAAATACCATCAAAACAACCAATCCCAAGCAGCCTCTGTCTGGTCCAGTACATGAACCAACTCCACTCGCAGTCAAGGATCACAAAAACACGAAGTGTTTCACTATATTTACAAATCATCCATTTACGAATTCCCTATTTACTAATTTTCTATTTACAAATTCCCTATTTACAAGTTTTCTATTTACAAATTACCTATTTACTAATTGTCCATGTACTGTAACCGTGGATTTTTAGATCCGCGCTTACCTTCGCCCTATCTATTCAATTACCGTCACCTGAGAGCTGTTGGGCGCCAGTTAATTTTTCTTTTTCGCGAAATCAACAACACGCACCTCTTAAACGTAAACGGAACGGAACTAAAACGGAACTTAAAGGCTCTGGTGATTGAATAGACGGTTTACGGTACACCACAGTGTCGCTCAGTGTGCAAGGTTGTGGAGAGAGGGCATGGGTGGCCAAATGACGGACGGGCGCGTCATCCGAAAAACAGAAACGTTACGCAAAACTAAATGTTTGATAGGTTTTTTTTTAACCCATTAAGGGGACCCGGTGGTCTAGACATTTCAAAAAATCGATTTTTTTTTGCGATATTTCGAAAGTATAGTATCTTAAGAATATACTGTCAAATTTTCATGAGGATATTCCCAATATTATAGCGTCTACAGCCCGTTGTCCAGGTATAGAGCGGTCCGCGCGCTGCGCGGCAGCGCGCGGCAGCGGCAGATGTCCCGACCCTACTCCGAAAATATATACCTGTATGTAGTGTATACTATATACCTATATATACTCTTCCCTTCCCCGAAATTTTTTTTTTATACCTATTGTCGAACACTTGTAAGGGTAACGGTCATTCGGCTTTCCCGTGATTCGATCAGAACAACGTTTCGTCTTGACGAAGTAACACTGAACATTTTAAAATAAAATATCCGAAAATATGGATAGAAAGCAAGGCGGCGACTCTTCTATAAGACCATCTTCTAGAGGGCGCAAACGATCTTTCAAAGGTAATCGATTCAATATCGAAAATACGAGTGATTATACGAGCACGTTTGCGAAAAAGTTGAAAGACAAAGAGGAATTGGACGTAAATGTCAATCCTACTTTCAGTTATTGCATCATCGAATTCAGTGCCATATTTTTAACGTTGCAACAGTTGTTGAAGTGCAAAGATTGTAACGGTGCAGTGACTTTTAGCAAAAACGGACAACGTGGCTTCGGATTCAAACTCTCTGTGAAGTGTGGGTGTAAAGAAACTTTTATTTTGTCTTCGCCGTTAATCAATAAGGCGTTTGAAATCAACCGTCGACTTGTTCTCGCCCTGAGAATGCTTGGAGCAGGATTTGAAGGCATCACAAATTTCTGCGGTCTCATGGATCTTGGACAAGGAATTTGTAATAGCACGTATTACAGCATCGTGGACGATATAAAAATTGCTGCTCAAGCCGTCGCGGAAAATGTTTTCAAAAAAGCGTTGAAAGAAGAAGTCGAGTTGAATGTAAAAGCGGGGCGTCCCGCGGATGAACTTTCTGTGTCTGGTGATGGATCGTGGGCGAAACGTGGATTTACATCGCTTCTCGGTATTGTCTCGTTGATAGGGAAATACAGTAATAAAATTTTGGACGTTGTCGTCAAATGCAGTATATGTCAAGGCTGCTCAAATTGGAAAGGCCAAGAGGATACGATTGAATATGAAGAGTGGTATCGAGAGCATGAAGATCACTGTGACGCAAATCATACCGGAAGTGCTGGCAAAATGGAGGTAGACGGCATCGTGGAAATGTTTGAGAGATCGGAAGAGTTATACAACGTGAAATACGCGAACTATATTGGAGACGGCGACACAAAAACGTTCAAAGCCTTATTGGACACAAAGCCTTACGGAGATGATTTTGTAGTTTCCAAAAAAGAATGTGTTTTGCATGTTAAAAAACGTTTGTACAAACGTGCTCTTGATGCGAAAAAAAACATGCACAAATAAAAAAGCAACAAAGAAATTGACGGAAAAAGAAGAGGGAAAACTGACGCAGCGGAAAGTTACAAAATCGAAAGATAAAACACCGAAGCATCAACAATTGACGAGTAAATTATTGCAAGAGCTGTCGACTTATTACGGTCTAGCAATCAGACGTAATTCAAATTCCACTGAAGGGATGAGAAGCGAAATATGGGCCGCATATTATCACAAAATTTCAACGAATGAAAATCCACAACACTCTTACTGTCCTCAAGGCTCCGAATCATGGTGCAAGTGGCGTCAAAGTGAGGCTGCAGGCACTTTAGACACATACGAGCATCCACCTGCTCTGGACGATGAAGCGCAGGAAATATTGAAACCGATCTATGAAGAATTGACAGCAGAGAATTTATTGAAAAGGTGTATTGGCAGTAATACGCAGAATAATAACGAAAGTTTTAACGCTTGTGTGTGGCACCTTGCGCCGAAACATCTTTTTGCCGGCAAAAAAATCATCGATGTTGCCACCTATATTTCGGCATGCATCTTCAACGAAGGATTCGCATCGGTATTAAACATAATGGAGACCATGGGGATAACAATCGGGCCACAAGCGGAGCAACTCGCGCGAAACCGAGACGGGCGGCGAGTCTCGAGCGCCAACCGTAGGAGCACCGACAACTCCAAAGAGGCTCGTACATCTCGCAAAAATGAAAGGAGTGAGCAAGTCGAGGAGTACGAACGATCCGAAGGGATCCTGTATGGTGCCGGAATCGCGGATTAACTGCAAGTATTCAAAATTTGCTAAATTTTTTAAAATATCGGTACCTCAAACTTTAAACTCGTTTATCTCGAAACGACTTTTTTTGGCACGGTGCAGATGAAAAAAAAAAAACTATTCAACCGAATGACTTGAAATTTGGATATGTTGTTCACAACATGTATGGCTATCGTCGGAACTAGAATCATAATTTTATTTGGATAATTTCCTATTGTTTACACTTAAAAACTAGTGAAAAAAACCGATTTTACGAACTTTTTTTTTCAAAAGCGCGCCATTTTGTCAATTTTTAATTTTTTCGATTCGTTCTAGTTTCGACCATAACTGCACTCTTTCTGATTAAGAATCTTTTTGAATTTTGTATTTCAGATGAGTAGAAGTCTCAAAATCATCTACGCCGTCCGGGTCCGATTTTTCGAGAGGGTCATCTTCAGCGGCATTTTTTTTTATAATAAATATTGTTTTTAAAATAATTTTTTTTTTGTATGCTCAATAAATGCAGTAATAAGACCGAAAAGTTAAAACATCGTTTTTTTTATTTTAATGGCGAAAAAAAAATCGTGAAAATAGGTCAAATTTTCGTGCTCTAGACCACCGGGTCCCCTTAATGGGTTAATCGTCTCACCAATATAATTGTGACCATTATTATTACGCAGCGGCCTACTCGCTTGACTCGACTTATTGCCTTTGTTTACTTTACAAACGCGCGCGAGATGCCCTTGTTTTTTGCACACATTACATCTCAGATGTTTATATTTACAGACAGTCGACCGATGATTTTCTCTTCCACAGCAGTAGCAGGTGATCTTCTTGTTGTCGACCCCTTTGTCCTTCGCAGGCTGCGATGTTCTCCTCGGTCCCATAAAGTTGACTGCCTCCGAATGATTCTTCTGCGATGAACCCATTCGGTCAGCGTCCCTAGACGCAGACTCCAATGATTGGGCCAACTCGACCGCTCGATTGTAGGTCAGATCACTCTCGGCAAGCAGGCCCTTCTGAATCGACACAAAGACCCCAGACCAGTTGATCCCTGAGATGATTGTCCAAATTAGTTCCAAATTCACAATACATAGAAAGCCTCTTGAGATTTGTCAAGAAAGTCTTAAAATCTTCGCCCTCCTTCTGTCTGCATTGCTTGAATTTGAACCGCTCCGCAATAACGCTCGGCTTTGGTTGCAGATGATTTGCCATTAAATTCGTCAACTCCGCGAATGTCATTGATGCTGGCACCGCTGGCGTACACAGATTGCGAAGCAGGGCATAACCCTCACATCCCAGCAATGTGATTAATAACGGGACTTTCTTCCCTTCTCCAATTTCATTAGCAAGAAAAAATTGGTCCAACCTTTCTTTCCAAAGCGCCCAATCGTCCTGGACGTTGAATTCCTTGAGCTCGCCGATCCGCGATGTGACGATCTGCTGGATTTGGCCACGAGGTGCTGCTGCTCCGGACCCCGATTGCTCCAATAATTGCGCCCTTTGCGCCACAAATGCCTGCTGGTCCAACGCCAACTGATTCCGTTGTTCCGACAGCTGCCGTTGCTTCTCCGCCACCTCGGCTCTGGCCCGCTCGAGCTTCTTTGCCTCCTTCGCCAATTTTTTCTCCGCGTCGCTCATTTTTACCGACTCGAATCTCGAAAAATCCCTGCGGTCCTGTATCGCACGCGAAAACTTTTACCCTCGTCGCCACTGTAATGTTTGGACGGGCCGAATGAAACACGCGTTTTACAATTTGGGATATTCGAGATCGTTTAATTTAAGAAATTGGTTTTACATGCGACCGCCACATGTTGCTCGTGCGACGGTCGGAACGAAGATGGCGAGGAAGCCGGAAAAAGACGACAACCTCGTACGGAGACGCCATGACCAATAGTTGCGCTGAAATGGCGCTGCACACCACATCCGGTGTTTAAACTGCTCGATAGCACAGAAACAGTTTTGATCTAAGGTGATGCGCGCGATACAACGGCGAAGGAAAAAGATGCGGATGCGTAAAAACAAATGAAGATCGTTTGATTGTAGAAAATAATACGTAAGTCAAATGCGTGACGAGAAATTGCAAATGTGATGTTTTCGTTGCATATAACATATATTTCAAATAAAAAATGGCTTTTTACATCATTGAATAAAAAAATGCAATGAAATAAAATGAAAAAAAATGAAATGTAAACAGTTTTTTTTTACTGAATTTCTATTGATGGTGCCGCGCCACCATTCCGTGAAAGACCGCGGCCTGGCGCGGATACTTGGCCGCTTGACGTTCGTGGTTATGTGCTGTGCCGATTAATAATTCTTGAGATATTCGCAGTCCCGATCTGCGAACAAATTGAACGTGTTCGAGTAACCGCGCGTTAAGTATCGGGGAATTATTTATACGATAGTGCGTAGGCGTTAATGGTAGCTGCTTGGGCGGTCGACTTCTCGGCCAAGGCATAAATAAATAAATATAAATAAATAAATAAACAAATAAATTAATTAATAAATAAAAAGAATTATATATTTCAGTTAGTTCACCTCGAGGGAGCCTACGGACGGATCCCGAAAGCGGAATATCAGAATAAGGGGACAATAAACTTTGAATTAAACATCGAAAAGTACACAACTGTAAATGTATTGGGGAAAATGCCCGAAGATTATCAAATTAATGATGGCAAGTGTTACGAATTAACTTCGGGTTCGTACACATAAACCGTTGAAACGGACGTTTATTGAAACTGATAATAATTGTTTATAGATAAATATCAAGAAAAAAAAGACAAAGATAGATAGTTGATTACAAACGAACTTACGAGGAATAACTTACATGAATAACACGCCACTTAAAACACACTTAAAATTAACTATTCACGGTTTAAAGAAATATACTAAGACTTATTTTAATAAAATCAACTTAATACTAGACAATTATAATTCGAAGTTAATTGGTCAAGACATGATTGAAGAGTGAGTGAATTTGAGGATCCGATGGACCACGTAAAGTCCACCGCATCGGGTGGGGGCCGCGGCGTGATTTTGATTTTGCTGACGGTAATGACCTTGATCGGTCGCCGAGCTCGGACGAATCGTGAATGCACGTGTCCATGGTTGATGTGCTGAGATCGATTGTTAAAATGCGCTAAAGTTTCGCTACTAAATTATAATGTAGGAAAAATGGCCAGTACGTAACAGCAAGAAATTCTCACGATGGAAGAAGTGGGCCACAGCGACATAATGCGCGTAAAAATTTTTTATATTTTTTAAAAATAATTTTTGTATTTACTTTGAAGGATTTTTTTATGAAAAAAAATTCTATGCCATACCCGTGCGCAAAGAGCGATTTCGCGCACGCTTCGCTTCGCGTCGCGTTTGCGAAATCGCACACTGGTAGCATAACATTTTGTTCGAAACTCGTGTGAGAAACTTTTTCTCAACTCGTGTGATTGCAAACTCACACCCGTCTGGAAAAAATGTCATCGCAGTCGTATCGAAAACTATTATTTTTCGAAATCAAAGGGTACTTGAAGCTGTCATTCCGTGAGGTTGAGTTGAGCCTCACGGAAAAGGGACAACGTACGGGAGCGGGAGTCTCACCGACGGCACGTACGCACTACGAATTCGAGTCGCGAACTATGACAACGAATACGATTTTAAAAAAGGAGATCATGTGTCGGTGAAAGGATATATGAGATCGAGCGGTAATAATAAAATATTGAAAGCCTATAAATGTTATGAAATTTTTTAAATATTAACAATAACTATGACGATTTTTTTTTAGCGAATCCGGTTTTCTTTCATGTGCATTCCCTTGTGGAAGTAACGAGGATCGACAATCTACAGATGGGATTTGCGGAGCTGCTACAGGGAAGAAAGGAAGTACCTCTCGAACGTGTAGCTGGGCCGCAAGGCAACGTAATTGCGGCCAAAAAGAAAAAAACAGAATAGTATTTCGTGTCCGTGTGCACGTGATATGTGTGCTGGTCTCGCGTGATATGTTCGCGGGGGAGATAAAATGATTTAATGTTCAAATGTTCAAATGTTCAAAAAATAAAACAAAATGAAAAAAAAGAGTATAATGTTTAGGATACAATCACAATCTAAGTAGTGGATATCTAGATATGCCCGCGAAGCGCGCGGTGTTTGCTGGTATATTTAAAAGTATTATCTGAAAATTTCAGAAAAATCAGAGCATTCTATAGGTATTTTCCATACGTTGCACGATACCTGAGCGAGCTTATATACAGGGTGATTCAGAATCCCCGCACCAAACGGGTCCCGGGGGTCCGAAATGGCCCCAGGAACGCGTGTGCAAAATTTTAGATTTTTATTCGCGGTAGTTTTCGAATGAGAGCCAAATTGTGAGAGCCAATCAGATAGCGCCATTACATACACACAGATGCGCGGCGACGGTCTCCCCTTACGTGGCCCCGCGGGTGCGATCGATCGGCTCGAAGTAGATACGGCAAACGGCGGACGCGAATCTGATGATCGACCGTCGATTCTTTTTTTGCCGCCACTTTCTGTCATGCATCTCCGATGACAAGCTGCGAAATTATTATTGCCACGAATTGGGAATTTTATTGCCAAGATTCGCGAGATGTGTGGAACTCGCTTCGAGCTTTACTCGTCAAACTTGACACAGTTAATTACAAACTGAGGTCAAGTTGAGAACAAGACGCACAATTAAGAGTAAGTTGAGAGCAAAGCATTTTGGAGCTGTGTAAACCACGAATGAAAAGTCTTCAAAACCCGTTGCGTCGTGCTTATCGATTTGTGTTCGCTAGCGTGTTATGAAATTCTTCCGCTGCACTTATCCAAAAATTACACGGACTTCCTGCGATCTCTACAGAGGTTTTCGCGAGTGAGCGCGTAATTCAGTATACGTTAAAGCTACGTTGAATGCTAGTTGACAGTGAGTTGAGGAAAAATTAAAAGTAAGTTGACAGATATTTAAGGGCAAGTTAAGGTCAAGTTGGTAGCACGGCGGCGTGTTGGAGCCAAGTAAACGGCGAATGAAAGGTACTCAGACTTGTTGCGATCTGTACACGGGTTGTCACGAGTAATCTCGAAGTTAAGTGTAAGTTGAGGGCAAGTTAAGGGTAAGTTGACAGTGAGTTGAGAGCTAGTTAAGGGTCAGTTGACAGTTCTTTAAGGCTGAATTATGATTAAGTTGAGAGCAAGGTGAGTTAGAGTCAACTAAACGACGAATGAAAAAATGAATGGATTGAGTGGTAGGTGGTACACTGAAATCGTAATGAATAATCGTAAGCGTCATATACTTTTTATTTTCTGTATCAACAGCGCATAGTCTTTATCTACCGACACCTAATTTTAGGTGTCGGTAGATAATTAGATTAGACCATAATATCCGCTCTCCTTAATTAAATTATTATTAAACACCGCAAATAGTAATTAAATTGCTGAACATTGGTCGAGACAGAATAACTTTGAAGTAAAAGAACAAAAGAGAGAAAAATTAAATTAAATCCTAAGTATAAA
The DNA here is from genome assembly GCA_964034905.1 of Itoplectis maculator. Taxonomy (NCBI): domain Eukaryota; kingdom Metazoa; phylum Arthropoda; class Insecta; order Hymenoptera; family Ichneumonidae; genus Itoplectis; species Itoplectis maculator. The sequence goes on from OZ035871.1 coordinate 2,363,155, forward strand.
TCTCTGCTTTGCCTTTCTGATCATGTCTTCCGTAACGTTCGCAAAGGCTGCGCGGATTCGCTCTTGCAGCTCTTCTCGCGATCCAACCGGGGTTGCATATATTTGCTCCTTCACGAAGCCCCAGAGGAAGAAGTCGAGAGGATTAAGATCTGGTGATCTAGGAGGCCAGCTCACAGGACCACCGCGTCCAATCCATCGTCGTGGAAAGCAATAGTTCAGCCAAATGCAAACTGCCGCGAAGCAGTGCGCAGGGGCACCACCGTGTTGAAACCACGCATTAGCTTCGTCTTCGGCTGTGACGCCAGTAGCCCGGAGCAGAATACGCAGTCGGCGGATTAAAAACCTGCGATACACGGGGTCGGTAAGCAGCTCGCGTAGCTCATATGGCCTAATCTGAAAATATTTAAATTATATATTCGCAATTTTCACAATTGAAAAACTAGACTTGTATTCCTTCCCGTATACCTTCTCGGTTTTTACGGCTCCTTCCGATCCTCTAAATTCCACACTCCTCTCTCCCCCATGCGGCCGCAGCCGACTTACCCCTACTGCATTGCATTTGCCGAGGGCCCAGGGAAACTGCGGAAAACCTGTGCCAATGCAGCCGGTGTCTTCGTAAGATCCCCGGCGTTAATGCGAATAAACTCGAGCATGAACACCAAGGGCCGTTACGAAGGCACCTCCTTTCCAGTGATCTGATGCCCCAGCCAATGCACGGCTAAGTGGTACTCAACCAAGCGATGAGAACCGCTTGGGATCCACCGAAGCCGCACAATGACCGAACATTGACCAAAGTAAGGTGGTTTTGGACTTAATATTTAAGGTGGATTCCGAAACACCGGGATCACAGAAAAAAGCACATAGAAAAATCCATTGGTGCCCGACCCGGGAATCGAACCCGGACCCACTGCGTGTGAGCCCGCGCCCGAAACCACTCGGCCACTGCTCTCCCCACAATTGAACAAGCAACCCGGTCGCCCCTGCGGGGCGCCGGGTTGTTGTTAGAGGGCTTCGCCCCTCAAACCCCCATTGGGGGGCTCCGCCCCCCAAACCCCCCGAAAATGACCCCTGGTGTCATTTTAAGGCACTCACGCGGACGTCGCGCTTCGCGCTCCGCACGATGCCATCCGGACGTCGCACTTCGCGCTCCGCACGGTACCGTTCGGAGGTCGCGTTTCGCGCTGTGCACGATGCGGTTCGGACTAGAGACGTGAGCGGTATACATGACCAGTAATTTTACGATTAAAAACCGGTGTGTGACCGGTGTTAGATTTACGACATCGGTAATAAAGTCATATAGTCTTTTAGTGATTAAGTATTCTCGTCAAGTTACGGTGAATTTACGAAACAACGTTGCTGTAATTTTACCAAAAAATTCGTTACCGGTTATTTCACAACTATATAGACGCAGTTTACCATTTTTTATGGTGAATTCACCAAAAAAAATTTGTAACCGGTCAAACTTACGAGCATTTTTCGCGACCGTATTTTCACAGAACAAAGATTGTAGAAAAAAAAAAGTGGATAAAAGACGGTACGGTAGTTTCATTGTTATTTTACCAAAAATAAAAACACCGGTATTTTCATATCTATATAATTCTGTGATGTTCAATGTCGGTCATTTTCAAAAAATAAAAAGTCATTCGAATCATAAAGAAGGGGTATCGTTAAAAAAAAAAGATATAAGAAATTAATAAAACCGCCCTAGCAGATCGACCAACCACGAAAAATCCAACCAGGTCGGTTTAGAACACGAAAACAACCAGTATTTTGAAGAAAACAACCACCGACAAACCGTGTTCTCAACTAAATCTCAGTTGGTCGGTGGTTGGTTTCGATAAAATACTAGTTGATCCCGTGTCCTAAAACGACCCGGTGGGGATCATAGTCGGTATATGGTTGGACCGAACTGTTAGGGCGTGAACGTAGTTGTAATATGGTGATTACGATTGTTTTATGATAAATAAATTGAATCGAGAGATACATCAGCCACAGTGACAGGTGAACATTCAGAGACGAAATCAGACCAAAAAACAGCGAATGCAGTGATAAGATCCAGTGAAAATAAGCAAATAACAAATAATTCAATATAAAATATACATTATTTATTTATATTACCGATGTGTGTCAATCGAAATGAGGTCAAAACACGGTGTCTCCGGTAAAAGAGTCTTGAAGCGTCTCGTGTCGGTCGGTAAAGTAGGTTTTGTCTACACTGGAACCTCTTATAGCGCACACCCTCATACCGTACATTGGGAAACGTATCAGCGCTGTGATTGGATGATTTCGCGAGAGAGAGTCAGAGGCACGAACGTTTCGCGTGCCTGATTGGCTCTTCACTTAGCGTACATGTCCCCATTTCGAACGCTATGAGAGGTTCCACGGTACTTGGACTTGTCTCGAGACTAGAGATGTGGAATTACCGTAAAATCCTGGAGCGGTAAACTTACCAAAAAATTACCGTATTTTTACCGTAAGATGACGTAATTTTTTTTTCGCGCAATCAGGTGTTGTGGAATTACCGTCACCGTACTCTTTTACCAGAGTAAGTTAAAGCCAACGCGATTGCGGCTCTATTTTTTTTAACATAGTTAATTAATTTAATAATTAAGTGTAAAAAACGTTGTCGTTTTACAAAAAACATTTAGGAAATTAAGAAAACCGTGAATGCAGTTGTTATGTGTTGCGACGACTTTTCCTCAAAATCGTTAAAACAGCCGCAAAATAAATCGCCGCGTGGATGACCGGGGCGCCAGCCGCGAGAACCAGAGCTCTCGCGACAAATTTTTATTTGGTCTTCCACGCGAACGATCAGGGAGGCCGGCTAGCCTGCAGCCTTGGTTAATGGTAGAGGGGCGGGGTCGCGCAGCGAAATAAAATCGAGTCGCCAATTCGTGCTTCGAGAACTCACAAAAGATAACGTGGGAGATTTATTGCAACGTAACAGAGTCAATAAAAATGACGCGACAAGGTTCTCGAAATAATGACACAAGAGCAGTTTACACAATAATAAATACCCGAAAAATCTGGGTAGCTTGACTCGATATAAAACAATTAATCGACTCGTCCCAGAGCCCGCTCGGCGTCGCGGTTCAACGCGACTAACACGTAATTCTTTTTCCTTTCTCCCCCCTAGTTCTCGAGAGCGAATAAAAGTCAGCGCCGGGGCCAAAAATCGGCGGAAATCTCCGTAGTCGATGAATAAAAAGAAACGGAAGGCAAAACGGTCAAATGGTACAATAAAGGCGGTCACACAGTAAAGAATTTCTCCCCATCAGGGCGTCGTAACGGCGTAAAATACAGGCAATAAATTAGTCGAAGATAGTTAGAAGATTCCGCCCCGTCGGGTGTTTGCGACAGGCTCTCGAGAACGGTTATTTTCCCCCGGATATTCCTTAACGCTAATGGACTCGCGCGCTCGGGCAATTGTCCCCGCGACCAACACGAACGAAATTTACAATTACTGGAGCCCCTCTCGGCGACTCTTACGGTTCCTTTCGAACTCAAAAATCAAACAGACAATTCCCCGGTACCCCTGCGACAGAACGAAGCGTCGTCCAGGATTTAATAACCACGCGAATTCGCGACCTCGCGCGATAGCGTACCGTCCCCAACAATATCGCTCGGGCGACCAAAACCAAACTAGAGTGTTACAAAACCGAAACGCGAGACCAGAGACGAAACGACGGCCTTACCGGAGTTTGCAGTATCCCGAGCTCCTCGGGAAAATCTCGCAGGAGTCAGGAATCGCGGTGGCAGGTGTCGACTTCTCGTTAGTCGGCACGATCGGCGACGAGAGCACGACGTGGTTCCTCGGCGTACAGCGGTTGAGTCCCCGAAGTGACTCGCGATTTCGCGGACGCGGACGGTGCCCCCCCCCCCCCCCCCCCCCGCCCCTGCACTAATTTCCGGCTCGGCCCTCTGGCGCGGATCTGCCCTCGCGACGCGCTTAAGAACGCGCAGCGCGCGATTTTTGATTTCGTCGGCGAGCGACCTGGCTGGAGCGCGTTGCGACGATGGGAGCGTCGGCGCGGCGGAGAATGATCCACCTGCGGCGAGGCGATGAGGTCGAGATCCGGTGCGAGGCCGACGCATTCGGTGGGCCGTGGCTCACGTGCCAAGGCCGCAGGGGTGAGGCCTCGGTGTTGTCCACCCGCTATCGCGAGCAGTTTTCCTCGGGGCGTGCAGCTCTGGGCTGCCGGTCGAGCTCTCGCAGATCGACAGGTCCGTCGTGGATTCTCTGCGAGGCGTCGTGGCTGCTGCTGGCCCGAGAACGTCGTGAACGTGCCGCCTCCGATCGGGAATGCTGCGCCGTCGCTCTGATGAGGCGAACTCGGTGACTCTGGCCGGCGTCGAACTCGTTGAAGGGCTCTCGGCTACCCGATCGCTCGCTCCGGTCAGGCGTGTAAAATACAGAATCAAAAAAAAATTAGAAACGGGAACGATTCGCTCTCGCGTGGCCCAGTGGAATCGCCGAGGGGGGACTCTACCGGGAGCCAGATCGTGGCTCGTCGCCTCGTGCCGCCTCGTCAGCGGAGCTTTGTGACGGCTCTCAAAAAAACGCCGTCACAGTGGTAATTACGTAGTGATTTAGAATACGTAAATAAAATCGAGAGATACATCTGCAGTGACAAGTGAAATTTAGAGACGAAAAGAGACAAAAAAACAGCGAAAAAAGTAATAAGTGCCAGTGGAAATTAGCAAATAACAAATGATTTAATGGAAAATATACACGTCAAGCGTATAGTTCCGATAATAATGTACTTGTCAACATGTTTTACGAATATTGTGTTTAAGTTATGTTCACTCATATTTCAGTTTGGTGTATTAAATATAAATTATCTTCACAATTAAAGTGTACTAGTGCAATTAATAAATATACTAATGAAGAAATCATTGTGGAATCAATTATTTCGACCTTCTAACTTCTAACATGAGCAGCGGGTAATGATTTTTCAGAAAAAAACATTTTTAGTTGACGTAAGTGTCAAATTAAAAAAATTAATTAATTAAAATGTATTAATGCAGGTAATTACCACTCTAAAATGATCTTATGGCAAATATAAGAGAAGAAACATCTGAATTGAGATAAAATATGAGTATGCTGCAAGTTATAGCCAAAGTCAAGTACGCAGTGGGAAAATATTCACTTGTACACATATGCGTAATTAAAAATGTAATTTTTTAATTTTGGTGATAGTATTCACCCCTTAAAAAAAGTGTAAGAGAAAAACTAAAAAAAGTGTATGAGAATTAAGGTATTTTAGAATTTTGTAGCAAGTTTCAGCCAAATTCTTGGGTTGACAGCGGAGATTGGGCTCCGGACACAATTTGAGACCCAAAAACCCAAATTTTCTTGAAATAAACTCCTGTATAAAATTATTGGAAAATTACCATACTTCATGGGCATACTTTCCAGTGCTAGACTAAGAAATATTCCAAATTTCAACTTGTTCGGTCTGTTCAGTCCAGAGCCACTGAGTGATACGGACGTCCGAGTAACACAAAATCTGGTCCGCAGTAAAAAATATCTTTAGTAATGCAATTTCCTTATTAGTTTATGTCAAGAATATGTATTTTACTATGTTAAAGATATCTGAACTAAAAAAAGTTAATACATTTGAAATATATCAATTTTTGTCCGTTAAAACCTAATTTAGACCCAGGAAAGCGATTACAATAGGCACTCCTGGTGCGTTTTTTTAAAACGTGAGTGCCGAAAAACTAAAAAATTGTCGATACGCGAGACGCATTTTCAAGCGACGATGCATCACGATTTAAACCAATCGGCAAGCGCGCACACAAAACATAGAAAAAGTTTTTCGTTATGCGGCGCGGCCTGATCGCCCGGGAATAATCGCGTTCGATTATTAACGACCTCGTGAGCTCATCGTTATCCTCGCACGAGTGACGTACGCGCGTCTGAGTATTCGAGACATATGAGAAATGCGATTCATGGACCGCGACAAATTTGTCTCACGCGTGATATTTTTACGCAATTCGTCTCATTAATCAAACAAAAAAATTAATTTTATTATATTCTCGCATTTTTGACAATGTACAATCTCAAAAATTGTCGATATTCAAAGAAAATAATTTTCCTCAATTTAATTTGTAAAAAAATATGTGTACTCACAAGCTTTTTCCCCTTAATTCCTGCCCAGAGATTGACGGGAAACCGGCATTGATGGGTTCGGTTTTCTATCTTCGCATACGGGTTCCGTCTTGCATATTCATGATTACTATGACAGTTCCACGTAGCATTGCGCCCAAAATGTGATTCGTCCGTGAAAATGATTTTGTCGATAAAGGTTGGATCTGCCTCGTGCATTCGTACCATCCACTGGCAAAATTCGAGACGAGCGGCAAAATCGGCAGGTTGAAGAGATTGTACGCGAATGAAATGGTATGCATGCAGTCGATTCTCTCTGATTATTCTTTGCACGCCCGATTGCCCCAAATCCAACAGACGTGAGATTATGTGTATGCTAGTCCTGTTATTTCTTCTTAATTCCTGCGATACTCGCCGATTAGTGCGCAGCGTCCTTGTTGTCCGTGGCGCTCCACAACCCAAGTAGGAATCGCCAACGCTGGAAACCCTAGCGGACCGGAGTAACCGTCATTTTGTAGTTTCTTGACGGTCACTTGCCGGTAACTGTCATTCTGAGGTTTCTTTTTGGTTACTTTTTGGTTGTTTTACCGTAAAAGAACCGTAAGAGAACTCCAAAATGTCTACTTAGCGACCGTCGCTATGGAACAAAAAATAACCCGACAGCAACTGCAAAACAACCGATGTTTGTAACCAAAAACGAACCTCAAAGTAACACAGAAGTAACCGACAGTTCGTTAAAAGTTGTTTTTCGGTTATTTAAAGGTTCATGGTTTTTGGTTCGGTTACTTATAGAGTTTTCAAAGTGCTTCCGCGTTATTTGACCTAATAATAAACCCGAACGAACCATGGTCTGACCGTTCAACTACGGTCATTTAGCGATTACCTAAGAGTTCCTAAATTATTTCAGCGTTATCCTATCCAATAAAAGATATTTTTAGATTGAATGGTCGCTAGACGACTCAGTGGACACGTTTAAGTCATGGTCCAATTCGGGTTACTATCAGGTTGAATAACGCAGAAGTTTCTTAGTAACCGGAGAGTAACAGAAAATTGATCCCCGTCGACCGTCGGCACAATGAGCCGGTTTGGGTTACTATTAGGTCGAATAATGCAGAGTAGTAACTTCGTTTCCGTGATGTAACCGCAAAATGACCGCAGTTGAACGCTCACACCGTGGTTCACTTAGCTCGAATAACACAGAAGTAACTTGGTGATCGTCGGTAACGGTAGAGGTACCCCCAAATTGAACAAAGTGACCCTAGTCGAACTTAAGTTACTATGTTGCTTGCGAGTCACTCGACTTAATGGTAACGCTAGACGAACCATGAGGAGAAAGTTCAACTAGAGTCATTTTGTAGTTACCCAACGGTCAATAAGTTGCTTCCGCGTCACCTTCGGGTTATTTTTTGTTCCATAGCGACCCATAGTCACTTTTCGGTTATTTTGCGGTTCTTACGATCCGCTAGGGAATACGTCGGGCCGAACCTGGCCTGTTCCGTGGAACGGGTGAGCGGTGGCACCGCCACGCATCCGTCCCCGCGCAGCGAACTACGCTGTCGGCGGTCGGTCATGGCGAGAGCGATGGGGGCCTTCGCGCTGGGGCGATAGCCAAAGAGTCCGCGAGAGCGGGTCAGTCGCTTCGAGTGAGTGAATCGAGCACGTCGTGCATCAGGAGATCGCAGTTAGTTCGTCTTCTGATCTCGCCTTGGCCGATCGACGGTGCACGAAAAACGAGTATTTGGTTTTGCCGAGTAGGTGTTCTGAACACCCAAAGAAAAAAACGCGATCTGACACGATCATCAGATCCGTGTGGCTCGTGCCACGAAACGCGACCAGTTGGTCCACAGGAGACGCGCGCTCCTTGATTACGTACATACACACACGCGATCCACACCTCTCTCTTTCTTGTAAGCTGTAAATATTCTCGAGAGGGGTTTTATGCCTCTGGCCTTCCCCTCTCTCACCGAGCCCAATAAAAGATTTCCGACTGTGGCTCGAAAATCTACCGAGTACAATTTAATTATTGTCCTTTAAAAATTTTGCAAATTTTAAAAATTTTGCAAATTTCGCAAATTTTAAAAATTTTCAAAAATTTGAAATTTTTAAAAATTTTGCAAGTCTTGCAAATCTTGAAAATTTTGAAAATTTTGAAAATTTTGATGGAATTTCGAGCGAGTGGTTTCGAGTTGGCCATGGCCTTTTGACGTGTCCTACACAGCGGCGGCGGCGGCGGCGGCGGCGGCGGCGAGATCTTTTTATAATATAGAGAGAAAAACGAAACTTTACGCTGGGCATCGTGTGGCGCTTCTCGCTGCCGCGAGCAGCGCTGCTTAGTCAGCGGTCGCACGGCGATAGGAAAAACACCGCACACTTCGCGGACGCGCGATGCCCAGGTTACATTTTTCGTCATATTAATGCGCGGTGGCAAGGGCATCACTTTTAACTCTCTTAGAGCCAGTTCTTGTCCGGGGTTCGACCAGACTGGTCATTCGGAGGTAAAACCAAAAACCCAGTTCAATACGGGGCTCGGCCGAGCGGGTCGGAGCCCCTAAATAAAATAAAAATCTGAATTATTTGGACAATTTAAATTACACAACCAGATTGTGATTTTCGAAAATAAATATTAAGTGTTTCTGTTAAACAATTTTTCATTAAAATAAAACCCTAACGACCATATTCCTGAAGAACAACGCGCCCGATGGTGCTCCGGTCCCTGAGCGGCTCATTCCGCTCTAAAACGGAGAACAATAAAAAAAATATGAACGCGGGACGTAACAGTACTATTAAGGTTATGTTTATAGATATAAACATATCCTCGAGTATAACGTGATGACGCGACCCGTCGAAATGTCGACTCTGCGATTGAGTAAATACCGAGTGCAGAAGTATCGGTATTTAAAGCGAAACAACAGCGCAGAAAACGAGTGCGAGTCGCCCGACGAACCGGCCGCAAAGAAGGATAAAAGTGACGGAGATATTCCGAGTGCGTTATGCTCCAGTGTTTTTCTCGATGAGGTTAACCTCGAAATTTCCGACACGGACGACGTTAATTTCGTCGCCACTGTCTGTCAGCTCTGCGAATGTCAGCGATTCGGAAGACGTTTTGTGTGCAGATGGAAGTGACCGACAAACTCTAGTTCTCGAGACCGAGTCCCTGTCAGCAAAGCTAAAGAATTGGGCTTTGATAAACTCGGCGTGTCTAAATAATCGTGTAATTACCGATTTGTCTGCAATTTTACGTAGCGAAGGACTAAATAATCTCTCACGAACGGCAAGCACGCTGCTAGGAACGCAGCACGTGCAAACATCTCGATCGATGACTAGCCAGCTAGACTCCGAGGGGAGGTTTATTTATTTGGGGATTGCTGAAGCATTAAAAAAATATATATATTAAAGAAGATCTGACGATCAAAATATTAGTGAACGTCGATGGTGTGTCAATGTACCGCAGTTCCAGGCAGCAGTTCTGGCCAATTTTAATTCAAGTTTTTCATGGTGAGTATAATAGTACGCCTGCTTTGTCTCCATATACGCAGGGGACTCAAATCCAAAATCAGTAATTGATTTCATAGAGGATCGAACGCGACGAAACAAACGGCGAAACCGTCGGAACAAATCATCGGATTTTCCCACAACTGGCCGCCAAATTACGGACTCACGAATTATTTAGAGATCGTCATCAGCCTGAGCACCATCTGGAAAAAGAAGAATCACCTCTATTGAACATCCCAGGCTTCGACATTATTAATGGTGTGGTTCTTGACAACATGCATTTGCTATGCGCCGGTGTCATGAAGACCATAATGGAAAAATTGACGGGTCCGAAAAAAATCAAGCACGGTTATCGAGAGGAAATCGACTAATTTTAAAAGGCACTCTGAGTAATGTGGAAAAAGATGTACTGTATGATTTCCAACGAAAGAAGTTCGAGTTCGATGACTTAGCGAACTGGAAATCAACACAATATCGATTTCTGATATTTCATATTGGTGCAGTAATATTTCGAAAGGTGCTGTGCACAGATGCGTAAAAGCATATCCATCTGCTGTTTTTCAGCTGCCGGATGTTGGCTGATCCTGAGCTTGTGACGAACTACACGAGATACGTTAAAATGTTGTTGACAAAATTCTTCGCCATGCTGCCGGCGTTCTACGGACCCGATATACAAACGGTACATTTTCATAATTTAATTCATTTAGCAGACGACGTTTAGCATATCGGGTATCCAGTCACATCATTCTCAGCATTCTCGTTCGAGAACATCGCAGGAAAAATTAAGAAATTAATTCGTACGCTTCGAAAACCTCTCGCTCAGTCAGCAAATAGACTCGCGGAATTGGAATCCCTCCCGAAAAACTACGTTCGACGCCACGCTGAGGTGAAAAACGCATTCGCGTTGACAGGATCGTCTTCCGAGCTCAAAAGCATCGATATCTGCAACGCTCTTCTCAAGAGAAGTCATCTAGACAATGCAGTACGCTTACGCAACGGAAACATTTTTGAAATTGATGCGATAACGACTGTAAATGCGTCCACCAATGTGCACAAGTTACACGATATATCGCTACGAGGGCACATGCGTGAGAAAAAATCGGACGTATACGAGTATCCAAGAAGTTCGTCGTTTGTTGGAATTTTCGAATTAGGAGATCGCGAGGTAGAAAAACGAACCGTATCGGCAAACGAAGTGCAACGACAGTGCATCATTTTAAACATTTTAAATAAGAAATATGCAATGATTTTTCTCCACGATTAAAACCGCAGCATTAATTAAAAAGGTTAACAATAAAACGATTGAGCTTATAAATATATGTAAATAATTGTGAATATAAATATATGTAAATAATTGTGAATACCATCGACTACGAGATAACCGAAATTCTTAAAATGTACATAACGCAGGACTTGTGTTATTCCGCTACACTTACGTCTTCTGCTAGAGCTTTCGATTGTTCTCGAAGACCAGAGCGGAAGAATAGCGACATTGGATCTATACGTGTTCGTCATCACGAAAAAAGGAAAAAAAACGACAGGTAAATAATCTTTTATGACAAAAAATATCTTTAGCTTCAATTCGGCATTCATCCTTGATATAATCGCAACCATATTGGCCGATTGCCAGCGTCGCGATCTACATAACCTCATATTTATTTTTTCGAAAATTATATTTAATGTCGCGTCTAGCATAGCGGGCTATAGTTTTATGTAAAATGGTCGTTGTTAATCTATACTTTATGTATTTCAGAACGATGCTGCGGGAAACGACGAAGTTTGTCGTAATTTCGTTCTGCTAGAGCTTTCGATTGTTCTCGCAGACCAGAGCGGAAGAATAGCGACATTAGATCGACACGTGTTCGTCATCACGAAAAAAGGAAAAAAAACAAGCAACCCGGTCGCCCCTTCGGGGCGCCGGGTTGTTGTTGGAGGGCTTCGCCCCCCAAACCCCCATTGGGGGCTCCGCCCCCCAAACCCCCCGAAAATGACCCTGCGGCAAAAATGTCCCTTTGGGACATTTTTCCCTGGTGTCATTTTAAGGCACTCACGCGGTCGTCGCGCTCCGCGCTCCGCAGGGGGTCGTTTGGACGTCGCGCTTCGCGCTCCGCACAGCGCCGGTCGGACGTCGCGCTTCGCGCTCCGCACGATGCCGTTCGAAAGTCGCGCTTCGCGCTCTACACGGTGGCGTTCGGACGTCGCGCTGTGCGCTCCGCACCGTGCCGTCCGGACGTCGCGCTTTGCGCTCTGCACGATGCCATCCGGACGTCGCACTTCGCGCTCCGCACGATGCCGTTCGGACGTCGCGCTTTGCACTCCGCACGATGCGGTTCGGACTAGAGACGTGAGTGGTATACATGACCAGTAATTTTACGATTAAAAACGGTATGTGACCGGTGTTAAATTTACGACATCGGTAATAAAGTCATATAGTCTCTTAGTGATTAAGAATTCTCGTCAAGATACGGTGAATTTACGAAACAACGTTGCTGTAATTTTACCAAAAAATTCGTTATAGACAGTTTACCATTTTTTATGGTGAATTCACCAACAAAAATTTGTAACCGGTCAAACTTACGAGCATTTTTCGTGACCGTATTTTCACAACACAAAGTTTGTAGAAAAAAATGTGGATAAAAGACGGTAAAGGTACGGTAGTTTCATTGTTATTTTACAAAAAATAAAAATACCGGTATGACGCTTGTCGAAATGACTGTCATTTTTACTTCGACCAAATAGGCAAAAAATGACGTCACAAAACCGTCAAATGACGGTTATTTCTTGGTCTTCTGAACTGTTATAAAAATTACCGTTATTTCAAATCTCTATGTGTGTCAATCGAAATGAGGTAAAAAAACACGGTGTCTCCAGTAAAAGAGTCTTAGAGCGTCTCGTCTCGGTCGGTAAGGTAGTGGAAATGGACTTGTCTCGAGACGCTATCGTGTCTCTTGAAAAGTCGTAAATCGTCATTAAGTTCTACTTTCTTATTATAGTTAAATCATTTAATAACAAAGTGTAAAGAAGGGTTATCGTTAAAAAAAAAAGATATAAGAAATTAATAAAACCGCCCCAGCAGATCGACCAACCACGAAAAATCCAACCAGGTCGGTTTAGAACACGAAAACAACCAGTATTTTGAAGAAAACAACCACCGACAAACCGTGTTCTCAACTAAATCTTAGTTGGTCGGTGGTTGGTTTCGATGAAATACTAGTTGATCCCGTGTCCTAAAACGACCCGGTGGGGATCATAGTCGGTATACGGTTGGACCGAACTGTTAGGGCGTGAACGCAGTTGTAATTTGGTGATTACGATTGTTTTATGATAAATAAATTAAATCGAGAGATACATCAGCCACAGTGACAGGTGAACATTCTGAGACGAAAACAGCCCTGATGCACGCCACATTACACGGTCAAATACACGCGTGTAATGTCTTCATCTATTTGACCGTGTAATTTTAAGAAAATACACGGTCAGCTGTAGATTAAATCGCAAATGCACGTACAAATAAACGAACAAATACACGGTCCGGGCGCCGTAAATTTGATCGCAAATGCACGTACAAATAAACGCACAAGTATACAGTGTCCGGGCGCCGTGGATTTAATCGCAAATGCGCGTACAAATGAACGCACAAATACACGGTCCAAAAAAATCTGACCGTGTATTTTCTAAAAATTATACGGTAAAATAGATGAAGACATTACACGCGCGTATTTGAACGTGCATTTGTCCATTCATTTTATCGAGTAATCGATCGTGTACCGTCCTACCAGGGAGACCAAAAAACAGCGAATGCAGTGATAAGATCCAGTGAAAATAAGCAAAAAACAAATAATTCAATATAAAATATACATTATTCATTTATATTACCGATGTGTGTCAATCGAAATGAGGTCAAAACACGGTGTCTCCGGTAAAAGAGTCTTGAAGCGTCTCGTGTCGGTCGGTAAAGTAGGTTTTGTCTACACTGGAACCTCTTATAGTGCACACCCTCATAACGTACATTGGGAAACGTACCAGCGCTGTGATTGGATGATTTTGCGAGAGAGAGTGAGAGGCACGAACGTTTCGCGTGCCTGATTGGCTCTTCACTTAGCGTACATGTCCCCGCATTTGGTACGCTATGAGAGGTTCCACGGTACTTGGACTTGTCTCGAGACTAGAGATGTGGAATTACCGTAAAATCCTGGAACGGTAAACTTACCAAAAAACAATGTCAATGAATTCGTACACAAGTGACGCGGTATCGTTTGATAGTTTGTAATTAGTGTTTGTTAGTGATTAATAGTCCACGATATTTATTTGAATTTCCTTCGTAATAAGTATCAAATTAATAAAAATTAATTTATTAAAATGTATTAATGTAGGTAATTATCACTCTAAAATGATCTTATGGCAAATATAAGAGAAGAAATATCTGAATTGAGATAAAATATGAGTACGCTGTAAGTTATAGCCAAAGTCAAGTACGCAGTGGAAAAATATTCACTTGTTCACCTAAGTAGAGTTCTTCATTACCGACACATGCAGCTAACTGTGTCGGTATATTGGAGTTCTCTAGAATTCAATCTATAGCCGCCTCGTTCACAGATAGTTTTCGCCTCTTAAGGGGCTGCTGGAATAGATTTTTTTACCGACTGGTCGGTAAAAAAGTACGGTTTCGTAGTTTATGGTTTACGTCGTTATTGTATTACAAAAATGTCTCAAATTGCACAAGATTATTATATCAATGTAAGCGCATCGGCGTAGATTCTCGTTTTTCGTATGGGATTCCTGGAAATATTTATATAATACGAAAAAGGTGACAGTTGACAGTTCTAGCGGCCATATTGGTTTTCGATAGACTTACAAATTTACGATTTTCTTTGTTTTTCAAGCGTTTTCACCCAAAATTCGAGTCTACGCTGATGCGCCTATGTTGATATTATAATCCTGTGCAATTTGAGACATTTTTGTAATACAATAACGACGTAAACCGTAAACTACGAAACCGTACTTTTTTACCGACCAGTCGGTAAAAAAATCTATTCCAGCAGCCCCTTAATATTTACCAGTCGATATCCACATGATGTAATGATTATTAAGCTTATTAAGAGACGAAAACTATCTGTGGACGAGGCGACTTTAGATCGAATTCTAGAACTCCAATATACCGACATGGTTAGAAGCATGTGTCGGTAATGAAGAACTCTACTTAAGTGAAAAATATTTTCTGTCAAAATCCCATTGGGGAGAACGGACTTTCGAGTGTTCGATACATTCAGGCAAATGGTGCATTCGGGAACATTACAATTCTGTTGAAATGAAATTCGGTATTTTCATCCGTTCGGCATAAAAACTTTTCGGCGTTTTCACCGTTCGGCTAATAAATATTTCGGTATTATGATCCGTCGGATCTTTTCTCATTCGGGTGAACGGTCAATCGGCATTTATAAATTCGCGCGTTTAGTACGTTCGGCAATCGTATTTTTTGGTCGAGTGACGGCAAGCCGTCAGCGCGATTGCGGTCGCGGCGTGAATTATGAATCAGGTGACAATCGTGAAACACCTGAATTTGTTGGGTTCTATTTTTTTATAGTAGTTAATTAATTTAATAATTGAGTGTAAAAAAATGTTAGAAATCAATAAAATCATGAATGCAGGTGTTATATGGTAATTACGTGATGATTTACAATGAGTAAATAAAATTGACAAAAACATTAGCAGTGACAAGTGAAAATTTACAGACGAAACCAGACAATAAATAGTGAATACAGTTATGAGTGACAGTGAATAAAAAATAACGAATAATTTAATGAAAAATATACATTTCAAACATATATAGTTCCGTAGAGAAGGTGTCAATATGTTTTACGAATTTTGTGTTTAGGTTATGTTTATACTCATATTTCAGTTTGGTATATTAATTATGAATTAATAATACAATAAAACTGTATCAGTGCAATTAATAAATATAAAAATTGAAAAATCATTTCGGAATCAATTATTTTGACATTATAATATGTGGAATGTACAGCGGATAATTATTTTGAAGAGAAAAATATTATTGTTATCATAATTGTGAAATTAATTAAAATTGAATATTTTGATTCTATTATGGTAGGTAATCATCATTCTAAAATGATCTAAGGGCTAATATGAGGAAAGATACATTTGAATTAAGGTAAAATATGAGAACGCTGCAAGTTTTAGTCAAATTACTTTATTGACTGCGAAGACTGACAGCCGGACACAATTTTCAATTTAATGATTTGAGTGTCTTAGGTATTCACGACTTAAAAAGTGTGTAAGAAAAAAACTAAAAAAAGTGCATCAACATTAAGTTGAATTAGAATTACGCAGCAAGTTTCAGCCAAATTCTTCCATCGATGGCCAAGATTGAGACCCGTATACAACTTGACGACCAAAAGTGCCAAATTTCTTCAAGTGAACTCCTGTATAAAATGATTGGAAAATTAACACACTTCATGGGCATACTTCCCAGTGCTAGACTAAGAAATATTCCAAATTTCAACTTGTTCGCTCTGTTCAGTCCAGAGCCACTAAGTGATACGGACGTCCGGGTAACACAAAATCTTGTCTGAAGGAAAAAATGTCTTTAGTAATGCAAATTCCTTATTATTTTATATCAAGAATATGTATTTTAGCATGCTTAAGAAATGTGAACTAAAAAGTAGTGGATAAAATAAAATTATATTAACATTTTCCTTAAAAAACGTATTTACACCCTTGGACAGCGAATTCAATAGGCACTCTTGGTGCGTTTTCTTAAAACGTGAGTGCCTAAAAACGACAGGTAAATAATCTTGTATGACAAAAAATATCTTTAGCTTCAATTCAGCATTCACCCTTGATATAATCGCTACCATATTGGCCGATTGCCGACGCCGCGATCTACATAACCTCAAATTTATTTTTTCGAAAATTATATTTAATATTGCGTCTAGCATAGCGGGCTATAGTTTTATGTAAAATGGTCGTTGTTAATCTATACTTTATGTATTTCTGAACGATGCTGCGGGAAACGACGAAATTTGTCGTAATTTCGTTCCCAGAGGAATCTGTGAACGCAAACATGATCGTCGAACTTGTGCCCAGATCCTGGCTCGTCTATCAAGAGGGATCGTGGTACACGTACTACCAAAGAATATGGATAGCATAGAAGACCAGTTCCTTCAGTTTCGTTGAAGCAAGAAAAGTTGGGGAGGTCGGACGAGCTATCTCCCCAACTGCACAGATGTCGCTAGTGGCACTGTATGGATGTGTGCTGTGCGTGTGGCTCACGCACAGAGCTACACAAACGCACGCGGCAGGCTCCGCCCAACGCTGTCTTATCGACGCAACGGTTGGCTGAAAAGTTGGGGAGATGATGCCGTCTCTCTTTCTCCCGTTCCTCTTTATCGAGTTGGGGATATGATGTTATCTCTCTCTCACTCGCATTCTCGGTATCGAGTTGGGGATACATGCCGTCTCTCTCACTCCCATTCTCGGCATCGAGTTGGGGATATAACGCCGTCTCTCTCGCACTCCCATTCTCAGAATCGCGGGAATCGCGATTGTGTTACTTTGCGTTTCTCTCGTTCTTGCGCATTCACGCTGATCGTCTCGCACGTGTCGTTTAAAGGCCGGCTCCGCGTTAAAGAGACGTGGTAGTCGCGTGTTGGTATTTCGGTTAGGTATTAATTAATATTTTTATTCGATTAAGTGCATGGTTTTCGCATGGTGATTTGCAACGTCTGTGATTTTTGTGTGTACGAAAGATTTGGTCAATTTCTGATTTGCAATGCCGTCATCGGCGTTATGTGCGCACGGAGGCTGTGGAAGCGTACAAAGTCGAGACTTCAATCTCACTTTTCATCGCTTCCCAAGTGATCAGACAAGGTACATTTTTTTATGCTGTATTATTTTTTGCATTATATTTTTGTCTTGCGGTATGTTGCATTGGGGAATGCTGCATTTACGGGGTTATATACAGTCAGAGGCAAAAAAAGTATCGGAAAGTAGGGATGGGCGATGCTTGTCGATTAATCAAGGACCGATGTTTTTTCTTCGAATATTCGATTTTTTTCCCGATGTTTCTCAATACCGATTAATCGATGTTAAATGTGTATTAATTAAAACCGACAGAAAAAAGAATGTGATCTGTGCAGTATTGCACAGTATATTTTATCTGTTTTATAGAAATGTCAAATGTCGGTAATTTTGCATTCTACAAAACTGCTATTCCGCCCTATAAATTATCATCCTCTTTGCTATTTAGTGTTCTCGAATCCTCATTCTAATTGTTAATTTCTTGTAGTTTCGCTGCATGGGTTTTGTGCGCGATGAATTTAGTCTACGTAACGAGAATAAACAGCGAGTTTAAGGGGAGAAATACCTTTAGGAGCGTGAAAAGTAGGTATTTCTTGGGAATTTTTTTCGAGGTTATAAAATAATCCGATCATTTTCAAATTTGGACATGAGTTAATTATAACTGTCAAGATTAAAAAATAATTTTTTTTTGGGATGACCAACAAAATGGCGGCGTTTTTAAGGGTCTTCGGACGCCTGTTTTCTGCGACATGGAAAAGTGCTGCAGTTGTCATTTTTTTCTGTTGTTTCGAAAAAGATGTAATAAGTGTCATTCGTTTACGGACATATTAACGGGAAGGATGTACCTAAAAAAAGATTAAAGAGTGCAAAATTGAAAATTTGGGAGCCTTTTTACTCCAAAGTTCGACTTTTTCACCATTTTTTCGACATATTTAATCCCAAAAAATAATTTATTTACACGCTACCTTTCAAAATGTAGGTATATCCTTTCAATAATATTGCTGAGAGTAACCTCCCAAAATTTCATACAAATCGGTCGATAACTTTTTGAGCTACAACACGAGCAGTTTTTGAAAAAGTAGTTTCGAGATAATCGCGTTTAAAGTTCTAACGCGCTCCCGCGCTTCAGTGTTCCCGCGCTCTAGACTATATGCGGTAACTCCGCAATTATTCAATTTAAAAAATATTTAACCGAATCCACTACACTAGCCAAGGGAAACTACTTGGTCGTGGTTAACACATGTAGATGTTTCTTTATAAAAAAATTGGCGTGCCAGCAATTCGGTCCCGTTGATTTATTAATTAAACAAAAAAACAAATATGAATTAATTGTCATAATGTTAACCTTTTTCCGTATGTTTGTAATAATTGGTAGTCAGGAGTTGTCCCGTCCTCATTTCTCTGGACTAGGTACGGGACCAAATTGCTGGCACGCCAATTTTTTTATAAAGAAACATCTACATCTGTTAACCCCGACCAAGTAGTTTCACTTGGCTAGTGTAGTGGATTCGGTTAAATATTTTTGAAAAAGATTTTTTATCCACAACGATTTGTTTTTATGGGATTTTTTTTATAAAGATTTTTTGACAAGGATTTTTTTTTTGTGGGAACGCTACCCTTTTAAAACTTGGCGTACAATTTTTGTTTAGAAAAAAACATTTTTGTGGTATATGCTGTCTTTTTGAAAATCAGTGGATCGTAAATATATAAAGTAAACTCAAAAAACCACAAATTATAATTAGGTTACAAATTTTACTTCACAAGGTGTGATAATGGACAATAAAACATCTATGAGCGCACCGAGCAAAATAGCAACCGAATGAAATAAAATTCACACAGTAAAATATGGAAAAAAGTTTACCGTATTTTTTCACGATTTTTTTACTTTTTTTTACTTCACTCGATGCGCTTATCAACGTAAAACGTCCATGAGCGTATCGAATGAATAGTAATATTAGTAAACTAATTAACGTCTCCCCTTTCATGTAATAACGCTTACTTGTAGATATTTTCACATTACGTGGGCACTCCTACTTGTCCAATTCCATTTTGTTTAGCACATATAACCTTAAAATCTAACCGGAAAAACTACAAAAATACCGATTGTTCCGCAAAGCTCCGCGAACTTGGTTAGAAAAACGATTTAAATACACACTACATTATTTTCTTATAACACAACTAAAAAAATCACGCAAATCCGAGACCAAGTCCGCAACTGTCAAAAAGTCACACTGACAAGACGAGAGCGAGCTGGTCGATCGGCGTGAATTCGTCGTCCTGTCGTCGCTGTGTTCGCGCGGCTTTCTACACGTATATGCGATCGGACAAATCTGTTTCGATGTGTGAGTTCGGACAAAAGTGGAATGTTGCGAGATTTCAGCAGTTCGGAACCTGATTTTATCGCACGAGGTCTCATTAAAAAGGGGGGAAAAGATAGAAAATATTGGCGCTGATACATTTAGCGTCCGCGATGTATTTCCTGCGATAATTACAGTAACAGATGAAGTGTGAGTGTGCTGGTACACGTTATGTACGTATATGAATCGGACAAATTCGCGTTCAAGGTTGTGTGAGTGCGGACGAAAACGAAACACTTTTTGACAGATTCAGAATTCAAACTACCCAGATATTAGCATTGCGGGCACCGATTTAATTAAAACAGGGCTCATCAGAAAGAGAGAAAAAAAAATTGAACCTGACACATTTGGCGCCCGTGACGTTTTGACTTAGATAATTTTTGTTAGATTTCGTAGCAGACGAAAAAGGGGCGATGTTGCGGATAATAAGAGTAGCGCTAGCGTCTCGTGTCGTGAGGAGTCTCGTCAGGTGGCATACAGAATCTCTTTTAAAACTTGGCGTCGAGACGCCACCGCGTCTCTTGATATTTCGAGTTTTCCTTTGGTCAGTATATTCTTTGGGTATTATATTTTCGAAATATGGAAAAAAAAAATTTTTGAAAATTCTAAACGTATTTCTCTCCTTAAGAAAATTCGCTTCAAGCGTTCATTGAATGTGTCTTGAGACCTTGGGCGGCTTTATTTACACGATTTGATTTGATTTTTTATCGTTGTCTACTGTACCGACCGTACAATAACCGATGTTCCTATGATTTTCAAGAACCATCGATTCTTCATGACCGCTTTTTTTTAATAATCTCTTAGCATCGATTTTTTTTTCTCATCATCGCCCATCTCTATCAGAAAGGCTTTCGCTATTTTTCGCATATAGGGGGCTCGTTTTACCCCACCGTCCCCTATTACCTTCCCTTTTTTTTTATCCTTTTCCAGCCTAGAAGCATGGATTGCACGGTGTGAGAATGAGAAACTGAGCAATATATCTCTCGCGCAGCTCCAAAATCTCGGAATTTGCAGCCGTCACTTCTCCCCCGATGATTTTCAAAGCTACGGTCACCAAGGTAAGCGGAAAATAAAAAAAAAACGAGTCTTCCGAATGACTCTTTCGGCAACGAGACCCAGGACAAATCTACCGTCGAGCAGAACAGCGTTTCACCGACTATTCCTCCGTCTGTGAATGTTCGGTCTCTCTCGTCGAATCCCGAACCGCGGACGGTTTCCGCGTCTGTCGAGCCTGATGGTTGCTCATCAAACCAGGTTGTGAGCAATGGTTCCGAATCGCACATCCGCGTTGTGAACGTAGTTCATCGCGGAATCCACGGTGACAGCACCAGTACGTTAGATCTTTCTTCGAGTCCACTGGCTAGCAGCATTGATCTTCTGCAGCACCAAGCTAGCGACACAAATCTCTGTTCTCCAACTATCGACAACGAGTGCATAGATCCTCCAGTTCCACCGTGTAAAGGGCCCACCGTAGTATCGCGTCGAAAGGGGGTAGAATCGATCACACCTAAGGAAGGTCAACAAGCGCGAATAATTAAGAAACTCCGCCACGAAGTCAAAATTCAAAAGCAGAAAGTTAGGCGCTTAGAGGCTGCAATGAAGACGAACTCCACTGACGTGACAAACCCCCCGAAAATGACCCTGCGGCAAAAATGTCCCTTCGGGACATTTTTCCCTGGTGTCATTTTAAGGCACTCACGCGGTCGTCGCGCTCCGCG
The DNA here is from genome assembly GCA_964034905.1 of Itoplectis maculator. Lineage (NCBI taxonomy): Eukaryota > Metazoa > Arthropoda > Insecta > Hymenoptera > Ichneumonidae > Itoplectis > Itoplectis maculator. Next base: position 2,384,652 of record OZ035871.1, read on the forward strand.
CTCCGCAGGGGATCGTTTGGACGTCGCGCTTCGCGCTCCGCACAGCGCCGGTCGGAAGTCGCGCTTCGCGCTCCGCACGATGCCGTTCGAAAGTCACGCTTCGCGCTCTACACGGTGGCGTTCGGACGTCGCGCTTCGCGCTCCGCACCGTGCCGTCCGGACGTCGCGCTTTGCGCTCTGCACGATGCCATCCGGACGTCGCACTTCGCGCTCCGCACGGTACCGTTCGGAGGTCGCGTTTCGTGCTGTGCACGATGCGGGTCGGACTAGAGACGTGAGCGGTATACATAAACGGTAATTTTACGATTAAAAAACGATATGTGACCGGTGTTAAATTTACGACATCGGTAATAAAGTCATATAGTCTCTCAGTGATTAAGAAATCTCGTCAAGATACGGTGAATTTACGAAACAACGTTCCTGTAATTTTACCAAAAAATTCGTTACCGGTTATTTCACAACTATATAGACGCAGTTTACCATTTTTTATGTTGAATTCACCAACAAAAATTTGTAACCGGTCCAATTTACGAGCAATTTTCGTGACCGTATTTTCACAACACAAAGATTGTAGAAAAAAAATGTGGATAAAAGACGGTAAAGGTACGATAGTTTCATTGTTATTTTACCAAAAATAAAAATACCGGTATTTTCATATCTATATAATTCTGTGATGTTCAATGTCGGTAATTTTCAAAAAATAAAAAGTCATTCGAATCAATAGAAAATGACCCATAAAATGGTCAATAGAAAATGTGGAGTATAAATTTATCGCGTTCAAAACGCAGGCAGCGAGGCCGCAAGAAATGACCAATTACAACGAGGACCCAAGGCCCTAGGATGTTGAGTTATCGGTCGGTATAGTAGTGATGATAAAATACCGACGGTTGATATTCGATTTTTTTTAGTCGATGTTTCATAAAAAACAACACCGAACGTCGATTAATCGACGAAGATCGGTTTTGTGACGGTCAAATGACCGTCACAAAACCGTTTGGACCATCACATGACGCTTGTCGAAATGACCGTCATTTTTACTTCGACCAAATAGGGTAGACGTACTATTTGTGGCCACTGCACCGTTTGTGGCCACTTTCTCTTTTAAAGCTAAATATTAAGCTAATCTGTGTCCAAAGCATAATTTCAAGGGTACCAACGTGAAGAAGATTTCGATTGGCAACACTTTTTGCCGCTTGCGACTCGTTTCATAGCGACGCAACTGATTACACGGCGAAGTATTTGGCGCCTCGGCGATTCTGGCTAAAGCTTACGAGAACCGTTAAGCGAGCAGTGAGTAAGTTACTCTTTGATATTCACTTATTACGCTAAATATTAAGCTAATCTGTGTCCAAAGCATAATTTCAAGGGTACCAACGTGAAGAAGATTTCGATTGGCAAGACTTTTTGCCGGTTGCGACTCGTTTCATAGCGACGCAACTGATTACACGGCGAAGTATTTGGCGTCTCGGCGATTCTGGCTAAAGCTTACGAGAACCGTTAAGCGAGCAGTGAGTAAGTAACTCCTTGATATTCACTTATTACGGCTATATCCGAACACGATCATACATAAATCACTCGAAATACTTTTTTTCTTCAATTAAAATCGAAATTCGTGGAAATTAACCTAAAATAAGCTGTAAATACAATGTGGCCACAAATAGGACAACGAAAGCATCATTGTGCTATTTGTGGCCACCCCGTGGCCACAAATGGCGCTCGCTATTTCCATTTGTGGCCATTCTTGTCCCAACTCTAAGTTTTTGAGGGAATAATATTCAATATTATTCTAATAGCTTGAAACGTTTCGCGATTTTGTGAACCGCGAACGCGAGGGGAAGGGGCTCGCTCGCTCTCTCAGCGGCGGGCGAGTCTTGTTCAGTGCTGGACCGGACAGAGGATTGCTGGGAGTTGATCTTGTTTAGGTTTTTGGAGCTTTCTAGGGTTTTTAGGAAGTGCCTCAGCTCAGGTGTTGTTCGCTCTTAACATTGAGACGTGGCCTTCTTCATCACAGGCACTCAGTAGGAGTAGTTGAGAAGGCGTTTTGATGGTATGGGACGAGAGATGGAAGCGGGAAGGGAATGATGTGTTTCCCGATGTCCTATCGACTTTGAACTGATAATATCTCAAGAGGACTAAGTCCTAATTCGCAAATGAAGGAAAAATATTCACTCGATCGCTTCGCGTTCTCGAGTGGAGCTCTACACTCAATTTATAACCGGGTGACTATGGGTTTAGATGCGATCCAGAGAAACTGGACCGTGATCTCACACAAGACGAGTCTTGAATCAATTCTTTTCTAAATTATTCGTGCGCTCGCAGGATGTCTGCGCACGGAGCTTAACACTCAAATTATTTAATTATTCTGCCGCGTCGCGACTTCGTAGCTGAATAGCTCGCTGGACAGCGTAATCTCAAGCGGGAGAAGCCCGGGTTAATTTTCCTATTCCTTTAGTTAAGGTTGTTGTGGGGTCTGAGGAGGGGAGGTGAGGTGCGCGGGGAGTGCCGTATGCTTTTGCATGGGACCGACTCGGTGCTACCAACCGTCTAATATGAAAAACTCGCAGTTTTCAAGTTGAGTTTTCCGACGTTTTTCTCACAGATATTGATTAAATATATCTTTATCAATGATCTGTGATTGCATTAAGTGTTTTCTGAATTATTCATAATTTATTTTTCACATATTAATTATAAAATTAAACTTGGCAACGTCGCATGATAGCCGGTAATGTTGAGGTTGGCAGTAAGTGCTGCCGTATGTTTTACACTTCGCGTCGAGACGCGTCTCGTCATCATAACCTAACACTCGACCGGCGCGGATTCTCCGATTCTCCCAAGGCTTTCGAGGATTTCGCGGCCGCGAGATGAATGCCGGTCCGAGCAAAAAGATTTATCGGTGGAAAGGCAAAGTTTGTACCGAGGCTGTGTTCAAAAAACGAAGTGCGCAAGTGGAAAGTGGTAAGAAGAGGCGAAAAAAGGCGAATGAGCCCCAGCCGGCGCCAGACAAATCGTCGTTTTCTACGGCGAATATTGAAGGATGTCGAATTGTTGACATGAACGTTCTGGTGAGCCACATGCAATGCATATGTTGCGCAAATTCATTGTCGTTGAAGAACATCGAAACAGAAAATAGGAATGGATTAGCCTCTGTCTTCCACGTTCGCTGTGAGAAGTGCCTCCTCGTCAATCATGTACCGACCAGCGAACAACATCTTCATAAAAAAAGAAAGCTCTACGATATCAATTCTAAGATTGCCCTTGGTGAGTAACTAACATCTTCATATCGGATAAACAAGTGGATACAGGAAAAAATCACTGAAAATATAACTTGTCATTTTTAGGGGCTCTACACGCTGGTATTGGCACAACTCATGTGAACAAGGTCTTGGCGTGCCTCAATATTCCACACCTAGACTCTCATCTTTTCAAGCGCCATGAGCAGGAAGTTGGCTTGTCTATCGAGGCAGTGGCAAAAGAATCCTGTCGAATTGCCACAGCCTCAGAGCGAAACCTGACAATCAACAATGCGGAGGAGCTTCAGACGATGCTGTAAATATTCTAAGTTCTACGTAAACATTCTGGCCACTTTTTCCCCAACGATCAAAAAACTAGAAATAATTCTTTAAAAAAATGATTCGCAGCGATCCAAAAAGAATAGAGTTATTTCAGATTTTCCCCCACCGATGAAAAAATTGGAAATAATTCTAAAAAAAAAATCATTCGCAGCGATCCAAAAATAATAGAATTACTTCAAATTTTTTCCCCACCGATGGAAAAATTGGAAATAATTCTAAAAAAAAAAATCATTCGCAGCGATCCAAAAATAATAGAATTACTTCAAATTTTTTCCCCACCGATGGAAAAATTGGAAATAATTCTAAAAAAAAAAAATCATTCGCAGCGATCCAAAAATAATAGAACTACTTCGAATTTTTTCCCCACCGATGAAAAAATTGGAAATAAATCTAAAAGAATCCTTCGCAGCGATTCTAAAGGAATAGAATTTTTTGTTATTTTTCATCGGTGAGAGAAAAGTAGCCTTGAAAATAAAAGTCAACTTTTTTTTATTGACTCGGTCCCCCTAACTGAAACAAATTTTTAACCTAATTGTAAAATACAATTACAAATTAATGTAGTTTATACAAAAATACGGTTTACACGAAGAAAAAATCATGTGATAAATCCTATATACAATAAACAATATGCGTTGCATACGACGAAAAATATACAATATATACAATGAAATATATTTTCCGACCTATAATAACGTGTTCCAATTTCCTTCTGACTCCAGACATTATTCGCGGATTTTTTTTCAATAATTTACAGGCCGACAGAGTTCCAGAAGGGTTTCATTTTGCCAGATACATCAGTCACTCCGGAATCCGTCGTTCGGTTGATAGCGTCGTACGACATGGGGTGGAGTAAGAGAGGCACCGGAAGATCCTACGATAGTCTCAACGGCTATGGAGCTTGGATTGGTTACGGAACGAAGAAAGTACTGGAATACGGTACACAGAATCGGAAATGCCGAATGTGTGATCTTGGCCACTCGAAAGACGATCACGACTGTAGGTTGAATTACACAGGCAGCGCGAAAAATATGGAGAATCATCTAGCGAACGAACTGATCAGTACGAGTAAGATATTGAAAGACTCGAATTGCGAGATCGGAGTTTTCATCGGTGACGACGACAGCTCAACAATTGCTCGACTCCGCAATTCAAGTGATCATGCAATCGTGAAGATGTCCGACATTAATCACACTTCGAAAAGTGTCACGAAAAAACTATACGACATCCAAAAGCAGCATAAGGAATTAACATCTGTTGCAATCTCATATTTGCACAGGTGTTTTGCATATGCAGTAGCCCAAAATAAGGGCGACAGCGCGGCTCTAGCGATTGCAATTCGACAAATTCCCCATCACGCATCCAATAATCACGAGAATTGCGGAGAATGGTGTGGATGGCAACGAGATAAAGAGAATTACGAGCACAGCACGATTTCTGACGGTTTCAGTGATGAGGAACTGCTAAAAAATCTCGTGATTATTTTCAACAAGTTAGCTGATAACTCGGATAAATTTGCGCATGGAGCGTCGAGCAATCCCAATGAAAACTTGAACGCGATGATGGCTAGCAAAGCACCGAAGGCGCGATGTTATAGCACCAGTGCTTCGTCTGACTACCGATTTGCTGCCACCGTCGCTAATAAGAATATAGGAGAATCTTATATCGATATGTCTACAGCCGCATTGGGAATATCGCCTGGAGAGAACACAGCGAAATATCTCGATTCGGTTACGAGGTATGCGGAAGCTCGTGCTACAAAGATCAAGAGTCGTGAATTTAAAAGGAGGCGAAATGTTCTCAAGCAGCATCGAGTCTTGTTGCGAACAAGAAAAGAAGTTACGGAAGGGACTACGTACGAAGCCGGTATGAGTCTGCTCGACTCGTGCTCACTGTCAACTTCAAACAACGACGAAAACAACAACGAGTCGCTACCGGATTCTGCACATTCTAGTACCGATGATTCGCTCCTTTACGAGATTGTATTTTTCGATTTGGAGACAGCTGGCTTGTCGAAGACTGCCGAAATATTGCAGATCGGAGCATTGTCCAAAAATGAATCTAGTAGCGTCTATGTACTTCCCAGACATCCAATTCCTCTCGCAGCATCAACCGTCAACGGTCTCATGAAAATTAATAAGGAACTCTTCCTGAACGGTGTGAGAGTTACATCACATCCACTTCGAGTCGCGTTGACGATGTTTCTACAGTTTTTGTCTGATAGAAAGAAGCCGTGTGTTCTGGCTGCGCATAATGCTCCGTTCGATAGTGTTCGTCTTCTTCACGCAATCAATCAAACCTCGATGATTGAAGAATTTAAAGGCGTCATTGCGGGTTTCGTAGACACTTTGCCCATCGTTCGGCAGCTGCTGAACCGGAAAGATCGTTGCAAGCAGACCGATTTAGCAACCGAATTTCTCAACATTTCGACTGTCGGATCTCATAACGCGTTACGAGATGTTGAGGTTCTTCAAATGCTTGCGCATCGCTTGAAGATCACGAATAAGCTCCTGATTGAAAAAATGAGCACGTTTGAATCGGCGATCGCGAAAGATGAGGCGTCCAAGCAAATGCGTGAAACATCTAAAACTTTGATTCCACTTCAGGGAATTGTATCGGACGGAATGATAAAAAAAATGTCACTAACTGGCATTACTTTCAGTGCGATAGTTGATGCACACACGTCTGATGGAGCTGACGGTATACGCACGCTCTTATCTGATTCTGTCGACGGAAGCCCTCGCGTAACAAAAAGCTCTACCGTGATTGATGCACTGGTATTCTTCATAGAAGGATTTTTTAACCAGCTGGATACCAAATAAGCGTCGTGTAAAAGACGCTCGATGTGATTTGACGCTGTGATAAGACGCTCATTGTGATTTTTCAATTTTATAAAGTTAAAAACTTGTCAATTTTAATATTAAGAAAAAAGTTTACGACGACGTTGAAAAACTAAAATGTAATCATATATGTTGAAATATATGTATGGAATATACGACAAAATATACGATGAATTTATTACTAGATTAATACGTATTTATGAACCATACATCTCTCGGACAAAACTGATTTATAAGAAAAAGCATTAAAAAAACAATTCTGATTGTGTTCAGTTTGTATATACAATACTAATATCGATAAGGTAGGTAGGTATAAAGTAGGTATGTCGATAAGGTAGATAGCGTATGACCGATCACAGCGTTGCCGTCTCGCGATCTCCCATTTGCAAATCTGCGAGATTTTAGATCAGTACAGCGTGTTCTTGAATTAATAATTAAGTAACGGTGCTGTGAATCTTCATGGAGAAGATGCCAATCGTTTCCGTGATTCATCATCTACACTTTGTATGTTTTTCACGGACTTGGTAGCATTTTCTGCGGAGATATAACCCATATACGGCACACCGATCGGAAATTCCCTATAACAGCCATATAATTACTGCTGAAATACCCGAAGTTTACGATTTTTTTTCTCAGAAACGGTGCTGTCAATCATTTTGAAATTTTACACGATGGTTAAGAAAAAAATAATGAATAATTGTGTAAAATTTCATAGCGATGGTAGCATTTTGTCTTGGCCCCACAACAACCTTAAGTATTCGTGCGCTCGCAAGACGTCCGCGCACGGAGCTTTACACTCAATTTTGTTGTCTTGTTTGGTCGCGTCGCGACTGTTGACACTGCTTAGCCTGCTAAACAGCGTAATCTGAAACGGGAGAAGCCCGATGTCCTGTGATGTTAAATTAAAGAAATATTCACGTCGTAAGTGCTCTTCGGACGTGGAGCTTTACACTCAATTTATAACTTTCTCGTGCGCCAAGTATGCGCCGGACGTTGCGATGTCCCCTACTTCCGTGCACTGGATCTGCGTGCGTTTTGTTCGTCTACTGAATAATTTACCCTAACGCGTTTTCGGCCACGTTGGGTAATTACCACGGAAGATTGTCCTCAGACACGGACGAGCGAACAATACTAGATCGCTGCTCGGCCGCGAGTTGTCATCATCGGACTTGGCGGATGGATGGCCAAGAATTTCGGAGGATGATTCGAAGTACAGGGAGGTGCGATGACGTTGTTCTATCGCTGTACGTATGTGATTGCGGCGTATCGGGTCGGCGGAGACGAGCGACGAAGCGTGTTACTGCTCGCCGCGTTTCCCTACAAGATGTGGTGGAGGGAGGGGCTGCCGCTCTTCAGCGACAGGCACCGAGGTGCGGAATTCGTTCCGATCCCGCGAATCAAGGGCCTCGCACACCCAACCGCCTACAGGATCCTCGATAAACCGGGCTAGACGCTGGGTTTCAGACGTTCTGCTTGGAGCCCTTGAGACACGGGTGAGTGACGCGCACCTGTGTGCGATTCGCCACGCGAATACGCACACGCCCAACCACAGGCGAATCGGGACTCCCGATTCGAATGTTGGGTTTCAGGTGTTTTCCCGTCCACTCACGGTCGTGCCTTTATGGCTCCACACGCCTGTGTGTGTGTCCGCTTGGCGGTCCACGCACACACCCAACCACGTGTCGCCCGATTTACGTCGGGTGGTCCTGCGCAGGGTTTCAGGCGATCTACCGGCACGTCGCTGGTGTAAACGAACGAGTGCCGCACGCCTGTGCGAAGAACCCGAGTTCGTGGCGATGCGGAATCTTCAAATTCCGCGACCACGTGCGTGAGAACTGTACGGCGGAGCTTTGGCTCGACGTCGACAGACTCGGGTCTCGTGCTCTCGACTTCGGCCTCGAGAGCTATTCTGAATTCGAGTCGAGAGACTTTTTGCGGCTTCGACAATTTCCTGGGCCCCGCTAGCTATAAGCGGATTCCAACAAATTGCGTTTTCGCCAGCTAATTCAGTGAGATTGGTTAATGCGCGCCATGCGCTTTGGCCAATTATTCTCGCTGAATCTTCACCACTTGATATCCTCGAGAATTCGGTGTGGTCACGCAAAGTGCGCTAGACATCGAATTCTCCGGATTTATTTTATTTCTCGGACTCTGATCGAGATTTCCGGATTTAGGGTTAGATAAACGAGCGGAGATATTTGCGAGTGTTCGTCGTAAAAACGACGGTTTATCTACGTTAAATTGCGACGAGTTGTCCACGCTGAGTTGCGATGAGCTGTCCCACGCTCCTCCAGGCTCGTCGCCGCCGATCTCCGACACCGCTTCGCTTCCTCGATCCGAATTCTGAGTCCACCACGTTGGTCGTTGGCTTATCGTAGGGACGGCACTTATACACTTAGGCGCTGGTACGCAGCGCGTGACTCCGGTTCGCTGACGTTGTCGAAGAAGAAGAGTGAGCCGGCCGCCGCGGCGTCGCCTTTTATATGCTCGGTTCGCGAGGATAGGCGGGGAGGTGCGACGCTCGGCCACGTCGCCGCGTGCGCGGTGGAGCGGGGCGGCGGCGGCAGATCGCTCGGCGCGTGGCGTGATATTCCCGCGCTCTGATTGGCTGAGCCGGAAAAGTTAATTTATTGGCTTTTCCGCGCGATGGAAATGTTGTTCTCCTACGTTATTGTTTTGCCTTGATTTTTCCGCAGGTGTAATAGGCCAGGTTCGGCCGAAATTATCGGATTAAATGGTGTTTTGGCGGTTTTTTATGTTGTCTCCGGTTGTATGTCGTTTTAGAGGCCTTAACACGACAGCGCGTGTTTCATATGGTAGAAAGGTGCTAGTGCGCGATTTTTAGTGGCATAATTACAGCCGCTAGCGATTTATTCCGTTTTAATGAATTTTGGCTGGTGACGTCGTGGCCTTGACTACTGCTGTGCGCGCGCGTGCGTGCCTTTCACCTAAGGCGGACGCGAGATGGGGCTGCGCGCGTGTCGCGGCCGTTGGTCAGGCCGCACGCTGCTGGCGTCGCGGGATCGCGGTTACCGGCGCGGATACTTGTGTGCGCGTGAGCGCGCGCTCGTGCTATAGTGCGCGCTCGGTTTGGTGTGACGTGGTATGCGTCGCGTCACAAGCTATATTTTTTATGTATTTTATAAAAATGTAATATATCTATTTTTTATTCTGTTATTTATTATTCTTACAGGCGAGTATGGGCCGGATGAAAAAAAATGCAGAAGAGAAACGAGGTGTCGAGAAAAACGAAAAATTGAAAAGAAAATTTTTCAATTATCGCCAAGGAGATGTTGGGAAAGCACTGAAGGCTGTACGAGATGGAATGGCGGTAGCCACAGCGAGCAAGACCTTCGAAGTTCCTCGGAGTACGTTGCGGAACAAACTATCCGGACGAGCACCGGAAACATCGGGACGAGTCGGGCGAGAAGCTGTGCTTGGACACGAGACTGAAGAGCGATTGGCACAGTGGCTCTTGCAGACGAGTAAAATGGGATTCCCGATAAATAAGGACTCACTGTTGTATTCGGTTAAGAAGCTCCTAGAGACCGAACGCATACCTAATCCCTTCAAAGACAACCTGCCTGGACGGAAGTGGTTCGAAGCTTTCCTCCGACGCCATCCACAAGTTTCGAAAAAAAAAGCGGAGCACCTCTGCAAAGCTCGAGCTATTCTTACTGAAGAACGTATTCGACTTTGGTTCGCGGATATAAAAGATCAGCTCGGGGAAAAAGTCGGGATACTTCAAGATCCCCGTCGAGTGTTCAATATGGACGAAACGGCGGTTTACCTTTCGCCAAAGGGTGGTCTCGTCCTCGCGGAAAAAGGCAAATCGGTGTACGACGTGGCTGCTAATGACAAGGAAAACATCACGACGCTGTTCACTGTCAATGCTGCTGGAGAATTCGCGCCGCCGCTAAGAGTCTACAAATATACACGTCTCCCGCGAGTCTGTATCGAGTCGGCACCTGCAAATTGGGGAATCGGGAAAACGGAGAACGGCTGGATGACAACTGAGTCCTTCTACGAATACTTCACCAACGTTTTTCACCCTTTCCTCGTTGAAAGCTACATTCCTCTGCCCATCGTAGTGTTCTTGGACGGTCATGTTTCCCACTTGTCTCTGCAGCTCAGTGTGTTCTGCAAGGAAAATCAAATCGAAATCTGCTGTTTTCCATCTCATGCAACGCACATTCTGCAGCCGCTGGATGTCGCCGTATTTTTTCCGCTCAAACAAAAATGGAAGACGCTCGTGAGAAATCGGTGGATCGAACATGACGGGGGAGACTTCCAAAAACATCAAGTACCTCCATTATTGTCACGCGTCATCAATGAACATGATTTCACTGAAACCATAAAGAGCGGCTTCCAGACGTGCGGGTTGTACCCGTTTGACGAGAATGCAGTGAATTACGCAAAATGCATTCAGGAAAAAAAACAACCACCCGGCGATGACAACGAAGAAACAGAAAGGGTTGTATCGGAGCGACCTCATCTCACGCATTGCGATTATGTGGAAAGTAAAATCGACCCTGAGTTACTGCGACGATTTGAGAAGAAGAGAGCCTCCAGTGACACTTGGGATGCTGACGACAGGAACGCTGCGCTGTACGAATTTTGGTTGAAGGTAATCGTCGATGAAAATAAGGAGCGAGAAAGAGTAACCGTGGAGCAGGAAGAGCCCGAGGACCTCGGAGCACCTGACGCCACTCCGGACGCTTCCGGGTTAACGTTACTTGAAGAAATCTCTGTCGATAACGTTCTGGAGATTCCGTTCCCCGAGTTTGCGTCGAACGAAATCATATTTTTGTTGACAGAATTCGGAAGGTCCGTCAGATATTAAAATGCAATTAGGATTTACAGATTTTCCTGATATCGCAGGTGAAATAATTAAATTTGTACATATTTTTTTCTACACTTTTCTATCACATGAATGCTATTTTTTACAAGGAATTTATTTCTTCTTTTTCTGCTATAGCGATTTTTTAGGCACTCACGTTTTAAGAAAACGCACCAAGAGTGCCTATTGAATTCGCTGTCCAAGGGTGTAAATACGTTTTTTAAGGAAAATGTTAATATAATTTTATTTTATCCACTACTTTTTAGTTCACATTTCTTAAGCATGCTAAAATACATATTCTTGACATAAAATAATAAGGAATTTGCATTACTAAAGACATTTTTTCCTTCAGACAAGATTTTGTGTTACCCGGACGTCCGTATCACTTAGTGGCTCTGGACTGAACAGAGCGAACAAGCTGAAATTTGGAATATTTCTTAGTCTAGCACTGGGAAGTATGCCCATGAAGTGTGTTAATTTTCCAATCATTTTATAGAGGAGTTCACTTGAAGAAATTTGGCACTTTTGGTCGTCAAGTTGTATACGGGTCTCAATCTTGGCCATCGATGGAAGAATTTGGCTGAAACTTGCTGCATAATTCTAATTCAACTTAATCTTGATGCACTTTTTTTAGTTTTTTTCTTACACACTTTTTAAGTGGTGAATACCTAAGACACTCAAATCATTAAATTGAAAATTGTGTCCGGCTGTCAGTCTTCGCAGTCAATAAAGTAATTTGACTAAAACTTGCAGCGTTCTCATATTTTACCTTAATTCAAATGTATCTTTCCTCATATTAGCCCTTAGATCATTTTAGAATGATGATTACCTACCATAATAGAATCAAAATATTCAATTTTAATTAATTTCACAATTATGATAACAATAATATTTTTCTCTTCAAAATAATTATCCGCTGTACATTCCACATATTATAATGTCAAAATAATTGATTCCGAAATGATTTTTCAATTACAGATACAATTTTATTGTATTATTAATTCATAATTAATATACCAAACTGAAATATGAGTATAAACATAACCTAAACACAAAATTCGTAAAACATATTGACACCTTTTCTACGGAACTATATATGTTTAAAATGTATATTTTTCATTAAATTATTCGTTATATTTTATTCACTGGCACTCATAACTGTATTCACTATTTATTGTCTGGTTTCGTCTGTAAATTTTCACTTGTCACTGCTAATGTTTTTGTCAATTTTATTTACTCATTGTAAATCATCACGTAATTACCATATAACACCTGCATTCATGATTTTATTGATTTCTAACATTTTTTTACACTCAATTATTAAATTAATTAACTACTATAAAAAAATAGAACCCAACAAATTCAGGTGTTTCACGATTGTCACCTGATTCATAATTCACGCCGCGACCGCAATCGTGCGCAATCGCGCTGACGGCTTGCCGTCACTCGACCAAAAAATACGATTGCCGAACGTACTAAACGCGCGAATTTATAAATGCCGATTGACCGTTCACACGAATGAGAAAAGATCCGACGAGTCATAATACCCAAATATTTATTAGCCGAACGGTGAAAACGCCGAAAAGTTTTTATGCCGAACGGATGAAAATACCGAATTTCATTTCAACAGAATTGTAATGTTCCCGAATGCACCATTTGCCTGAATGTATCGAACACTCGAAAGTCCGTTCTCCCGAATGGGATTTTGACAGAAAATATTTTTCACTTAGGTAGAGTTCTTCATTACCGACACATGCTTCTAACCATGTCGGTATATTGGAGTTCCAGAATTCGATCTAAAGTCGCCTCGTCCACAGATAGTTTTCATCTCTTAATAAGCTTAATGATCATTACATCATGTGGATATCGACTGGTAAATATTAAGGGGCTGCTGGAATAGATTTTTTTACCGACTGGTCGGTAAAAAAGTCTACTCCAGCAGCCCCTTAAGAGGCGAAAACTATCTGTGAACGAGGCGGCTATAGATTGAATTCTAGAGAACTCCAATATACCGACACAGTTAGCTGCATGTGTCGGTAATGAAGAACTCTACTTAGGTGAACAAGTGAATATTTTTCCACTGCGTACTTGACTTTGGCTATAACTTACAGCGTACTCATATTTTATCTCAATTCAGATATTTCTTCTCTTATATTTGCCATAAGATCATTTTAGAGTGATAATTACCTACATTAATACATTTTAATAAATTAATTTTTATTAATTTGATACTTATTACGAAGGAAATTCAAATAAATATCGTGGACTATTAATCACTAACAAACACTAATTACAAACTATCAAACGATACCGCGTCACTTGTGTACGAATTCACTGACATTGTTTTTTGGTAAGTTTACCGTTCCAAGATTTTACGGTAATTCCACATCTCTAGTCTCGAGACAAGTCCAAGTACCGTGGAACCTCTCATAGCGTACCAAATGCGGGGACATGTACGCTAAGTGAAGAGCCAATCAGGCACGCGAAACGTTCGTGCCTCTCACTCTCTCTCGCAAAATCATCCAATCACAGCGCTGGTACGTTTCCCAATGTACGTTATGAAGGTGTGCGCTATAAGAGGTTCCAGTGTAGACAAAACCTACTTTACCGACCGACACGAGACGCTTCAAGACTCTTTTACCGGAGACACCGTGTTTTGACCTCATTTCGATTGACACACATCGGTAATATAAATGAATAATGTATATTTTATATTGAATTATTTGTTTTTTGCTTATTTTCACTGGATCTTATCACTGCACTCGCTGTTTTTTGGTCTCCCTGGTAGGACGGTACACGATCGATTACACGATAAAATGAATGGACAAATGCACGTTCAAATACGCGCGTGTAATGTCTTCATCTATTTTACCGTATAATTTTTAGAAAATACACGGTCAGATTTTTTTGGACCGTGTATTTGTGCGTTCATTTGTACGCGCATTTGCGATTAAATCCACGGCGCCCGGACCCTGTATACTTGTGCGTTTATTTGTACGTGCATTTGCGATCAAATTTACGGCGCCCGGACCGTGTATTTGTTCGTTTATTTGTACGTGCATTTGCGATTGAATCTACAGCTGACCGTGTATTTTCTTAAAATTACACCGTCAAATAGATGAAGACATTACACGCGTGTATTTGACCGTGTAATGTGGCGTGCATCAGGGCTGTTTTCGTCTCAGAATGTTCACCTGTCACTGTGGCTGATGTATCTCTCGATTTAATTTATTTATCATAAAACAATCGTAATCACCAAATTACAACTGCGTTCACGCCCTAACAGTTCGGTCCAACCGTATACCGACTATGATCCCCACCGGGTCGTTTTAGGACACGGGATCAACTAGTATTTCATCGAAACCAACCACCGACCAACTAAGATTTAGTTGAGAACACGGTTTGTCGGTGGTTGTTTTCTTCAAAATACTGGTTGTTTTCGTGTTCTAAACCGACCTGGTTGGATTTTTCGTGGTTGGTCGATCTGCTGGGGCGGTTTTATTAATTTCTAATATCTTTTTTTTTTTAACGATAACCCTTCTTTACACTTTGTTATTAAATGATTTAACTATAATAAGAAAGTAGAACTTAATGACGATTTACGACTTTTCAAGAGACACGATAGCGTCTCGAGACAAGTCCATTTCCACTACCTTACCGACCGAGACGAGACGCTCTAAGACTCTTTTACTGGAGACACCGTGTTTTTTTACCTCATTTCGATTGACACACATAGAGATTTGAAATAACGGTAATTTTTATAACAGTTCAGAAGACCAAGAAATAACCGTCATTTGACGGTTTTGTGACGTCATTTTTTGCCTATTTGGTCGAAGTAAAAATGACAGTCATTTCGACAAGCGTCATGTGACGGTCCAAACGGTTTTGTGACGGTCAAATGACCGTCACAAAACCGATCTTCGTCGATTAATCGACGTTCGGTGTTGTTTTTTTATGAAACATCGACTAAAAAAAATCGAATATCAAATTTATACTCCACATTTTCTATTGACCATTTTATAGGTCAGTTTCTATTGATTCGAATGACTTTTTATTTTTTGAAAATGACCGACATTGAACATCACAGAATTATATAGATATGAAAATACCGGTATTTTTATTTTTTGTAAAATAACAATGAAACTACCGTACCTTTACCGTCTTTTATCCACATTTTTTTTCTACAAACTTTGTGTTGTGAAAATACGGTCACGAAAAATGCTCGTAAGTTTGACCGGTTACAAATTTTTGTTGGTGAATTCACCATAAAAAATGGTAAACTGTCTATAACGAATTTTTTGGTAAAATTACAGCAACGTTGTTTCGTAAATTCACCGTATCTTGACAAGAATTCTTAATCACTAAGAGAATATATGACTTTATTACCGATGTCGTAAATTTAACACCGGTCACATACCGTTTTTAATCGTAAAATTACTGGTCATGTATACCACTCACGTCTCTAGTCCGAACCGCATCGTGCGGAGTGCAAAGCGCGACGTCCGAACGGCATCGTGCGGAGCGCGAAGTGCGACGTCCGGATGGCATCGTGCAGAGCGCAAAGCGCGACGTCCGGACGGCACGGTGCGGAGCGCGAAGCGCGACGTCCGAACGCCACCGTGTAGAGCGCGAAGCGCGACTTTCGAACGGCATCGTGCGGAGCGCGAAGCGCGACGTCCGACCGGCGCTGTGCGGAGCGCGAAGCACGACGTCTAAACGACCCCCTGCGGAGCGCGGAGCGCGACGACCGCGTGAGTGCCTTAAAATGACACCAGGGAAAAATGTCCCGAAGGGACATTTTTGCCGCAGGGTCATTTTCGGGGGGTTTGGGGGGCGGAGCCCCCCAATGGGGGTTTGGGGGGCGAAGCCCTCCAACAACAACCCGGCGCCCCGAAGGGGCGACCGGGTTGCTTGTTTATTCTCTCTGCTACTATTATTCTGTAATTTTTATTTCAAAGCTTGTATATAGTGTAACGTGGTGGAATTTTACCACCGTTACAATTGCTGTCGCGGCGCATTTAAGACGCACTCACACCGTCCGCCGTCGAACCTCCCCTTGGCCAATAGTTTTAGTTAGCATTTAAGGTAGTTTTTAAGTGTTATTAATTATTATTTAATTAGTTATTCACCCTCCGATCCCCAATTTTTGTCCCGTTTTTCGTGAATATTCATTTTGTGATGCCTCTCACTGGCTCGAGACAACTGGCTGTCAGGCCTGGACTTTGGAGATTTGGAGTTTTGGAGCTGTTAAGACGTTTCGCCACCCCGCATCGTCGCGAATTAAGGGATAGCGTCGGGTCACCGGGACGGCTATTCGGACCCCGTGGATTGAGGGACTACGGGGCCTCCAGTCAGACCTCTCCGGTCGTGGGAGTGAACGCTCACGGCCGGTAACCCTCCATGGCGGGCTCGTTCACCCCGTCGTGGGAGGCTTCAGAGGGCGCGGGGCGGTGGACATTCAGGCATTAGGTGTCACCGTCGCCTCGTCCAACCTAGGACACAGAGCCGGCCACGTCGGATGGTTGGGCTGTTGTCTGGTCACCGGTTGACATTCCAACGTCGCGGAGCAGCCCCGAGACCGACCTCGAGACGTTGCCGTCCCTGCCAAGAACATCCTCGGCATCTGTCCGAGCAGCGGCGCCTCCAACAACCAGGGCGCCCACGGGATCTCGCAACGGCGGGTAACTCTCGAGGATATCACCGTCGCCGTGGGCTGAGGCGGGGCATTCATGAGCTGTCAGAGTTTTGAGCGTTTCCCGCACCCTTGAAGAGCTTTTGAGAACTTTCCCAGAAGTGTCCCAATTATTGGACACTCTGGCAACGCTTTCGGGAACGCGGGCCAGCATTTTTGGAGATTGAGAGTGAAACGACAAGATGCGAGGGGAAGCGGCGCGAGGTGAGACGATCGGCGGACATCATCGGCACGCGCCGGTAAATTTCGGCATTTGACCCCGGAGAGGGGATCAGTCAATCAGTTCGGCTCGAGGACGAGGACCTCGGGTCACACTTCGCGTGAGCAGCTGTCGACGCCGGACGTGTGACAATTTTGGGTATGGGACATCAGTGACCCCGATCGGCCACCAACCTCCCAGAGATGGACGAATTGGAGATCGTTTTGAGCCAGTGCCAGTGAGGGCAGTAAGTCCCGCTTGTCGGGTTTTGTTTCCCCTATTGTTTGTCCGGAATCGGCGGAAAATTATTTGCGGTCGCTTATCGACACTTTTGTTAAATTATTTTGTCTTGGAAATTATTCTCGCTGTCGCTTCGCGACGAATTTTCTGTAATTTATTTCGGTCGAGTAATTCGGCAATTTATGCGAGACAATTATTGTGCTGTTGCGGTGCGACGTTTTTGTAAATTTTGTAGCGTAAAATATTCGCGATTTATTCCGCTGCCGATCAGCGTTTCTTTTTGTTAATTACTTTATTGTAAGTTATTCGTTAATGACCTTGGGAGAGGAGCTGCTCTCGTGGGGGGTCCACTAGGTTAGTCAATTTTTATTATTATTGTTTTTTGAGCCTGACTTGTAAGTTGTGAAGTAATCCGGAGAATTTTGTGCTGTCGTGCCGGCGGAACGATTTTCCAAGGGAAACGCCCGGCGTTTTGGTATCGCCATCTTAAGCCAAATCTCGCGTGATAATCAGTCAGAAATTAGTAAGTTTTGTTATGGTGTTTTTGAGCGAAATTTAAGTTCAGAATTATTGGAGCTATTACGACCTTGCGCCACGTCCTACCACCGAGAGTTATCGGCTGTCAGAGAGCCGTTTCTGATTTGCGATTTATTTCCGAATTTATTTTGTTATTTTTCTGTAATTTCGCTTATTGTAATTTCATGTGATATTAATGATTTTTGAGGGAGTAACGATCGGTTCGGTCCGACAGCCGTTCCGATCGCCGAACATTTTGTCAATTTAAATTTCTTGCATTTCATATTATTAAATAAATTGTTACTCTTCCCATTTTATTTAATTTGTGTCTCAGCTGTCGTGATTTCGGCCCCGCCCCTCTACCGTTAATGAGCTGAGCTAGTGGGTTTAAGCCGCCTCGGCTGTTCCGCCGTCATTAGTTTATCGAGCTAGTGGCCGAGTCGCATCGGTGTAATTTTTGTTAGGGCCATCTTTTGGTGGCTGGCGCCCAGTTAGGACAGTGGACGGCGCGATGGCGAAGGTATCGGGGGAATAGAAAAATCCCGGTTACAATAGATTAGCACTTTTAACTGAAATTATTTTGTTGCTTATATCTTTTTTTTCTTTGAAAATGTTTCTGACTAGATTCCAGATTCTAATTTAACCCGTTATTGGATTTTTTTTTGGTATGATAGGCGAGCACTCTCCTGAAATCGTGGACTTCGATAATTTCGAAGGATTTTCCAACATCCCTGTGATTCCTGTATCCAGTAATACCGAATCCAATTCCTATACCCTGATACAAAATAAGACATCGCAGAGTGGAGAAGCTTCTGTAACGAACGACGCAGAACCGCTTCCTGGAGTGAGTTTCGTCCCTGATTCGGTTTCGTCGAGTATTGCGATTCGCGAAAAATCGTTGGACGAAGTTTTGGACACGGTACTTCTTTGGCCGAAGAAGCAGACAACGAAGTCAAGAAAATCAAAACCCGACCAACCAAACGAGCACGCTCCTTCCGTGATAACGTCGAATAAATGGATCGAGATAATGCAGGCCAAGGAGAAAGCAAAAAATGACGAAGAGGAGAGAAAACGAAAAAGAAAAGAAGAAAGAGTTGCGAAGATGGAATTAAACAAGAAGATTAAAATCGAGAAATTGGAGGAAAAGCAACGAGAAAAAGCAAACACCGGGAAAAAAATCAATAAGAAGAAGATGTAAACGCGACGTTTTATTAAAGTTATATTTTCTATAATAATATTGTTACGGCAAGAAACCATTCGTTACAATATATCGTTTGTTACCTAAAAAAACGTTATAATATTAATAAAAGATGATTTAAATAAAATAACAATTATTTTCGTTTCAAGTGGCCACAAATAACACTATGACCGGCCAAAAACGGTGCATTCGTGGCCACTTTCGGTGAAATGAGGAGTTTGTTAAAAATTTATTGTTTTCTCGATGAATTATGCTGAAAATGAACTTCCATTACTTATAATTCGATTACCGCAACCCTTCGGATAGCATTAGCCAACGTTTTACGTGTTCATGTGGATTAATATTAATATTTTCTCCAGATGAATAACAGGGAATCGCTTAAAGTGGCCACAAACGGTACATCTACCCTAGGCAAAAAAATGACGTCACAAAACCGTCAAATGACGGTTATTTCTTGGTCTTCTGAACTGTTATAAAAATTACCGTTATTTCAAATCTCTATGTGTGTCAATTGAAATGAGGTAAAAAACACGGTGTCTCCAGTTAAAGAGTCTTAGAGCGTCTCGTCTCGGTCGGTAAGGTAGTGGAAATGGACTTGTCTCGAGACGCTATCGTGTCTCTTGAAAAGGCGTAAATCGTCATTAAGTTCTACTTTCTTATTATAGTTAAATCATTTAATAATAAAGTGTAAAGAAGGGTTATCGTTAAAAAAAAAAGATATAAGAAATTAATAAAACCGCCCTAGCAGATCGACAACCACGAAAAATCCAACCAGGTCGGTTTAGAACACGAAAACAACCAGTATTTTGAAGAAAACCACCACCGACAAACCGTGTTCTCAACTAAATCTCTGTTGGTCGGTGGTTGGTTTCGATGAAATACTATAGTAGGGGTGTGTGCACGTCCCCGGTAATATACGGCTCACAGATATCGGAATATATGAACAGCATGCTGGGTATGCCGTTGATCAAATTACCCGGATACGCTCCTGTATGCTTAGCACCGTCTTGAAGGGTTACACTCTTAGAATGGTCAAATCCTAAAATTTTGTTAAGAGCGTACGAGAAATAAAAAGAGTGTTCTAGGCCTTCGCATGTACTACAGATGCGTGTAACTGTAATGTATCCGTTACGCTCACGATTAAATTTTAAGTGACCTACCACGCATGACATCTCGTGAATAGCCTCAATTAGAAAATCTATGTTACGATACACCCCGGATGGGACGCAGACACGCTCTTCTTTGAAATCAGTTGCCGCGCCATTGCCAGGCAGTATAGCAGACGTGACGAAATTTAAAAAGTTTTCTTCGCCGTCAGACGGTACATGCAAAATCTTCATAGGCATATGCATCTCAGCTAACGAAACGGTCCAGCTACCGTGCAAAGACACGTTCTGCGGCAAATGCGTAGTATAACGTGTTGTCGTGTTATCAGGTTAATATTTCATACTGCTATTGCTAGGTAAAACAATGTAAAATTCGTCTTTCATCTTGCCTTTGTTTTCTTATTAACTTTCGTTTGTACGGGCGACACCCGCACTCGCGATAACTCAGGTTCGTAAAAAATCCCGTCGATATCCTCGTTATGAAGATCACGCAGGATGTACACCACAGGGCTACTAGTGGTCGACACACGATGTATTTTAAATAGTTCGCTGCTCCAGCCGCTCTCGTAACCTTTTGCGAAGGCAGCTTTAGCTTTACTGATGCGCACAATATCACCCACTGCGTATTTAGGCAATTTATCATGATTTGATTTCTCGTGTCGCTGCAGTAAGTTAGATCGTGCTACTGCCGCTGTGGCGAGCGTCACGGCGCTCGGTGCCATTTTTATGCTACTATGACGAGCGTGATTATAGGCCGAAACAATGTCATGTAAAACGTCAATGTAACGTTTTTCCCGTGAATAAGTGAAAAAGCGCCACATTCTTTCTTTCAGCGTTCTGTTAAAGCGCTCCACAACAGCGGCTTTTATATCGGGATTTCTCGCTGTGCGAAACTGTATGTTCTTTTTTCTCAGGAGCTCCTGGAACGCACTACCGATAAATTCTTTTCCTTTGTCCGATTGTAGATAAATCGGCGATCGGCCATTATTGCTTTTGCGCATCAGTATCCGTGAAAGGTTTAAAGTATCCGTGAAAGGCCACTGATGCAGCTGTTTTGTCGATAAGAGGCTCTGCCCACGCATACTTACTCAGCACGTCTATGACCACGAGGAGATAGACATAGCAGTCATTGTAATCTTTGATTAAACGAAGATCCACGAGATCGGCCTCCCAAACATCATCGATGTTGCGCACATTATAGAAGCGTCGCGGGAATCAATGCCTTACAGGCCTGTGTTTCGTGTACGCGTCCTGGGTCTCGAGCCATTGCACAGCTCTATCAGCGGACATTTTTTTCTTACGACTTACACGCAACAGCTTCTCCGAGCCCGAAAACGACGCTTCATGGGAGGGATTCAAGTACACGTTTTGTAATGTTTTCATGATTATAATTTAAGGTTAGCCCAAGTCAGTCGCCTTTTCTTATTGCTACGGCCAGCACCACTTTGTACACTGTGATCGGAATTGTTGTTATCGCTGCCACTGTAGAAGTGACTCCTGCCGCTAACCGAATCCGCATCGTCGTCGTCGTCGTTTTCGTTGTCTTCATCCGTTGCTCGTCGTAATGTCGAATTGGCCCGTGATTCCAACTATAGATTATCGTTGCCGATAAACTCTCGCGGCGTTTGAATTGTTTTCAGGAATCGAGCGAACCTTTTTGCGACCAGCCGGTATAGGTACTTTTCTTGCGCGCATGGCGTCATTCACGAGGTCGATTATGTTCGAGTCCTTTATCGATTTTCCACTAATGGAAACAACGCCAGCCGAATCCCAGGAAAAACTTGCCGCTGGCGCCTCGTGCAGGCGTCGTAGCAAGAGCTTCGCTTTGTGACGAAATTTTTGCGGGACACTCTCAACGATAATGGAATCGTTTAATCCTGTCAAATGCTCCTTTTCCTTCCTGTCGTCATTCTGATTTTCTGCTCTCTCCTTGCGCGGCGCTGGCTGTTGACCTCGTTCGTCGTCAATAAAATGAAGGTAGCGCTGCAATACAGCCTGATATGCCGACCACTTTTCTCGCTCGCTCTTATATGTGGCAGAGTTCAGAATATCCTTCATTTCAGCGTCTAATCTGTTCAAAACTGTAGCTATAGGATGTCCAATATGAGGATGCAACTCAAAACCGTTAAAATCGGGCTGTCGATGATTTTGCATGCTAAGTTGCGGTAGGTTGTCCTCGGGGATGAGCACCATTTTCCTTGCGTGTTCCATTATCCCGACCCTCCAATTAGATTTGATAGAAGAGTTCCTAGTATTGGTGCAAGTAAGAGCGGCAGGAAACCACCGCTCTGAACAACGAATCGCTTTTTACTCCTCCAACAGCCTTTTTTTGCAGCCAAGCGTCGTAGGACGGACGCGTGTCGACGTAGTTTTCTTCTTTCCTCCGTTTTCAGAGGCACATTCCCACGGAGGACATTCAGTGCACACTCGCAAATACACCGAATTACGCGCGGATCGGCTTTGCGCAAGACAGCCTCACGCTGCTCCTTGTTTAGATATTGAAGAGCTTGCAATATCGCAATCTGCTTCTTGCTGAGCGGCGACCCGTTGCGCTCCATTACAAACGCAGTACTGATAGCTCTCCGCACGTGTGTCTCTAGTTTATTAATTTTTGACACGTATCACCAGCGCTTTTTCCGTTCTTTGACGCTCACGGGTATGCTTCCACGAAGAATGGTCAGCGCACACGCGCAAAGGCACTGAGCCGCGCTAGTTTTAGTTTTGTGTGTGTTCGTCTCACTTTGCACCTTATTAAGTTGATACAGAGCACGAAATATTGTCGCCTGTTTTTTACCATGCGGCGATCCGTTGCGCTCCATTACAAACGCAACACTGGTAACTCACCGGCTGTGTCAGAGTTTTTAAATTTTTTCCGCGGTACGTAGACATATTGATGTGGGTCGTCGGGAAAAATACAGGTGCGCAATCTGCAGTTGTCAGGAGTCGATTGTTTCAAATCTAATAGCAAATACCCGTGTGGCTTTGCTGTGGCGTCGTGATAAGCCTCTTGAAAAAAGCGAGTGTTTTCGGGATACACTTGGCGTGCTAAATGTTGCACTTGAGCGCGATCACGAGGGTTTTTAAAAATAACTATATAATTAGCGTTCAAGGAAATATCGCGCTGTCCGTGGCCCTGATGAAATAAATTCTGTGTTATAAAAATTACACTTAAATTTTTATGATGGCTGCCCTTGGTAAACAAATCGACAACACTGTTGTTCGAGGCCTCACGCATTAAATCATCAATTATTATGAGTTTAGCGCGTGGGTCGTTTGCAAAGTCTGCATTCTGCGGTAATCCTTCGTGGAATTCTATCGATTTACCGTACTCAACGTACGCAGGTTGCCACTCGGAGTAATAGAAAATAATTCTTTCGAATGGTTCGCTATTCATATGTGCGATAAACTTTAAAAACTTCTTCACAAGGTATGTTTTACCGCAACCGGTGGGTCCGCAGACCATTGAGGTCCAGGGGTGCTTCCTCCGCGTATCCATCTTAGCGAATGAGTGACGTCGCCGTGCCTTCGCCTATAATAAAGGTGATAATCGGGGAAAATCGTACGAATCATAACATTGATAATTTATTGAAAGGTTACATTATCTTACATTATATGTTTGTATAATTAATGTGCGTAGCCGTAAGGAAGTGAACTGTACGCGCCCTCGGGTCTACGTTTGACGCTCGCAGGTATACACGACTTTGTTTCAGGACGTGTGACTACCTGATGAAACGCTGTCCTTCGGATCGCATTATAGCTTAACACGATAGGGTCTTCTCTCTCGCCCATTATAAATGAGCGTATTGATGTGTAGTTTATGAGGGCACTATTGGCAAAATTCAGCGTTATTCCTTTTACTTTACAAACTTCGCTTTCCGTGCCGTTTGGAGTTTTCACTATGTAAGAATACAATTTTGGGCCGCCCGAAATGAAAGATTTAATGTAACTACCCTCGCCGTAACAGCTCAATTCATCTGTTAAGTCTCCTAGAAGCTGGCCTGTCGGCGGTTCGTACTCCCCCGAGTTTTTCCGCGCGACGTAAATAACCGAATCAGTGTCGCAATACAGGGCACGTCGTCCTAGCGGCTCGAGGTAGCTGTAAAGCTTTAAGCGCGCCTGAGCTGTGGTGTACGCCGCGATCACGACGTTTGCTATACTAGAGGGTATTACTGCGTCATCGGTTTTTGTATAAGAGACGTACAGCAATTGGTTGTTCACAGGCAGTATCCCAGTGATCTCATAGTCAGGGTTACATAACAACTCCATCAGCCTCTTACGCGTTGACACTATTACCGTCTGTGGTAAATTTTCACGCTGTCCAAATTTTCCCCAAAACGAGTTCAGGCATAGTTTTGCCACAGATCGTAATCCGGGATTTTTTGCTATAGCCTCGCGATTGAGATTAATGCCCTCGGCGTTCTCGAAGGAGGTAACGTAACGATCGCGGGCGTCCTCGTCTTGCAAACAACTCTCAGGCCAGCCGCTGGCCTCCTGCTTAATTGAGAGAAATGTATTGATGTATTCGGCAAAAAGACCACCCTCCTTTCTATCTCTGCTGTATTGCGTTATTTCATACTGCCAAATCTCTGCTATTCCTATTATGGTGTACCCACACGAGATAGCTTTACGCAGCTCGTCGACCACCCATGTGCCTTCAAACGAGCGCTCGGCAGGGTCCTCCTGGGCACACGATTCTTTATTCATGATTTCGCAGCAGGTACGACACAGAGCAAACAGCAATCGCTGATGCATACGCACAGGCAGCACCGGGTGATAAAGGTTTCGCGGAGCTAATACGGTATATTTAACGAGGCCTTCAACACGCGATAGGTCGGTATTATCGGTGCCTGTCAATTCTTTACACTCGTCACCTACATAGACACGCGGATGTCCTACGGGATATTTCCCATACTTGCATATGTACGGATACAGGGAGCAGACGTCAACGTAACGTATTTGCTCTCCGTCTTTTACATCGTAGAGTGTAGTCATGTTTTTAGTACGCCTCCCGAAACAAGGTTGAGAGGAGCTGATTTGACTAGGGCATGGTCGCGTACAAAAATCCTCATTTCATCGTTTGCTTCGAGCATACGATCGTACTCGCACTCCCAAATCTCCGTTAGCATGTAGCCGCCCGCCTGTATTCTGTGCGATACTGCGCTCGTTCGCTCGAAGCGCTCGTTCATCGATACACCGTCACTGATCTTGTGATCTCTATTAAGGGGAAAGCATCGCAAACAGCCGTGCCAATAACATCCGTGAAATTGCAATACATGAGTCGCGTCTGCAGTTTCATAATAGCCGTCTACCAACAGATTTTGAGGTAACTTAAATTCTCGTGAACGCCCTGCGTGAATGATATGCTGCCCTAACGAATGTTCCATCCACACGAGCCAGGAGGCGGCTTTTTTCGACTGGTTGTGCGCCCACCGATATCCCCCGGTTGGCACAATACCGATCATGTTCTTTTTCAGGAAGTTCTTACGGAAGATTTGAAAGCACGCAGACGCTATTGTTGTGCATTCGCTAAACGGACAAACGCGACCACACGTCATGAACATATTTCGGAAAACTATGCACGCCTGCCGTAGTATCGTGACGTCCATTCTGCAGTAGCTGATGAGCTCTTTCGAAAAATCGAAGACATAACCGGATGCCTTGAGGTCATTGTACCAAACGGTAAAGCGCTCCCGTTCAGTAGTGCGCATCGTATCAGGTGAATAATAATCAATAGAGGGTAATTCTCCCACGTAATCTTGATTCTCTGGCTTATTGAACAGGTGTGGAAAACTCCCCTTAACACTGGCAGTCGTTAATCCAAACGCTTCAGGCAATGCACTCAGAGGCATATGAAAGTAGTGCAGACTGTCGAGAAAGATGAGCTTTCCCAGTCTCATAGTTATAATCTTTGTCCCGTTCATTATTAGCGACGGGTGTTGTGTTTTCTTCTCTTCAATTAAATATCGCAAAATGAATTGAGCGTCAAACCCTTCGGCGTTATGAGCGATCAAAATTGTATTGGAAATCCCCGCGATATTTTGCATACCTTATTCCACTATCTCTCCGACGGGATCCCTCTTGAATATGAACTCGTGAGCACCGCAACGTTCACATGGCTCGGCTATGGAATCTTTATCACAGCACAAAGTACAGACGCGTTGAGCTATGCAGAGATTCGGTCTGTGCGCAAAGACAGTGGGGGCGCCTTTCACAGGCGTACACTGCTGTGTTTCGAAATCATAAAAAATAAAGATGTTCTCTTTTGTCGCGTTGGCTGCGTGAACAGGCTGCATAAAGCAGAGGTGATTATACGGCTGATGAGATTTACACGTTGTGCAGAAGCCTACGCCACATCTATGTTTCTTTTGCTCGAGAGGCCTTATAGACCGAAAACATTTGTGACAGCGCTTCAGAATCTAACAAACGGTGCTTGCTTTGCGTTTTTTTCCGGTCGTTGCGGGGGAATTATTATGATGTCGCAAACACGCTTCACCGAAAAAAACGCGATTACAGCCACCGCATTTGATCGTATCGGGTGAGAGAGGATCACAGGGTGGTGTTTGAAAGCAGCGTGGACATTTTTTTTTTCAGGCATCTATGATCCTCTCGGCGGTATCGAGCGTTACAAGTAGCGCAAAACTTTAAACTACCTACAGCGACGCGGAGATTTAGAATAGGCTGAAAGTGATGTGATCGCTCGTAATAAAGAATGTATAGAGTGTGACGAAGCGTCCCGGCGACGTTTAGAACGGTCTGTGTGCCGTCGAACAATGGCGGCGCGCGTCGACCAAAAGTCAGAAATTCAAAAACTACAACTGCAATGCCGTCTCTAGCCAGATAGTTTTGGTAACGTTCGATTTCACGCACACCGCAACCGGTTCTAGGTACATCGACACCCGCGGCCCTTGTGAGTTCGAGCGCTGCTTCTCTTTGAAATTTTCCGTTAGCTTGTCTGGCACGCTGCCAATTTTCGTGTAGAGAACCCGTTCGTATTTCACCCCTTTCGGCGTATGCGCGGGCCGCTACCAGTGAGCGCGGTAAACAGAGATTATCGTTATTTCGAATCGCTAGAATAGATTTTTTTGCTACGCCCTCGTGCGTTAAGCCTTTTCGGCCGCGACCCTCCACTCCCTTGATAACGCATGTTTTTATATTACAAGAATCGTCGATGTTAAACGAAGACGCACTTTGAGCGACATTATTTATTAATTGCCATATATCTTGGAACGTGTAGTCTCTGACAGGACGGAAAGAGAGCCATACGGGGCCGTGGGGTAAGCTACTCGCAGTGAATGAAATACCCGCATAATCGCCGCCCTCGCATGAGCTGGTAATATACGTTAGAAGATCGCGGAATGCACCTTCGAGCCACTGCATTACAGGTGTCCCCAACGCCGGTTGTCGTATGCGTAGCGTTGTTTCACGTCCTCTCAGCTTGAAGTGTTTGAAGTATCGCGCGGTTTCTTGAATAACTTCAAAGCGCTCGCCCGGTGGTAGCACAACACCAAACGCCTCGTTTGCGGCGTTTCGAGATGGTCTCCCCGAACCCGTATGCAGTTCTGAAATAGTGAATATTCAATAATGAATGAACGTGAAATATCGTAAAGACTGTTGTATTTATAAACGTATTTAAAACATTAATTATGAGTAACTCGAACTAAATCTGATACATCTATGCCGAATCTTCTTTTCCGCCATATTTACCCGAATCGTCTGGATACAGAAGATGGGAAAACCAACTGTCACGAGCCGCTTCTTCATCAACTTGCACCACTTCAAGAGGCTCTGGGTCGGAGTATGGTAGCACGAAATCAGGATATAGGCCCAGCTGATTTTCATGAAATATCTCCTGGGCTTCATTCCTGTCTTCAGGGTTGTTGGCGGGTTCCAATACATCTTCTTCTTCAGTGTCGCTTAACAGGCTGATCGTTATCGCTGATAACGCATCGCCTGCAGTAACCTCGTGTGGCGCACTGGTTCCCGGTTCTATACATGAAAAATCCTGGTATAGCAATTATAAAGTTTGCCAAAAAGATAGAACTGATCGCGCATACTTACGCCCCAGCAAGTCTTCTTTTTGCTTCTCCTCGTCTTCATTCTGTGCTTGAAGCTCTGCAGCTCGTGTCGCTTCTATCAGAGCGTCTGCCTCGTTGGGCGTTGTGTTCAACAGCTGCCGATCGGCATCCTGTGCTTGACGTTCGACAACTTGTGTCACTTCTATCAGAGCCTCTTCTTCATATTGTGTTGCCTCCAATAGTTCTCGGTAGCCTATATAGACGGACAACCGCCATAAATAATTGCTCCTCTTAACAGGAGTTTTCAAGAAGTTTGCTTACCTCTTGCTTCATCAGCGAGTCCCCGAATACACGCTGCTTCGTCAACGCCGCGGCGTTCTAGCTCTTCAAACACACACAACACTACACGCTGTCCTCGAAGTATGCCACGGTTGTACGCTTGCAGAATAGAGCGCAAGGGGGTCCACCATATAACGTATCGTAGACGTCTTACAAGACCTTTTCCCGTTAAAAACTGTAATTCACGACACCATCTGTCATCACATTGCCGTCTCAACTGCGGATTGCTTAATTTTGCCAATCGTAAAAGATCTAGTATACACGTGCGAAGAGCTGCATCTTCCATGACGGACGAGAGAGATTAGCACAGACGAGCGGTCAGATACAGACTGAGTATTTTATGCAGCGAATAAAAATATCTAACTCGAAATAATGCTGCTAAATCTCGCACGTTTAACTCTCCACCGGAGCACACAATATCCGTTTGCGCTGAGTTTCAAAACATATTAATTTCATTGTCGCGCGTGGTGATCCAGTCGACCAAGCTACGCGACAGACATTCTTTAAACAGAGCGCCAATGTCGCTAAAACAGAGCAATAATTTTCGAGGAGTCCTAGAGCGTTGGCGTAGGCTTAACGCAATTACATGTTTTATTAATTAATTTCAAAGGCCAGTATCTCCGAAGCTGTCGGAGCTAGTCAATCCCAATTCTTAGATTATAACATCTCTGAACGATCGCTCATCATTCGCGATGGGTTTTACCGAGGTAGCTCTCCGCCTTTGTCACCGATCCCCCGTTCGATTTCCCGGGAAGCGCAAATCACTGTTTTTTATTTTTCGATTTTTACACACACAATGATTGGAATCGAACGGGTGATCGATGGCGAAGCCGGAGCAGCAATTCCCGTTCGTCTGCGATCATTATTTTGGTCGCAATCGCGAGAAAACGAATTATCGAGAGGGGGAGAGAGCGCGCCATTGGCGAGCACGCGGGTGCGACGGAGAGCGGGGCAATAGTGCTGTCTCTCTCGCACTCACGGCGCGCCGGGTGCGAGCGCGCGTCACTCACTCGCGCCCGCGCGGCCGCCTATACCTCCTTCTCTCTCCCACAATACAATTCGTTTTTACGCGATTGCGGCCAAAATAATGATCGCAGACGAACGGGAATTGCTGTTCCGACTTTGTCATCGATTCTCCGTTCGATTTCCGGGGAGGCGCAAATCACTGTTTTTTTTTATTTTTCGATTTTTACACATACAATGATTGAAATCGAACAGGTGATCGATGACAAAGCCGGAACAGCAATCCCCGTTCGTCTCGGAGCATTATTTCGGCCACAATCGCGGAAAAACGAAATATAGAGAGCGAGAGAGATAGCGTCATTGACGGGCACGAGTAAGCGAGACGCAATAGGATTGACAGAGAGGGCAATAGATACATACGGCGCGTAGCGTTAACGCCAACGCGAAAAAAGCGTTTTTTCGCGATATCTCGAGAACGGTGCGAGATACGCGAAAACGACTAAAATTTTGCGGCGGTTCTCGGGGGGCGGGTACTTCGCGTGGTGAAGCTGATCCCTTCATAAAAATTATTTATTACTGAATTTTTTAAATGTATAATTATTATTATTTTAAGTATTCAAATATTATTTCATTCGCCGTGTATAAGACGAAGTCGTCTTAAAGAGCTCGTCGGCTGATACCAGGGACCGCTGAGCTGCTGACACTGCACGGTTGTGCAGTATCTCACAGCGTATCGTCTTCAGGGCCACGAGACCGAGGTGTAGACGCACGTGCAGCTGGCACTATGCTGATCTCGATATCAGTTCTCTTATTCTCTACTTCTTCTTCTCGATTATCGCGACGGCTACGAGCTGCAGGAGCTGCCAGTTTGTATCCGACCGTCAATTTGTGCGCACCGAACCATGTTTTCACAAGTGGTAAATACGCGACGCCTCCCTCGCGCGACCCCAGATATTTTGGGGGACCACGCGGGACCATTTCGTACGGCTGAGCCGCTTCCCGGGACTCGTTGGGAGGGTGATCGTCAATTCCGCTCGCGAACCCGGAGAATTGATGGCCCGGAGGCGCAACATAACCGTGGTTTTCGGGAGAGCCGTTTAGTCTCGGTGCTCGGTCGGAGTCCCAAGGGCCTACTCACGTGTGCCTCCAATGAGGTCGAGTTGTGGGGGTCGTCCCTCCCGGTGAGGTAGCCGGAATCGACGGGGTGGCCGCGACTTGGGTTCTTCTCGGGTTGATAGCTCGTGGATGGCTGGGGCTGGTCCCCGGGTGGTGTCGGCATTTTCCGAACACGAGGGACGCACTCGAGAGAGGTCGCGCGGTCTCACGGAAGTAGCGCGGGTACGTGATGGTAGCGAAAATCCTCGGAGGTAACCGAACGGCGAGAGAACCAAGGAGAACCCGGAAGTTAAAGTTCAATAATTCTAATCAAAGGCCGGAAGGGCAATTTGACGAGAGCCCCAAGATCGCCACACGGTATCGAGAGGTAATACGCGAACGCGAAAGATATCCAAGCTGCGATAGAGATCCGAAGAAAACCGAAAGATATCCAAACTGCGATAGAGATCCGAAGAAAACCGAAAGAGATCCAAACTGCGATAGAGAACCGATGAAAACCGAGAGATATCCCAATGGTATCGAAAGGTAATACGCGAACGCGAAAGATATCCGAACTGCGATGGAGATCCGAAGAAAACCGGAAGGGATCCAAACTGCGATAGAGAACCGATGAAAACCGAGAGATATCCCAATGGTATCGAAAGGTAATACGCGAACGCGAAAGATATCCGAACTGCGATAGAGATCCGAAGAAAACCGGAAGAGATCCAAACTGCGATAGAGAACCGGTGAAAACCGAGAGGTATCCCAATGGTATCGAAAGGTAATACGCGAACACGAAAGATATCCGAACTGCGATAGAGAACCGACGAAATCCGAAAGATATCCAAAGACACTCGGGAGGTTCGGTAAGACTCGTGATTCCCGTTGCGCGGTTCGATGAAGACTGTTGGACCGAGAGCGGCGCGTTCGCAATTGGGACTCGGTGGTAGATAGAGGGGGGTTGTCGCGGATCATCACGTGACAGCGTAAGCTTGGCCTTTTCCCCCCAAATGGTTGTACGCTAATTCCCCCGTGCCCATTGTAGGGCGATACCGTTGACCGTGTTGATGTCAACAAGCGGGAGCGTCGTCGCGAACGAATCGCGTCGCACGCGTCTTCGTTAATCCCCAGGTAAATGTTACCGTCAAAGCACAACAGGAGAAACAAGAGCCAGCACATCGCAACGCAAGAAACCAGGGCCACGACACAGGGTTACCTAAACAGCGTAGATTCCCCGTGCCGGATAATAATAACAGGTCGGCAGATCCGCAAGAAGTCATAAGCAGGGATAAAAGTAACCAAGCAAAATAAACAGATAGCCTATGTTCCACCGGTCGCGCATGCGACTCGGGGTTAATCCGAGAGAGAGATACCCGAGGTAGGTTTGTTGTTGTCAGGCAGCACAAAGGCCTGGTAGTCAAGCGAGAAGCGAAAATAAAAAAAAAGCGCGAAATATTCAGAGGCAGCCTAGAGTAATATTCCGGTAGGCAGGGAAAAACAAGTAAACACGAGACATATTCAAGCAATGGGAGACGGAAAGAAAAAAAAATAAATACACGAAATGTCCGAAGAGAACCAAGTCTTAACTCTCTCTCAGGTAACCGAATAATAGGCGAGATAATATAATGTCTGACGACTCGAGAATTATCGCAGCTACGACACTGTCTAATCTCCGAATTTTGTCACTGTCGGGCCCCACGTTGGGCGCCATTTTGTGAGGAATTTCCCCGCTGGGACTAACAACCCCGGCTCTTCACCACCGCACCGGTCCGACCGAATTCTATAACTGAATTTAATAAAACCCAAAACTCGTCCAAAATCTACACGCCACGAAACTCAAACTAAATCATTCACAAATAACACGGGACTGTTAATCGAACGGTTGGGCGCCAGGTACCGAAGTACCGCCGGTGAACCACCGACTTACTTTGTCGTCGATAAAACAGGTCCCGTGGTCGGACTGGGCGGCGATGCGGTGTCAAGCCATAAGACACGCGACTAACTCAGGCTCCGCGAGCTGGATATGGTAGAGGGGCTGTTCGAAATAAAGGGTGACAACAACGCGAAGCTTCGGGAAACCGTTGGCATTTATTCACCAAAATTCCCGGGCTGCACTCGATTTTGGGTCGAGGCGCAAGTATGGTCACATTTAATAATTTGACAGTCGTCGTAGAGAACCGACACGCTTTACAGAATAATAAAAAAAATAAAAGGCGAAATTACAATGAGAAATTAATCGGTAATAAGAGATAACCGCACTTCGATAGCGAAAGCCAAAACGGGAGCCAATAACCGGGAAATATCGCTGAGATAACCCACGGAAAATAGTTGAATCGAATTACAATAATTGAACTTAATTAATAACGAAAAATATTACGGGAAAAGATTACGAACTAAATTATTATAGAATGGTAGAAAAATCTGAGGGGGGAGGCAGCGTCAGATAATTCTCGAGTCGCAGAAACAGAATTACGGGAGAGAAACAGAACCGGCAATTATTCGAGCGGTAACCTAGAGATAACCGACCACTTAATACAATAGCGCCGAAGAAGCAAAATAATACGAAAATAACACACGCAAAAGATTCCCCGAACTCAACGCTCCCCGAAGATAACCGCAGCGGACGTCGTAGGTAGTGAACCGTAGGGGGGGAGCGTGAGCCGGGGGGGGCGCTCGACGTAAACACGGGCGACCTTGAGCGAGCTACTCGCCGGCTTCGCGGAAACAAAGCAGGGAACCGTGTACGCGAACTATCTCGTTTAGCGAGAGCCTCAAAATTATTTAAGAAAACTATTTCGGATAAAACCAGAGAACCGACTTTAGAAAATGCACGGGAATTGCCTCGGCACCGGGGGCGACAGGTGCACGCGAGACGCAAAAATAAACTACAACACAGAATTCTCAAAATATACGATAACGTTAATTCCTCGCGCACCGTCGCTTAACCCGGCCCGTCGCAAAGATACTAACTAAGTTGAATTGAACGCTAATGATTTAATTACGTGAAATGAAAGCAGCTGGCGTCGACCAAATTTTGGGCCGGGAATCGCTCGTGCCCGGAGACGCCGGGTGGCCGCGTGATCCGCCATTCCGCGTGTCTACAATTTACTCACCAAAAATACGAGACTCAAAAACCCACGCGGGTCTGGCGATCTCACCTGGCCGAACGACTCCCGTCCTCACAAGAAAAATAAAAGGGTGGTCACACGGAGAGAAATCCTCATGTCAACCCAACAGAATAGTATTTGTTGTCCGTTTTACTGCTGCCACGGCTAATCGTAATGCTATTGTAGCAAAAAATATGTATTGATAACAAAAAATGATTTGCTATGGAGACAAAAACTGTGAAATTTTGTATGGTTTGCTGACATAGCACGGGAATTTGCTGTCATCACGAATGATATGCTATTGTTACATATTTGATTTGCTAGCGGAACGAAAAAGGGTTTGCAAAGCCAACCACTCGTATATTTGTGAATCCCGTAGTGATGTTTGGAGGTTAGATTGTCGAATTGACGATAACGTTAAGCCGATGTACACGGACAATGTTGCGCGATCGAAACTATAACAACGCGCGCTCTCGGTCTTCTATTATAATGTTTCTCTCTTCCTTTACTATTATGCCATTTATATAGGATTTACACGTTTCAAACCACCAAGTAGTCGATAGCACAGTCGGTAGCGGCAGCGATTGTTAGGAAGTTAGGTAGGCAGGTTGTAGGTTCGAATCTCGGTGTAGGCAGGACAAAATTTTCTTCGACAGATACCGTTTTCACCGATACACTACCACTGACACTTCCGTAAAAAGTCATCCTCGACGCGATAATATTTTTATTTTTATTTTTCATTCCGCAAATATATTTATTAGCATTGACTAACGCGAAAAACAATAGCGCAGCGATTGCAAATGCTCCGAGTTATGATAGCAAACAAAGCGTTGATGACAGCAAACGCTATTTGCTCGGTTAGCAAATCAAACGTAGCAAACTACATTTGTGACCGCAACAAAAGGATATGTTGTCACTATTTTAACAGACATATTTTGCTGCAGTAGCATAGGGCCTGCTGTAGTAACACGAGTTATTCTCTCCGTGCAGGCTCACCGGAATCTCCGTCGTCACTCACGATGGCGAAGAAATCTCTGCTCTCGGGTCGGCGTCGTCTACACTGGTCCGCAGTCCGTCGAGGAAGTCAAGTCGAGTCGACGCCGGCTCAGTGGCGTCGCGGCGGCGGTACCCCCACCCTGCCCACTTGCCGACCGGCTCGCGCGCTCGCACCGTTTGAT
Organism: Itoplectis maculator; assembly: GCA_964034905.1. Classification (NCBI taxonomy): domain Eukaryota; kingdom Metazoa; phylum Arthropoda; class Insecta; order Hymenoptera; family Ichneumonidae; genus Itoplectis; species Itoplectis maculator. The sequence continues at coordinate 2,419,552 of OZ035871.1, forward strand.
TGGCGCTCGCTATGCGGCGTCTGTGGCCGCGCCTGCGCATCGCGTCGCGCGCGGCGGCGCGTGATTTGAACGCCACCGCGTTTCCTCAGCCCGGGAATTGTTGGCTGAGGCGCGCGGCGATGCAACGCGCGCCTCAGCCACGTCCTTACTGTCTGCCCTATTTTCGGGCCGCAGCACGTAAATGTCCGGAACGGAGGTCTTCCCCTTGGACCCCGGAAATAGCGTCGAGGGGGCATGGGGGCCCTCACACCGGAATCCGTGGCCTTGGGTACATCGGTGATATTGGCCCCACAATAAAATGTCGCAACGCTGCAATTAGACGCCCCTCGACAGGAACTCTCGGAGCCCTTTCTTGGTGGGGCGCCGGGGTGGCCGGGCCGCGACCTTCCGTGCCGGCGGGATGGTCCAGCGCCAGGCTGGGAAGTCGGGGGAGGCGGGTGACACAGTAAAATCTCGGTCTTTTCTCCGCGCGCTCCCTTGGCATCCAATTCCGCGGACACCGATGTTCTGGTGTCCGCCTGCGACTCGGACGCGCCGAATCTGGCCGAAAATTAGGTATCCGATTTGGGACGATAAACGAGAACTGGATGAGATTATTCGGCGTCTCCAGGTGTTCGAGAGCCAGACAGTCGATGGAAGCGACGTGGACGGAACACGCGCGAGCGGAGTGTGCGGGGGCGGCGAGCGGCGGTTCGTGGACAGAGCGTCCTGATGTAGATGGTGGAGTAGAGAGATTCCGGGGCGAAAGGGAACAATATAGTCTAACACAGCTGAACTAATTTAATATCAATAACGCAATAAAATTGGGAACGAGACACGATGAATGGATGACTCGAAATTGAAATAATTGTCCCGCGAAAAGCCGAATAATAATTACTTAACCGCAGAGAACCGACAATAGAAGACAACAAAAAATAGAGAGCCGTTGCATCCTCGGCGGACCTGCCGAGATCCGGAGCGACGAGCACCGACCCAAGTGTCGTAAATCCGGCACTCCTCGCCGTTACACAGTGCGCAGGTGGCGAGGCGAAAAATCTCGTCACAATACACACACACTAACACAATCTTAAGATATAAGTTAAAAATCTTGAATCTCTTAAATATAATTAGCCAAATATATCAGCTGCGGTGCGCCTCTTGCGTTTAACAGTACGCGGCTTTTTCTTATTCTTACTTGCTACTTTCTTCTTTGTTGGCTTTCGGTTCTTGGTCGTCTTCTTACGGTTGCTGGTTGCTCGTGGATTCTTCTTCTTCTTCTTCGACGTTCTCTTGGTTTTCCGTGATTTAGTTTTTGGAGGTCCAAGTGCGGGGAGTCCGATGTGCGTACCAGCGTGACTGAACGGCGAATGATGCGGTGGTCCACGGATCTTCAGCTTATATCCTGAACCACTCATAAGACTGTCGAGCGACTCTTCAGCCTTGCGTTTCAATTTTCGCCCACTTTCGGTAACGCGATTTTTCAGAGCTTCTTTGAACGGTGTGTTATGTGAGACGTCGTCCAATATATTCCAGCCGGTATGAAGTGCTTCCTTACCAACGACGCGAGCGCCGCGTGTTAACAAGGGCAGTGCACGGCGAAACAATCCGCTTAAAAAGCTACCAAGGCCATGACCTCGTTGATAGGAGCTGCCAACAAAAACTCGATTTACCGCGCCCCCAACCTGACCATCATAGTGATCAACGTAACGATTGATGCTGAAAAATCTCTAACGTATTCGCTTAAAGTGTAATGTAACGGTTAACGTCCCACTCTCAAATGGCACCGGCTCTCCAGTGTGCGTCCTTATATCCATATCGATTGTGTCAAATTCTGTTCGTAACAGGGGTATGTAATTCGGTGGTGAAAACGTTTTTGTCTGTACGCCTCCGTACGAATAATTCGTAGTGTCTACCGGAACAATTCGAAGAAGAGGAGATTGAACATCACCAGTGATGTTATTTTCACATATATCAGTATAGACAAACAGTTTGTCGGGAATCGCCGTGGCCAGGGATGCCGGAAAGTTGGCTGTGTAATCACTGTTTTCTTGTATTTCTATCGGGTTATTGGATTCAAAGCCTAATACTCGAGAAAGTTTATTACTGAGGTGAATCTTGTGTGGTTGACGACACTATTCGGATATACAGTTTTCGAAATCGCGGCCTACGCTTACGATGCCCCCGGCGTCGTTGTTGTACTTTATTTTTATATGATCGTCAAACTTAGCATCTTGGTGTATTGTATTAATTAAAACATTTATCGAAGTGTAAATGCCCTGTGGGAAAGTTGATGTTGATATGAGCTTGAAGGCTACGAGGGGAGCGATTTACGTTACTTCTATTTCGGTGTCTTTGCCGGAAAAGTGCATGAAAGTACAAGGAAATTGAATCTCTGTTAATGCTACGACCCATTCACCGGGTAATTTAATTGAATGTGGTAATTGTGTTACAAAGTGCGTTATTGTGTTATCCGGATAATATTTCATACTACTATTACTGGGTAAGATTAAATAGAACTGATCCCGCATTTTGAATAATATTCCAATGAAGCGCAATTCACTTTTTCAAGATACTGATGCTGATATCCAAAAATTAAATTTTTCTGGGTAGCCGCGCCAACTAACGAATATTTGTTTATTGCGACCTCGACCCTTTGTGCGTAAAATTTGATCAATGAAAAACTCCTCTTTGTTAATATTTTTCTTCACTACATTTAATTCCTCCTCGTAGAAGAAACCGTCAATTACTTCACCCTCCAAGTCTGATAACTCGTACACCGGAGGCTGTCTACTTGGGAGAATTCGGTGTATTTTGAATATTTCCTCACTCCAACGCTCGTCATATCCTTTCTCGAACGCAGTCTTGGCTTTACTGATGCGTACAATTCGCCAACCCTGTATTTAGCTTGTCGGTTGCACTGCTTGTATCGTTTCTCCATGTTTGAGCGCGCCACTGTAGCATTATGCAGAGTTACAGCTGCAGGTTGCATTTTTATAGTAGAATGTTTTGTATCGTTATAAGCCTTTACTATTGATTGCAAGACGTCGGTATAGCGTCGTGTATTTTTATGTGTAAAGTACCGCCACATGCGTTCCTTTAATGTCCTATTAAATCGTTCGACAACGGCAGCCTTTACGTCTGGACTACGGGCTACACGAAAGCGGATACCACGACTTTTCAAAAACTGTTACAGCACGTTTCCGACAAATTCCTTGCCTCGATCAGTTTGTAACCATACGGGCACTCGACCGTTGCCTCTATCCAACAATCGTTTGAACGCTTCTGTAACACCAGAGCACGTTTTGTCGCGGAGTAACTCAACCCAAGCAAATTTACTCAGGACATCTATCACAACAAGTACATAAACATAACCATCGTTATGCTCTTTGAGAGCTTGAAGATCCACGAGATCAGGTTCCCATACATCGTCGATATTATCCACCGCGTAGTGTCGTCTTGGGAATCTTCGTCGTATTGGTTTGTGCAACGTATAAGCATTTTGCGCTTGCAGCCACTCGATAACATCACTCGGTGTGATAGATTCTTTTTCAGCAGCACGAATTAAGTTGGGCGCTCCCGCGTATCCGGCCGTATGCGCTAGGTCATAATACCATTTTTCTAAAGTAGACATTATATATTCAATGTCTTCCAAGATCTGTTTTGCGCGCTTGACCTTAGGCGTTTCGGTGAAATAGTTTTGCCGCTATTTGGGGTGTTTTGATTGTTTGCTGTAGCGGAAAAACTAGTTTGCGGTGTGATAGATGATTGTGGTGGCGACAGCGTAAGATTTTCATACAGCAAGCTACGGTTACCAACGAATTCGCGGGGAACACCAGCACGACGAAGTTCGGCACCAAACTGAGCACGTCCAATAGCTTTCACTGTTTTTCTAGATCGCATAGCGTCGTTAACAAGGTCTATAATATTAGCGTCTTTGATACGCTCACCATTAATTGTAACACTACCAACTTTATCCCACTTTATTTGATTTTGGACCGACGAACTTTTAAGGAACTGTTATAATTGTTCAGCTTGTTTTTTGTATTTTGTGGGGACACTAGATACGATAGTTTTGTCGTCGATACGTTCTTCCTCTGCTTCTGTTTCGTCTGACTCGTCTACTTTGTTATCTCGGACGTTCGTATTCCGACGATTTTCATCCGTGAAAAACTGGTAACGTTGTAAGACTTGTTGGTAGAGCTTCCACTTTTCACGTTCGTTACCAGGTGTCACTGAGCGAAGTATCTCATCCATTTCAGCATCGAGACGACTAAGGATGTTACCAGGTGTTTGAACGGTTTGAGGTTGTTCGAAAAGAATGCATGTAGTGCGTTGAAACTTTTCAACAGCATCTTGAGGCATTAAAATCATTTTCTTGGCGTGCTGCATTTCACTCTTTACTTGCTGGTGAAGAAGTTGGACAAGACTGTGCCGATGATAGGTAGCAGAAGTGGTAATAGAAACCCTCTGCCTTTCTGCACAATTACGCGTTTTTTACTTTTCCAACAGCCTCTGTCACTTCCAAGACGTCGCAGAATGTTTTTGTGTTTCGCCAAGCGTAACCTCTCGTTCTTTTTTAATGACACAACACCACGAAGAGTATTCAAAGCGCACTCACAAATACACTTTACACTACTTTTATCGATGGTATGCAGTAACGATGCTCGCCGGTGCTTGTCCGGATGAGACAATGCGTGAAGCAGAATTATATTTTTCTTCCCAATAGAAGCTTTAGCCGATGTTGACGGTGCCACAGTACAAAGACAAGTGATAGGGTCCTATTTTGCAAGCAGTTATTTATACTTGTTTTTTTTTCTAGCGAGCTCCACTGCCTCGCTTTGGAATGTAAACGTAGTTGTGAGGATCGTCCGGAAATATACATGTACGAAAACGGCAATTATCAGGCGTTGATTGTTTAAGGTCCAAGAGTAGATACCCGTGGGGTTTCGATGTTGCATCACAATAAGCTTCTTGCAGAAACTTGGGATCTTCTGGATACACTTGACGCGCGAGATGAGAAATCTGTGCGCGATCACGCGGATTTTTGAACGCCACAATGTAGTTTGTATTGAGAGAAATATCGCGTTGCCCGTGTCCTTGGTGAGAGATATTTTGTGAAATAAAAATAACACTTATATTTTTGTGGTGACTGCCCTTTGTAAATAAATCAACTATTGCATTATTAGAAGATTCTCGCATTAAGTCGTCGATTATTAAAAGTTTTGGTCGTGGATCACCAGCAAAATCTGAATTTTGAGGCAGACCTTCTAAAAATTCCACATTTTTACCATAGCCTTTGTAGCCATCTTGCCACTCTGAATAATAAAACAGTATTCACGCAAACTCTACATCGGCCATATGTGTAATATATTTTTAAAACTTTTTTACAAAGCATGTCTTTCCACAACCGGTTGGGCCACCGATCATGGAAGTCCATGGATGTTTCCACCGTGGATCCATCTTATGTAATGAGTTTAGAAATTTGTGACGCTAATAATATAAGGATACCTACTCTATCGCTAACCTTACTTTTGGGGGGCTTGTTTGTTCCCGCCGCCGCCGCCGCCGCGCCCGGTCCGCCGCGGTTGTACATACCAATAAGCTTCTCTGGTATGTACTGCGGATCTACACTGTGAATTGAGCTCATATGCACAGTGTGAGAAAAAAAAAGCTCATAACCGCTGTTATACACTGCACTCGAGCTTATAATGCAGTGTGTAGGAAGCGTGGATATAGGGGGTGAAAAATAAACAAAAACAAACAGTTTGAAATTCATTTTTTTATTTGCAGAAAAAACAAATTTATTTCTAAATCTAATTGTACACGAAATACACCGCAACATAAAAAACGGATATCAATTTTATTAAAAATTTTTAAAACGTCATAATAACTTAAAACGAATACATATACATACATATTTACAAAACACATTTTTATTTTTTTTTTAATTTTTAGCTGTGAAATAAAATAGAAGCCTCTTCAAAGTTTGAGGACTCGAGGCTTCCGATTGCTCCTCAACGCAAGGCGACCTAAAACATATACAGCCATCAATCTTAAAAAAATACTATTATCTAAAAAAAAATACTTAAGCGCTAACAATTTCAACTTAATTTCTATGACCGTACGGCAGAGAGTCGTACTCCCCGTGTCTACGTCTCTGAACGAGCACCGGTTTACACGTTTTACTCTCGGTGCGCGTAATGACCTGGTGCAGGTGCGTTCTGCGAATGGCTCGATAGGTTACGCTAAGGACACTATCGGGGTCCTTGATAAGCTGACAAATCGACTCGAAGTTAATGATCTGAGTGTTTGCCCAGTTCAGCGTGATTCCTTTTACTTTACATTCGGAGGTATCGGCACCGCCGGGACGCTTAACCAAAAACCCGTAAAATTTTGGCCCGCCTGACACGAATGATTTAATGTAGCTACCTTCGCCGTATTTCGTCAATTCATCCGTCATCTCACCTAAGAGACTTCCCAATGGTGGACAGTACTCGTTCTCACCACCGCTGCTTATGTATATACACGAGTCCGTGTCATAATATAAAACGCGCCTATCTAATTTTTCAAGGTACGAATATAACTTGAGCCGCGCTTGTGCAGTGGTGTATGCGGCGATGACCACGTTTGTGTTCGCGTTTACGCTGACACTCTCGGACGTGCTGCTGTAACACACATACATCGTATCTTCGTTGACGTGAACGATTTTGTGGACCTTGCACGAGTCATCCGTCAAAAGTTCTAGAATTCGCTGACGTGACTTGACAATTTCGGTTTTCGGTAGATTTTCGCGTTGCCCGAATTTACCCCAGAACGAATTTAAGCATAACTTCGCGACCGACCGCAACCCCGGATTTGCAACGATGTTTTTCTTGTCTAGCGCGATCCCCTCGTTTTCAAAGTACCGCGCGATATACGCGTCCTGCTCGGCGGGCAACATGTCTTTTGCTGGCCATCCCCTAGCTTCCTGCTTCACCTTCAACCACAAATTTATGTAGCCACCGAAGAGCCCACCCGTCTTCGTGGTCCGATCGTATTGCTCAGTGCGATACTGCCAAATCTCGTAAATCTTAAGGATCTCGTAGCTCATCTCTACGGCTTTCTGCAGTTCGCATGACACCCAAGTCCCCTCGAAAACTCGGTCATCCACATTTTCATGACAGCACTCACCCTGGTACATTTCCTCACAGCATTTACGACATAATGCAAAAATTAGTCGGTTATGCATGCGTACGGGAAGTACGATACAGTATGATACAGATTTCGAGGTGGCAATACTCGACAACGGACTAACCCTTCGACGCCACTCAATTCGTTGGTTGACCCTGTAAGCGTGCTGCACGTATCCCCAGTGTATACGCGAGGATGCCCTGTCGGAAATTTGCCCGTCTTCGAAATGTACGGGTAAAGTGAGCATACATCTACATAGTGGATTTTCTCATCACTTTTAGCCTCGTAGAGAGTTCGCGTATTCCCCGTGCGGCCACCGAAAAACGCGTCGCGCGGGTCGAGCGGTTGCGTCGTGAGGATAGGATGTCCCCGTATAAGCTTTCTGATAGCAGGGTCTGTGTTCTTCAATTTTTTGAAGTCACATTCCCACATCTCATGCAGCGTGTAACCACACGCTCTGATACGCTGAGAAATCGTCAACGTTTGATTGAGCCGGTCGTTCATCGTGGTGCCGTGCCACTCTTTATCGCGTGCCGTGGAGTCGGTGTAGCCCCTTATCACAACCGTGGAAGAAACAGCCGTGAAATTGTAACGCGACTTTACCCTGCTCTGCCGATTCAAAATACCCGTCTAAACGCGTCCCGTCTACTGTACGGTGTTCCCTACCGCGACCTGCGTGTACAATCTCGGTGTTGTAGGTTTTCTCGCACCACAACAGCCACTCGATTGCTACTTCGGACTGCCCATCTGCGCGTTGATACCCGTTTCTCGGAAGTACACTTATGGTGTCGGCCTCTAGAAATTTTCTGCGGTAAACTTTATTACACGCAGACGCAATTGTCGTTGCGTCCGTGAATGGACATACCTCACCCGATTCGAGAAAAATTTTTCGAAATGCGGCGCACGCTCTGCCGAGAATGTTGACATCGCGTCTGCAGTACTCAACAAGCTCCTTGGCAAAGTCAAAGCTTTGACCACCAGCCACAGCAGCATCATACCATTGTAAAAATTCGGCGCGGTTCTTACAACTCATGGCGTCAGGATCATAAGCAGACTTTTCTGGTAGTTTACCCGTGTAATTTTGGTTTGCTGTTTTATTAAAAAGGTGTGGAAAAGTGCCTTTGAAAACGTTCGATCCTAAGCCAAATGCTTGTGGGAGCGCTGAGTAGCATGTGAAAATAATTTAAACTGTCGATGAACTTGACACTCCCTGTCTGCATCGACATTATACTTGTTCCGTTCATAATGAGACTCGGTGAGATTCTACATTTTTCCTCCACAAGATAGCGGAGGATAAACTGTGAATCAAACCCTTTGGCATTATGTGCTACACAAACGATTTGACTGACTGTCTTACTCTCCAGACTCATGACGTAATCAACAAATGCTGCTACGGGGTTGTCGCTGAATACTTTTTCGCTGTCAGTGGCAGCACAGAGTGCACACGCCTCGTTATCTTCCTCCGCCCCTATACAATCTGAGCATCGCTGCTGACTCATGCACAAATTTACTTCGTGCAGAAATTCATTTTCGATTCCTGCCCGTTTCGATTCCTGCCGCGTTTCGAAATTGTAAAATATAAATATCTCACGTTTCTTATTCGATAGTCGCGGCTTCGCCGGTGCCATGAAGCACTGGTGATTGTCGGGGCGCTTCTGTTTACAGACTCTGCAGTAGTAAGTCCCGCAGACATGATCACGCTCGTAATGCCTATACACCAGCTTTAAGCATTTACCGCAGACCTTCAGGCTACCGCACAAGGCTGATTTCGGTCCATGTGAACCGAGAGTCTTGTGCTGCTGATAAAAACTAAGTCCGCGGAAATAACGCCCGCAATCGTCACATTTGATTTTATCCGCGGTCTTTTTGCAGTGGGGGCAGATCGCAGTGCAGCTGTGCGCAACGGTGTCGTTGTACGCTTTTCCACACGGGGCGCAAAAGAATTTAAACCCTGCAGCGGCAGTGAAGTCTTTTATTAGGTTAAAATGCCCCGTTTCGCGGTAGTGGAGTAGATTTACCCGATGTATTATTTCAGCAGCGGCGTTAGCGACTATGCTAGACCCGTCGAAAATAGGAGGTACCCCGGTGCCAAACGACTCAAACTCGAAAACGCGAAGGCAAACCCCAGACGACGCAAGGTACTCTTGAAAACCCTGAATCCCTGGCATACCACAGCCTGCCTGCGGGATTTCTACCCCGCTAGCAGTAACCAGATCCCGAGCCGCCTGAAATTGAGCGGCTGAATTACTCCGAGAAATGTTTCTCCAGCGTTTCTGGAGTTCACCTTTGCGAAGCTCTCCGCGCTCGGAGTACACGATCCCTACCGCTATGGCACGTGGAAGACACCGATTGTCTGTGTTCGTTATAAAGCAAATGGATGTTTTCGAAAAATCATCCTTCGATAGAGGTTTTGGACCTCCGGCACCGACCGGCATCTCAACAACCGTAACTGTAATCCTAAACGAGCTATCTATGCAAAACCCTGCTGCACTCTGAGAGACCGACGTTACTAAGCTACACAAATCCTGAAGCGCGAATTGGTGCACGTAGCGAAATGACATTCCGGCGGGGCCCTTAGAAAACGCGCTCGATTGAAATTCAACGCCTATTTTATCTGACGGTTGGCAAGCACTCACGATCATAACGTAGAGCTCTTCGAGAGCCTCCTCAAGCCATTTTATCGAGTTGACACCCTCGGTAGGTTCGCGAATGCTTAACTGTAACTCTGCACCAGTCGTACGGAAACGCTCGAAATATCGGCGACTTTCACTTATAATTAACAGTTGAGCTCACCGTTTTGGAGCGGGCCCTCTGCGTCTCCCTCTGCTGGCTCCGTCGCTGGGCGCTTCCGTGACCCACCCTGTTGGACTCGCGGTGATTGCTGCGCTGATGAAGACGGCGGCGTTGGACAGCAACACTCGGCAGGTGGGGTGGCGAAGCCGCACACACACGACACATTACACACACGTTCACGTTCACGTTGAGGCTGCGTCAGGGTACAACACCACTCCCGCGGGGCTGTTACCGCCTCGGTTGAAGCCTGAGCGTGGGGAGAGGAAGGTGCGGCGTCTTCTACCGCTGCGGCTTCCTCCATCTTCACTTCTTCTTCTTCTTCTTCATCCTCTGCAATGGCTGATTGGGCCACCTGAGTATCGTGAGCCGGCTCCTGAAACGACAAGTTGAACAGCGATTCAACTGTCGTATTCAGCGAGGTCTCGAGTGCGTCCACGTGGATGTCGGAAACTGGAAAAAGAAAAAAAGAAAAACACCGTTAATACTTATATATATCGTACGAAGAAAATTGAGAAGTGTAAGTGACGCAAACACTTACTGTCAAGGGGCCCCAGATTGAATTCTCGGGACATATCATTCTGCGTGCTGGTCCGCCCGATGGCTAGTACGCCCGATGGATGCATTAAAAAGGAGCCTGGAAAAAAAAACAACAAAAATCAATTAAATATTATAATAATTTTTCTACGTATCTATTGTAACGGGTTTAGCTGACTATTTACAAAGACACCGGATATAACAATAGACAAACGAATAGTTGAGCGACTTCACAACGATCTTGACAGACGAGAGTCTTGACGAGACTTAGACAGAGAGCAGACGTGCGCGAAACAAATCGATCGGAATAACCAAAAGCTTCTATAATCAATAATATCCGCCCCAACAACAAAGATCCCGTGTATTCATTCGCTCGGCCGTTACATTGGTGTCAGAAGTGTGCAATTCGAATCCGTGTAGTGAAAAATTACTGAGATGTCAACGATGGAGAGATCGGATTACGTTACCAGAGAAGAATTTGAGAAAATGATTGCGGAATTTAGGAAGATCATTCAGGATTTGAAAATTAAACAAGCGGAGGAAATTTCGGAAATCAGAAAGGCAGCGGTTGAGTCGGTAAGAACAGGGACAATTAAAATCGCCAAGGAAGCAGCTGTTGCCGCCACCAGGGAGGCCCTACGTGTAGCGATCCAGGAAATCAGTCCTGTGAGGATTGATCGCCAAGACCCGGTAATCGTTCAAAATGTTTCTAACGCTTCTAGTCATTCTTCCGCTGGAAATGGTTCGTGTCAGATTAAGGAAAGAGAGGAGATCCTTCAGACTCCGGTTCTCCCGGTTCCACCACCAACATCTAAATCGTTGGAACCCATCGTGATTCAAAGAGATTCATCGATCTCTGAGAGAAGGATTAGATTGAAATTAGATACGTTCGACGGGTCATTTTCGTGGAGCAGTTACGTCAATCAATTCGAGATCATTGCCAAATACAATCGTTACTCTGAGCAGGAAAAGGCTGCTGTGCTGGGATCATTGCTTCGAGGGCCAGCAAGAGCAATTTTAGTGTATTTAGACGACGAAGAACTCAAGGACTTTCAAAAAGTGAAACAGGAACTCGATCGTAGATTCGGTGAACAACATTTCGAACAAATCAGTTTTGTCGAGTTTCACAATAGGAAACAAGAGAAAAAGGAAAGTTTAGGTAGCTTTGCAACGGATCTCAGACGCCTGGTCAGATTAGCCTACCCCGATTGTACCCCGGAAGTGACAGACAAGATAGCTTGTTGGCAATTCATCGCAGGGTTGGCTAGTAGAAGTATCAGAAAGATGCTTAGGTTGGAAAATATCTCTTCTTTGGGCGTTGCCGTGTCTCCCACTAAAGAAATTCAGGAAGTGAATCGGATCGAGGAAAGAGAACTCGCGAGTGTCAAAGAAGTCTGCGATTATTCCTCCCAAAATCACCAGATCGGAAAGTCGACCGGCAGAACTCGTAGGAAACCAGAATTTACTTCGACTCGTGAGGAAGTTCGACAAGAGATAGACAACAGGATTTGTTGGCACTGCGGTGACCGAGGGCACATTAGAAAAGATTGTTCTCATAGGAAAGAGAGTGCTTCCAAAGAATAATGCAGGTATTAGGTATTAGGTCAGGAGACGTCAATGCCGGGAAATTGAGATTGCTTGTTTGGAGCCTTGAATGTTTTACGAGAGACATTCTGGAGGGTTTCCAGAGAATATGTGAATTAAAATGATCTTGAATAACTGGCTGGAGTCTTGGGATTGAGCCCTGGAAAGATTTCCGAGTTAATTGTGGAATCTGCCTGTCTGTGGACCTTGAGCGTTGTGACATTGTGTTGGTGGCCACAACACTTTGTTACTGTAAGCGCTCTGGAGGGTTCCCGAGGAGATTTGAGTTGTTTGGTCAATGGTAACACTGTGAACAAGTTTCGGGTGCACACGAGATTGTTCGGAGACAGTAATAATTTAAAAAAAGAAGTAAATAATTTTCTCTTTGACAAGGCATTGACGTCAGGAACCTTATGTTCTGGTAATTGATTGAAGAGGATATGAATTATTTTATGTTTTGAATGTGGTATCGTAGGTGTGAAGTAAAGAGAAGATCGAATTATTTTGTTGGTCGAAAGGATTAAATTGAGCAATTACGTTGTTTGCTTGGGAGCGGTTCTCTATTATTTTCAGATATCTACGCTTTTGTAATTTGTGTCACAGGTTTCCTTGCACCCGAGTTTTCTACATTCCTGTCTCCTGTCCTTGCACGTGATGTTTGGAACGAGAATTTGGAGTTACCGTCCATCTGGAGAAAATCTCGAGGCACATGGAAAATGTTGAACAATTACATGAAAATGAAGAATGAAGAGATGGAGAAAATGAAAGATTAATTTTTAATCAATGAAGTATTTAGATTTGATTAGAAATAAATTTGATAGATACGGAGACAGATTAAAATGAAATTATGTAGCTTGACAAATACTGCTATAGGAAAAATGAGACTATTTAGCTATGTTAACACTGTTCTTCCCAAGGTTTTTGGCCATGGTTTTCCTTGAGGACTTGGACAAATGTCAGGACAGTGTAAGTTGAGAAAATATTGGACTGATATTAGGATGATGGACCGTGGCACATCTTAGGGTGGAATAGGAGTTGCCGGGGCGGCAACTCAAAAGGGGGGGAGTAGTGTAACGGGTTTAGCTGACTATTTACAAAGACACCGGATATAACAATAGACAAACGAATAGTTGAGCGACTTCACAACGATCTTGACAGACGAGAGTCTTGACGAGACTTAGACAGAGAGCAGACGTGCGCGAAACAAATCGATCGGAATAACCAAAAGCTTCTATAATCAATAATATCCGCCCCAACAACAAAGATCCCGTGTATTCATTCGCTCGGCCGTTACACTATTTATATATGTATGCGTACCATCAGATTCAGCTGAAGCTGGCTCCGTAGTCACAGGGTTCAGCGTTGACTCCTTCCGAACGGACCGCCGTACCCTCTGGCTGTGCGCGGGATCTCCAGGCAATACGAATCGCACATACTGCGGCTTCCGAGCAACGGGAATATCGTCGTCAGAGTCTCGCGAGCGTTTTGCCGTCAACCCTGTGTCGCGCGTCTTGTTTTCCTTCTCCTCCTCCACAACCATCGAGGGTTCAGAATTGTTTTGTCCTAGAACACAAAAAAAAATGTATAATTATACATTAAACATTATTATATATATTTATATATATATGTATTTTTTTAATCTACTTACGCTTTGCGGTGTTGTATTGGTGCTGTAATTTCAGCTCGAACGGCTGAAGCACCACAGCGTCGTCGGTGAAATCGGCCAAGGCTCGCTCCGCTGCCTTAGCCTCGACGACCTTCCAGGCCACCTCCAAAAAATCAAACGTCGCAGGAAGCAGGCCTTCGTCAACGAATTGGCAGATTGCTTCCGCCGAAAAAGCAGTTAACAAATACCGCAAGCACTTTAACAAGCCATTTTTCGGTAGGGCCCGTATCGCTGCACGACTGCACTTCTTTAGACGCTCATCACTTCCCACATTCCACTCATACTCGGTGATCCCCACAAGCAGCAGGGCTTGGATTACATTGCGGATCGATGCCTCCACAAATTCCATCGTCACAGATTTCGCAAACTGATATTAAACGAGAGCACACACACACACACACACACACAGAGACGATCACCGCAAATAACAAGCTCCGCGTTAGAGCTCCGAACACAGAATAAAAATATTCTGGAAAATCAACGAGATATTATACTTACCCCCATCCTCTGGACATTTTCTTTCTGGACACTTCTTGACCAATCATGCTATTTCCTTAGTTCCTATGATTTTAGGTAAACTCCGGCCGCTAAGACGATGTTGGCGACCACGGTGGCGACGCTCGCGTAAAAAGAAAAATCCACGGCTGACCTTTATTTTATTACCATCCCTAACGAACGAGCGCGACGTCTGGTTAATCCTCTCGCCGTTATAACCCTCGGTACGAGTACGCGTAATCCCTAAACTATAAAAAATTATAATAAAGTGTATTGACGACGCTATTCTATGCGTTTCATACACAGTTTTAAAAGCGTTCGTTAAATACACCGACAACGTCCTCCAAAGCTTACCACTTTACAACCGTAAGAAAAGAAAAAAAAAAAAAAGTCTGAGCATTCCTTGCAGTAAAGATTTTATTTTCTTGGAAATTCTTAGCCCGTTTACTAGACAGCACATTTTTTTTTCTTTATTACAGTGTCCTTTTTTTTCTATCTCACGACGAGTAACGACCAAGGTACTAGTGTAAGGTAGACAAGTCGAGACGTGTTGAGACGTGTCGAAACAGGTATACGAAAATCCGTAGCAAAAAAAAAAGAAAAAAAAAGGGGGGAACTCATCCGATGAAGCTTTCCCTTTCGCGGTAATTCTTTCAACCTGTATTAGTGATGCGAGATTATTATTCGATTAATCGAGAATCGATTGTTTTTCCCGAATTAATCGTGATTATTAATCGATCATTCATCTGGTCGATTATTTGCTAATCGATTATTTTTTTTACGATTCTTATAATAATCGATTAAAATAAAAAGTTTATTTATGCGTGTATTATAATGGCGGAGAAGTTAGCGGTAACTGAGCTCATGCACTCTCAGAAGATGCTAATCCGAAAGACGACGTTCAAATTGCCCGCCCTGCCTTCCGGACAAGGAAAACGATATCCGAGCGACGTAAAGGTCGCCTGATATGCTGGAACCAATCACAAGCCATGACTAGTTTTGTCCAACTCCCTAGCCCGGAACGGTCCCTCCCATTGGATGTTGTACACCGCTGCCACCCTATTGCGTTCCCCGTTTGATTCTGAGTCGTCGTGTCCGACTGTCCGCCAACGGCCAAACAACTCGAGAGAAATTAGAGGTTAGGCGGGTCTCGACGTCGATATTTCGTTTCTATCGCTGCATGTGAACACATCGTTACGCTGAGGCGAGAAAAGGTAATTATACCTCGTATTACTTGAAAATATTTAAGATGAGAAATTACAGTGAATGTGAACGTGTACGTATTGCAGTGATGACGTTGCAGGGAAGTCTTTTTCAGTTTCCACGTATGAAATCCTTGCGACGGACAATTGGTTTTTTTCCCGCTCCCCGGTGTTTCCCCTTTTTATCCAGCTTCGTTATGATGACCAGAAAAATTGGTTATTTTCCCCAAATTTGCGTTTTCCTTCGGACGATTTACTAATTCCTCATCGACTGATAGTCAGACGCGAAAATCCCTAAATATTTCTAACATTACGTAATAATCCACATTTACGATAAAAATTAAAATTGCTTCATTGTACATACATTGTGACAGAATTTTTTGATAAAATCTGTCCCCCGGCCTGCAGAGTCGCGAATCTGTGGCTTTCCACGCGTTCCCTCCGACCTCTGATTGGTCGCCCTCCGATTTCGCGATCCGATTTGCCACCCGGTTTACTTCGGCGGTAACGCTTAGGTTGCGTCGTGCGAGAGGATCGAGGACCGGTAAAATTCCGGCGCTCCAAAATAAAAGTGACGCTTGGGGGAAAGATTGCATAAGTTTCAGGTTGAGGTGGAAGGCCGCAGCGGAGGCGCTAACGACCACGCCGACGCTCGGATTGCCAGGTCGTTCCGTTATCTTTTCCGTTATCTATTCCGTTATCTTTACGTTTACGTTTGTTCGGAACCCCGCGTCACGAGGAGATTCCCTCGTTATCGATCATCACCACGACAGTCCAGTCATTTTTCCGGTCCGTTTAAGTTACGTCAGTTATCTTTTCGTTTCGTTCGTTACTTCGGGTATCTCCGTTGGCTTTCGGTATCACCGTTCACTTCAGCAAGAATCGGGTCCCTTCGGGTGCTCGCGTGTGCGCGCGCACCGCCGCAACAGCATCGCCGCGCGTCACCCAGGAGTGGGGTCAAGGTAAGAGTGGGGCGAGCGCCTCGCGCGGCCCTGCTGGTTCGAAAAGTTACCTCCGACGCTCTCTCGTCGGCTGGCCGCCGGCCGAGCAGCAGCTCTCCTGTTCTCTCTTGGTAACTAATGTTACCTAATGTTACCTAATGTTAACTAATGGTACCTATTGTTAACTGATGTTACCTAATGTTGCCTTTTTACCTTTTTTTTGCGTTCTCTATGCGTTACCTCGGGTATCTCTACTCGTTATCTTTGGCGATCAACCCCGGTTGATTAATCGGTCGTTCTCGACCTGTTATCTCTAGCGTTGTCTATTAATTGAGTACCGGCGTTCTCTTTCTATATTTCTGGAGTTCTCTTTTACACGCCCGGTGTTCTCTGAATTTATTTTCCGACGTTCTCTCTAATTTACCGGTGATCTCTTCGTATATTTTCCGTTATCGCCCACTGGTCTTTATTTCCTTTCAGCCGCCTACGCACCTGGAGACTTAGAATTATTCAGTGTAGTGACAGGTTAGCGAGTACTCGCCGGTGTTCTCTGTCGCGTGCACTTCTGTTCCCTCGTGTTCCCTACGGTGTTCACGTTCGGTTTCCGGTTATTCGTGCGTACTCGCGAGTGTCATGTGTTTGGTTCGCGGTTGTTCTCCACCGATTTCTCCGGTTATTCGTGGGTTTATCGAGTGTTATCTGATTTTCCGCGGTTGTTCCCTGATCATCCGCGTGCATTTATTGAGTGTTCTCTGGGTTTCCGTGTACAATTATCGTGTGTTACCTGGGTTTCTCGCATAAATTTATCGTATGTTCTCTGATTCGTTCGCGTGAGTTATCTGACGCTCCCTTCCGATTTCGCGTGCATTTTCGGGAGATATCTGGTGATGGTATTAGTGTTAGGAAGTTCTCTTTCTGATTTCCGGTTTGATTTATTCGAGTTTCTGCGTTTCCGCTATCTCGTTCTCGCTATCTTGTTCTCTCGGTATCTCGTTCTCGATCGCGGTGATTAACGTTATAGTTTTTGTGAATTAAGAAAATAAACCGACCGAATTCTCCGTTTAATATTTCGTGTTCGCCCTTATTCAGTGCCACTAAGAATCCACGCCCTCTCTCCACAACCTACACACTGAGCGACTCCGAGTTTTCCGTGAATCGCTTCTCCGAGTCCGTCGCCGTTTAGGTTTAGTTACGTTTACGTTTTCGGTTTCGGGCGGTTTGTCGATTCCGCCCGCGTCCCAATAAAAAAAAAAATCGGCTGGCGCCCACCGGCATTTGGCGACGGGCGAGGAGAGCGCACGAAGGTGGCGGAAAGTAAGAATTTTCCTCACAACATTATATACGTTTTTGAAACGCTCGCGTATTATATAAAAATTTTGTATTTTTATCATTAATTTCCAGTAAAATGTCGGACGCAGCATCCAGCAATAAACGAAAAAAAAAGTTGCGTTCGCGACTTCTTTAAGAAACACGACGAGATCTCGATGCGGTGTAGTTTGTGTTTCAAAGTATACAAAAACCGTGGAAATACGACGAATTTGTTAAACCACATGAAGCATATGCATCCCGGATACCTGGACGAGGACAATGGTCCAGCGCAAAAAAAGATCTGTTATCCGCAAACCACTGCCGAGCAAGAATGCGAGGATGATCCACCTTATCCCGCTTCATCATCATCGCAACCTAATCAATTAAGGCGATCAAGATCTTTTGACTCATCGCCTCGTCAATCCGAGGGGGGAATCCCTGGCTTAACTCGCTCAACATCAAATGGACCTCCAACTTCGTCCCAGAGGCAACCATCTATCCACAAAGCTTTTCACAAAATCTCAGCATACACTGGTAATTCTAAACAAGACTAGGAAGCAAATACGCGCGCTTACGCGCGCGACCGGAGGTTAAGCAGCGCTGCAGCGCTCTTAATGACAAACTGTCAAATTTCGCGCTGTTAAACAACGAACTGCCGGTCATCACGGCCCTCGACCAATCAGAGGCCGAGTTATACCGACAACAATGGTCACGTTGGCGCGAATTACGCACTTTTTAGTAGTAGATTCTAAACAAGATTCGTATACTGATATATTCATTTTAAGCACTTCATGTCTGATATAACTTTTTCTTTAACTTTAGATGGAGGGAGCGCATCGTCGAAGATTACGAACGCAATCGTATATATGGTATCGGTAGATCGTCAACCTTTCTCCATGGTCGAAGATAAAGGATTTCAGAATCTCTTGAGGTTGGTTGCGCCTCTGTACACAGTGCCGTGTCGAAAAACTATTACCAAGCGGGTAGACGAAAAGTACGACGTACTTAGTTCAAAAATCAAGGCAATGCTTTCGAAGATCGATCATCTTTGCTTGACAACGGACATATGGACCGAGCCATTTAATACGCGGAGTTACATCGGCGTCACCATCCATTACATAAATTTCGAGACTATGGAACTCGAAGGTCTATCTCTGGGAATGAAAGAGCTCGAGAAAAGCCACGACGCACAATATATTTCGACAATTGTCACCGAGGTTCTAAGTGAGTGGCAAATCAACCCTGATTCGGTAGTGGCTGTAATTACAGATAACGCTGCTAATATCGTAAAGACGATGCGAGATACATTCGGGCAACGAAAACATATGCCGTGTTTCGCTCATACCCTCAATCTCGTTGTCCAAGACACAATCGCCGCGACACCAGAGTTCGTAAGCATAGTAAAGAGAGTGAAATCTATAGTCACATACTTCAAACGGAGCGTTAAAGAAGCAGACGCTCTCAAGGAACTACAGACGACTGATACTGAGAATGGTGGGATCGTTTTGAAACTAAAACAAGAGTGCGAAACGCGCTGGAATTCCCTGTTTTACATGATCGAGAGATTCGTTGAGTTGGCTCACCACGTAAGCATGGTTTTAATCACTCTTCCGCGAAAAAAGCAGGACGAAGTGCCAGAAATGGTGACGCGCGCCGAATTACAAATTTTGAAAGATGCCTGTACGATTCTGCGTCCAGTCGAACGCGTAACTACGGAGATGTCGGGTCAGTCGTATGTTACAAGCAGTAAAATCATCCCGATCGTGCATTGTCTAGTGAGAAGCTTGGAACAAGTCATTCCCGAAAACGAGATTTCAAAATCTCTGCACCAAAGAATCCTACGCGAACTCAGCAGAAGATTCCACGGCGAAGAGTCGAACATTGAAAGGAACGAGTTTCTCGCTGTATCGACGTTGCTGGATCCACGCTTCAAAAAACTGCACTTCCACTCCCGATTGGCGGTTTCCACGGCGACGAGTCGCATCTGTCAGATTATGAGAGAGAACCGCAAGGTGACTCAATCTGCTACTGCAATCGAAGAAAGTACGCCGAGCACATCAAATCCGGCCGAGAAACAAGCAGATCTATGGAGAGTTCACGACGAATTAATCGCATCTTCATCGAAAGACTGTGACGAACCGGGCGGCGTCCCAGTCGAACTTCGGCAGTATCTGAATGCCGATGTCAGTAACAGAAGTGAAGATCCGTTGAAGACTTGGCGAAAACTGTCCGACGTCTATCCCAACGTCTACAAAGTCGCGTTAAAATACTTTGTAATCGTGGGAACGTCTGTCCCATCTGAACGATTGTTCAGTGCTGCCGGGGACATTGTCAGTGCCAAAAGGAGCCGAATTACGGGAAAACGAGCGTCGCAGATTGTATTCCTTGGATCTCTGCCTGATAAGTACTGGGACTAACTTTCGCAAAGATTACGGAGATTACCGGGTACACGATAAGTTTTTCGTAAAATATCTTTTAAAACACTGTTTTGTTAAAATTATTTTTTTATGTTAACATTTTATCTCGTTTTATGTTTGAACTACTTGAGTAAAGATTACCAAAGAGTTATGAATAAAGCTGTAAATGTTGATAGGAGAGAAAAAGCTTTATGCCGTAAATACTGTTGAGTATATAACAAAAAAAATTCACACGCACGTTGCATTTCCTGACTTTTTATACCTAAAAACCTAGCTTTGCGTTAAAAATAACTGATTGCGCTTCATTTAATTAATCTGTTTTAATACGAAAAATTTATAAACCGATTATTGATCGATTCTCGAAGCATCGATTACTTTTTCCCCGATTAATCGATTCGGAAATTATTTTCAGCAAGATTAAATCGATTATCGGAATCGATTATTTTTCACCAAATGTCGCATCACTAACCTGTATACATTGCCAGGGTGGTTATTTTTTTTCCGTTTCCTATCTGATTTATAGCCAGTGACCTTTTTTTTTTCTCTCACAATGTGTAACGTCAGCGGGATGCTGGGAGATGAGCAAGTCGAGACAGGTTCGCCACGGTTTCGTGACACGTGCAGAACAATGGATACCTACAGCTTTAAACAAATCTTTTTTTTTTTATTATTTTTTTTTATCGTCCAGCATCTTTGACTTTCTCTTTTGACCCTTGCGTTGAGTGCTAGTACGCCCCCAACCCCTACTTCTTAGAGATTTTTTTTTTATTCCCTTTTAGGCGCAATGCTGCGTGTTGCGACGAGTTCATCCCTTCTTCTTTTCCTACGTCCGAAGTTACGCCCACCGTTACTAGAATATAAGTATGCCCCGGAAAACTGTTGAGTTTATTCTGACAAGAACGCTACAACAGTTTACATCGCACACCCTCAGTTTAAACATTAAAATAAAAATGCAGAACACTGTGTCTAACGGATCCACTGCGGCAGCGGCGGCTAAGCGCCCTCGCTCCGTGGACGGCGAAACACCAAGAAAATACCAACAACCTCTGCTGCTGGCTACTACGTACGCCCTCAACGCCTCGCAGAGCAAGCTGGTAACGATTGGCATCAACCGCGGAGATGAAGTGGCGGATGCAACACCGGTCATCAAATTCTGGGGTCGAGAATCCACTGCAATCACCATGAACGAGGATGAGTGGATGACGTTCAAACACGAGATGCTTGCTATCGACGCCTGGTTCGACGAGGGATTAAATCTATTAGATTTAACTGTCAAACCATTCGGACAGAAGAAAATAACCTGCACAACGTCGTATAAGAAAAAATCTATTTTGCTGGAAAGCATTTATGAAAATTCAGACGAAGAGCAACCACCGAAGAAGCCAAGGAGATCGTATTCACCAACTGTTGTCTTTCAAAAAATCACCTACGAAGGCCTCAAGAAGATCATACCACTCGTCGATCAGCAGCTGTGTGCCCTCCGAAGCGAGGTATCATTGCTAACGGAGTGGGTAGAGTCGCTTGTACAGGCTGTACGTGGCGAGGCGATGCAGGAATAGTGGGACTCATCGAAGAATCTGGACGACAAAATTCGTAGCGCTTGTCGTGAATACGCCGAGCGAAACGAATTTATGGCCGAAGGTGTTGCGTGGACGTACTACATCGACCCGCAAAATATAGTCCATCGAAGGAAGCAATTGTTCATCACCGAACTAGTCTGCCAACATTTCAATTATATAAAACGGAAATTGAATTTGTCTGTATCGGAATAATAAAATATCCGGACCTGTAACCCCTGACAAAATATTTTTAAATATAGAGAAAAATGTATGCCTAGATTTTAAGAATAAAAATAAAAATTTTCACGTGAACGGCTTTAAAATTACTCTCCTCCTTATACTACAGTTAATGCAGCACGGGAGCGCCCGTTCAGGTAGAGCAAGAGAGGAAAAAAAAAAGTTAGCGGTAATTTCGACGCGCGTACTACCCTTTTTTCCGCGGTCATCCACCTACTTGCTCGGCATTAGCGTGGCGTTAGCGAGGCGGCAGCGAGGCGTGAGCGAGGCGTCAGCGAGGCGTCAGCGAGGCGTCAGCGAGGCGTCAGCGCGTCCAAAAGGGCCAGCGCTCGGTCCTACGCGCCTGATACATCAACGCACCTACCCCAGCCTCGAGCGCTACCAATAGGGTGGTGGGTGGTGAGTGGATGGGGTGGGTGACGCTCCGGATGGGCTGTAAGTGGAAAAGCGTTGGGCCCCATGGGTGGCGGGGACTAACAACCGGTGAGGGTACGCGAGGTGGTGGGTGGTCAGGTGAATTTTTTTTTTTCCGAATTCGCGGTTTCCGCGGGTACGCTGCTCGAGAGATAAAAGAGAGGGGGGTGCTCAAGGAGAGGGGGAGACAAATTTGAACGCGCGCGCGCCACTACCGCCCCAGGTGGCCGGACGCCCGAACTAAGTTTGGCATGAACGCCCGCTGTCGCGCCAAACGAAATCCAAGATGGCCGCTCCGGGACTTTCGTGCCAGGCGGCCATCTTGGATTGGCATGAACGCCGAGTTACCTACTCACGCGCACTGCACGGAAATGATTAATACTCAGGATGACCGAATATTCGACTTGTCTCGCGCTTGCTACTTCGGCCGTCGCGCACTGAGCGAGTAATCGTCACTTACCTGTGCACAATGCGGAAACACGCGTTTCGGATACGCGAATCGAGAAGCTCGTGAAGCGTTGGTTGCGATGCACACACTACCGCAGAACAATAAATATGAGAACGCGCGCGCCATCGACTCTTGGAAGTTTCTCGAGACGTCGCGTACACTGTCCGAAAAAATATAAACACGCGGGACGCCCTGTCCGTCGCAAGGTTCGCTCCTCGAGGCGCCGCGCACACCGTACGAGAATCGACAGGCAAAAGAAACGGGCGGAAACGCTTGCGTCGCGACAATGTTACGAGCGTTTTGCTGCTGTAAAACACACGGGACGCTTACTGCGACTATGTTAACAGAATCCTCGAAACGACGCACACGCACTGCACGAAAATGATAAATACGCAGGACGACCGAATATTCTACGTGGCTCGCGCTTGCTGCTGCGGCCGTCGCGCACTGAGCGACTAATCGCTGCTTGACTGAGCACAACGCAAAAACACGCGTTTCCGATACGCGAATCGAGAAGCTCCCGAAGCGTTGGTTGCGACGCACACACTACCGCAGAACAATAGAAAAGAGAACGCGCGCGCCATTAACTCTCGGAAGTTTCTCGAAACGTCGCGTAGTGTCTGAAAATATGTAAACACGCTGTGCGCCCCCTTCGTGAAGGTCGCTTCGTTCCTTGAGACGCCGCGGACACCGTGCGAGAATCGACAAGCAAAAGACGCGCGGGAACGCTTGCGTCACGGCAGTGTTACGCAGGCTTTGCTTCTGGCGGCACTGATCACAATAAACTACCGATCGCTTATAAGATTTGCGAAATGATGTTTTCTGTTACAGCAATATATTCTGTACCATAAACGGTGACCTATGTAAGTACTACAGTCACGGTGTCACGTATAGTACGGACCTCGAGTAGGTAAATTTCGTCGAACGAACAAAAAAATTGGATGAAATAAACAAAAAAATGTTGTAGTACTAAGCATAACCTTTTACTTCTTATTATTGTCAAACTAAGGTCGTGTTAAATTAATAACCCTATTTCAGACAAATATACTGAAACAATAAAAAAAAAAAAATTCTATTGAAGCCAAAGAAAATTATGGTTGTATCAGATAAAAAAAATTAAATACTTCGATTATGTCTATTCAAATAAATCTTCATTCGGGTGAACAAAAGATTTAGTTGAGGGAACTAAATTATTTTTTCAGTGGACGGTACTCGGTTATGGTTAAATCAAATAAAAAATTATATCCTAAAAAAATGAATTCTGTAATAAAATTTAGTACATAAGTATTTCTTACAAAGCAAATTTTAGTTAAATGAATGAAAAAAACATTGAATAAAGGAATTTATTTGATTCGACTTGAACTTTTTTGGGGGTGTGCTTCAGCTGATGTGTCAAACAAATTTGACAGCCGAGGCGAAATAAACTAGTCGTGAACTCAGTTGTTCGTTTTCTCGCTCTCTCGATAAAAGAACGACGAGTAAAAAAATAATCAAATGTTAGGACTTATTCGATTTAGAAATTATAATTCCGAAATATACTTTTAAGAAACCCGAAAAAATACTTTGAAAAAATCCGAAAAAATACTGGAAAAAAAATCTACAAAATACTGTTCCCCTGCTCTTCCCTTGCTCTCCCCCTGCTCTCCCCTTGCTCACCCCCTACTCTTCCCTTGCTCTCACCCTGCTCTCCCCTTGCTCTCCCCTTGCTCTCCCCTTGCTCTCCCCTTGCTCTCCCCTTGCTCTCCCCCTGTTCTCCCCTTGCCCTCCCCGAGCTCTCCCCTTGCTCTCCGCCTGCTCTCCCCCTACTCTTCCCGCGAGGGGATGGATGGTCGGCAACTCACGGGGATGGTTCTTTTTGACTACTCTAAGGCGTTTGACCGTGTGCGGCATGCCCTGCTGCTGGGTAAGCTTGCGGGTCTCGGAGTGTCTGACGCGGCTGTTTCGTGGTTCGAGGCTTACTTGGGGGGGGGGGGGGGGGGGGGCGTTCGCAGGCGGTGCTGGGGAAGGGCGATTCTCGTTCGTGTTTTATTCCGAATCCGGCTGGTGTGCCGCAGGGTCGGTACTGGGGCCTCTCCTTTTTTCTATTTACATGTCGGATTTGAGGTAGGGTGAACATGCCAGTGGATGGACACCTGCCAATGAATGGACGGTCTAGCACAATAAGCTAATTATTAAGAATGTGGTGGATAATATACCAACGGCAGGTGTATTTTTAGTTTCCTTCTACATTTGGAGAGATTGTTTACTCATTAGATGACCTTTCAAAGTTTACTATTTTGAAGAAAAGATACAAATTCTCGCGCTCGAGCCCAGTCATCTCGGAACACCAAACCAAACATTGAGGTGCGACGATAATCGTCGGTTCTAAAATAAGACTTTCAGAGCGAGTTTTATTAAATTCTTTGTTGAAAATTAGTCTATTATATAAAAGAAATTTCAGAGAATCATTTCCGCGTGTCGGAAGTCAAGATCGGTACATGAAAAGACTGATTATCACGCGTCCAGGCATTGGCAAGTCGTCCATTGTTTACGCACGTATGAGTGTGCTGTGTGCAAAGAAAGCGAGCGAGTACTGCGATGCTCAAATGAGCCAATTCGCGTCTATGTACGCGAGTACAACATTGTTTTGGTTTCCGCGGTTCGTCTCCGGCCGACGAGCCGACCCCCACTATTTTTTGGGTTCAGAGCCTCTCGTTCGACGGTCACGCGCAACGGATGGATCGTCGCGGCGAGAGTGAGCTCCTGTCTATCCAACGACGAGCTGTTCAGTGTATCACAGCCATGTTTAATAAATTGTTTTGACGAATGCAAATATCTACGAGTGTTTTTTGCCGTAATCCCGAGTGCCATCAATCGCTTCGCTATAATTACGTAAAACTTCTTTCGTCCGCTCACGTTTTGCGAAGGCGTGCGCGAACATTTGGTCCTTCGAGCCGGATACTCGGGACACGTGCATTAATCTTGGAAAATATCGTCGAGGCGTTAAAAATAAAAGTGCCGCAACCCTTAAACTAACAATTTGTTGTTTTTCGCGGCGCAAGTGAATCCACACGAACAGTTTCCGTTCACGCCGACATGTGACCAAAAGGCGACATCGGTCAAGTGAAAACTTATGTGAATTAACACCACCGCAATCCAGTTTAACATAAGTGCCGGACGAGACTCGACGAGAATCCTCAGCCTCTCGGTTTAACCAGTGGTTCCTGCCTCGTCATTTCCATCAAAAAATTACCTAACGGGCATAGAACATTGTGAACATTATACGCGGATCGGGGAACTATCGCCATGGTGCTCGATTACCCCGTCGGCGCCCGCAGAACGATGTACGAACGAATTCGCATCTCGGTCGTCCGGCCACGTGTCAGCATATCTCTCGCTCTGTCACACTCGCGGTGCGACGCTTAAAATCGGCATCGCGCGACTTCTCGTGTAAACACCGGAGAGCGTAACGCTCTCACTTGCGCGCTTCGCTGTGTTTACACGAATTTCAAGGTACACAGTAATAACAATCAAGTGCTCCGCGCGTCCCAACGTGTCTCGTTCTTCGCTACACTCGTCGAGCACAACGGTCTCTCTCCGCCGAACAAAGGCAACCGCTCTGACTACGACGCTGCTGACGAACGGCTGACGACACGCGCGCGCGTACGCGTAGACACTCGCTGTTATACTTTAAACAGTGTACGCGAATTTCCATGGCACCACGCAGTCGGGCCACGCGGAATCGTGAACGGACACACAATATTTTCTGACACAGTACCCACGCAGTCGGGACTGTGCAGCGAACATCATGGCTGACCTTGACGGTCTTGTCTACGAGATAACCGCGGCCGCGGACTCGATCGCACGGCTACTCGTTAATCTCAAAAAGACTGGTGTGAAGAATTACACTATCACACTGCTTCAGAATCGACTTCAAAAGCTGAATCAAATCTGGGACCATTGCCAAGGACTCAACGTGCAGATCTACAAGACCGCCAGCGCAGAGGAACGACAATCGCTACCATACTTCAAGGATCGCCAGCTCGAAACTGCAGAACAAACATACTGGGAGGTCAGCGATTATATTTCTAATTCGATATCGAAGCTCACGACCGACGTGACCAATGCATCTGCTGTCGGCGACATGTCGCACAGAGAGCCACCTCGCACTAATGTAAGTCAATTGCCTCGCATCCCATTGCCAACGTTCTCTAGATCGTACACTAATTGGATTTCGTTTCGAGACCTATTCACTTCTTTAGTAATTAAAAACGAAACGCTGTCAAATGTAGAAAGATTGCACTATTTAAAAGTCAGTGTAACAGGCGACGCCGAGTCGCTCGTATCCAATATCGCAGTAACAGAAGCGAATTTTCAAGTCGCGTGGAATGCGTTTCTCAAACGGTATGATAACTCGCGGTGTATAATCAATGCTCAACTAAGCAAACTTTTCGATATACCTGCGGTCACTCCCGAGAACGTGCAGGACCTCAAGCGCTTGCGCGATCGCACAACTGAAGCTGTTGACGCACTTAGAAATCTAAACCGAGATGTGGATATGTGGGACGATATACTGGCATTTCTCACAATTCGTAAACTCGATGCAGTTACTCGCCGAGACTGGGAACAGACAAACAAAAATTCCGCTGAATTTCCAACCTATCAAGAGATCAGTGATTTTCTCGATTCCCAAATTCAGATGCTCGAGTCGATCTCCCCGGATCCTCAATCCAAATCGAACAAACAATCGCCTCGCGTGAAAGGTAACACTGAGTCCGTGAAATCCCACCTATCCACGTCTTCGAAGTGCTGCGAATGCGAAGGTGAACATTCTTTGTATAAATGCGAACAGTTCAAAGCCAAATCGGTTGAGCAACGACAGCGGGTCGTTCGCGAAAAACAATTGTGCTATAATTGTCTCTCGAGCAGCCACAAAACCAAGCAATGCCCAAGCAAGCACGTGTGCTTCCATTGTAAAAAAAAGCACCATACTCTCATGCACAACAATGATCATGTCAACAAACAAAAGCCGGAGCAAGGCCAAGCGTCGCTGCCTCCAGGCGGCGCGACGCCGAGGTCAAGCGGTCCTGAGACATCGACACCAAAAAAGGTTGATTCTGGTAAGGCAGCCGCGGCCTCTACAAGCGTCGAAGCGCATCACGCTATCAGAAAACAAACGTCTCCAAGTACAGTCATGCTTGCCACTGCTTGGGTACGGCTTGAGGCTCCGAACGGTTATACGATAAAGGTTCGAGCACTTTTGGATCAGGGTTCGCAATCTTCCTTCGTGACTGAATCTATCGCTCAACGGCTAAAAATACCGAGACGAAAGATCCACTCATCGATTTCGGGAATCGGCGGACTTGCCGCAGGCGTTAGTCGCTCTATCGTGACTCTAACGCTAAAGCCGTGTAACAACGACAATACGTCGATCCAATGTGACGCACTCGTGTTTCAGAAGCTAACATCTTACACACCGCGGGGTGTCGCACATAAGCAAACGTGGAGTCATCTGATTGACCTTGAGCTAGCTGACCCTGATCCAGGCAGTGCCGAGCCTATTCAGCTGATCCTAGGCGCCGAAATTTACGCGAACGTCCTTCAGCAAGGCCTGAAGCGTGGGCCACCGGGCTCCCCTATTGCGCAGCAGACGATATTTGGCTGGGTTCTCTCAGGACCCGTCGCGAGCGATTCGAACTTAAATCTACCGGGACTCAGCACGCATCTAGCGATTTCTGAATCGAATCTTTCCTTAGAACTCAGACGATTCTGGGAACTTGAAGAGATCCCAACGTGTTCCCCATTCACACAGGAAGAAACAGATTGTGAAAAGCATTTTGTCGCGACTCATCGACGTTTACCAGAAGGGCGCTACTGCGTGAAGTTACCGTTCAAAAAATCACTATTAACGAGCATCGGCGCCTCTAATCAAACCGCCTTGAAGTGGATGCTGAAGCTAGAGAAAAAGTTCGCGCAGAATCCAGAGCTAGTCACTCCCTACTGCGCATTCATGCAGGAATATTTAGATCTTGGACACATGGTACCGACGACCTTTCATTCCCCAGAATCCAATCCTGGCGTCTTTTTACCGCATCATCCTGTAATCAAAGACAGTAGCACGACGCGCCTACGTGTCGTATTTAACGCGTCCAGCCGAACGTCGAATGGCACATCGTTGAACGATCACCTCATGGTCGGCCCAAAGCTCCAAGCTGACTTACCTGCCACACTTCTCAAGTGGCGCGTCCACCAATACGCGTTCACTGCCGATATAACGAAAATGTATCGCCAGATACTCGTCGACCCAGACGACACGAGATATCAACAAATACTTTGGCGCTCGAGACCTGGCACCCCAATTGTTCCATTTCGCCTGACCACGGTCACTTACGGCACCGCATCCGCCCCGTATTTAGCCATACGAGTACTCAAACAACTCGCCGACGACGAAGAAAAAGACTTCCCACGAGCGGCGCCAATACTTCGCCAACAATTTTATGTCGACGACGCGCTCTTCGGAGCAAACGAGGAGTCAACTGCGAACTCACTAAGGGTCGAACTCGGCCAAATATTAGCGCGCGGAGGATTCGTCCTACGAAAGTGGATGGCAAGCCATCCGGAGCTACTTGAACATATTCCAATCGAGGATCGAGAAGTCACGAAAGTCCGATCGTTCGACGACAGCGAGGCCATAAAAGTATTGGGCATCGGGTGGGTACCGGAAACAGATTCATTCTGCTTTAACGCGATGGTGCCGGATCGCGATCGATACACGAAACGCGCCGTGCTCTCCGTAACCGCGAAGCTGTTTGACCCGCTCGGATGGCTATCGCCGGTTTTAATAACCGCGAAAATCATAATGCAGGAGCTATGGATCGCGTCGGCAGACTGGGATGACGAGCTCCCTTCCGAACTAGCCGAAAAATGGACAAAATATCATTCGAGCATTTCCGACATTCACGCGCCGACAATGCCGCGATGGTGTCACCTTGAGACAAACAGTGCTCCCTGTCAGCTCCACGGATTCGCAGATGCATCGACTCGCGCGTACGCCGCAGTTATCTATTTAAGAGTCATCGACAGGAGCAACAAAGTTCGAATCAGCCTGTTAACTGCCAAATCAAAAGTCGCGCCGATAAAAACCGTTACCGTGCCGCGACTCGAGTTATGCGCAGCAGCATTGCTCACTAAACTCTTTAAGTTCGTTCTCGAAACAATGCAACTAACGTCGTGCACCACGTACGCGTGGACTGACTCTACCGTTGTACTGTCGTGGCTCAAGCAGCATCCGTCTACATGGCCCACGTTTGTCGCGAATCGCGTTGCCGCTATCCAAACACAAGTACCGGAAGTCGTTTGGAATCACGTCCCAACGTCACAAAATCCCGCCGATTGTGCATCACGAGGTCTCCTTGCGTCTGAACTAATTACCCATCACCTGTGGTGGCACGGACCACCATGGCTCCAATCGAACGAAGCCGCATGGCCAGCCAAATTCGAACCGAGTCCTGACACTGCAGAGCTACGTGTGTCAGCCGATCACATTGCCACGATGTCCACTCCGACGTGGGAACTTCCAGACAAAATTTCGTCATGGCCGAGACTCCTACGCGTCACTGCATACTGCATGCGGGTCGCAGCGCACTGTAAACGTGAAAATCATGCGGTCAATTTAATCCTCTCTAGCGATGAAGTGCAAAACGCAAAATATTATTGGATTAAAGCAGCCCAATCGGAGCACTTCCAAGACGAACTCAATGCGTTAAAATCTCGACAGACGATCCCGCGAAAGTCCCCCATTCGGTCGCTGAATCCATTCGTCGACGAACACGGGATCCTTCGAGTTGGCGGTCGTCTTCAACGATCCCCGCTCTCGTTCAACGAGAAACACCCCATCATCCTGCCGAGACATCGCGTCACAACGCTAATCGTGGAACACGCGCATCTACGATCCCTCCACAGCGGCCCCCAGCTCACGATCAGCGTCCTACGACAAAACTATTGGATACTCGGACAACGCCCGTTCGTGCGAAATCTCATACACAAATGCGTCACGTGCGCGCGAGAACGCGCAAAAACACCAATCCAACTCATGGGAAATTTACCGGCGGCTCGAGCCACTCCGAGTCGTCCGTTCCAGCACAGCGGGCTTGATTACGCCGGTCCTTTCCAAGTCCGAACTGCCAAAGGTCGCGGCCACAAATCGCATAAAGCCTATCTGGCATTATTCGTGTGCCTATCCACACGAGCAGTTCACCTTGAACTCGTATCCGATTACACGTCAGACGCATTTCTCGCTGCGTTTCGTCGGTTCACCTCACGCCGAGGGCTACCCTCCGACTTATACAGTGACAATGGCACAACATTTATTGGCGCAGACAAGGAACTGCAAACTGCATACCGAGCAGTAATACGCAACCCGGACGTAGCGAACGTTCTCGCGACTGACAACGTTACATGGCACTTTATACCTCCAGGGGCACCGCATTTCGGAGGTCTTTGGGAAGCCGGCGTTAAATGCACCAAGCACCATTTGCGGCGCGTTCTTGGCTCAAAAACCTTGACGTTCGAGGAATTCACAACACTAATCGCCCAAATAGAAGCATGCCTAAATTCGCGACCTATTGGCCCGCTAGTGAGCGACCCCTGCGTCCTCGCCGTACTTACGCCGGGCCACTTCCTCATAGGCGCCCCATTAACGAGCGTTCCTGAACCATCATTGCTCACGCTCAATGAGAATCGCTTGTCTCGGTGGCAACTAGTCCAACAAACTCTTGAGTCATTTTGGAAGCGCTGGTCGACCGAATACGTCCATTCCCTTCAAGTACGAAACAAGTGGAAGCAAACGACGGGCAACGTGCAACCAGGAGATCTGGTCGTAATAAAAAACGACAATCTTCCGCCGGCCAAATGGCTGTTAGGCCGTATTATCCTGTGTCATCCGGGAACCGACGGGTGCGTCCGCGTAGTAACAATACGCACGGCCCAATCACAGCTGAAACGCCCGATCACACAGATCTGCGTCCTCCCTGTCCACTCACCCGACTCCGAAGCCGCTCCGAATACGTCGTCCAGTTCCGACTTATCATTCCACGATTGCGTCGACAAAAATAGTGACCATTCCTCTTCAGCATCTAACGACTAAAACAGCCCTCTGGTAAACGATCGACGCGTATAAAAAAAAAAAAAAAGATGCTGTAGCAAATGTTTTGCGGCCCCCTATTCGTCCTCGCGACAATACATATTCTAAAATTATTACTACTATGTTACGTATAACTCAGATCGTAGGCAATCAAAAAAAAAAAACATGTTAAGTGCCAGTGCATCAAAATCCAACGAAGTGAAAGTGCTACGAATGTTGTACTGCGCCAGAGCGATTAGCACATGCCTCTCCGCCACTATGTTATGGCGGGCGGCCAAACCGTGCATAAGATTGTAATTCGCGTAGTTATTTAGTTAAAAAAAATAATAATAGTAACAAAAAAAACGGGAAGGCAGGGACCACCCATTCAGGCCGCGCGGGCTTCGAATACTTCTCTGTGAATACTTGGTAAACGCTACGTTTATTCGTCCTGCCGAACGAGGCGGGCGGAATGTTTACGCACGTATGAGTGTGCTGTGTGCAAAGAAAGCGAGCGAGTACTGCGATGCTCAAATGAGCCAATTCGCGTCTATGTACGCGAGTACAACATTGTTTTGGTTTCCGCGGTTCGTCTCCGGCCGACGAGCCGACCCCCACTGTTTTTTTGGGTTCAGAGCCTCTCGTTCGACGGTCACGCGCAACGGATGGATCGTCGCGGCGAGAGTGAGCTCCTGTCTATCCAACGACGAGCTGTTCAGTGTTTCACAGCCATGTTTAATAAATTGTTTTGACGAATGCAAATATCTACGAGTGTTTTTTGCCGTAATCCCGAGTGCCATCAATCGCTTCGCTATAATTACGTAAAACTTCTTTCGTCCGCTCACGTTTTGCGAAGGCGTGCGCGAACATCCATTCACTAGGACTTTCCGTATTTTCGTGTTCAAACCGTGATATAAACCCTATCATAAATCAAACGTCGTTTATAATTATACGAATCGAAAGAGAAATTCTAACGAATCCAATGGTCCAAAGTACTTTCGAATCTGAGCAAAGATTACAGAGTTACGGATGGCTGAAATGGTAGAATTGCTTAACCGTCCCTTCACTGGCGTCTTCACCCTATGCGCTGTCGACCTGTGATTATAGTGTTTACGCGGACGATTTGCAGATTTTCTGCAGGGAGGCGCCGGGGGACGTTGATCTGATTGTTCGTAGGTTGAATCGAGATATTTTGTTGATTAGGGTGTGGGCTGCGACGAATGGGTTGGTGCTGAACAGTGAAAAGACTCATGCGATACTGTTTGGTAGCGGTGCTTACGTGCGCAGGGTGGCGGAAGGTCGGGTGCCTACCCTTGTTAATGGGGGGGGGGGAGGTGCCGTTTGAGCGCTCGGTGAAGGTCCTGAGGGTTACTCTTTCGGATGATTTTCGGTGGAGCGATCAGGCGACGGCTGTTGCGAGGGCGGTTAATGCGTGTTTGTACAGGTTGAAGGTGTGTCGCAATCTTCTGCCTGTGGACGCGCGGGTTTCGCTGGTGAGGGCTCTGGTCACTCCGCTGGTGGATTATTGCAGTGTGCTGCTGTTCGGGGTCTCGAGGGAGGTAGGTAGGGTTATTGACGTCGCGTTTAATTCGTGTGTGCGATTTATCTTTGATTTGGATAGGAGTGAGCACGTTACCCCCTACTATCGCCGGCTGGGGTGGCTGAGGGTGTGTGAGAGGAGGGAGTTGAATCTGATTTGTGCGATTCACGCGGTTCTGGTCGAGGGTAGGCCGGGGTATTTGCGGCGGCTCTTCAGGTGGATGGAGGCGACGGGGGGTGTTGCGACGCGCGAGAGGCGCGGGCGGCGGCTGGAGATTCCGCGCTTTAGAACGGAGGTGCGTAGGGGCGATTTTTGCGTTGCGGCGGCTCGAGGGTGGAACGCGCTTCCGCCGGAGATGCGGGTGTTGTCGAGGGGGGAGTTCCGGTCGGCAGTGTGGAGTGTGTTGCTGAGCGGGGGGCGTGTGGTGCCTGTGGCGCTGTAGGTTTAGTTTAAGTCGCGGTAGGTGTTAAGTTTTTATTTTGTATAGCTTCTTTTCGTTTGATTTCTTATTTTGTTATTTTCTGGTTGTTATTGCGTTTAGTTTTAAGTTTATTATTGTTACAGCGGGGCGTCGGGATGTGGCATCTCGCGATTTGTGTACTTTTCCCTGCTTGCGGGGTTGCCTAGAGGACCTGATGGTCCTAGTGCAATAAATAGTGCAATAATAGTGCTATAATAGTGCTAGCTCTCCCCCTGCTCTCCCCTTTCTCTCCCCCTGCTCTCCCCCTGCTCTCCCCCTGCTCTCCCTTTGCTCTCCCCCTGCTCTCCCCCTGCTCTCCCCCTGCTCTCCCCTTGCTCTCCCGCTGCTTTTCCCTTGTTTAGGGTACGTTTAGAGGAGGAGAGCAGGGTGAAATAAATAACGCCGACGTAGTACTCGACGTAAGACTCGAGTACAACGAGGTCTGAGTGTAATGACACCCAGACCTCAAAAACGTCGCCGCATCGACAGGTTGGTGGTACACACGCCAACACATGCATTTCCAGGTAGCTGGCAGACGCGCGTGAGCTGCGCCGCTGTCAGCTGACGTGCGAAAATCGATGATCCGCACACACACGATGGTGACTGCGTCACACACGCCAACACACGTATGTGCGCGTAGCCGGCAGTCGCGCGTTAGCCGCGTCGCTGTCAACTGTCGTGCGAATATCGATCGTCCGCACACACACAACGGTGACTGCGTCACACACGCCAGCCAACACGCGTTGGCGTCGCGCCAACATGAGTGATGCGCAACATGATTCTATAAAAGATCTAGAGGAACCCGTAGATCTAAATTCACCCGCGGTGAATTGTCTATTTTTCGAATACGTTTTTTTTTTTAGATTGACCGTGATTTTCAAACGAAGTATCCGGATTCCAAGGATTCGCTAATCGACGGGTGGGAAACGTTTTTCGAAAAGATACTATTGATAAATAAGAAGTAGCTGGCCGAGGCCAACCACGTGCATACAGAACTTCTGAAATCCAGAGATGTGACGATCGGCATATAATATTTATAATATAATATATATAATATTTTATTTTTTTATTGTACTTTTAAACGTGCGAATGTACTCAGATAGCCGACCCGCCGTGCTGGATTTACTTCCGGTCTTGGTGGCTCCGAAATCTAATAAAATTTCAATCCCGGTGCCGAATATTGGAAATCGAAAGACCTTTTGGAAACCATCGATCGTCGAGTGCAGGGAAGGCTTATTCATTCAAGTCAAAGTACGTCGATTTTTTGTATATTTTTTTTTTACTTTGCAAAAAATGCAGTTCATTCATTGTATGCTTTATTTACTTTATGTATTTTGTGTTTAGGTACCCGAAGACGTACAAAATGTTGTCTGGGAGAAGCGAGAAAAAATGTTGACGATGAAATGGACTCTTCAACCCTTTGCCATCGCCGTTGCACCCGATATCACAACAATCGACAAGGTGTATGTACGTGTCGATCGACGAAATAATCTACGAAGTCCCGTCCTTGATGAAAGGTATCGATTTACTTTTCAAAACGTCCAAACTTTTCAAAACTTATAGAATAAGCATAGTATAAACATAGTATTACTATTGTATTATACGATACTATCGATTGAAATAAATGTGTTTTGAGTGAATAATATGCGTTTATATTTTCCTATTTATTGCGGGCGTTCAACAAACTCAAATTGATATTGTCTGAATTATATTGAACAGTTTCCTCAATCCACGGATCATTTAATTCGAATGATGGGAATGGTGACTGATAGTAACCGTCCCTTTGCTTGTAACCAATACTATGTTGGTTTAAATGATTCTTATTCAAATATAAGTAAAGGCACTTTTCATAAAAACATACATTTAGTTACTATTAATAAATGATCATGATGAGAATGGTGACTGATAATAACCGTCCCTTTGCTTGTAACTAATACTATGTTGATTCAAATGATTCTTTTTTAACTATAAGTAAAGGCACTTTTCATTGAACTATACATTTAGTTACTATCATGTGAGGAAAATTCTTACTTTCCGCCACCTTCGTGCGCCCTCCTCGTCCGTCGCCAAATGCCGGTGGGCGCCAGCCGATTTTTTATTTTTATTACGCGGGCGGAATCGACAAACCGCCCGAAACCGAAAACGTAAACGTAACTAAAACTAACCGGCAACGGACTCGGAGAGGCGATTCACGGAAACCTCGGGATCGCTCAGTGTGTAAGTTGTGGAGAGAGGGCGTGTATCCCTAGTGGCACTGAATAATTAGCGAAACCCAAAATTATGAACGGAAAATTCGGTCGGTTTCTCTCTTTATAATAAAAATATCTTGCCGTCGCCGCCGTCGCCGTGTAGGATAATCGAGATTTTTCTAAGTCCCTAAAGGGCCCCCTGGGCCGGAATTTTTCTAAGTCCCTAAAAGGCCCCCTGGGCCGGAATTATTCTAAGACCCTAGAGGGCCCCCTGGGTCGGAATTTTTCTAAGTCTCTAAAGGACCCCCTCGGTCGGAATTTTTCTAAGTCCCTAAAGGGCCCCCTGGGTCGGAATTTTTTATTTTTTTATAGCAACCGTTACCACAGTAACACTTGCCATAGCAATCGTTACTATGGTATCCATTGCCATAGCAACCATTGCCATAGCAACAGTTACCATAGCAACCGTTATCATGGCAACCATTACCATGACAACCGTTACCATAGCGACCATTACCATGGCAAACATTACCATAGCGACAGTTACCATGGGAACCGTTGACATAGCAACCGTTACCATGGTAACCATTGCCATAGCAACCGTTACCATGGCAACCGTTACTATGGTAACCATTGCCATAGCAACCGTTACCATGGCAACCGTTACTATGATAACCATTGCCATAGCAACCGTTACCATGGCAACGGTTACCATGGTAAAGGTGTTGCTATGGCAACAGGTACCATGGTGAGATGGCGCGGGGTTGGCGCACGAAGCGCGCAGGGGGCGAAGCTCCTCTAGTAAAAAAGGTACAACGGAAATAACCGCGATAGATAACGGGATAACGAGAGAACGAGCGGACAAGATAGCGAGAACACGAGAGCTCGGAGAAACCAAACCGGAAATCAAAACCCGAAAAGAGAACTCTACTAAACTAACACCATTCACCAGATAACTCCCGAAAACGCACGCGAAGAAAGCAGAGGACATCCGAGGACGATCGCGGAAAATCCAGATAACACTCGAGAAACGCACGCATAGCCGGAGAATAACGCGGAAAATCTAGAGAACACTCGAGAAATGCACGTGGGTTATCAGGGAACAACCGCGGAAAATCAGATAAGACTCGATAAATTCACGAATAACTGGAGAAATCGGTGGAGAACAACCGCGAACTAATCAAATAACACTCGCGAGTACGCACGAATAACCGGAGAAACGATAGAAATCGAACGCGAGCACCGTAATAAACACGAGGGAACAGAAGTGCACGCGGCAGAGAACACCGGCGAGTAGACCTGTCACTAAAATGAATTAAGAGAACACCAGTAAATCAAGAGAGAGAACGTCGAAAAATGAATAACGAGAACACCGGGCGTGCAAAAAAGAACTTCAGAAATATAAAAAGAGAACGCCGGTACCCAATTAATAGAGAACGCTTGAGATAACAGGTCGAGAACGACCGATTAATTAACCGCCTACCGAACGACAAAGATAACGCATAGAGAACACAAAAAAAGGTAAAAAGGTAACATTAGGTAACATTAGTTACCAAGAGAGAACAGGGGAACTGCTGCTCGGCCGGAGGCCGGCCGACGAGAGAGCGTCGGGCGCAACTTTTCGAACCAGCAGGGTCGCGCGAGGCGCCCGCCCCACTCTTACCATGGTCCCACTTCTGGGTGACGCGCGGAGATGCTGTTGCGGCGGTGCGCGCGCACACGCGAGCACCCGAAGGAACCCGAAGCTTACCGAAGGGAACCGCGACGCCGAAAACCAACGAAGATACACGAACGATAGCGGAGAGATAACTGATGAAACGTAAACTGACCGGAAAATGACCGAATTGTCGTGGGGATGATCGATAACGAGGGAATCTCCTTGTGACGCAGGGTTCCGAACAAACGTAAACGTAAAGATAACGGAATAGATAACGGAAAAACGACCTGGCAATCCGAGCGTCGGCGTGGTCGTTAGCGCCTCCGCTGCGTCCTTTCACCTCAACCTGAAACTTATGCAATCTTCCCCCCAAGCGTCTTATTTTATTGGAGCGCCGGAATTTCACCGGTCCTCTATCCTCTCGTACGACACAACCTAAGCGTCACCGCCGAGGTATACCGGGTGGCACAGTAATTTCGGCCCTGAACCGCGGTAATCTCAGCATACTGACCACGAAAACTGACCGTCAGATAACACTTATAGGTAACGTTACCGCGAAATCGGCAAGCAGAGGTCGGAGGGAACGCGTGGAAAGCCACAGATTCGCGACTCTGCAGGCCGGGGGACAGATTTTATCAAAAAATTCTGTCACAATTAATGAATGATTTGTCGTCTTAAGTGAATGGTTCAAATCAATACTTTGTTGACTGTTACAAAATATTTATTTCGCCATATCCAACTTTATTATTTGTTATCTGTTAACAAATACTGGTCCACACAACAAAACTCTTTTCTCAGTGCAGCGTTGGGGGAAGGCTGAATACAAACATCAGGTCAAAGCATTTTGCCGATGCTGGGCCAGCGCTGCGCGAGTTGTAGTGTAATTATATCAGCCGTTGTCTGTACAATTGAGATTATGTTTATCGATATAAACATATCCTCAAGTAACGTGAAGTCGTGACAACGTGATAATGTCGACTATGCGTTCAAGTGCCCTGCGAGTGCAAAAATATCGTTTTTCAAAAGCGATGAATAGTGATGAAAGCGAGGAAGAGTCGGCAGAGGAACCGGTGATAGAGAAAACGACGAGGGACGGTGATATTTCGGATTCGCTGGCCGTTATACCTCTCGATCTTGATAGCCCTAACCGAGAAATTTGCGATCTCGCGAGCGATACATCAGAAGAGTCAACAACTTTATCAGTTAGTGACGACGAAGTGAGTGCTGTAAATTTAATTTGGCATGAGCGACATAGTCGCATATGCATATGAGTTGAGAAGATTAGGTTGCCGAGTAATTTGTTTTTCTGAATTTGTTAATGCCTGATTTTTTTCAGACGCAGGAAAGTAGTGGCGTGGCTCCAGTTCACGAGTCAGAGTCCCTTCCAAAAAAACTAATAAATTGGGCATTGTCAAACTCGGCGTGTCTGAACAATAGTAGTAAGGTACAGGTATAGGGAGACAGGGTTTACCCCCACTCTGCCTCCCGTCTGGCGCCTGTGCCAGCCATGGGGGAGGGTGATTCCCCGAGTTGTGATTGGTCCACTGTACTCCCACTCCTCCCCACCCCTGTCGTCCTATAATGCCAGGGGGTGGTTGGGGTGATTCCCTGAGCTGTGATTGGCTTCCTATAATGTCAGGGGGTGGTGGGGTAGTACCTTGAGCTGTGATTGACTCCCTATAATGTCAGGGGTGTCTGGAGCCGTCGGCTCGGTGGTGTGAGGTGGTGGGAGGTGGTGGGGGTCGTCTCGGGCCTTTCCCTGTAATGTCAGGAGGAGTGGGGGAGGAGCTCTGTGGGCCCCGCTCGCTCACTCACCCGCTACCACTCACCGGTCACCCGGTGGGCCCGCTGGCCCACCACCCACTACCACCCACCGGTCACCCTGTGGGCCCGCTGGCCCACCAACCGCTACCACCCACCGGTCACCCGCTCGCCCACCACCACCACCCCCTGCCGCCCTGCGTTAAATGTGGGTGGTGATGCGGGTACTTTCTACAGTCGGTATGGTAGATTTTCCCCTACGACCGGTAACACGATTTCCCGAGTGTTGGTAAATTTTCCGATGTATGGTAAAGGATACAAAAAAAAATGGTACGCCAAGACAAAAAAATCCATCCCATAAAAAAAATCCTTGAAAGAAAAAACATTTTAAAAATATGCCATAAAAAATTCCTATCAAAAAATCTTTTTCAAAAATATTAAACCAAATCCATTACACTAGCCAAGTAAAAAGTGGTTAACGGATGTAGATGTTTCTTTACAAAAAAAATTGGCGTGCCAGCTGTTTGGTCCTGTCTATTTATTAATTAAATAAAAAAAAACAAATGTTAATATAATGGCATAATGTTAATCTTTTTCCGAATGTTTGTAGTAGCTGGTACAGTTGTCCCGTCCTCATTTCTCTGGACTAGGTACGGGACCAAACCGCTGGCACGCCAATTTTTTTGTAAAGAAACATCTACATCCGTTAACCACTTTTTACTTGGCTAGTGTAATGGATTTGGTTTAATATTTTTGAAAAAGATTTTTTGATAGGAATTTTTATGGCATATTTTTAAAATGTTTTTTCTTTCAAGGATTTTTTTTATGGGATGGATTTTTTTGTCTTGGCGTACCATTTTTGTTTTGAAAAAACATTTTTGGGTTTATTTGCTGTCTTTTTGAAATTCAGAGCTTGATTGTACATTTTTTTTAACTAAGTGGGCACCGTTAACTTGCCCACTTCCTTTTTGTTTATCACATATAACCTTAAAAATTGACCTTAAAAACTACAAAGATACCGGTCGTTCCGCCGAGCTCTGCGAACTTGGTTAGAAACACAATTTAATTTCATACACACTACATTATTTTCTCATAACCCAACTAAAAAAGACGCGCACATCCGAGACTGTCAAAAAAGCCACACTGACAAGATGAGAGCGAGCTGGTCACCTAACCGATCGTCGTGAATTTATCGGCATGCCGTCGCTGTGTACGTGCGACTCTCTGCACGTATATGCGGGGGGACAAATCGGTGCAGTTGTGTGAGTGGGGACAAATCGCAAATACTCCCAGATATCAGCATTGCCGGCACCGATTTTATCGAAACAGGTCTCATTAAAAAGAGAAAAATAAATAAAAAATATTGGCGCTGATACATTTTGCGTCCGTGACATGTTGCTTAAGATAATTAAAGTTAAAGACGAGATGTGAGTGAGGAGGTAACGCGCCATGCACGTATATGCGCGGGGACATTTTCGTGCCGATGTGTGAGTGCGGACGAACATTTTTGACAGATTCTGAATTTCAAGTGGCCAGATATTAGCATTGCGGGCATCGATTTTATTGAAACAGGGCTCATTAGGAAGAGAAAAAAAAATAAAAAATATTGGACCTGACACATTTAGCATCCGCGAAGTTTTGACTGAGATAATTCGAGTTAGATTTCGTAGCAGACGAAAAAAACGCGAGCTTGCTGTAAATAAGAGTGCGCTAGCGTCTCGGTCGTATAAGGCATATGAGTTTTTTTAAGTCTTGGCGTCGAGACGCTACAGCGTCTCTTGAAAATGAAGAGCATATTTTTTTTCAGAGGATTTTCGATGCAGGTAAGTCGCATGGTGAAACACACACACGCACAAGTATAGCTATATTATTTTATTCAAATGTCAATTGCAAATTGGTGAAGGGTAGAGATACATCGGGTTTTGCATATTCGCGAAGGGTAACGAAATAAGCCGTAGTGCTAAAAGTACTTAAAGTAGAAACTATAGGTTTACATCTAAATACAATACGATACGGTCATGATGATTATTACGATTTCAACCGTCGTCGGTCTTTAACATACAGGGTGTCCCTTTTATCGCTGCCACCTGAAATAACTCGGTAATTATCGACGTCACAGAAAAATGTTCCAGACAAAAGTTGTATGGCGTGAAAGGGGCCATCAAATGTGATAAATTTTTTTCATTTCTGTGGAAGTGCTGACGCACAGTGAAGGTCACCTCCAATTTTTCAAATGGAATGATACATTTTTTTTCCGCCTATCTTGTAGAGCATCTCAAGCCGTATAAAAACATTAGGGGGTCAAAGTCATTCAAGGTCATTCAAGGTCAATATCGATGAAAGTCGGATCGGTTGAAAAAATATTTGTAAGTGTTACGTTCTGGCAATTTTTTCTGCTGTGAAACATTCCCTTAATTATCTGCGATTTTCAGTCGTTCGACAACCGGACGACAATCTCATATTTCTGCTGCCCGTTTCCGCTCATTCTTCTGACTTTTATAAAATCACGTTGAAACACGCTTCTCGACGGGCGCGCGTGCGACGCGCTGTCAGCATCTTGCGACCGTCTCACGGTCGCCAAACTCCCCACTCTACCACCCGTCAACTGTCTTCCTCGACTAGCCCGATTTATTTCTATTCAGTTCTGTTTTTGATTTCGCCTGATTTATATCTACATTTTTGTTCGGCTCTGAATGAGCCCCTTCGAAATATAGCCCTGCGTGGCTCTAACCGCGTATATAAACGCGTCGATAATTTACATATAATCTACTGTTTTTTATCGCGTTAAATCGCTCGATTTTGGGACATTAATAAAACGAATTATTACTTGGGATATTCATTTCAATGATTAATCGAGCAACGATCCCCAAATCCGCAATTAATAGAAATATACGAATCGATTGGTTGATACGTAACAGTAA
Source organism: Itoplectis maculator (assembly GCA_964034905.1). Lineage (NCBI taxonomy): Eukaryota > Metazoa > Arthropoda > Insecta > Hymenoptera > Ichneumonidae > Itoplectis > Itoplectis maculator. Next base: position 2,461,927 of record OZ035871.1, read on the forward strand.
GCTTTTTTTTTTCAACAGATGTTCAAAATGAGCTCCATCAGCCTCTAAACATTTTTCCAGTCGGACAGTCAGTCTGTTTCGATTGTAGAATACTTTCCGGAGTGATGCTGTTACACGCATTGACAATACGTTCTCGCATGTCCTCCGGTGTTGTCGGTTCATCATCGTAAACGTTATCTTTCAACGTTCCCCACAAAACCTTGAGTTGAGTCAAGTCCGGTGATCCAGCAGACCAGCCTATTCATGATCCTCGGACAATTTGCTTATTACCCAGGCTGGCCGGCGCGATCACCGGACTTGCCCTAACTCGATTTTTTGATAGGGGAAACTTGAAAGATAAAGTTTATGACGATGTACACTCACCGGAGAACATGCGAGAACGTATCGTCAACGCGTGTAACAGCATCACTCCGGAAAGTATCTTACAATCGAAACAGTCTGACTTTCCGATTGAAAAAATGTTTAGAGGCTAATGGAGCTCATTTTGAACATCTGTTGAAAAAAAAAAAGTAAGTTTAAAAATATTTTCTCCCGACTCCACTGAAATAACCCCATTTCGCGTCCGCAACGCGGGCGGAAAATAGCTCATTTTTGACAAATGACTCACGCATGCGAAATACGATTTCATTTCCTCCCTAGGGAGGAAATCGGCTTATTCCTGCCCGGCGGGAGAAATGAAAATCGCATTACGCATGCGGATCGTCATTTGTTAAAAATAACCTAATTTTCCGTCCCCGTTGCACACGCGAAATAGAGTTATTTTGCAGTGAAATCGGGAGAAAAGTATAGTACGCTACATGGGAGGGATGCAACTTTTCACCTCGTGTGAATTTCTGCCCTCGCTTCGCTCGGGCATCAAACTTCACACTCGGTGAAAAGTTGCACTTCCCTCCCTTGTAGCGTAATGTACTATTTTTCCACCGATCCGATTTTCATCGATATTGACCTTGAATGACCTTGAATGACTTTGACCCCCTAATGTTTTTCATACGGCTTGAGGTGCTCTACACGATAGGCGGAAAAAAAATGTATCGTTCTATTTGAAAAAGTGGAGGTGACCTTCACTGAGCGTCAGCGCCTCCACAGAAATGAAAAAAAATTTGGCACATTTGATGGCCCTTTTCGCGCCGTACAACTTTTGTCTGGAACATTTTTCTGTGACGTCGATAATTACCGAGTTATTTCGGGTGGCGGCGATAAAAGGGACACCCTGTATACGAATCAAATAATATAGAGCGAGTCGCAGGGCTATGCGTATAACCAGACACAGAACTCATATTTACAATTTTTTCAACCTAGAGGTTTTTCCGGATTTCTTGCCGCGAGTGTTTTTTGTAGCTCGTTTGTGATAAACGGGATGCACAATGCGGTGAGCTCCAGGAATACGATGCCGAACGTTAGTTCGACAAACTCAGCATCCATCCGGTGCTTTACTGCCTTTTTCAAAGAACTGAAATTATTTTTTATCAATTCTTTGACGCGATCTTCGTTTATTTTTTCGGGTGTCTCGTCGACCGGGATGTGTAGCAGTAATTCGGCGCAGAGCACTTCGGCGCACTTTTGTGCATGTGCGGTATATCTTTGAAGTCGTCTGAAGCATTCGTCAGTGCACACCAATCACAGCAGCTGCAGCCCGTCGTACGATGGTTTCTGCATCACAACAGCGGGAGAGTAGTTTTTCCGCTTCTTCTTCGCCGGTTCCTCGGGCTCTAGCTGACTCTCGGTCGTCTCGTTATCGGCCGATTGTTCTGCGCGACGCCGATCAAACACGATTGATTTCGAACCGTAGCTCGATGTGAAGAGGATCTCAAAATCTGCGAAGTGTATCGGCGGCGGTGCGCGCCACCCCGATCCCCAGACGATCTTTTGCCCATCGGCGAAATACGTCGAGATATTGGGGAAATAGCTTTGCAGTACGCTCCACTCCGGAGCGTTGAAAACATTACCACCAGCGGTGTTATTGTTCTGCAGTTTCACTGTAGACTAGATACTGCCGTCGGGTCGCGGTTGCAGGCCGACGCTGACTCTTTTCGTCTCCGACTGGTTGAGGGTGTACGTTGTTCCCAGAATGAGGGGTCCTTCGACACGTTTTTTCTCAAGGTCCGTCAGCACGCGGTACATGGTTGACGGCTGTAGATCACTGTGGTGACGATCCTGAGATGCGATAGACTGGCGGCTCATCTTGAACAATAGCTCGAGGGTAAAGTGCGTTTACTGAAGTCACGGGCCTGACTGCCGCTTTCTGATATCACGGTGTGTTTATATACGCAGTCCTCTGGGTGGACCCAGTCGAAGGCCCCTCGAGTTGTCACACGTGTTTTCGAAAGGTGAAGGGAGGGGTGAGACCTGTTAGCTGTAGTGTGCAGGTGTATCTCGTGTTACGTCAAACATGTAGAGGATTTGCATCCCCGACAGATTTACACGTTTAAGGCAGTTCGGTCGGGAGGCCTGTCGCGCCCCGGCCTGGAAAAACTGAAGGTTCTCCCAATGTCCGCGTCTGGTCGACAAACACCGAACTGCAACCCCCTTTTTAGGACTGCCCTTGCGAACAATATCCAGGGATAGGGGTTTACGCGATTTCGTCCGGTTTGGACTGAGAATTAATTATATTCGGCCGAAATGTGACAGAAAGATTACAAGAAGGTGGTACTTACGTTCCTCGGCGTTCCCACGTCGATGTGGGGTCGCCAGGCACTCGAAATCGGCTCACGGGTTTAATGAATTAACACTTTTCGTTTAAAACACACAAATGTCTCGCCGGTTTAATCTGAAATGATCAATACAGTAGAAAATGGAAAACTTCGCGTTCAAATAACCGCAGGAATAAAACATCCAAACGGAACAAAAATGTCAAAACGGAATTAATCCAGGAAAAATGTCATTAACAATATTTAAAAACAGGGGACCAAAGGTCCGTACAAATTTAACTTAATTGTGTGGGTGAGACAAAGAGTCGTATAAAATTATAAAAAGATGAGAAATGAAAATAATTTCAAAGTCCAAAAAGGACTTAAAAAGTGGCGGAGGGCCAGTCTACGATTTCGTTCTAAGTCCACCGAAAAAGGACCAGAGTGCTCGTCTTTAACTCACGGAATTCTACTATCTTTTTCGAAGTCTCTCTGTATCTTTTCTGTATCTTTCTGCCCCGGGCGCGTCGATGCGCCCCTTTTTATAGTTTTTGGACTCTTTGTCTCGTCCAAATCTTAAAGGAAAACTAGGGGGGCTCCACCCCCCTGCGCGCTTCGCGCGCCAACCCGCCCCTCTTCGCGGGCCTACACCCGGGAGGTTGACACGTGAAGATGGGGCACCCTCGCGCTTTGTGCACTTCCTCCCCCTTCTGTCTTTGTTTGTTTGTCGTTGTCCAGTATTTGAAAAGTACATATTGGTAAACCAGGGGGCCTTGAGAGACTTAGAAAAATTCCCCTCTCGCGCGCTTCGCGCGCTCGCATTGTGGCATGATATCCACCATTGCCCCACGGTGGATAGATATCGCCGACCCGCCGCCGCCGTTTTTAAAATTCTGGAAATTTTGAAAATGATCTTAATTTCCAAAATTTTCCACTCGCTCTAAATTCCATGGCCAACTCGAAACCACTCGCTCGAAATTCCATGGCCAACTCGAAATCCACTCGCTCGAAATTCCACGGCCAATTCGAAACCACTCGCTTAAAATTCCATGGCCAACTCGAAACCAGTCGCTCGAAATTCCATGGCCAACTCGAAACCACTTTGCTCGAAATTCCATGGCCAACTCGAAACCACTTGCTCGAAATTCCATGGCTAACTCGAAACCACCCCCCCCCCCCTCAAATTTTGCAAATTTCAAAAATTTTGCAGTTTTCAAAAATTTTGCAAATTCAAAAAATTTTGCAAATTTAAATTTTTTTGAAAATTTTGAAATTTTTTTGAAAATTTTGAAAATTTTGCAAATTTAAAAAATGTTGCAAATTAAAAATTTTTTGAAAATTTTGAAAATTTTGAAATTTTTGAAAATTTTGAAATTTTTGAAAATTTTGAAATTTTTGAAAATTTTGAAATTTTTGAAAATTTTGACATTTTTGAAAATTTTGCAAATTATGGGGGGGGGGGGTGGTTTAGAGTTGGCCTTGGAATTTCGAGTGAGTGGTTTCGAGTTGGCCATGGCCTTTCGACGTGTCCCACACAGCGGCGGCGGCGACGGCGACGGCGGCGGCGGCGGCGAGATCTTTTCATAATATAGAGAGAAAAAAATGTCCAAAGCATATTTATAATTAAGATTTCTAAAATTGTATTTTTTATCTTGCTGAATTATTTGAATTTTTCTCTCCTGTATTTATATGTTTATTTATTTATTTATTTGTTTATTTGTTTATTTGTTTGACTTTAAATAATTACTAAAAGAAATGCCGAAGTGACATTTATCTGAATCCACCCTGTTGGAGAATATCGTCTTTCCTTCCGACGACGGCTGGCTACGTCGTTTGCGGCAGCGACGCTCGTGGCGGCGGCAGCACCTCGCGGGCTGCCGCACGGCGTGGAGCGCGCTTGCGCGCGGGATTTCCCGCTCGATCGGCGCCATGAGGCCGTGCTCGCAACGGCCGGTCGCCATTATCTCAGTCTCCGCGACACGCAACCGGCGCTCAATTTTTAATCTCATCCGGGTCGACTCATCGGGTTTCTACTCTTTTCTCGTACTGCTCATTAGATTCGGGACAATTAGTTCTCTTACCTCTCGGTATTGCTCGGATTCGGTACAGGCCTCATCCGGGGGAAAACTCCGGCGACGTTGGTGACGTGCATGTCCCGCGCGCGTTTTTTCCCACGCGGCTCAGCTCACGGGTTTGGGATTGCTCGGCAGATTAGTATAATCGAGCCGTGTGGCTCGACTTGACAATTTTGGACCTACTCATCGTGGTTTATACAACATTTGGAATCGCTCAGTGCGTCTTATTGTGACTTGTGGACTCGCTCAGTGATATTTTCTCAGGCTCTACGGGACTCGCTCAAGCATATTTTGTGTAGCTGCTATCTATATTCATAAACATCGTTATTATTTTTTCCCTGTTAATTGGCCGACTCGAGACTTTATTTTATACCTGCTCCACCATCATCCACCTGCGGCATTCTCGAACATTTTGGTCCTTCGAGCCGGATGGTGGAGCTGGCCTGGTGAGGAAAATAAAAAATGGGCAGTTCGCGAAATCGGTGGTGCTCAGTGCTCGCGAGACGCGACGGCTCGCTTCGGCTTTCGCTTGCGTCGCCACGTGGGTCGCCATTAGACCCCGGGGACAACAGCTCGACGCACGCGGCGCGGCGAAATTTGCGCTCGCGACGGCCATTATTGGTCGCGTCGGGGAGTTTCGCGCGTCACGGACTTCTCTCCCGCTCTCGGTGCGGCTCAGTGCGCGCGTCCTCCACGGACCACTCTCTCACTCGTGCAGGCGGGCGCTCGTGCCCGCGTTCGGCCTTTACGTGTGGCCCGCGAGTGTTGGTGCGCGCTGAGACGCACAGCGTCTCGCGCTCGGACTTCTCTCTCGCTCTTGGTGCGGCTCAGTGCGCGCGCGGACCTCTCTCTCACTCGCGCAGGCGGGCGCACGTGCCCGCGTTCGGCCTTTACGTGTGGCCCGCGAGTGTTGGTGCGCGCTGAGACGCACAGCGTCTCGCGCTCGGACTTCTCTCTCGCTCTTGGTGCGGCTCAGTGCGCGCGCGGACCTCTCTCTCACTCGCGCAGGCGGGCGCTCGTGCCCGCGTTCGGCCTTTACGTGTGGTCCGCGAGTGTTGGTGCGCGCTGAGACGCACAGCGTCTCGCGCTCGGACTTCTCTCTCGCTCTTGGTGCGGTTCAGTGCGCGTGCGGACCTCTCTCTCACTCGCGCAGGCGGGCGCTCGTGCCCGCGTTCGGACTTTACGTGTGGCTCGCGAGTGTTGGTGCGCGCGGAGACGCACAGCGTCTCGCACACGGGCTACTCTCTCGCTCTCGGTGCTGCTCAGTGTGCTTGCTCACATCGGACTTCGCTCTTGCTCTCGGTGCCGCTCGGTGCAAACGCCCGCATCGGACCTCTCTCTCGCTCTCGTGCGTTCGAGTCAGTGCTCGTGCTCGCGCGCGGACTTTTCGTGCGTTCCACGAGCGATTCGGGGCTCATTAGCGTGGCGTTTCACGCACGGACGTCTCTCGTTCGCTCAATTGGCCGGTTGCTCATGTCGCGGTTGGTATTTTCGCGCGTTTCGGTGAACTCGCGCGTCTCAACGCTTGGTGCAAGTGTGTGTCGCCACGCACTGCGTTACGTGCTCGGACCTTTCTCGCACTTGCTCGTCTCAGTGCTCGTGCCGCGCTCATGCATGGGCGCGGAGCACGAGTGTCAGGACACGCGGAGACGCCCAGCGTCTCGCTCTCAGACATGTCTCGTTTCGTGAGTGCGTGTGTGCATCTCGTGCTCGGACCTCTCGCTCTCTCTCGCTCGTTCTACGTAATACTCGTGCTCGTGCTCGGACTTCTCGCTTGTTTCGCGACTGACAATGCGTATTGCAGCGTGCATCGCTCCGCGCCTGGACCTTTCTCGCTTGCTTGCTCGGCTCAACGCTAGTGCTCGCGGCCGGAATTCTCGCGCGCTCCGCAAGTGCTGAAGTGCAGTGCGCGTCGCGACGCATAATATCTTGCGTCGCTCGGATACGGTCTCGCTCATGTGCGTGTGCAATAGGCTCTCGTGTTGATCTTGGGCTCTCGCGCTGCTGTTGGTTTTTCGCGCTGCCCGAACTCAGTCTCGCTCTCGCGGCGCTCTTGGACTCTCGCGTTGCTCGGACTCAGTCTCGTTCGTGTGTGTGCGCGTCGTGCGGGTTTCCTCGGCTCTCTTGGACTGACGCGACATCTAGGCTCGGTCGCGCCCGTGCATGCGTGTCTCGTGCCGCATTTTCTCGCGCGCGCAGCCGATCATCGTGCTGCTCGGACTCGGTCTGGCTCCTATGGGCTCGCATCGTGCAACCATTCTCGCGCGTGCAACGGGAAACAGCTCATCGGAAAACACATCACCGGCGTGGCTCATCCGCGGACTCACATGGAGGGCCCACACGCATACTCGACATCTCATCGACAGCTCATGGAAGGGTCGGCGTAGTCGTTGACTCGGCTCTTTCTCAGCTCAGCGCTTCGTGCTCAATGCTGCTCGCCACAGCAACGGCTCATGTCATCTCATCGGTATCCGTGCATCAGGTTTACCTGCTGGTAGACCACCGGATTGGGACTGACCTTCGGATGGAACCATCTCGTCATGCAGCTCAACGCGTCGCGGCAGCGGCTGTCCATTTCATTGTCGGCATCGGCAGTATCAGATCATCTCATACGTGCCGCGTCGCTCAGCTTCCGCACAGGTCAGCAAATCGGCTCATTCAGCATCACGGTGGCTGCTCACTTACTGAGGACAATGCCAACGCTGTTGCCGTCCTTCGGGGCCCAAGGCAACAATGGCCAAATCTGGAGAACCTCATTCTCACAGACCCCGGCTTCCTCATCTCGCAGCTCATCAGCAACTGAGCGGATTACTCAGCTCCCTCCAGAAGAGGAGGAATGTGGATCTCATTTTGGAACGACTTGCTCAAGTGACTTCATCGGACGATACGTCGTTCTCATCCCGCTCAAAAATCATCACGCTCACAGGTGGGGATTCATGTGGCACCGTTCAACCGTGTCCACGGCAGGCTTTCAATCAACAGGCCACGTCAACGCCGTAAGACCTGCCTCATCATGGGGTTCAGAGGCCTGACAGTCTATACCAACGTGAGTCGCGTTCAGCGGCCCAAGCGCCACTTCATCGGGACATTTGCTCATCGATCTGATGGTCACGGGAAGGAATCTTCAGCTCAGAGTCTTGGATACGCTCACCTGGATTCGTCGTCATCGGCATCTCTTCGCACGGACATCAGGAAGATGTGCCGACAGGTCAACGTTCATCGCGAAGACCAGGACCTGCAGCGGGTTCTGTGGATCGACAAACAGCTCAATGGCTTGCGCCACGCGGGCGGTTTTCCGCTGGCCAAGTGGCACGCAGCTCATCCGGAGCTGCTCATGGCGGTCTCATTGGCGAGCGCTCTTAAGTTTACTCTCACGCTTGACGACTGCGCTATCGGGACACTCGGATTAACCTGGGTTCTTCACGAAGAATAGGTTCGTGAGTAGTAAGACACAGGTATAGGGAGACAGGGTTTACCCCCACTCTACCTCCCGTCTGGCGCCAGTGCCAGCCATGGGGGGAGGGTGATTCCCCGAGCTGAGATTGGTCCGCTGTACTCCCACTCCTCCCCACCCCTGTCTTCCTATAATGTGAGGGGGTGGTGGGGGGTGATTCCCTGAGCTGTGATTGGCTCCCTATAATGTCAGGGGGTGGTGGGGGTGATTCCCTGAGCTGTGATTGGCTCCCTATAATGTCAGGGGTGTCTGGAGCCGTCGGCTCGGTAGTGTGAGGTGGTGGGAGGTGGTGGGGGTCGTCTCGGGCCTTTCCTTGTAATGTCGGGTGGAGTGGGGGAGGAGCTCTGTGTCGAGCTCCGACTTCATACACTCGCACGAGTGTGCGTGTAGAAAAGACATGTTTACGAGAAAATATCCGAAACAGCTGATCTCTTTCGGCGTTTAGTAGTCGTTCGGCGTCGCTGCACTTTTTTCTTCGTCACTCGGCCTGATGTCGTCTTGCGGCTGCTCTTCCTCTTCTGACGCTTCTTTGCTGGAGACGCGGATGCTGTAGTACGTCTCTTCCTTTTCACCGCGCGTTTTCTCGTGGAGATACGAGCAGGTGCGCGGCCCGTCAGCGACTGCATCGTTCTCGTGGCGATCGCTTTATTATACCCCGAGCCCCTCATGAGAAGAGCGATTTTTTCGTTGGCTTTTTGTTTTAAATTGTTGACCGATTCTCTAGCGCGTGATTTCAGCGACTCCTTGAACGGCATATTATGTTCACTCACATCCTCGATCACGTGAAGTCCCGTGCGTATAGCCTCTTTTCCGATCGCTTTGGCCCCTTTTGTCAGCAGTGGTAGTACGCTCCTGAAGAGACCGCCGAGAAACCGACCGATGCCGTGTCCGCGCTGATACGGGGCACCGACAAAGATGTTGCCGACGCCGCCGCCAACTTGATTGTCGTAGTACGCCGTGTAATGCGCCACCATTTCATTAACGCGCGCGCTCCTAAGCGAGGCGCCTAAAGTGAAGCGTGACCGTCAACGTCCCGTGCTCGAATGTGATTGGTTCGCCCAGTTGATCTCTTATATCGACCTCCACGCTACGGAAACAATTGTTCAGAAGCGGTATATAATTTGGCGGTGAAAAACATTTCATCTGTGTCGAGCCGTATGTGTAGCGCGTCGTGTTTAAATTGACTATGCGTAATAGGCCGGCTTGTGTGTCACCCACTGTATAGGGTGTGCAGAGATCCGAATAGACAAAGAGCTGGTCAGGTAGCGCTCGAGCGAGGCAGACAGGTATCTCCGCTACGCGCTGACGTCCACGGTCGAAGCGCAGTAGACAGTCCTTAAAACCCAGCACTCGTCGAATCTTTTCACTAATCCGCATCACTGCATCCTTTGCGGGCACTGGTGTTGCACGGGCATTACGCTTCGTCGCGCGCTCAGCACCTGAAATCGCCACGTAACCCAGCGCTCCCTCAGCGTCGACCAGCTGTATATCGGATTCTTTTAGCACCTTGAGTTTATTTATCTGTGTTATAAGCTCCTCGTGGGTTTTGTATGAGCCTCGCGGTATGTTGCCGGTCATGAGATCCCGGGGCTCGTTAATGCCGCCCGGTGTCCATTCTATCGCTGTGTCTTCAGGCTGCAGATGTATCATTGTGCACGGTATGTGTATTTCCGTCAAGCCCACGACCCACTGTCCGTGCAGTTGTACTTCACGCGAAAGCTGCGTGATAAAATGCGTTGTCGTGTTTTCGGGAAAGTACTGCATGCTGCTGTTGCTCGGCAGTACGAGATAAAAGTTGTTGTTGTTGTCGTCGTGGAACATGATGATGATGGTTCCAGCGGTTAGGGGTCTTCGATGCTGTGTGCGTCGACGGCAGGTATCCAAGAGTTGAACTTTGAAGGGTAGCCCACCCAGCTGACGAAAAGTTGCTTCTTAGCGCCACGCCCTTTTGTCCGAATGACACGCTCGATTTTGAATTCTTTGTCGGCAGTCAAGCGCTTCTCGTGCACAGGCGTCAGCTCCTCGGTGTAGAAGAAGCCGTCAATTAATTCACCCTCGAGATCGCGCAGCTCGTAAATTTGAATTCCTTGACGTTTTACGACTTTGTCGATTCGAAAAATTTCGTCACTCCAGTTCCGTTCGTAACCCTTCTCGAAGGTGCCTTTTGTTCGACTAATGCGCACGTAATTGCCGCGACTGTATTTAACCGACGTGTGTCGCCTTTTCTCACGTTGTTGCAACGACGCGTGAGTCATATTTTCCATGGCTACATTGGCGTTGTGCAGTGTCACGGCGGCTGGTTGCATCCGTATACTCAAGTGTCTCGAGTGATTGTACGCGTAGACAAATTGTTGCAGCACGTCGATGTATCGTCGCGTGTTTCGATGTGTGAAATACCGCCACATTCGTTCCTTCAGCGTACGATTAAAACGTTCGACAATTGCGGCTTTTATATCGGGATTGCGCGTCACTCGAAAGCGTATATCGGATTTTTTCAGAAAAACCTGCAGCTCTTTGCCCACAAATTCTTTGCCTTTGTCGGTCTGCAGGTATACGGGTAGGCGCCCCTCGCTGCGTTCGAAGATCCGTTTAAAGCCCTCGGTGACCGCGCGTACAGTTTTATCCTTCAGCGGCTCGACCCACGCAAATTTACTCAACACGTCAATGACGGTGAGTAGATACACTACATCGTCGTTGTATGTTTTTAACGATCTCAAGTCCACGAGATCGGCCTCCCAAACATCGTCTATATTGTCGATGCTGTAGCGTAACCGTGGAAACTGGCGTCGCACGGGTTTATGTAGTGTGTAGGCATCCTGTTGCGTCAGCCAATCGTAAACATCGACAGGGTTATTTTTTCTATTCTCGAGTAGCCGTCGGGCACCCGCGTAACCTGCAGGGTGTGCTGGATCGTAATACGCGCTTTCGATCGACATAACGTGAAATTCACGGTCTAAGCCAGTATTCGAATCCTTGGCGACCCATGCGTTTCCCCGTGATGGCCGTGTCGAGAATACGCTCCGTGTTAGCGGTGATAAGCCTGGCGGTGGGCGTAACAGGTTTTGCTCTGCCCGTTTTTCTTACAGGTGTTGTTGGTTCTGCTGTCACGGGCGCAGATATCGGTAGTGTTGTCACCGCCGTTGGTATAGTAGATTTTTTCCTTCGTTGCCGTCGATCATCAGGCTCGAACCATTGACGCGGCGCGCGTGAGCCCCGTGATCGTTTCACGGCCGGCTGATAGTTCACGTCGTCACCACCGTCAGCGCCACCGTCATCGTCGTCGTCGTTGTTATAATACAGCGGATCACTTTTGCTGCGTTTCGCCGCATAATGCTCGGCACCCATATCCCATAGCTCGTTATTTCCGATAAACTCGTGCGGTACACCTCCTGCTCGGAGTACACGAATAAACTCGCGTCTTCCGTTGGCTTTAAAATCTTTTCTCAGACGTATCACGTCATTGACAAGATCGAGAATGTTCGAATTGTGCAGTAGCACACCGTCTATAGACACACGTCCCTCGTCGTCCCATCTGATGCGTTGCGCTGCACTCGGTGAATTGCGCATGTAGCTTAAAAGTGCTTGAGCCCGTCGTTGATGTTTTGGTGGCACGCTATTCAAGATATTAGCGACGTTGAAATCTTGATTTTCAGGGCGTGGCACAGGTGTTTTTGCTCCAGGCAACGATGGGTCGGGTGGTCCGTTCTTCGCTTCGACGAGAAACAAGAACCGTTGCAGCACCTGCAGATAGTCCCTCCACTTGGCCGCGTCATCGGCGTATTTCGTCGATTTCAGGATGCCGCTTAGTTCAGCGTCGAGTCGCGATATAGGATTGCCCGGTGTTTGAACGGTTTTTTGAGCGACCCCGCCGCCGCCGATCATTGGCGCCTCCTCAGCCGGTACTAGAACCATTTTCTTCGCGTGCTCCATTTAACCTCCACTGTTGTTGCCACCAAACAGACGACTAAACAGTGTGGTGATAATGGGCGCCAATAAAAGGGGCAGAAAAGCGCCGCACCCTTTTTGCATCACAATGCGTTTCTTCGCTTTCCAATTAATTCGTCGTCTTTTTCGGGCGGTGGCGCCATCTGTGCGCCTTTTTCCGCCACCGTGTTGGCCACGTCTGTTTCTTCCACGACACGCTGACAGGGGTGGCGCTAGTTGTCGCAGCACATTTTTGTATTTCCCGAGTCGTTTCTTCACCGCCGGTTTCAGCTCCACCACGCCGTGCAGTACGTTCAACGCACACTCGCAAATACACCGTACGAGTGACTCATCGGATGCGCGAAGCAGTGCTTTTTGCTCACTGCGTGTCCTGTGACATAGCGCATTTAGGAGCGCTATGTGGCGTTGACCGAACGGCAACGACCGATTCTCGCTGTGGCTCTTCTTTACCATCGTGCGGTCGTGGTGTATCGAGCGCGCGCGCGCTGTATTATATATCGATGTTTGTCCACTGTCGACGATCGAGTTAGTACTACCGCCGCCGATGTTACGTGCCAACGCTCGTGAAGCGCGCGTTGGTCGTCGCAAACTCCCCGCGTGAAGCGCGGGGTTATATTTATTTTTATGTGGGCGCTTTGCTCCGTCCCGTACGGGCCCGGTTTCTCAATACCTGCAAAAGGGTTTCCGGGAGTAAAATAATATTAAACAGAATTATAGCAAACAGAGGGATAACCAAATATATTCTCCACGGAGTAAATAATATTAGACGTTACAGTTTAATGGTGTCTCCGGAAAATCACACTCATCCATCCATACACATACTCACACTTACAGTTGTGGTTTCTTTCAGGCCGGCGGGGGTTCTTACACTTAGCTATTCGCTACGGCGCTCGAACACGAGCCGTCAGGTTCACTAATGTCTCTAATTTGTCTTTGTTGTTGAGGTTTATTTTGTGGAGCGGAAAACTGTCTTTAAAACGGATTTTAATGTATCGGTTCACTTGATTACTCGTGATACGGATTATAGTCGAAGTCAGCGATCACGTTTCAAACGGAGAGCGCGCAGTTGACCACGTATTCAGAGTTTCGCGTAAACTTGGGTTTATTTTGTATTATTGAAAAGTTTAATAATCCTTATAAAAGAACGCGCGTAGATTTATAATCACTACGGAAAACGCACTCGCGAAGGCACTTCCTCGATCCTATGGCGTACTATCTTTGTAGCAGTACCGAGGGTTACGCGACGGAGATTTATCGACCTACGTGAACACTGACACGCGGAGCCCTAGACCGATCTAACCCTGATCGAAGCTGTCTAGAGACTGTCCTCCCCGATCTCGCGAGGATCCTCGGATTCTCGGTCGGTCGGGAGGAGACAAATTCCGCGGATTCAGCTCTCGCGGCTGACGCATCGCCTGGGTGCAGCCGCGGCGAGAAATCATACCGCGGTATAAAATCACACCGCGGATTAGCCCGGCGACGCGCTGTCGCTTTTTGTTCCGAGGATGCTTATTCCGCTGTTTATACGGAATCTGATTCCGTCGCGACCATCCGAGGACTCGCGAGTCCCCGGAGAGCGCGAGGAGCCAGTCCGGTCAGCGATAATGCCGGTGGAAAATTCCGGACACGCGCGACGATCGCGATCGCCGGCGCGCCGAAACTCCACACCTCATCCCAGCCGCGTTGCGATACAGAAAAAGATTCATAACGCGGGGACATTCGCAGCGCATCGCGTGAGCGCAGCTGCGGTGTGGAATCACACCCCAAGTGACAGCTCAGCGATGCGCTGTTGCTAAGGCGCGTTACGTGCCGCGCTTTCCCGAGACGCATCTCGAAAAAGTACGGGACGTAACACCGATACAACGACAATCGTCTAAATACACGATCTCCCCGTTGGCTCAGCAGCACCGTCAGCGTTGTCTCGTTGCACGTTTATTCTTCGGCACGTACACCTGCATCTGCGGATCGTCGGGAAATATAGTCGTGCGACAGCGACAAATATCGGGCGTAGACTGCTTCAGATCGAGAAGCAGGTATCCGTGTGGCTGCGCCGTGGCATCGTGATATGCTTCCGACAAGAAGCGCGGATCCTCGGGGTATACCTGCCTCGCGAGATGTTGGATCTGTGCTCGATCGCGCGGATTCTTAAAAATAACGATATAATTCGCGTTTAGCGAGATATCCCGTTGTCCGTGGCCTTGATGAAAAATATTCTGCGTTATAAACATAACGCTAATATTTTTATGATGACTGCCTTTCGTAAACAAGTCGACAATCGTATTATTCGACGATTCACGCATTAAATCGTCGATAATAATTAACTTTGCGGCTTCGTTGTCGTTTGAGTAGTCCTCTGGCTGCGGCAGACCCTCGTGAAACTCCATCTTTGGCGTGGCAGACGTCGACGTATTTCGAAATTGTTCCTTCGTCTCGGTATCGAGGTTATCGCCGTAATAAAATAAAATCCGGTCAAAGGGCGTGTCACTCATCGCGTCGAGATGACGCAGAAATCGGCGAACAAACACCGTCTTGCCACAGCCGGTAGGGCCGCAGATCAGCGACGTCCACGGATGTTTCCAGCGGATATCCATTTTTTCTGCCTTACCGACACACCGGCACACTGGCGTTCCCCTGCTACAGCTTGCCTATAAGCTTCTCCTCGGCGGCGGCGGCGGCGGCGGCGGCGCGACGGACGCACGTCGCTACCAGCTCGTACGACGTGCGCGCGACCGGACGCGGTGGTCCAGCTAATATGGTACGCGGCGGGGGCCCACGATCGCTCCCGGTAAGCCTTATGAGCGAGCGATCGGGGGGCGACCAGCTTTTATACGCGGCTCCCCCACGCAGCCGCACATACTCACCTATGCCGCGCTCTCTCGCGCTTACACGTCTCGCGGGGTCCCTTTCACTCGGGCTACCCCCTCTACTATCGCTGCTACTCCTGCTGCTGCTGCTGGTACCGCCGCTGAGGCTCTACGGCCCTGACGCTCGCATGGGTCGGGAGAGTAAAACATGTGAAGATTTTTTTTATTTTTTATTTTTTTATTTTTTATTTAAAACCATTTTTTTTTTTTTACGCGCAGGAAGTAGGTGATGGTAGTGGTGGTGGTGGTGGTGAGGGTGAAAAACAACATGTAAAGGAACCTTTTTTTTTTTATTCGAACACATGTATATATGTATATAAATTTTTTTTTTCATTTTTCAAACTTAACCTAAAAACGTTTCAAAACTTAACGCTAACGCACGCATATGTATATATATATATATCAGAATATATTTTTTATTTTTACAACAAATAATATAGACTTAAAACTAGCAAACACATACAATTTTTTACAAATTTAGACACACACACCCTCGCGTTCGCTCGATTTACAATCATACCTTAACCTACGATGACAAGAATTATAAAATAAACGACAACAACAACAACAACGACTACGACAACGACCACGACGACGACGACGGCAACAGCCTTCAGGACTTGTACCCGAACGGCAGGGATAGAGTGTGCGTCACGTGACGCCTCTTACGACACACAACCCGGCAGGTTTTCGTCTCTTCGCGGGTTATCACATCGTGAAGGGCCGTTCTCCGAATTGAGCTAAAGTTTAGCCGGATGGACTCGCGATTGTCCTCCGGCAGATCGCTCTCGACCATTTCGCTGATCGAGGCGAAATTGATTCTCTGAGCGTTTTGATAATTCAGAGAAAGGCCCTTCACCTTGCACTCGGTTTTTATAACCTTCTCGGGGTCTGACTCGTTTACGACCTCGTAGCCGTAAAACTTTGGGCCTCCGGAGACAAACGACCTGATGTAGTCGGTTGTCTCCTTCAGCTCGCTGGTCATATCCCCGAGAAGGTTTCCGAGTGGTGGCACCCATTCACCTTCCGCGCCGGTGCTGACGAAAATCACCGAGTCGGTGTCGTAATACAACACCCTGCGCCCCAACCGTTCGAGGTAGCTGTATAATTTTAGGCGAGCCTGAGCTGTCGTGTAAGCCGCGATAACAACGCTCGTTTGCGCAGATGGAACGACAGCCTCGTCGATGCAAGACCAATGCGCGTACATTACGTCCTCGTTCACCTGCAATAAACGGTGGACCTCTTTGTCGTTGTCGCTGAGAAGCAGCAACAACTGCTCGCGGCTGTTGACGACCGTTGTCTGCGTCAGGTTCGATCTCTGTCCGAATTTTCCCCAGAAGGAATTCAGACAGAGTTTCGCCACTGCCCGCAGACCCGGATTTTTTGCAATTTTTGAGGCGTCCAACCGAATCCCCTCGGCACGCTCGTACTCCTCGATGTAGCGAGCTTTGGACGCCTCATCCACGCATTCTGCCGGCCAACCGCTAGCCTCCTGCTTGATGCGCAAAAACGTGTTGATGTACTCGACAAAGAGGCCACCGCTGCGCATTACCTGGTCGTACTGGGTCATCTCGTATGCCCAGATGATCGAGATCTTCTCGATGACGTACCCCATCTCAAGGGCCTTCTTCACCTCGTCCACGACCCATGTGCCTGTAAACACGCGGGCTGCCGTGTCGTCGTGAGGGCACTCGGTCTGCAATCTTTCCTCGGTGCAGGTACGACACAGAGGGAAGAGCAGCTTGCCGTGCATGCGGACAGGCAGCACAGGATGGAAGAGGTCTCGAGGCGCCAGCACTGTACACCGGATCATCCCGTTGACCGTTGTACCCAAAGCGTCGAACGAGCCGTTCAGCAGTCGATCGCACTCTGCATCCACGTATATCTTTGGATGACCCAGTGGGAAGCGGCCAACCTTAGATATATATGGATATAGCGAGCAAATATCGATGTAGCTGATTTTCTCGTTCGACGCTACATCATACACGGTGACAGTGTTGCCCGTACGACCACCGTAAAAGCCGTCGCGAGGGTTTAATGTCTCGAACTGCAGACGGGGATGGTTTTCCAGGTGCGCGTCTATTGCCGGATTTGAGCGACGCAACTCCGCGAACTCGCACTCCCACATCGTTTCCAGCTGATAGCCCGATGACCGTATTTTCGCGTCAGTTGCAAGGGTCCGCTCATAGCGGTCCTCGTACGTCTCGACAGTAGCACGAGATTTCAGCGTGCGATTGTCGGGGAAGCAGCGAGGATAGCCATGCCAGTAGCACCCGTGAAATTGAAACACGAAACGATCATCGCCAAGCTGCAGGAAGCCGTCAACGAGCGGTCCCTCAGGTAGCCGAAATTCACGGCCCCTCGTGGCGTGAATGATCTCGTGCCCCAAACAATGCTCGACCCAGAGAAGCCATGCGTTGGCGCTTCGCGAGTGCTGTTCCGCGAGCCTATACCCGCCGTTCGGAATGAGCCCGATTGTTTCCGGTTTCAGGTAATTGCGTCGGAAAACTTTCGAGCAGGCCGATGCGATTGTCGCTGCCTCGGTAAATGGACAAACATTGCCCGCCTCAAGGAATATCCGTCTAAACTCCTTGCAGGCTCGCCGCAAGATGTCCACGTCAAGCGAGCAATATTTTTCAATTTCCGACTGGAAGTCGAAAACCTCACCGGCCTGCAGTTGCTGTGTGTACCAACGCGTAAATTCACCGTGGCCAGCCGGGCTCATTGTCTCGGGCGAGTAGAACTCCGCGGCCGGTAGCGCGCCCCGGTAGCTCTGGTTCTCCACTGTGTTGAACAGGTGGGGGAAATAACCTTTTCCCATTTTGTCCGCGAAACCAAAGGCTTGCGGAAGAGCACTCAGACGCATGTGAAAATAATTTAAACTGTCGATAAAGACAGTGCGCCCGATCCGCATAGAAATAATCGCGTTCCCCGTGAGGATTAGTTGCGGGAGCCCGAGATCTTCATATTTTTCGACCACGTATCGCAGAATGAATTGCGCGTCGAAGGCCTTTGCATTATGCGCAATGCACACAATCTTGCTGAAGGCCGTCGAACGACGCACGGCAAGATCCACCAACTCCTTGACGGGTGATGTTCGGAAAACGTGTTTCCGGACACCACACCAGGAGCACGAATCATCGACACCCACATCTTCGACGTTTTCGAGACACAGCTCACAAAGCTGTTGCGCAACACAGAGCGTCGGGACGTGCTCACGCCTGTCGTCGCCCGGTGCCGCGGTATACGGTTTGTCCTGCCGTGTCTCGAAGTCGTAAAAAATGAACAGTGTTCGAGGGCTCGTACCTGAGGTGGTCGGCCGCGGGGCTATGGGCTGCATGTAGCACAGCTCGTTGTAGCCGTGAACGCTGCGGCAAAGCTGGCAGAACGATTTTCCGCAATCGTGGGCTCGCACCGACGTGTCGAAAAGTCTGGAGCACTTTTGGCAAAACCGCACCGTTTCACACACGGTTTTGCGTTCAGTGCGCTGCCCCTGAAGCCGACTTTCGCGCGGCTTTCGATGGTTTTCAAAACACGCCTGGCTGAGAAAAAATCGGTGACAGTCCGCGCACTCCCACTTGTCGGTACCGTCAGCGTTGTCGGTCTCGTCTACAGAGGCGACAGGGCACGGCGGCGACACGTAGCAGCGCGGGCACTTGCTCGTACACTCATGCTGGTGCAACTGCCGATAAGACACGTTGCACGGGATGCAATAGTTCCGGCCACCACCGGCTGCCAGGAGATTCGTGATCGGGCTAAAATGGTTTTCCGTCGGGAAATGCGCGATGTTTAAAACCGTGCGCGGTGGCGTGTTTTGAAAACGATTTGTGCCGTTGAAAATCGGCTCGGTACCGCTTCCCAGAGACGCCCAGTCGTACACCATCAGGGCGACACGCTCAGCCATAAAGTGGCGCTGGAGCAACTCTATTTCGGGTATACCGCACCCTGCCGCTGGAACGACGACGCTGGCTGCAGCGACAAGTCGGTTTGCCTCGTCCGTCTGAGTCTTCGATGCTTTATGACGTATCTTGTCATAACATTTCTTAGCCTCAGCCGTGCGCTCGTTTTTGTTTCGAGCACTGGCAAGAGCCACGACGATCGAACGAGGCAAACACAAATTATCGCTGTTGCCTATCGTCAATACCGAGCGGTTTTTCTCCAGCTTCTCCGTCAGGCTGCCAGAGCCCACAACCATATCGACGTACGTTACGGTGAAAACCAGCGTATCGCACACCGATAGGATCCGATCGCTCTGATTAACCGTGCAGAGCAACGACCACAATTGCGAAAAATCGAAACGACCGATTGGCCGCATCGAGAGACCCGCGCTACCCTCGGTCATACCCTCGCCCGTGAACGAGATGCCGATCATATCGGTTACCGGACGGCCCGCGACAAAGTGGGCGTGAAGATCGCGAATGGCATTTTGCACCCACGAGACTGGATTCACACCGGGAGGCGGCGGAACCAGTGCCACGTCCGTCTGCACGACCGTGGTCTTAAATCGCGGCGACACCACAACTCGCGGTTCGCCTATAATTTTAAAGCGACGACCGATGGCCGAGACATCGGCGTCGTCGTCGCTGTTATCATCGACGTCGTAGTCGTCGTCGTCGTCGTTGTTGCCGCTTACGCTCCTAAACCTAACGGCCGCGTTTCCGGGGCTTAAATTATGCGGCCTCGCGTAGCCGCCGCCAATTTGAAAATTTAGCCTATCGCTCACCAACTGACGCACGGCTGCCTCGGTCTCGGTGATCCACGCGTCGTCTGGTGAGGCGGTGGTTAGCGTGGTGTTGGTGCTGGTGATGCTGGTGTCGGCTGCTGACCCTCCTGAAGCTGACGGAGAAGCGCATACAGATGCAGCCTCTCCGTCGGTAGTTGGGCCCTCTGTTGTTGTTGTTGTTGTTGTTGTTGTTGTTGTTGCTGCTGCTGTTGATGATGATGATGATGATGCTGGCGATGACCCGCAACCCCGAGGCGAAGGTCGACCTACGGAACGACAATTTTTTCATTCCTCTGGCAATCCACGCAACGATTCGAGGACTCGCAGTGAGATCAAATCGTCGTCCTCGTCGTACGAGTCAGAATCCTCGCCGACTTGTCCGTAAGCGTCGTACCAAACGGGGCGATCGAGCACCGGGCCCGGTCGGAAGTGTGGTACGACGTTTATGGACCCGTCGACGGGTTCGAAAAAAGTCTCGTCCGACGATAGGTCGACTGGGTTTTCGAGGTTGCCTGGAGCAGCGGGTTCGACGGGATTTTCAACAGGTAAGTCGATTACCGCTTGATCATCCTCGTCGACGGTTCCACCCCTTTGCTGATGTTGCTGCTGCGGCTGCGGCGGCTGACAAACAGCGCCACCCTCGAGCCCGAGCTACGAACGAACACCTACGGTTTAACGGAACCGAGTGTTAAACCGGGGTGTTCAACATTTTTTAAAATTTAAACATATTAAAAAAATTCGCTACTTACGTTCGTCGCGATTCTGCTGCTGCGGGAGCGCGTTGGCCCACCCCATATACAGGGTGACCTCGTCCGAGAGGTCCACTTCCTCATCACCGTCGTCGTCGTCGTTGGCGTCGCTGCCTCGTGGTGCCTCGATGTCGTCGTCGTCGTCCTCGTCGTCCTCGTCGTCCTCGTTGTCATCGTCTTCCTCGTCGTCGTCGTGCTCATCGTCGGCGTCGTCGTCGTCGTCGTCGTCGGCCTCGATGTCTTCTGCATTGTCGTCGTCGTCGTCGTCGTCGTTGACATCAACGCTGGCGACCACGACGTCGGGCACGACAGCGTCTTCGGCTGCCTCAGCCGCCACCAGCACCCACGGCGCGGCGAGGTCGTCGCCAGCGTCCGGCACCTCGCGCTCTTCCTCGGGTTCCGCGACCACGAGAACCCCCGGACCGGGAACACGCTGATCCTCTTCCCCGTCGACGAATATCGCGGTGGCCTCGGATCCGATGCCGGAATCGGCGGCATCCTCCGAAACGTCGCTCTCGCTGTCGTCGACGAGGTGCTCCCAAGCACCCAGGGGAAGTCGCTCCTGCTGCGGCTCATCGACATTTTCGATGAGCTCGAGCTCCAGCGGCTCATTGAAGAGCCTGGCCGCATCCTGCTGGAATGCGACATCGCCGTAGATGCGCGCGACGAGCTCTACAGGCTCTGGCTCCAGGGCCGCGGGTTCGTCGTCGTCCACGCGCATCGGCTCCGCCGCCGCCGCCTCCTCGTCACCGTTGTTGTCCGCGACGTCCTCTGGCTCGTCCGACGAGTCGTAGGCAGGGCTAAAAATCGCCTGCCTCGATGCGAACTCGGCGCTCATGAGCGATTGAGCCACCGGTAACCGGTCGAGTCTGCGCTCGCAAACAACTTCACACGCGATAACAATTGCGTAGGGCGTTGCTGCGAAAGCATTGTGCTCGTACGCTCGAGCAATTACTCGCAACGGCAGGCGGCGGAGCACCGATTTAAACGCCCGGCGCACATCGCTAAGGCACATCGCCCGTAGTGCCCTAGCCCACTGCAGCGTACACATACGTGCTATAACGGCACTCCTAATTTTGACCATGCTCACCGTTTTGAGCACAGCCTTTATCAGGGCACGCGCACGCTCACACTGCATTTTTATTTTTTGTAGCGCACAAACAAACACAAACAAAATCGGTGCACGGGGTTGCCTCGCTGCAACGTACGCACAAACACACACAGACACAAACACCGAACAACGGATAACCACAACGACAAAAACTATCGTGGAGTCCGTGGAGCGTCGAAGTGTCACTGGTGACTTCTGAAGACAGAATAAACAGACTCTGTCTTTTCTAATTCTATATACTTTAAACCACACCCACTGCATACAGATTTTACTTCAAAACAGGGGTGGAAGGAGGCTGCAGTTGTCTTTGAGGCGTAAACATTGGTCAAAGCTGTAAGCCAATGCTTGCGAAGGATCCCCAAGATTCGTAGAAAACGGCAACAAAGTCCGTGAAAGTATCGCGATGACCATGGCCTACCCCATCGTAAAAAAAAGTAAAAAAAACGCCGAACCCCCGTAATCAGCGTCAAACAATACCGCATCTCGCGGAGATCACCCTACAGACCGACACTGACCAGTGGACGGGGCAGCGATACTTTTTTTTTTTCATTGCATCCCGAGGGCCGACCGAAAAACATCTCAAACCCCCCGCGGGCCAGCCGGAAAACCCTTAGAGACCTACACGGTCACCATGACGTAATGCCATCAAACCGACCGCGCCATTGACAGTCTGAGAATCCTGTGCTAACGAGATGCACCTTCACTCAAGCCATCCGCATAGCTGATCTCGCGGAGATAACCCTACAGATCGACAGAGACCCTCGGACGGACCGTCGATACTTTTTTTTCATTACACCCCGTGGGCCAGCAGGAAAACCCTTGGACACCTGTACGGTAGACGCGGTGAACGGCATTTGAACCGACACCTATACGACACCATTTTTATTACCCCGACCCACTCTATTTTATGTCAAACCCCCGCGGGCCAGACGGAAAACCCTTAGAGACCTATACGGTCGCCATGGCGTAACGCCCTCAAGTCGCCCGCGCCATTAACAGTCTGAGAATCCGCCGCTAACGAGATGCACCTGCACTCAAGCCATCCGCATACCGCATCTCGCGGCGATAACCGTCGGACCGTCGATACTTTTTTTCATTGCACCCCGCGGGCCTACCGGAAAACCCTTAGAGACCTGTACGGTAACCGCGGTGAACGGCGTTTGAACCGACACCTATCCGTCACCATTTTTATTACCCCGACCCACACTATTTTATCTCAAACCCCCGAGGGCCAACCGGAAAACCCTTAGAGACCTATACAGTCACCGCAACGTAATGGCATCAAATTATCCGCGCCATCAACACTCTGAGAATCCCGAGCTAACGAGATACACCTGCACACTACAGCTAACAGGTCTCACCCCTCCGCTTCACCTTTCGAAAACACGTGTGACAACTCGAGGGGCCGCCGACTGGGTATAAAAACACACCGCGATATCAGAAAGCGGCAGTCAGGCCCGTGACTTCAGTAAAAGCACTTTACCCTCGAGCTATTGTTCAAGATGAGCCGCCAGTCTATCGCATCTCAGGATCGTCACCACAGTGATCTACAGCCGTCAACCATGTACCGCGTGCTGACGGACCTTGTGAAAAAACGCGTCGAGGGACCCCTCATTCTGGGAACAACGTACACCCTCAATCAGTCGGAGACGAAAAGAGTCAGCGTAGGCCTGCAGCCGCGACCCGACGGTAGTATCCAGCCTATAGTGAAACTGCAGAACAATAACACCGCGGGCGGTATTGTTTTCAACGCTCCGGAGTGGAGCCTACTGCAGAGTTATTTCTCCAATATCTCGACGTATTTCGCCGATGGGCAAAAGATCGTCTGGGGATCGGGGTGGCGCGCACCGCCGCCGATACAGTTCGCAGATTTTGAGTTCCTCTTCACATCGAGCTACGGCTCGAAATCAATCGTGTTTGATCGGCGTCGCCCAGAACAATCGGCCGATAACGACACGACCGAGAGTCAGCTGGAGCCCGAGGAACCGGCGAAGAAGAAGCGGAAAAACTACTCCCCCGCTGTTGTGATGCAGAAACCATCGTACGACGGGCTGCAGCAAGTACTGGTGTGCATCGACGAACGCTTCAGACGACTTCAAAGATATACCACACATGTACAAAAGTGCGCCGAAGTGCTCTGCGCCGAATTACTGCTACACATCCCGGTCGACGAGACACCCGAAAAAATAAACGAAGATCGCGTCAAAGAATTGATAAAAAATAATTTCAGTTCTTTGAAAAAGGCAGTAAAGCACCGGATGGATGCTGAGTTTGTCGAACTAACGTTCGGCATCGTATTCCTGGAGCTCACCGCATTGTGCATACCGTTTATCACAAACGAGCTACAAAAAACACTCGCGGCGAGAAATCCGGAAAAACCTTTAGGTTGAAAAAATTGTAAATATGAGTTCTGTGTCTGGTTATACGCAAAGCCCTGCGACTCGCTCTATATTATTTGATTCGTATATGTTAAAGACCGACGACGGTTGAAATCGTAATAATCATCATGACCGTATCGTATTGTATTTAGATGTAAACCTATAGTTTCTACTTTAAGTACTTTTGGCACTACGGCTTATTTCGTTATCCTTCGCGAATATGCAAAACCCGATGTATCTCAACCCTTGACCAATTTGTAATTGACATTTGAATAAAATAATATAGCTATACTTGTACGTGTGTGTGTGTTTCACCATGCGACTTACCTGCATCGAAAATCCTCTGAAGAAAAATATGCTCTTCATTTTATCCTTTACCATACATCGGAAAATTTACCAACACTCGGGAAATCGTGTTACCGGTCGTAGGGTAAAATCTACCATACCGACTGTAGGAAGTACCCGCATCACCACCCACCAACCACCCACATTTAACGCAGGGCTGCAGCGGGTGGCGGTGGCGGGCGAGCGGGTGACCGGTGGGTGGTAGCGGGTGGTGGGCCAGCGGGCCCACAGGGTGACCGGTGGGTGGTAGGGGGTGGTGGGCCAGCGGACCCACCGGGTGACCGGCGAGCGGCAGGGGTGGTAGGCCAGCGGGGCCCACAGAGCTCCTCCCCCACTCCACCCGACATTACAGGAAAAGGCCCGAGACGACCCCCACCACCGCCCACCACCTCACACCACCGAGCCGACGGCTCCAGACACCCCTGACATTATAGGGAGCCAATCACAGCTCAGGGAATCACCCCCCACCACCCCCTGACATTATAGGGAGCCAATCACAGCTCAGGGAATCACCCCCACCACCCCCTCACATTATAGGAAGACAGGGGTGGGGAGGAGTGGGAGTACAGCGGACCAATCACAGCTCGGGGAATCACCCTCCCCCATGGCTGGCACTGGCGCCAGACGGGAGGTAGAGTGGGGGTAAACCCTGTCTCCCTATACCTGTACCTTACTACTTTCGTGTGTTCATCAAGGTTCTCAGCTCACCTGGAGAGGATCACGAAACGTCTCATCTAGTCGGAAGGGCTCAAATTCTCAGCTCACTAGGGTTCACATCGTCAGTCACGATTCGAGCAAAAGAGGTCTTTGCAAGAACTCTGACTGCCGAACTCATCATCTAGCTCACGCTCAGAGAAGATCTCGCAAGACTGGCCAGTCTCTCACTCTAATGGTGGCTCAACACATGGAGTAGCACAAGTGTTGAAATCCTAGGTTTCTCTGACGCGTTACAACATGCAATACCAGCAGTTGGTTATCTCATTGCCCACTCACCGTCCACAGGCTCTCAGACGTCGACAAAGTGCGCCGAAAGTAAGGTTGCACAACTCAAAGACTCATCATCCCGCGGTTGGAACTCACAGAAGCTGCTTCATTCGAAACTCACAAATATGTTCAGTTCACACTGTTCAGAATCATCGGGGCGACTCATTGGTGGATGGCTATTCAACTGACGCTCATCTGGATTCGGTCTCACGCATCGCGCTGGAAGGCGACACGTTCCACGCACCAGTTATTCAGCGGATTACGCCTCGAGAGGCGTAATGAAGACTCAGCTCATGGATCACTCGGTTTGGTGGACGGGACCACCATGGATTACTCAACCGGCAACCTCATGGACCACTCATCAACCTGGTGTCGGACGATCTCGCTGATCACGAGATGCGTCCCGGCAGCTCTTTCGCTGTGGCGGCATCCACAGTCGACTCTTGTTGGGAGCTCAACGTACTCAGCTCGGGAGTGTCACTCACTCGCAGGCATCCCTTTCAGTCGGTCAGCCATCTTGTCGGCCGCAAGAAGTTTTCCGAGGCGGAAGGCGGCTCACCCGGTCACCACTCAGGCACTCACGAGCATAGCATTTGGTTGCGCTCTCGTGTTACGCAGGCTCATTGCTCTCATGCTCATGCTCATAGGCGACGCTCATCAGCGACGCTCATCGGCTACGCTCATCGGCGACGCTCATCGGCGAAGCTCAATGGAGGCACGCAACTCTCCTTCTCTTATCTCAGCCGGAATTTCTGAATTCTCGGGGAAATTCTCACGTTCTGTGGTGTCTGGTGTGTGCTCGGCGGAGGGGGATCCGCGCATAAAGTTGCATTCGTTCAAAACTCAAAAACCTAATTCTTCCTTTTTAAATACTTAGAACGAATGCGTCCAGCTGCATTCGTCCTAAAAATCTAAGTCCTGAAATTCCTTCTACCTTTAGAGTGACTGCGTCCAGCTGCAGTCATTCACTTCCTTCAGACTAACGCTTTTTCTCGCAGACTGTCCAGTCCTAAACGCTTACCGAATGCATTCAGTTGCATTCGTCTAAGTTTAATAACAACTGGCGGTACGCGGTGGAGCGGAGTCACACACGTATAGTCCCGATTCCTTCCAAGATATTCAGTTTTTATATATTTTAATACAATCAATTTTAAATGGGAAAGCAACGACGAGGAGGTAGGAAGTATCAACTCCGGAAATTAGCAGCAAAGCATTTAGGAATTCCCCATCCCATAAAAAATCAGGAGGTTCGTGCCTATTATACTGCCGAGCATTTGGCAGCAAATAACATTTTCCCCAAAACGGTATCGGAAATAATTGAAAATCCGGAACCAGAATATAACATTTTTGCAGTCGAGATTTCAGGGGAAAATTTAGAGAAAACCGACAAAGTTGTAGAGTCAAGCACGGAGGTAAATAAAAACAAAACTCCAGGAGTAAATTCATTGAAGTTAATTCCGATTGAGTACAACCACAGAATTTGTAAGTCCAAATACATTCCAGTCAAGGACCCTCGATTTAACTTCTATAATAAAATCGAGACTCGACTCCAGCAGTTTAAAGTAAAAGATTCCCTGTAATCAAACGTTCACGCCCAGATCCCGGATTAATTAGCTTCGGCTAAGGTCCAAAAATTGGGCATCTCAATATTTTGTGTTACCCCGGACGTAACATACCTTTTTGGTGACAGCGGTGGGATAGTTTGGAACGTTTGATTTATAATGCCAGTTGGCCACACCCCGCAAAAACCTACAAGTAGTCAAACCGGTGGTAAAAGTGAATCTGAAGATCCAGAACCTCATTCCTCTGTCCAATCTACTTCGAGAAATCCCGAAGAAATTCAAATTCCCGATCCGCCACAACAAGCACTCGACATGCCGTTAGGAAATTCTCAGATCGTGTCGCTGAAAGACGCGGTCGAAGTAGTATTAAAATTCGATGGGAAAAATATTCCCGTATACCAATTCGTTGAAAGTTGCGAGGAAGCATTAGTTATGTTACCTCAAAATGCAGAACAGAACTTGGTAAAATTGATTCGGACAAAAATCGTCGGGGAAGCAAAAAAATCAATTCAGGGTCATAAATTCGAGAGACTCAGCGCGTTGTCGACCTTTTTAAAACAACTATATTCTCCCGCGAAAACCGTGAACCAGATACGGCGCGAGCTTGGTAGTCTGATTCAAAACGAAAAAGAAGACGTAATAGAATACGTTAATCGCGTGCGAGAAATAGGAAATCATATAGTCGAAGCTTGCAAAAGTCAAAACGCTGACGGTACAATCACGGACGAAGAGACAAATTCAATAGAAAAAGAATGTGTCGAATGTTTTCTCGACGGTCTTAAAACCGAAATTCAACTAAGAATGAGGATTTCCTACGACACTTTGACTGACGCTGCGACGGACGCCATTAAGATAGACAGAAAACAGACCGCGATTGCCGACTTGAGGAAAACGCAGCGCGTAGAAAAACCCGCTCCCCGCCGGGAGACAGTGAACACAGTCAGCAGTAAGGGCGCTGTGACGTGCCAGATCTGTCAGCGCCCGGGCCATACGGCCCTTGTGTGCTGGCATAGGCAGGCGGGCGCTGGGCCCTCGAGAGTAGGCAATAAACCGCCGACTCAAGAGGCCAGCGTACCACCGCCCAAGCTGCAACCCGCGGCGACAGACGCACCGAAATCCTGTCGGTACTGCAAAAAACTCGGACACACGATAGACGAGTGCAGGAAGCGGGAATATAATAATAAACAGAGGGCACAGGGAAACTCCAGCGGTCTCCCGAAATCCGGGCCATCGCAGGAGACTCAGAGAAACACAGCCCAACAAAAGACGATGCTCATAAAACAAAAACAAGACTCAGACGAGTCCGAATAGCTAACGTGAAATTACGACGACGCTACCGACCACCGACCATTCAAATAGAATCCGAGGATTTAGCCCCACAAATCGAGCTGTTAATTGACACTGGTTCCGAGCCCAATTTAGTGAAGAAGGCTTACGTTGCACCGGGAAGTATAATCGATAAACACAATATTCTCGAACTGCACGGAATAACGGCGGACTCTGTAGAAACCTTAGGGTCTTTTACAGTGGACATCTTAGGAAGTCCCGTCGTTTTTCACATCGTGACAGACGATTTCCCGGTCAGGCAAGCTGGTATTTTGGGCAACGAATTTTTCGAAAGATACAAGGCTGCAATCGATTACAAGGGGCACTGTTTGAACTGGAAAGATAAAGAAATAAAATTCTCAAGTCCCGAAATAATAACAGTTCCAGCCCGATCCGTCTCGACATTTTACGTCAGAGTAAGAAACGATGAAATCACGGAGGGGTATCTCCCAAAATACAATATCGGAGAAAACATTTATTTCGGAAGAGCGCTCGTCAGAAATTTACACGGTGTAGCCTATACCAAAATCTTCAATTCACGGGACGAAGAAATCTTCATCGAAGTCCCAACACTTGCTCTTCAAGAATTTGACGAGCTATCCAAATTAAACTCAAAATCATCGGACTCCGCGAAAATTGCGGATTCCACAAAATCCACAGAATCTCCAAAATCAAAATCTTCTAAATCTTCTAAATCTTCTAAATCTTCTAAATCTTCTAAATCTTCTAAATCTCCTAAATCTTCTAAATCTTCCAAATCAAGCACGCTCTGTTTAGCGATCGCGCAGAATGCCGATCACGACAACCGTGTCGAAAAATTAAAAAGTCTGCTCCGCCTTGAAAGCCTAAGCGCTGAAGAAAGAGAGAGCGTAGACGAACTACTCCAAGAGAGTGCAGATCATTTTCATATCCCGGGGGAACAATTAGGGTATACCTCTAAAGTTGACCACCCGATTCCAACGGTGGATAACAATCCCATTCACGTCCGACAGTATCGTTATCCACCCATTCATAAAGAAGAAATCACGCGGCAGGTAAAGGAGCTTTATGACGGAAAGATCATAAAAGACTCGCAATCGCCGTATAACAATCCCGTGTGGATTGTTCCAAAAAAACCAGACTCCAAAGGAAATAAACGATGGAGAATGGTTCTCGACTTTCGGGAAC
Source organism: Itoplectis maculator (assembly GCA_964034905.1). NCBI lineage: Eukaryota > Metazoa > Arthropoda > Insecta > Hymenoptera > Ichneumonidae > Itoplectis > Itoplectis maculator. The sequence goes on from OZ035871.1 coordinate 2,491,237, forward strand.
TGAACGATAAAACAATTGGTGATTCATATCCTCTGCCCAATATAACTGATATTCTCGATCAGTTAGGCGGAGCAAAATATTTTTCGGTATTCGATTTAGCATCGGGTTTCCACCAAATCCAGCTTAAACCTGACGATAGTCATAAAACAGCTTTTTCAACACCGTTCGGTCATTACGAATTCTCTCGGATGCCCTTCGGGTTGAAAAACGCTCCAGCAACTTTCCAAAGATTAATGGACAGTGTTTTAAGCGGATTGCAGGGCACAGAACTTTTCGTGTACCTGGATGATATAGTCATTTACGCGTCTTCACTCCAAGAGCATAAAATCAAGTACCGAAAGTTAATAGCACGACTAGCCGACGCCAATCTAAAACTACAGCCTGACAAATGCGAGTTCCTGAGGAAAGAGGTTGTTTATCTCGGGCACTTGATATCAGAAGACGGTGTTAGACCCGACCCGAAAAAAATCGAGGCTGTTAGAGATTATCCGGTTCCAAGAAATATAAAGACAGTCAGGCAGTTTCTAGGGTTGACCGGGTACTACCGACGTTTTATTAAGGGCTACTCGAAAATCGCGAAACCCATAACGAATCTGCTCAAAAAGGACGCTGTATTTTTATGGGAAGAGAAGGAGCAGGCAGCATTCGAAGAGTTGATTGCAATTCTTTGCACAGAGCCGGTCTTAAAACATCCGGATTTCACAAAACCGTTTCTAATTACTACAGACGCATCGGGATATGCAATCGGAGGCATATTATCGCAGGGAGAAATCGGAAAAGATCTTCCGATCTCCTATGTGTCGTGAACTCTAACCAACACTGAGAAAAACTACGAGGTTTATGAGAAAGAAGCTCTCGCCATAGTTTACGCCGTTAGACAATTTCATCCATACATCTACGGAAGAAAATTCACAATTATCACAGACCATAAACCGTTGATTTGGTTCAAAACCTCTAAGGATCCGACTACTCGAGTCACTAAGTGGAGGTTTAAATTAAAAGATCATGACTATGACATTATTTACAAAGCTGGCAAAATGAATGTAAACGCAGATGCTTTATCTCGGAACCCGGTAGAACAGAAAAGTCATGTAGTAAAAAAATCAACAAACACATTTGTCACAACAGCAATCGTGCATGAGGAACCACATTCAAAAGAGCACTCAGAAACAGCACTCAGAAGAAGCGCACGAAAAAGAAAAGAACCAGATAGGTTACGGGACGAGTTGGATAGACAGAAAGAAGCAGCAGATGAAAAGAAAAAGAGTCAAAAGTTAAAAATCAAATCGAAGGTCTCTCAACAGAAAAATCAACATAAATTAGACGAAATACGAAATCAGTCGAGCGACGAAGACGACACAGATAACGACAGTGACAGTGACGAGACGAGTGAAAAAGAAAACGAAATAACGGTAGAAAAAGAAAATGAAATAGCGGCAGAAAAGGAAAAGGAAATAACGATGGAAATAGAAAAACACAATATGGAAGGAAAAGCTCGAAATCTCTTGGATTCAAAGGATCAATTGTTCATGCGTAAAGATAACTTCGCTTATTTCGTTTACACTGATGGAGAACCATGTGACACGGGTTCACTACAGCTCCAACAACGCGGTGAATTTTTGACATTTAAAAATCTAGTAGCGGGAGAAGCACAGGTAAAAGAACAGCAAAATCGAGTTCACATCGCGTTACCAATTCCACATTTCAAAGAAGGACTCTCGAACGTAATGTCAAACATAGAGAAGACATTGCGAAGTCTGGCAGAGATTTTAAACAAAAGAAAATTAAAAACAATTAGCATTGCCAAAACTAACGAAATAGAGACGGTGGAATGGAAAATCATCAGGAATTATCTGTCCGAAATCACGAAAACAATAGACACAAAGATTATTATTTGTACCGGAATAATTCAATACGCCGAACCAAGTAGGCGTATCGAAATAATAAAAGAAATGCACTCATCTGCAATCGGTGGGCATAAAGGTGTAACAAAGACCTACAGTCGAATCAGGCAGCGTTATTATTGGGAGAATGTTAAATTAGATGTCCAGCAATTCATCCGCAGCTGTCTTGGTTGTCAACTGAAAAAGCTAGTTCGAGTAAAAAATAAAAATCCAATGATAATAACGGACACGCCGAGAACTGCTTTTGATAAGGTCGCGATGGATATCGTTGGGCCATTGGCCCGAACCAAAGACGAAAATGAGTACATACTCACCATCCAGGACCAATTGACAAAATACTCACTAGCTATTCCACTCCCAAACGCGACTGCAATCACAATAGGCAATGCCTTCGTGAAAAGATTTATTTGCATATTTGGAGCACCGAGATCAGTGTTAACTGACCAAGGTAGCAATTTCTTAAGTAAAGTTCTAAAAAGTCTAGCTAAGCAGTTCAAAATCACACAATTCAAAACCACAGCCTTCCATCCACAATCCAACGGATCCATTGAAAGATCCCATCACGTCCTCGGAGAATATCTGAAACAGTTCGCTAATCAAGATCAGGAATGGGATAACTGGTTGGAACTCGCAACTTTCTCGTATAATACTAGCACCCATGAGGGTACCAGGCATACGCCTTTTGAATTAGTCTTTGGGAAGTTAGCGAGACTTCCATCCAGTGATCCGCCGATCGAAGGAGAAGAATCGACGTACGATGATTATTTAATCAAACTCATTACTCGCTTGCACGAACTCCAGGGTTTGGCTCGGAAAAATCTGATCGATGCAAAAATAAAATCAAAGGGATTTTATGATCGAAAGATCAAACCCCAAACGTTAAAAATCGGCGATTTTGTATTTTTACAAAAAGGGCCAAAGCCCGGAAAGTTAGAGGATCATTACACGGGTCCTCATGAAGTCTTAGAGACCAATGAGAAGGGAAATATTAAAATTCAGATTAAAAACAAACCACGAGTCGTCAACATTAATAGATTGCGACTCTCTTATATCAAGCCGTAAAGACAGTAGTTAAAAGCAAATTTTATTTGTTTGTTTTTCAGTAAAATAGAGCAGAGGACAATCCGAACTGGGAGCTAAAGAAAATTATATTTTTAGAGAGACATAAATATTATATTATATTGTTTTTAAAAATTATATATATAATGTGGTTTTTCCGGCGGCTCATGGAACTTGGGTGACGGTGGAAAAATAAACGAAATTGAGTTGCTCTGAAAAGAGTTATTTAAAAGTTATTATTTTTTTATGGTTACACTTTACATTGCATTTCTCGGTTACAATTAATTATACCGCTTACCTGAAAAGAGAAACAACAATTAACGCTATTGCTTCCTATCTCTTAATTATTCCGCACCGTCCTAACCACGTTTTCTGTCCCGTCGTACATGTGCTCTCTCTCGTCGTACATGTGACCAGCGCGGTCTTCTCCCGATTCTCTCTCTGTCTAGACTAGAGCAGTCAACTCGATATTGCGCGGCAAATTCGGATGAAATGAAGTGATAAGCTTCATTTACATATATATATTTATAACTGCAAATAGCAATAATTTAAGATGCGTAAGGGTGCGTTGACCCTGATATTAATTTTATATAGCGTAATTCAGGCAGAGGCCATCATCGGTTATGACTGCGGCTCTTCAAACTTGAATATCACGACTCTCTCTCTGATCGACGTGGGTGACTGTGACCTTACAAAGCCAGAGATCATCGCCGATCCTGTCTATATAAAATTATTGCAGTTAAATGAGTTCACCCACAACAAGGTCATACAATGCAAGGTGGAACTTCTCCGAATAATTTATCATTGCGGGATGAGCTCACACGTGTCGATCGTTGCTCACGGACAATTAGAGTACATAACTGATCTCTCGCGTGATGCTTGCCAACAAATGCACATTTCAGGCATTTACAGAATCGGAAACGCACTCATAACCGGCGTACGAAAGAATCAAACTGCAACTCGTAGCATAACTTTAGCAGGCTCGATAAAAAGTGACGGTACGTGCCATGGATCCCAGTACTCGGATCCGTACGGAAGCTGGGACGACGTGGTGGTACAGGGCTCAGTCAAAATCACGTTGACTGAATACGAAGCAACAGTTAATCTAAATACAAACCGCATAAATTTAAGATCTGGTATGACGTGCCTTCTAACGGATCAAAGCTGCATTGATTTTCAAGATGGTCAGACGTTTTGGGATTCGCTACCGGCCGATAACTGCAAATTTAATCGATATGACGTTTTATACGAGGGACTAGCGAAACGAATCAAGGACACTGGCCATGTGTATCCCCAGACGGTCTATACACTGTCGACCAAAGATATAACCTTCGCGTTAACGAAGAAATCAGAACAATTATTATGTGGCTATACGTTAATTCGCACCGAACACCCGAAACTGCTCATTTTTGAAACAAGAAAAGGAGAAACTTTCGCTAAACCAAAACCGATCGCAGTCGAAAATCTAGATATATTCGCGTACGTTAATTCTAAATTTGTTTTTGTGGAAAAACACATCCGTAGTCAAATCACTCAACTGTATCTCGACGTTTTGACCCAACGATGCAATCTGGAGCAACAGGTGTTAAAAAACGCCCTCATCATCGCAACGCAGACGCCTGACGAATTTGCCTTCCATCTGATGAAAGGACCAGGATATATGGCAGTAGTCGCGGGTGAAGTCGTGCACGTAATCAACTGTATTCCAGTTGAAGTCCGAGTCAGAAGAACTGAAAACTGCTATCATCAACTCCCAGTGACCAGGGGGAATCGCAGCCTCTTTCTATCGCCAAGGACACACATCATCATGGAGGCAGGAGTGGAGATCACGTGTGACGCGTTATTACCAACCCAATATTTGTTAGCTGATTCCTGGTACAAATTATTACCTGGACCAGTACAGAGTTTGCCGCCAACAATCATCAAGCCAATGACCAAACCTACGTGGACTTACACTAATCCTGCATCACTGGCAACCAGTGGCATCTACACGAAGGAGGATCTTGACAAACTTCGGGACCACATCATGTTTCCCGTCGAGAAGCCCGCGGTTCTAAACACGATCGCCCGAGGAATCTCTGGACAACCAATTCAGTCCCAGGGTCTGGCATTTTCAAATATGCTGGGGGCGGAAGGACTACAAAACCTCGCAGACTCCGTTTGGAACACCATATGGGGTCGCTTCGTCTTCTTTGGAACCGCGAGTGCTGGGATCATCGGCATTATTTTCCTCCTTCGGCTCATCAAACTAATCGTGGACACGATTATTCACGGTTATGCGCTGCATACCGTATATGGATGGTCATTGGTGCTGATAGGCGCAATCTGGGACTCAGTCACGCATCTCTTACTCCACTTGAAGAGGAATATCAATGGACCACAGACTCGGGCAATTGACACTACGGAATCACACGACTTAGTGGAAATACGCGTGCCGACCACCCGAGACGAACCCTCACCGGAACAACCACCAGCAACTTCGGGCGCATTCTCATTGAGAGGCTAAGAAGACATCGGGACCAGCAGCCGTCAATACTCGAGATACTTTTGAAATTTTTAACATTAGTTTTTCCAAATTTTATACTTAGATTTAATCCAAGGTACATTGGTACCAAATTTTTACTTTTGTTATAATACTCCAAACCAAATAATTACCAAAGTTTAATTAAGAAATTTCATTTAATTCAATATCAAATGTCGCTTTCTAATTTTATACCGACATTTGATTTAAGGCGGGAGGTGTTACGTCCCGACGAACCCTCACCCCTAAAACCAGGCAACCCTCCGAGCACCGGTGTATGCCCCGAAAAAGGGCCCTGCAGTCGGTGGTCGCCGAGAGGGGATAGCTTAGCGTAAGAGTGGAGGTGGCAGTCCCTTCGTTAGGGGAGGCGAGGCCCACGAGACCTCGAGCCAATTAGGGAGCAGAACTCTGCCCTCTCCATCCCTTGGAAGCTGGCTTCTCCGGCACCAAGACGAAGAAAATTCGAATTAAGGGAGACGGGAGCTTTTCCAACCAATGGAAATTAGGGAAAACTGCCCTCTCTCTGCGGCGCGTAAGACAGAAGCCGCTCCGTCTAGTATTTAAGCCAATGTTCAGTGTATTTTTAGTCAGTAAGAATTTTTCTGCTCAAATACAACCATCTCCTCTGGGAGCCAACGATACCACAAAAGGACTTGTAAGTTTTCAACGAAAACCCTGAACGAATGCATAAAGTTGCATTCGTTCAAAACTCAAAAACCTAATTCTTCCTTTTTAAATACTTAGAACGAATGCGTCCAGCTGCATTCGTCCTAAAAATCTAAGACCTGAAATTCCTTCTACCTTTAGAGTGACTGCGTCCAGCTGCAGTCATTCACTTCCTTCAGACTAACGCTTTTTCTCGCAGACTGTCCAGTCCTAAACGCTTACCGAATGCATTCAGTTGCATTCGTCTAAGCTTAATAACAACTGGCGGTACGCGGTGGAGCGGAGTCACACACGTATAGTCCCGATTCCTTCCAAGATATTCAGTTTTTATATATTTTAATACAATCAATTTTAAATGGGAAAGCAACGACGAGGAGGTAGGAAGTATCAACTCCGGAAATTAGCAGCAAAGCATTTAGGAATTCCCCATCCCATAAAAAATCAGGAGGTTCGTGCCTATTATACTGCCGAGCATTTGGCAGCAAATAACATTTTCCCCAAAACGGTATCGGAAATAATTGAAAATCCGGAACCAGAATATAACATTTTTGCAGTCGAGATTTCAGGGGAAAATTTAGAGAAAACCGACAAAGTTGTACAGTCAAGCACGGAGGTAAATAAAAACAAAACTCCAGGAGTAAATTCATTGAAGTTAATTCCGATTGAGTACAACCACAGAATTTGTAAGTCCAAATACATTCCAGTCAAGGACCCTCGATTTAGCTTCTATAATAAAATCGAGACTCGACTCCAGCAGTTTAAAGTAAAAGATTCCCTGTAATCAAACGTTCACGCCCAGATCCCGGATTAATTAGCTTCGGCTAAGGTCCAAAAATTGGGCATCTCAATATTTTGTGTTACCCCGGACGTAACAGAGGACACACAGGATGTCTCACCGCTCACTAAGGCAATTTCTCATCGACGGCGCTCTCACCACTCGGTCAGAGCCCACTCTCACGACCTGGAAGTTTCTTGTCTCACATTGGCAGTTTCTCCAACAGAGGGTTCCGTCCTTCTGGGCTCAGTGGTCTGCTCACTATCAGCAGCGCCAGCAGTCTTTAGTGGCTTCGCGCCACCAGCGACGTCAAGGTGGGATCTCTCGTTCTGGTAACAGGCGAGAGGTTCCCGCCGTGCAAATGGCCGCTCATCCGGGTCCTGTATCTTGACCCGGGAAAGGATGAATTCGCTCGGATCGCAACGCTCAAGACGGCTACCATCACACTCATGCGACCACTCACCAAGCGCTCACCACTGCCAACAGCTCAGCTGGATCATCTCGACAACACATCAGCGACCCTCGCTGATGGCGGGCGGAATGTTGGAGAATATCGTCTTTCCTTCCGACGACGGCTGGCTACGTCGTTTGCGGCAGCGACGCTCGTGGCGGCGGCAGCACCTCGCGGGCTGCCGCACGGCGTGGAGCGCGCTTGCGCGCGGGATTTCCCGCTCGATCGGCGCCACGAGGCCGTGCTCGCAACGGCCGGTCGCCATTATCTCAGTCTCCACGACACGCAACCGGCGCTCAAGTTTTGGTCTCATCCGGGTCGACTCATCGGGTTTCTACTCTTTTCTCGTACTGCTCATTAGATTCGGGACAATTAGTTCTCTTACCTCTCGGTATTGCTCGGATTCGGTACAGGCCTCATCCGGGGGAAAACTTCGGCGACGTTGGTGACGTGCATGTCCCGCGCGCGTTTTTTCCCACGCGGCTCGCGCCGCGTCTCAGCTCACGGGTTTGGGATTGCTCGGCAGATTAATATAATCGAGCCGTGTGGCTCGACTTGACAATTTTGGACCTACTCATCGTGGTTTATACAACGTTTGGAATCGCTCAGTGCGTCTTATTGTGACTTGTGGACTCGCTCAGTGACATTTTCTCAGGCTCTACGGGACTCGCTCAAGCATATTTTGTGTAACTGCTATCTATATTAATAAACATCGTTATTATTTTTTCCCTGTTAATTGGCCGACTCGAGACTTTATTTTATACCTGCTCCACCATCATCCACCCGCGGCATTCTCGAACACACCCTTTGGACCTTCCACCGGACTCCCTATCGCGCTGAAAACTCGAGATGCGCAATAGATCTGCGCAGTCGACGGTATTGTGATTGCCTCCCATTTTTTTTCCTTTCGTTTCCCACCAATTACGCTTTTTCAATGAGCCAAAACTATTTAAACAAAAAAATGTCCAAAGCATATTTATATTTACGATTTCCAAAATAGTATTTTTTATCTTGCTGAATTATTTTCATTTTTTTCTCCTGTATTTATATGTTTATTTATTTATTTATTTATTTATTTATTTGTTTATTTGTTTGACTTTAAATAATTACTAAGAGAAATGCCGAAGTGACATTTATCTGAATCCACCCTTTGGAACTTTCACCGGATTCCCTATCGCGCTGAAAACTCGAGATGCGTAATAGATCTGCGCAGTCGACGCAAAAACGAGGCCTTCCAGTGTTTATGGGCGCAAAATGTAACGGAGATCCCGGGCAAAAAGGGAACCGAGATAAACGTCCGCGGCTGGGAAAAGTCGTTAACTGGTTTATCTCGATTCTCGGCCGCTAGGGTCACACTATATAGATATAGAAATCGCACGAGAGTGGTGCAAGAAGGCGAACGTAAAATCGCCGAGTCATAAATGTCAGACGCCAAACGTTTCTCACCCTTTTCGCACCTTCCAAGTCGACATCCTGTGTATTTTGCTCTGAAAAAAAAGAATAATAATAAAGTGAAAGGAGTGACTTGAAAAATGTTAACTAAATTTTTTTAGAACAAATGATTTTTTATTTATAATTATGATTATTATTATTGATTTATTAAAAACTAAATCGTTAATCGTTAATTCGTGCAAAAAAAGCACATTTTTGTAATTTTTTTTTTCGACGACACTGTTAAAATCTATTACATAACACCAATGGTACATCAAAGTATAACATTATAAGAATATTGTGTAAAATTTTCATGAAGAAATATTAAAAAAATACGGCAATGGCAGCATTTATTTATGGAAGCGTCTCTGAAAAAAGTAGAATTGCGGTGCCCTTAATAACTCGGTTATGGATCATCCGAAATCAAAAAATCAAAATTCATCCGTTAGATAATCGCTTTCCCCAGTTAACGCCGTTGGGTTTTTTCCGAAATTTCGATTTTTCAATTTTTGGGAACACTTTGAAGGGAAAAACGCGATTTTTTGAAAAAAAATCGGCTATTTTGCTATTGTAAAATAATAAGTATTAATAAATTCGAAAAAAACTCTTCGGCGTTAGCTCGTAAAATATGTGCGGAAAAAGTATGCAAAAATTCAAAAGGATCGTTGCAGTAGTTTTGACGATACGATTGGCACCGAATTTGAAAACGTGCGGAAAAAACGCAATCCGCGAGTAGAAAAATACGGATAACTTTGTCAATTTTGCTCCGATTGACTTGAAATTTTGACACAATATTCTTGACGTATTATTATATTATTATGCATTCAGTAAAAAATATTAAATAAAAATGCAAAAGAAATATTTAATTTTTTCATCGTTATTTTGGCGGTTTGTGAAAAAACCATTTATAAAATTGTGTTTGGCGGACCATTAGCGTTACCCAGAATGCACCACGTGGAGGTTGTCCGCCCTGGCATCCCTCGGCCCTAAAAATGGCCGATTGTCTTTGTCTTATTTATCGCCGAATTAGCCTCGCAACGTAGTCTTCGTAAAGCGTTTCTCGCAATTCCTTCGTCGAAAATTCGGTGAGATTGCCGATTGGCTTCGCTTCAAGCTTTATTATTTGGCGTATAAAACTCAAGACGAATATACCGCAATTAAAATTGTCGTGTTGTCTGGGACACTTCAACCGTTCCGACGGTATTTGCGGCATTTTCCAGTTATCGTTGTCATTTGGAAAATTTATCTTCCATATGGCACAAAATCGTTGGAAGTAACGCTCCCGTTTTTCGCTATCCTCTTCGTCGTTTTGCGAGTCGAAAAAATGGCCCATCTTTGTCCGTACATCGGCGACAAATAAAATCGTATGGTTATTGTCCATAATGGGAAATAGGATTACGGCTTTGTTTTGCCAATAATCTCGACCGAGAGCTGGTATTTTGTTTTATTTTTACACTCTGTTTTGATCTCGTTGGCGTGGGTCTAAATAAATTCCAACTTGTTTTGCAGTCGACGTAAGCAATAGACCCATTCCCACCGATCATTGACATTGTTGCGAACAAGTCAATAATCACTACGTTGATGTTTCTGTCACCTCTCAGCCTAACAATATCGTCGTCTTGAAGATGGATGACAGTCTCAATTCCATCGTCATTGACAACAGCAGCAGCATCATCAGCAGCATCTCTGCTCGGTAACTCATTTGCCCACCGTTCGATGCTCGACTGGAACGTCGCATGCGCTGCATTTTTCTTTTTTTTATCGGTTCGCTGACAATTCAGTTTTTCCCATAATTCATCAAAACGCAGTGCTAAGGCATCTTCTCTATAATTGCAAGTTGCCAAAACAGCGTCTTGCAATTTTTTTGACAACGTTATTTTTGGTCTAGGCATTGGCAGAGACTTATCACAATGACAGCGATGACGAAAACGGCGGTAATGATGACAACGATGACAACGATGACAACGATGACGACGATGACGACGATGACGACGATGAAAACGATGACGACGATGACAACGATGAAAACGATGACAACGATGAAAACGACGAAAGCGACGAAAACGGCGAAAACGGCGAAAACGACGAAAACGACGAAAACGACGAAAACGACGAAAGCGACGAAAACGACGAAAACGGCGAAAACGACGAAAACGACGAAAACGACGAAAACGACGAAAACGACGAAAACGACGAAAACGACGAAAACGACGAAAACGACTAAAACGACGACACGACGAAAAATAATACACTTAAACGGACACTATTCATATGCGAAATAAACGTCAAAAACTTAGTCACAGATATAAGAGTTTACTAGGGGGGCTCCGCTCCCCTGCGCGCTTCGCGCGCCAACCCCTGGGGGGGCTTCGCCCCCCCCCCCCCCCCCCCCCCGCGCGCTCCCCCCCCCTCTCTTCGTTTTTCGGTCTCGGTTTGGTATATACCAATGTCCTTGATATATATCAAATGGTATATATCATGTCCTTGGTATTCTGGGTATTAAAAATATCCATTTAATTATTATCGTTTCCACACCACTATGAAGTAGATAATACGGCGCGTTTTTGTTTTACCATTCGATTTTATATTTTCGATTTTGTTATTCGAAAATATTATCGATGGAAAGTTGTATCCCCTGTAGGCCTAATCAACTTATAATACTGGTGCAAGGCAGCTGCCATTTGCGCTCAGCTCAAGTTTTGGGTGCACTGCTACCACAAATGGAATTTTTGGGTGCACTGCTACCACAAATTGAATTTTTGGGTGCACTGCTACCACACATTGAATATTTGGGTGCACTGCTACCACAAATTGAATTTTTGGGCGCACTGCTACCACAGATTAAATTTTTGGGTGCACTGCTACCACATATTGAATTTTTGGGTGCACTGCTACCACACATTGAATTTTTGGGTGCACAGCTACCACACGTCAACCATAATGTATCATATTTTTTAATCAAAAACTTCTTTCCATACTATGTTAGTAATTGCCTCTAAATTTTCTGAATCATTTTGAATAAATATTTCATTCGAGTTTTTACATCTCGATAATGCTACGTATAATTGTCCGTGAGAAAATAAAGGTCTATGAATATATATACCAACTTTGTCTAAACTTTGTCCTTGAGACTTATTAATCGTTATTGCAAATGCAAGAACTATCGGAAATTGTCTTCGGTATAGTATAAACGGTAATGTAGAACATTCTCCAGTGTCTAATATTATTCGTGGTATAAACGCATAATTTCCTGTTCGTGTACCAGTGATTATTTCTACTTTAATATTGAATTTATGTAATCCGATAATTTTCATCCTTGTTCCATTGAATAATCCATCATTTATGCTTAAATTTTTGATAAGCATGACAATAGCACCAACTTTTAGAATTAACTTATGAACCGGAATTCCAGGAAATCTTAAAGAATTTAAATATTCTATCGGATAATTTAAGTTAATGTCATTATCAGTTTGATCGTGTCACGTACCTCACTTCTCACTCAAAAATCTTTTTCACGACGATGCCTGGATGTTGCCGCTTGCACCACAAAAATGACACTACTGCTCTAAACCTTTCTAACCGCCACCCTTCCCCCCCTCACAGCATGCTGCACCCGAAACACTACACCGCCCATTACCTTATAAGTCCGTGCTGACGTCGAGAGAAGGGACACCGACCTTACACGTGATACCCATTCGAAAAATAGGCAAACCTCCTCTAGGCTCACGCAAATACATTTTTTTATATTTTCCTAGTAAAAGAGGCACCGGTAGGAGAACCAGGGTTACTGATTTAGCCTTCCAAAATATCGACTCCCGAGTTCTCCGTATCGGCGCAAAACAACAGACACGCGTAGCTCTACGAGAGGCGGGGGAACGCTCAGCCACTTACGCTTAACACTAGGCGCTGTTGCTGATGCTAAAAAGAGCATCATACACTGCATTGATAACTCCGGAGAAAAGAACTGAGACTCCGCCTCTCTATGGAGCGCCGCATTCGAAGCCTACCGAAATATCTATTTTTTCTAGCGAGCGACCAATGTAACCCTTCCTCGCGTCAATGCCCTTATTTGTAAAGCGCTCCCTCCCAGAGATTCAGAGCTCATTGGAGACCTATTTTCTAGCCCGAAACCAAACAACCAATGTAACTCCTTCTACTCGTCCGATATCCTTATTTGTAAAGCGCATCACCCGCAGAGAATGGAATCTATTGGAGAACTATTTTCTAGCCGAAAAACAAGCGACCAATGTTACCCCTTTCCATTTGTCAATGCCCTTATTTGTAAGGCGCATCTCCTGCAAAGACTGAAACCCATTGGATAACTATTTTCTATCCAAAGAACCAAGCGCCTCCTTCCACTCATCGATGACCTTGAACCTAAAATGAACATTGTTATCCCCGAAATGCAACAACAAACTGTAAACCCCTCCACTCGTCGATGCCCATATTTGTAAATCTCACCTCCCACGAAGCTAATATTTAAACCGCGGTTCTTAGGCAAAATTAAGTCAGTCTACGTCCGAGTCAGGGAGGCTGCATCTCGGCAGATCGTCTTCGTTCGGAATTATCATATTGCGAGGCGCGGCTTCACCGTTAGCTGAGTGCAATTTATTCCGTCCTATCTTGTACTGAGATTGTGAATCTTTAATTGAATATTGTGAATCTTGAATTGAATATTGTGAATCTTGAATTGAATATTGTGAATCTTGAATTGAATATTGTGAATCTTGAATTGAATATTGTGAATCTTGAATTGATATTGTGAATCTTGAATTGAGATTGTGAATCTTGAATTGAGATTGTGAAACTTGAATTGAAATTGTGAAACCTGAACGGATATTGTGAATCGTGAGATCGTTACCGCGGTGACCGCGACGATTTAAACCTTGTGCCACGAGAGCACACAGCGAACGACTACAAAGGTATTCGTCAACGATTTGTATTGAATTCTTTGTTAAATAAATCACATAGTTGCATCATAAATCAACTAACTTCTCTCCTTTCCAATAAGACAAGGTCTCTCGAGATCTCCAGCGTTTCCCACTCCCATTACGAAAATCCATCCTGAGATAACGTAAAATTTAGAGTCGCGTTAACCGCTCGGCGCGATTCCCCTTTTCTGCCCGACGTCTCCGGACGTCACAGAAAATTTTGGTGACAGCGGTGGGATACGCTGAACGTCTTTTGATTGGTATTTATTTTTGCATTTTTGAATTTTATTTATATTGCAAATTTAACGCATCATCAGAATATTACTGACGCCATGCTTACCAGCATGGGCGAATGTATGGCACTACAACAAGCACTGCTTCACGTGCCAAATTTCAATGGCAAAAATATGCCACTAAAAACATTTATTCAAGACGTTGAAAGCGGATATACATATGTGCCTGAAGGCCTCCGCGACTCGTTCTTTAAAGGAGTCATTTCAAAGTTAAAAGAAACTGCCCGCGACGCAGTCACTGATAAAAATATAAACTCAATCGAGTCGCTATCAAACGCATTAAAAGAATATTTTTCCCCGAAGAAATCGTACCCCTTTTATTGTGCGGAAATTCAAGCTGTTCGTCTTCGACGAGACGAAACAGTATTAGATTATTACACTAGAATCAAACAATTACGTGCCGGCGCAATTGCAGCGCTTAAAGATGAATTCAGCGCGGACCAAACCGCACAAATGGAACCGATGCTTGACGGCCTAGCGCTAGAGTCATTCAAAAGAGGATTGTCGGATGATCTTATATACGCTATCAGCGTTCAAGACCCCGACAACCTCGAAGACGCTTTCAGAATTATCCAGCGCATAGAGAGAGACATGCAAGGCGCAACCGCCCGAAATTCGAACTCACTGCGATACGCTCAGTCTGATGTCGGGCAGAAAACTCCACAGACGGCCTCCTCACCCCGTGTATCCTTCCGAAGTCCTGAACGCCGAGAATTTAATGACAATAATTCAAACTTCCCTCTCGAAAATAACTTTAGAAGATTTTTACATCGGGAAAATACCCTTCCTCGCGAAAGCAGAAATAATTATGAGCAACCTCCCCAACGTCAATTCAACCGAAGCCCAATGCGGCGAAACCCTAATTTCTATCCGCCTAATGGATACTATCCGCCAATGCATTATATGCCGCCAATGTATCACCCATATTATCCGTATGATCCCTATTTCGGGCAACCTATGCAAGGCAGAAGTTTTAACGACCGTGAAAGATTCCAACGCTACGACTATCCTCGTAACGAACCGCGTGGAGCGCGTGCCGCTTCCCCCGGCCCCATAAATAACACGGAGCCTTTAAACTCGCAAGAGGCTCGCCGAGCCGATGCATCGGCGAGCCACCCTTCGAGCGCCCGTGCCGCGAACGTGAAATTCATGACAGCTTCCGATATATTAGATGCGTCCCAAACCAAGGACGGTCCCCAGTCATAACATTACGGGCCCCAGAACTTTTGAACGGCTACGGACGATTTCTCGTTGACACCGGAGCTGGCATAAATATTGTAAACATACGCTCCCTTAAGGGACGCTGTATTATCGCTGGCCACGAAGCAGTCAGCATATCAGGGATTACGACTGACCGAATTAACACTGTTGGATCAACAGAATTAACTATATTTGACAAGATGGAAAAATTTCAAGTTCTCAACGATGAAGGAATAATCCCTATGGACGGTATAATCGGGATAGATTTTCTAGAAAACGAAGCGGCGGAAATATCTTTTCATCACAAAACGTTAGTCACCGCCTCTCGACTGATCCATCCTATACCGTTTGAAAATTATATCCCAGAGGAAGTTAATGTTCGTCAAGTAACAAAAGAAAACAATAAACCATCCGTGTTTATTCTTAAAGGCCGCACCCGTGCTACGGTACCAATCAAATTAGTCGAGACAAATCTAGAAACGGGATACCTCCCACGAATTGAAACCCCTGAAAATATTTTTATTGGAAACGCGGTCGTAACCAATCGAAATAACGTATGTTACGTTGTCGCCGTAAACGCATATGGAAATGACGCAGAGATAGAAGTCCCACCACAGGAACTAATTCCTTTCGACTATCTAAAATCTAAAGCTCTGAAGACTTTTTCGACGACGACACAGAAAGCGACGCCCCTATTTCGGACGCCGACTGATGTCAGAAAATCTGTGACAGTTTACGACTGGACCACCTAAACTCTCTAGAAAAGAAACACGTGCTCGATCTTGTAACGGAGTACGCACATTTGTTCCACTTGCCAGGGGACAAATTGCCGGCCACTCCCCTAATTCAACACACAATACCTACCACTGACGAACTACCCGTCACGATACGACAATACCGATATCCACCTGCACAAAAGGAGGAAATAAATCGACAAGTAAAGAAATTAAAAGATGATGGTATCATTGTGGATTCTCAATCGCCCCATAATTCGCCTCTTTGGATAGTGCCAAAGAAACCCGATTCAAAGGGAAATAAACGCTGGCGAATGGTAATAGATTTCCGCGCATTGAATGAAAAAACTATTAGCGACGCGTATCCTTTGCCTAACATCACTGAAATCCTCGATAGACTTGGGCGAGCTAAATATTTTTCAACCTTTGATCTTGCCAGTGGATTCCACCAGATGGAAATGGATCCCAAAGATAAACAAAAAACCGCTTTTATCACTCCAAACGGCCACTACGAATACGTAAGAATGCCATTCGGACTGAAAAACGCTCCTGCTACATTTCAAAGATTAATGGACAAAGTTCTTCTCGGATTACAAGACACTGAACTATTTGTTTACTTGGACGATATTGTTATATTCGCGTGTTCACTTGAAGAACACCAAACCAAAGTCCGAAGACTTTTTAACAAACTCAGCGACGCAAGACTCTCACTACAACCAGATAAATGCGAATTTCTTAATACGGAAGTAATTTACCTCGGCCACATTATTGGCGACGGCGGGGTACGACCAGATCCAAAGAAAATAGAAGCTGTTGAAAAATTTCCAGTTCCCAAAAACGTCACGAATATTCGACAATTTCTCGGATTAGCCGGATACTATCGCAGATTCATAGAAAGCTTCTCATCTGTCGCAAAACCCTTAACCGATTTACTAAAGAAATCCGTCGAATTTAAATGGGGACCGGAGCAACAAAAATCATTTGATGATTTAAAAGGAGCGCTGTGCTCAGCTCCAATCTTGCAATATCCAAATTTTGATGAACCTTTTATTTTAACGACTGATGCTTCAAATCACGCAATTGGTGCAGTTTTGAGTCAAGGAAAAATTGGTGAAGATAAACCGATAGCATACATGTCCCGAGCGTTAAATTCCGCAGAGAAAAATTACGGTACCACGGAAAAGGAATGTTTAGCAATTGTATACGCGATATTGCATTTCCACCCATATTTATACGGTCGACATTTCACCCTCGTTAGTGACCACGAGCCCTTAAGATGGATCGATTCAGTTAAACTACCGGTACAACGACTCATTCGCTGGAGAATAAGATTACGTGAATACGAGTACACGTTCGTCTACAAGCCCGGTCGGATTAATACTAACGCCGACGCGCTCTCGCGAAATCCCGTTGAACCAGAAACTAAAATATTTCCCATATCATCTTCAGCCAAGAAAACAATTGAGCCCAGAAAAGCTACGTCTTCTAATCCTTTATTCAGACTCGGACGACCACCCGGTAGTAAAAATAAACCCTTGCACACGATATTAGAGGAATCTAACGTCGCCGGATCGACAATAGCTGAAAGAGTAAGAAATCGATGAGAAATTACTAAGCCTCCGGTCGTCCCAAACCCTAGGCCGAATCCCACGAAAAAACCATTAAAACCCTCTCAGCCCCCTCCGGTGGCACGTGCTCGGAAAAGTGCATTCCCGAGTCTCATAACAAAGCGAAATTTACCTCCAGAAAAACCAAGCCTAAAAACCTCATTGCCAGCTAAACGAACTACCAACGCACTTAGATTCGCATTTGATATAGACCAGGATCTCGAAACTGACGAAGTATCCGCAGAAGAAAATGCGACTTCCCACAGAAATAATAATATCATAGAGATAGAGAGTCAACCCCCGCGACGTTCCGACCCATATTGGTGGGACGAAACACCAGGGCCCTCCGGCATAAATAGACATATTTCTACTCAAACGTCCGAAGACACTGGATCCGAAGACGCTGACAATGAAATCGGCAGAAACAAAGAATCTATAATAACCTTCCGACACCCCATGGGAATATCGACCCCCGGACCAACACCGACAGTTGACATGAGTACCGACGATGAATCTAATTCCGCGGAAAATACTTTTCGGCCCAACGATCCAGAAATCGAATCGGAAAGTTCGGATGACGAGGACATAAATGTCGAGGCCACGAGAAATACTCCACCCAACACCAATCCAGTCTCGAGTAAAATTCCGCCCGGTCTATATTTCCCAAAAATAGAAGAGACGAATCAGAAATTGGAAATTCATTACATTAATGAGAATTTGACCTACCACAAGGGCAATTATTTGCATTTTATTTCTGCTGACTGCGAATTTACCACCGCAGTATCTCGTCTATTAATCGAAACTGATAAAATTTGCCCACAAGATATAAAGTGGAAAAAGCCAAAATATAAACAGGTTTTAGTTACCACGAGAGGAAATCATAAAATATTGAGCGCGGTACTGAAAAATAAACATTTCGAAGATTTTTCGATACAAGACCTAAAGGAAGTTCTTAACACTGTCAGAGATGTAGTAAATACCCACGATTTAAAATCAATTCGAATTTCGCAACCAGGAGATATGTTGGAAAATTACGGATATTCTTTTATCACGGAAATATTACAAGAATGTTTTGAAGGTTGCGAATGTGACATCTATATTTGCCGCGGAAACGTGATAATCCCTGACGAAGAAATAAGACGAGAAATTATTACAGAATATCACGATAGTTTAATCGGTGGTCACAAAGGAATAACAAAAACGTATCGGCGAATACGCGAACGATTTTATTGGCCTAACCTCAAGGCAGAAGTTACCGAATACGTACGAAGTTGCCACGAATGTCAGGAACAAAAATTAACGCGAATAAAAACTCGAGAACCTATGATAATCACTGATACGCCCTCTGAACCATTTGATAAAATTTCAATCGACACTGTAGGACCACTACCATTGACCCCAAACGGTAATCAGCATATTCTGACGATTCAAGACAATTTAACTAAATATTGCATAGCCGCACCGATATCCGATTTAAAAGCTGAAACAATAGCCGACGCTCTGGCACGAAACGTTATTATTCATTTTGGAACTCCGCGAATCATCCTCAGTGATCAAGGCAGATCTTTTGTCGGAAAAGTATTCCACCATCTCGCGAAAATATTTAAAATAAAACAAGTAACGACTTCAAGGTACCACCCACAGACCAACGGATCACTGGAGCGAAGTCATATCGTTCTAGCCGAATTTATCAAACATTATATCGATAAATATGAAGACTGGGATAAACTCGTCCCGTTCGCGATGTTTTCCTATAACACATCCGTGCACGAGTCTACTAATTTCACACCGTTTGAATTAGTATTTGGCAGACCAGCCCGCATTCCCAGTTCCTTCAGTGCCTCAGAAAAAATTGAGACGTATGGAGATTACCTGTGCGATCTCACTTCACGATTAGACGAGATGAGACAACTCGCTTCAAATTCTCTCGTTAAATCTAAACATCGGTCGAAACAATATTATGACAAACGCGTCCACCCAGCTAATCTACGACCCGGTGACCAAGCGTACGTAATGAAAGAACCGCGAAAAGGAAAGTTTGATCGTCATTACGTCGGCCCCTATCTAATCACCGAAATCCTAGATAGACACAACGCTGTGCTGGAGACCGAGACCGGAAAACGCATCATGAAGCATCTGGATAAACTCAAACCATGTAAAGGTTAATCGTGTGTGTGTGTGTGTGTGTACGTGTGTTGTGACTAACCCTTTCAACATAAAGACGTGAGCTAATTAATACACTGTGTTTTTAAAGGATGAAAATAACCACAGACGGATTGATCGAAATGCGAAAGGAAGAAGAAATGGACCGAAGATATACCATCAAAGGATGTCGCGTGCCGGGTCGAAATTACGCTTTCTATAAAAGTTTTATTAATTCTCGATGTGTTATCTTAAAGTCAGATGACGCCCCTATTTACGTGAAGAATGACATGAAAGCATTAATTTGTGGAGCATGTATTACTAAACCTGATTGCCCAGTGCCCATAATCACCTGTTACGAAATATTCGACTAAAGGAATTACGGTACAATGTATCGCATCCTCCTTGTCCTTTCCTTACTCGGAGGAACTCTCGGTGCATCACCCTTCAACATAAATTATATACGGAGCAGAGCCGGACTTTACTACGAGCCAATGAACGAAATACGCCTCTCACGGACGGAATGGCGTTTAACAACCTTCATCGACTTACGCCCGTTCGAGTCTCGCCGACCCAGCTTCTCGACGCTCCCATTTGAAGCCGTGGAAGCCATATGTCGCCCGCTCCTTGGCGAACGCTGCGAAGCACTCATTGGGAAAAAGGAAATCCAGTACAGAACCGAGCAAATCGACAAATATCTCTCGTTTCTGGACAAGCTGAACGACGACAGCCTCATTGTTACCAGGAGTGCTCCGCTGGGAATAATTGGGACTGTGAGCAAAACTCTTTTCGGAACCTTGACGGAAGAAGACGCACAATATTACAACGATCAAATTGACAAACTTTATCGGGACCAGAAGGACATGGTAATCCTGGTACAAAATCAAACGCATATAGTAAAATCCGAATTACACAATCTGTACCAACGACTAGACGAAGTGGAAGCGATCCATAATAAAACATGGGAAATGGCTGTTGCGATCTTCAAAGAACACAACGTTCGTACTGTCCGTCTCTTGGAATGGAGACAGAACGTTGAAATAGTCGCCGACGCCTACCTTGCAAATTTACGAACCATAATCGACGCGTTATACTTCGCAAAATTGGGACTCTTGCATCCGGAACTCATCAGCCCAACAACTTTGGAGACGATCGTCAAAGGATTCATGGAGCACCACCATAAATTTATTTTCCCTGTGTCACTAGAGGAAGTTCACTCGGGAGTTCTATCTCGAATTTCACGACTCACGGCCGTATACCACGACAAGAAAATAATATTAACCATGCATATTCCTCTGGTGGACCAAACTGCATACAAACTGCATAAACTACACTCGTGGCCCACAGCACAGACGATCGGCAACAACTCCGAAGGAGCCGCATATATCAAGCCTAGGGCCCCGTATCTCAGTGTCCCGAGAACAGGATAAATACGCGCTGTTAACAGAGGAAGAATTACATCAGTGCAAATCACAAAGTAACTACCAGATCTGCACTCCCACTTTTCCGATCTACGAAGTGGCGTCCTACCCTACCTGTGAAATTCTTCTCATGACCGGGCAAACTATTGACGCTTTCGACGACTGTGACATAAAGATCGTCAAGAAACAGACGGCCTTTTGGAAACAACTGGATTCGCAGAAGGGATGGCTGTTCTCCCTACCAAACTTGGATGGACTCCGCCTTATCTGCAACGAAGAAACCCACTCCATCGGACTGCGAGGCATGGGAGTTATGCGACTCCGCCCGGGATGCATCGCCCTAACGGGGTACGCCACCCTTATGGGATTCCAAACCTTGGAAAAAACGCTGGAAATAAAATACCAACCGAAGGTGTCGCTGAATCTCACACAGCTTCTACCGAACATCTCAGCATATGCACCGCTACAAGAAATTGATACATCGTTCTCACCACCACCTGTAGTAAATACCATGGGACCACGATCGTTCGACGTCAGCTTTAATGAGATTGAAAAACATTTAACGGAAATGGCAACACACAAACGAGAAAAACGAGTACAAGACTCATACACAACAGCCGTTATCTGCGGAGAAATTGCCATTTCGGTAATATTGGTGCTTTACATGCTGAAAAACCAAATATTCAGCATTGTTACATTTATCTTGTCGTGTCGTCGCGCTGCGTCACAAGATGAAGAAAGTCACTCCACCAACAGCTACCAACAAAACGAACCCCCGCATACCGATATTCAGTTTCAAGACGTAATTTACGATATACCAAAGGCAAAACTGAGGCCCACTGCAGGTACCTCTTCGGCCACCCAAACCGCCTAGACCGGCCACAGTCAACATCTGGACACAACAAAAAGTAACACGATAGGATCGTCATAAAATCTTCAAGTGGATGCACTTGTGGATTTACCAACTATTCAAAAAAAAAAGGGGAAAACACAGAAAAACGAGTAGCGAGCACGTTATATAAGCCAGCTCGAGAAAAACCGCAGTAACACTTGAAAATTTTCAACCATCGAGTCAACATCTCCAGTCAGATGAAAGCCCCGGCAAACGTATCAGAAGAAGATCGGCCTATCGACGGGTACATCCCGTATAACAGTCATTGGCAGCCATTATATCGGGCACTTTGTATCCGAGGAGTTTCGTTCGTAAACGCTACCGGAATTCTGTGTGCACTCTGTGACGCTCAGAGTCAAAATCCGCTGGAATACGAGCGTATAGACGAACACTCGTGTGTACAAAACCGAGGCTACAACTTCCGCTGCAGCAACTGCTTCAACGAATACCTGATCATCAGGCCTGCGTTTTACTGCAGAGGGTGCATCGAACAGTATACGGACACTCCTGTAGACCTCGATAACGGCCAGGTAGTGGAAATCGTCAACCGCGGGACATAATACAACTCCAGTTCCGGATCTGACATCGCGAGCATCATGGACAACAGGCAGCAATTCACCTTCCGATGGCTCGTGGACCATCATCCTGCAGTCCTCCAATATTTGAACCAAATGCTGGAGGTCTATCACCAACAAGGACCGGAAGGATGGCCAAACCAAGCGGTCATCACCTGCCTGACCGCCCTGATGGAACATCTTCAGGACCACCCAGAGTCCGACCTCTCTGGATACGAGACCGAGGAAGAAGAAGAAATCGAGGAATGACCCAGATCACTCTAAAGTGCCAAAGTGAATATGAACCGTGTGCCAAATGTGTGTGAACATTTTTTTTCTCTTATCTTTTTCTTTTGCGTGCGAAAAATTTATTTTATACATTAGCATTTAAGAACGCTAGGTTTAAGATGCGTAATAATTCGTTTCACTATAGACATAAGAAACAGCGATACTTTGTAAACAAAAAAAAAAACATACACACAAATGCAATAAATACAACTAACTGATAACTAACGCTTTTTCCCAAATCATTACCCTAACAAATGCGAATAACACGAGCTTATAATTCACGTGGCTTCAACTATATATATATTAAAAAAAAAATATATATATATATATATATATATATACATATATATATATAAAAAATATATATAAATAAATAAATAAATGATCTTTAGAAACTGAGTTCTCCCAATGAGATACTAAAGCACCTCATATAAGAAAGATTCGAAACCTTATCAAACTTGGACAGGCGATGGTATCGCATAATTGCCCCAGCAATTGATCAGGAGGAAAGTAAAGGCTCAATAAAAAAAAAAAAAAAAATCAAATCCATCCTTGATAATATCCCTATTAAGGATATAAAAAAAAAAAAAAAAAAATATTGAGATTTCCTCTTGACAATCATTTCCGTGAAGGAAAGTCCCGTTGTGGGCAGGCGAAAACCTGAAAAACCTGGTCCAATAATCAATTCAAAATAGGAAAAATCATTTAACCAGCATTAAAAATCCATCTAAAATCATCTTGTAACCCCCTCTCAATTCAAGTCATTCGGAGAACCATAATTTTGACCTATTTGCACATATTTAAAATTTTTCATTTTTACAAATATGCACAAATTTGAAGTCACCGAGGACGATGACTAATCTAAGTGGGGAGGTGTCACGTACCTCACTTCTCACTCAAAAAAATCTTTTTCACCACGATGCCTGGATGTTGCCGCTTGCACCACAAAAATGACACTACTGCTCCAAACCTTTCTAACCGCCACCCTTCCCCCCTCACAGCGTGCTGCACCCGAAACACTACACCGCCCATTACCTTATAAGTCCGTGCTGACGTCGAGAGAAGGGACACCAACCCTACACGTGATACCCATTCGAGAAATAGGCAAACCTCCTCTAGACTCACGCAAATACATTGTGATTTTTATATCTTTTCCTAGTAAAAGAGGCACCGGTAGGAGAACCAGGGTTACCGAGTTCTCCGTATCGGCGCAAAACAACAGACACGCGTAGCTCTATGAGAGGCGGAGGAACGCTCAGCCACTTATGCTTAACACTAGGCGCTGTTGCTGATGCTAAAAAGAGCATCATACACTGCATTGATAACTCCCGGAGAAAAGAACTGAGACTCCGCCTCCCTATGGAGCGCCGCATTCAGAGCCTACCGAAATATCTATTTTTCTAGCGAGCGACCAATGTAACCCCTTCCTCGCGGACCCTTCCTCGCGTCAATGCCCTTATTTGTAAAGCGCTCCCTCCCAGAGATTTAGAGCTCATTGGAGACCTATTTTCTAGCCCGAAACCAAACAACCAATGTAACTCCTTCTACTCGTCCGATATCCTTATTTGTAAAACGCACCACCCGCAGAGGTTGGAATCTATTGGACAACTATTTTCTAGCCGAAAAACAAGCGACCAATGTTACCCCTTTCCATTTGTCAATGCCCTTATTTGTAAGGCGCATCTCCTGCAAAGACTAAAACCATTGGATGACTATTTTCCACCCAAAGAACCAAGCGCCTCCTCCCTCTCGTCGATGGCCTTATTTGTAAAGTTCGTCTCCCGGAAAGCTCGAAAATTACAACAATATCTAAAATAAACATTGTTATTCCCCGAAATGCAACAACAAACTGTAAACCCCTCCACTCATCGATGCCCATATTTGTAAATCTCACCTCCCACGAAGCTAATATTTAAACCGCGGTTCTTAGGCAAAATCAAGTCAGTCTACGTCCGAGTTTGAGAGGCTGCATCTCGGCAGATCGTCTTCGTTCGGAATAATCATATTGCGAGGCGCGGCTTCACCGTTAGCTGAGTGCAATTTATCCCGTCCTATCTTGTACTAAGATTGTGAATCTTGAATTGAATTGTGAATCTTGAATTGAGATTGTGAAACCTGAACGAATATTGTGAATTGTGAGATCGTTACCGCGGTGACCGCGACGATTTAAATATTGTGCCACGAGAGCACACAGCGAACGACTAAAAAGGTATGTTTGCACTTTTAGGTATTTTAACCATTGCGCTCGTTTCTTTATTTTTATTAGTCCGGATGCAGGAGAGGGAATCGCCGTAAATAATATCACGCACTCCGAATCTATTGTTTACACAGTACTACGTTTATTTTCCTACTGTCGGATACACTCGCGAGTACTCATGTTCGGGTCTCGCGGTTACACAGTTTCGGGGATTATAACTCGGCGAAGGTTAGCGCACCAACGTGCTCGCTTGACTGACTCCGCAGGCCCGGTCAGCGAGCCTACCGGTCGATTTCGCGAGGGGTTCACACCTTCCGAATCACGGCCGGCGTGTCACGCTGTTTACTTTTCCGTCTTCGGACGACCGTGTTTATTTGGCGAGCGTGAGACTGTGCGAGAGGCGTCCGACTTTGGGCAACGGTAACGAACGCGAAATCGGAGCGTTTGAATTCGGGGACGCTCATACCGTTTCTCGTGGATTCTCCAAACATTACCGCCCACCTCGTTTCAATATGGAACGAAAAAATTCTCCTGAGCCGCGGCACACGCCCTCGCGCAATCTCACCTTGCCTTCGAGACATGAATTATTTCGGTTAGAACGTTTTGCGATAGAAGGGAGGGCGGTCTCGCTCCCAAACAGCCCGCGGAATACATCGAAATTACATAGCGAGCGTGCTGGCAACCGCCCACCGTGAAGCGCTAAGATTCGGATTTTTCGGTAGCTTCCGAAGTCGAATCTCGAACCGGGAGCAGGCATAGCTGAGTGATTGGTCGCTTAAACGTAGAATTTGCGGTCTTTACAGTGACTACGCGAACTCGGTTGTCGTCCCCGGGGTGGCACGTGATGATCCGCCCGAGTTGCCACTTCGTCGGAGGGCTTAATTGACTTCGCAAGAGAACTAGGTCTCCCACTTGAAGATTGGCTTCGTTCGCCGACCATTTGCTTCGCTGTTGCGCAGCGTGCAGAAAATCTGCCGCCCACCGTTTCCAGAAATGCTCGACTTTCCGCTGCACTAACTGCCACCGGGACAAGCGATTTTCGGCGATATCTAAGACCGATGGCTCGGGAACGGCTATAAGAGGACCCCCTATCAAAAAATGACCCGGAGTGAGACACGTCAAATCGTCCGGATCGTTCGACAGCGGCGCTATGGGCCTCGAGTTTAGACAAGCTTCTATTTGAACAAGCAGTGTCGTTAGCTCTTCGAATGTGAGCGTATGGGAACCGATGGTGCGTCTCAAGTGATGTTTTACGCTTTTGACTCCGGCTTCCCACAGTCCGCCAAAGTGAGGCGCTGCGGGGGGGTTAAAATGCCATTCAGTCCCGTCCGCGATTAATTGGGCTCTTAAATCGTTATCTCGAGCCACCGTTCTCAGCGCTTGGCGTAATTCCCGATCCGCGCCTACGAAGTTCGTTCCGTTGTCGCTGTACATTGCTACCGGAATACCGCGACGCGCGACGAATCGTCGGAAAGCTGCTAGAAATCCGGACGTCGTGTAATCGCTGACGAGCTCTAAGTGCACCGCGCGAGTGGCTAAGCAAATGAAGAGCGCGAGGTAGCTTTTTTGGCTTTTGTGGCCTCGTCCTTTAGACAAGCGGACGCTCAGAGGCCCGGCGTAATCGACGCCTGCGTGTAAGAACGCCCGACTACCAGGAGAAACTCGCGCGGACGGTAAATCTCCCATAAGCTGAGCCGGTCGCGCTGCGCGTTCGCGTACACATTTAACGCACTCGCGCACGATCCGCTTCACGAGAGTACTGTCCCTTAAAATCCAGAAAGTTTGACGGAGAATTTTTAACGTTAGCCGGGGCCCCCCGTGAAGCGTTCGTGCGTGTGCTTGTCTGACGATCAGTTCGCTGATACGGTGGCGGGGCAACAGGATCGGATGTTTCTCCTCGTAGGAGACCGGGGCATTCGCTAGCCTTCCACCCACTCGCAAAATACCGGCTTCGTCAATAAAGGGGTTCAGTCGGCGGAGACTACTGCTATTCGCCACGGCTCTCCCTTCCCGAAGACTCGAAATTTCCTGGCTGAAGGAGTTCCCTTGGATCATTCGGACCCATAAAACCCTGGCTGACTGCACTTCGCCGGCTGATACAGGCGCAGGAGTCCGACACGGCTTCGGTTTCACTCGATCAGTTTGACGAGCAGCGATACGCGCGCGCGAAATAAATCGTAGGCAGTAAGCCGTGACTCGCAGTAAGCGCGGCCACGACGAAATCGACTCAGGCAAGTTCCATTCGGGCTCTTCCTTCCGTGTTTGAAGTACGTTTACTAGAACCGACTTCTTTGCTTCGAGATCGGCCGGATCACTAGCGTGCACGCGCGTGGACGGCCAGAAAGCGGAGTGACGCTTTAACCACGGGGGGCCGGACCACCACAGTGGATGGTTGACCGCGTCGGAGGGCAGGAGGCCACGCGAAGCGCAGTCAGCGGGATTTTCTTTCGTAGGTACGTGACGCCATATGGCCTTGGGAACCGTCTCATGGATCTCCCCAACGCGATTCGCAACAAACGTTTGCCAGTTTGATGCATGCTTGTTCAGCCAATGAAGCGTAACGGCTGAGTCGCTCCAGCAATAAGCGGGAGTGTCCGCCAGACTGAGATCCTCGATAACCTTTCGCAAGGTACGCGCGAGCAACACGGCGGCGCAAAGCTCGAGGCGAGGCACACTGACAGCTTTAACCGGAGCTACTTTAGTTTTCGCGAGAAGTAGCGTGACGTGCGCGTCGTCTAGATCGCGAATAACGCGCAGATAAATTACCGCCGCATAAGCGCGAGTCGATGCGTCTGCGAATCCGTGGATCTCTACAGCCGTTCGTTCGGGAGATTGTCCCGCCCAGCGGGGAATCGAAACCTCTTGGATTCGTTCTAATTGTCGGTAATAAGTTTCCCAATTTGTAGCAAGATCGTCCGGTAATTCGTCGTCCCAGCCAATCTTGCGAATCCACAGCTCTTGCAAGATTATCTTCGCGGTAATCACGATCGGTGAAGCCCATCCGAGCGGGTCGAAGAGACGCGCGATTATCGATAGGATTACTCGTTTAGTAAATCGCGGAGACTCTATTGGAGTGAAACGAAACTGGAAAGTGTCGCGATTCGGATTCCAAGCGATACCGAGAATGGCGATTGACTCGAGCTCCTGGAGCGGTACATTAGAGGCTAATTCATGATCGGCGCGCGGAGAATCTGGCAGGAGTTCTTCGGTATTTGCCGCCCATTTCCTCAGTTGAAATCCACCTCGAGATAGAAGCTGATTTAGCTCTTTTCGCGTCGCGATCGCGGATTCGATGCTGTCGGATCCGAACAAAACATCGTCGACATAAAAATTTTGCTTGATAATCGACGCAGCTACCGGAAAATCGTGACCTTCATCGTCCGCTAATTGACGGAGAACGCGATTCGCGAGAAACGGCGCCGAGGCGGTACCGTAAGTCACCGTAAGCAATTGAAACGGCGGGATTTCGTCGTCGGACTCGCGTCTCCAAAGAATTCGCTGATAATCCACGTCTCTCGGGTCGACCCAAATTTGTCTGAACATCTTGGCGATATCAGCCGTGTAAGCGAAACGATACGCGCGCCATCGGATAATAATGGAAGTGATGTCCGTTTGCGATTTGGGACCGACCAGGAGGTGGTCATTCAACGACGTTGAGTTCGAAGTTTCGCTCGAGGCGTTAAACACGACGCGGACGCGCGTCGTCGAGCTCGATTCTCGCACCACGGAGTGGTGGGGCAGATAGACGCATTGCGCCCTCGTTTCGTTACACGCTGATATCGTCGTTGCGCGCATGTGACCTAAACCTTCATATTCAGAGAGAAACGCATTATATTCCGATTTCAAACCCGAGTCCCGTTGCAGCCTTCGGGTGACAGAGTTGAGCATTGATCTCGCGCGGCCCAGCGACTCGCCGATCTGGATAGGCGGGCCGGCCTTGAAGGGCAGACGCACGACGTAGCGGCCGTCTTCGCCGCGGCGGTGAGTGGTGCGGAAGTGATCTTCACATTGCTGATCTTCGGCGGAGAGCTCCTGGATGGATGGCAATTCCTCGATCTCCCAGAATCGAGCCAACGCTTCGTGGAGGTCCTCGGAAGTGGTGCAGGTGTGCACCGCAATCGACTCAGGCGGCTCGTTGGCCGTAGAGCCTGGGCCAGACAAGATCCAGCCGAAGAGGGTGGCCTGAGCGGTAGGGGCTCCACTCGGTCCTTGGCGCAGGCCGGGCCGAAGAAGGGTGCCGTAATAATCGGCGCCGATAATCAAATCGATTGGCTCCTTGCTGTCGGGCTGTGGATCGGCGAACTGCAGTCCCGAGAGATGCGGCCAAGAGTGCGTCTGCGCGTGTGTACGCGGAGCGTAACTGGTTAGCGTGGGCAACACTAGAGCGGAGATGGCGACGGACTCTCCCGCGCGGTTGCATGGTTCCACATAGACGTTGACGCGATGTTTCGCGAGTCCAATCTCCACCTCTCCCACTCCATTAACGATGGCATTCACAGGGAAAAGCTTCGGGCGAAGTTGCTTGACGAAAGACTCTTTGATCAAGGTGGCTTGCGAGCCTTGATCCAGCAGCGCACGTAGACGCAGGCTCCGCCCGGTGGCTGTGCGTACGTTAATAACGGCGGTAGCCAACAGCGTATATTGTCCATTCGCCGGCGAATTTTGCGCGTGGTGAGTCGAGACCGAGGAATCGGGCGTTGCCGCTGGCACGGACTCATTGGCAGGTTTCGCATTGGCGGATTTCGCGTTGGCTGGTCGAGACGAATTTGACGACTCCGAGGTCGGCTCTGGATGCAGAAGAGTATGATGCTTCTTCTTACACATCATGCAGGAGTATTTGCTGGGACACGCGCGCGGTTGGTGCCCCGGGCGGAGACAGTTGTAGCAGCACTCCCTCTCTTTAGCGATCTCCTTGCGTCGCGCTAAGGTTTGCGATTTGAACTGCTCGCATTTATGCAGGGCGTGATTGCCTCCGCACAACAAGCAGTTCGGGGTGTCGGTGGTCGCCGAGTGAGCTCGTACTTCGGTGCTCGGCGGTCCCGGTTTATTTTTTGGATTCGAGCGCTGATTGCTTTTATTGCCTTGTAGTTTTTCCAGAACCCGGATTCGGGCCGAGAGAAAATCAACGAGAGACTTGAAGGTCGGATACGTACTAGTGGCTCCCAACTGCATCTCCCATTCCCTCGCTGAATTGGGATCGACTTTCTGAACCGTCAAATAAACGATGAGGTGACTCCAGGAGTCGGTAGGACAGCCGAGATTTTGCAGCGCCTTCAAGGCCTCTCTCGTTCGGTCCCGCAGATACTTCAAATCCTTGGCACTCTCGGACGACATCGCTGGGATCGAAAGAAAACTCTTCAAATTCGCATCGATGAGAGCTCGATGATCGTCGTACGTTTCGGTGAGAGTGTCCCAGGCCGCTTGAAAATTATCGCCCGTAACCGAGAAGTGACGTATGAGGCGAGAGGCCTCTCCGGACAGCGACGATTTCAAATAATACAGCCGCTGGACATTGTTCAGGGACTCGTGTTGGATGACGATCGTCTCGAACATACTCTTGAAGTCGGGCCACTCGGTATAGCATCCCGAGAATTTCGGAAGATCCATGTTCGGTAATTTAATTCCGGCCAATGCACTTCCTGGGCCGTCCTGCATCGATTGCTGATTCAACATCGTCGAATTTGCGGCGGGCAACGGTTGGGGCCGCAACCCTGCGAGTCTCTCCTGAAAATAGTCATGCGCTTCCTCGAACGCTTCCTCGGCGGTGACAAATTCTTCCTCTATGAAATATTCCGAGTCGGCCGCTCCTTTGATAGCGGAGGCAGCGACAGTGAGTTTCACGTTGAGCTGTTGACACGCCTCCCATCGCTCGCGCAGAAGCTTGATCCTACCCTCGACCACCGCGAGAGTTCGTTTGATGACGGCAATTTTTTCGAAGTTTGTAACGGCATTGACGATGAGACGAATCGTGTGCCGTTGTTCCGTTAATAACGCTTCCATGGTGATTGCGAGGTCGCGAAATGACTCGAGAGACGACGCAGCTAATTCACTGCGACTGATTCCGGCCCGCGCCACCGCGCAGGAGGGCCGCAATAAACGCAAAAGTTCGCCTGCGTACGCACCGTTAATCCAACGTTAAGACGGCTGAAAACCCGAGCGCGCGAGAGAACGCGCAGAATTCTGCTCGAATTCTTTCCACACAAGTGACCGACAAAGGGGGGAGAGCGCGAGACGCGATAGAGTCCAGCGCGCGATAGGTCCGGGCGACACGGCTGCCGGACGCGAGCACGATATAGACGTACCCACACAGGGCTCGCGAAAGCTCCGCGCGACGTGAGCGACCGACGCCGGGCGATATCCAGCTATGCACCGCTCGCGAGGGCTCTGCGCGGCGCGATTGTTCGCGCACGCTATAGCGGTACCCGAAGCGCGAAGATTCCGGCCGGGCAGCGGGCCACTGTACACGTACACGCACGCGGAATTCTAGGTTCGAACGAGGCGAAACACTGGCGCGCGAAAAAAGACTCACCCGTCGTTTTCCCGGTACTCGTTCACACGCGAATTCGGAGGCGAGCGGCTCTGACGCGGCTTTCTCGCGAGCGCGCGACGAGGCACTATTAAGAGGCGTTGACCGTTAAGATCGCCTCTCACAGTGATCCGGCTCGAAGGACCAAAATGTTTGCACTTTTAGGTATTTTAACCATTGCGCTCGTTTCTTTATTTTTATTAGTCCGGATGCAGGAGAGGGAATCGCCGTAAATAATATCA
This sequence comes from Itoplectis maculator, assembly GCA_964034905.1. Taxonomy (NCBI): domain Eukaryota; kingdom Metazoa; phylum Arthropoda; class Insecta; order Hymenoptera; family Ichneumonidae; genus Itoplectis; species Itoplectis maculator. The sequence goes on from OZ035871.1 coordinate 2,523,071, forward strand.
CGCACTCCGAATCTATTGTTTACACAGTACTACGTTTATTTTCCTACTGTCGGATACACTCGCGAGTACTCATGTTCGGGTCTCGCGGTTACACAGTTTCGGGGATTATAACTCGGCGAAGGTTAGCGCACCAACGTGCTCGCTTGACTGACTCCGCAGGCCCGGTCAGCGAGCCTACCTGTCGATTTCGCGAGGGGTTCACACCTTCCGAATCACGGCCGGCGTGTCACGCTGTTTACTTTTCCGTCTTCGGACGACCGTGTTTATTTGGCGAGCGTGAGACTGTGCGAGAGGCGTCCGACTTTGGGCAACGGTAACGAACGCGAAATCGGAGCGTTTGAATTCGGGGACGCTCATACCGTTTCTCGTGGATTCTCCAAACAAGGTATTTGTCAACGATTTGTATTGAATGCTTTGTTAAATAAATTACGTAGTTGCATCATAAATCAACTAACTTCTCTCCTTTCCAACGGGACAAGGTCTCTCGAGATCTCCAGCGTTTCCCACTCCCCTTTACGAAAATCCATCCTGAGATAACGTAAAATCTAGAGTCGCGTTAACCGCTCGGCGCGATTCCCCTTTTCTGCCCGACGTCTCCGGACGTCACAATAGTGTGCTAGGGAAACCAAGTGAGCCACAGAAAACGTCATCATATCTCTCCGCATTATCGGGTACGTCAACACCCCTTTTATTTTTAAGAAAAAACCCCGTCTGGGATCACCGAGAGATACCACATCAAATGGTTCCCCATCGAACTCGCGCCTACGCCTCCGCCCTGTCCCGGACTGGCCACTGCCGCCTATCGTCCTATTATCTTGGGAAAAAGGAAGGCACCACGCCCCATTCAACCACCGAAGCAAAACGTGGAACAGGAGCGAGAACTCGAGGAGGCTATCACGAGAAAATATTCACGCACGAGGGTCTACGCGGGCCGCAGCCGAAGGCCGGCCAGCCCACCGGTCGCATCCATCCCCGAGTCCGAGCTACCGATACTTACCGCCGAGACGCTAACGTTGCTCGAAGAGCTCGACCAATTTCTCGCACAATAAAGAATCGAACCAACAGAACCAAAATTCATCATTTGTTCATTCGTCCAATCCTTTAGGGGGACAGTTGTAACGGAACGACATACCCCCCCCCCCCCCCCCCGCCCCGCCGAATGCGTCGTTGACGTCGATCGCGCCCGCAGAGGATCATATTCAAAATCGAACGTTGTACCCCCACCCGTAAACGTCGCTCGGCTGACCGTTGAACCGCCAGCACGCGCCGCGCCGCCAAACTCTCGGGACCACCGTGGTGGGGCCACGAGTATAAAAGCCGACCATCCGCCACAATCAGCACTCAATTTCCAACCAGCATCCCAGCTATCCACATCAGATATTCCTTGCGGCTCGTGACTGCTACGACACGCAGAAATTCCTTGAGCCAGCCCAGCTCCCCGTGTGGCTTGACATTGCGTCGACACGCGCGGTTTTCCTTGAGCAAGCCCAGCTCACCCACGCGGCTCGAGACTGCCTCGACACGCGTGGTCGTTCCCTTGAGCCAGCCCAGCTCCAATAGATTCCTGTATCGGTTACCTATTGTATTCCTTCTATCCTGTCTATCATTTAAACGTCTCGTGCGGCTTGATAGCGCATCAACACGCACGTCCGATTCCTTGAATCAAGACGCGACGGGCTCGTAACCGCTACGACACCGGCGTATTCCTCTCAGCATCCTTTAATCATACCTACATTTGCGCACCTGGCTTGGTACTGTACCAAAACAGGTCCGCGTCTCGCATTTTCCAGCAAGGTAACAGCGCACCGACGCGCACACACACACACGGTAGCGGTGTGTGCATGCCTCGCATATCTCGTAACGCGTGAGTCCCGGTGCGCGGATTAGGCCGGATTAACGTTTTTGCGCGTCTCGGCGTCGACGGCGACCCGAGTTCCAAGAATAATTTAAAGGGAAATATAATATTTACTTTCGATGCCATCAAATTCCCGTGCGATCGATAAAATTCGCGGATATTTTATCGGTCATCGTTTCTCGCGTAGAACTACGGGAGAAAGCACATCTCACGAGGATTGATAAAAAGAAATCATCCGGTTTTTCACGCGCTATAATTCGAATCCAAACTCGACTACGTTCGAGCTTACCGACAATAAATCTCGTGTCACATGAACCTCTGGAGAGAGCCCATCTCACGAGTGTTATTGTGACGCATCACTCTTACGACTTATCGGGTTTCTATTAATTATTAAATTCCTGACCTCTCTCAACTTCGCCTATCTCGTTCCTGAATTTGTAATCAATTCTCGATTCCCACATAGAATTCCTGTGATGAGATTGTCTAAACCTCTGAGGATAGAAAACGATTTCGACAAAATTTCCTCCTTTATCAATAAATGAGCCATGTGCTCCGCGCAATGTAATCTGCTCATCGCGTGAACAATAACTTCATTCTTCTCCACGAGCCTTGAACGATCGGAGAACCTTTTGCACTCCGATCGAAATTTAAGTGTCATTTATGCCGCGTATAAGCGCGTGTTCACTCGTTCTCACCCAAATAAAACCGATGATGAAACCTTCACTTTGCTGAAAAGGCACAGCGAAGAACTGAGGTTTTTCTTTAAATAAAATAAACGACTCGAGTCCAGTACTTTACCTCCTCGAAATTCATTCCCTTCCAGCGATTTATGTCACGAATTTAGTGAAACTCCGGTCACCAAAGTCTCGGGATTGGATAAATTTCAAAAACAAAATTGCTTTTTGTTTCAAATTATTGTGTCAGAACGACGACTCGAAATGAAATGGGATTTTTTCTATTGGCTGGGTAATAGACTGGAGGATTAAGATCAGAAATATGAACAATAAGGATCGGCGACGAATTGTTTAAACAACGTTGAAAGTTGGAGAGAAATTAGAGACGAGATCTCACGCCGAGCAGATATCAGAAATTATTATAATATCGCTGCTCGAAATTCGAGACTTTATTTCGACCGATTCGGAGAATTTCTCGAGTTAATCCCTTTATTGCCCTATTGTTCCGTCGTCCGAGGTAAACCGCCTATGACCGAACACGGCGTGCAGACCACCGACGGCTGGGCTCGACACGTGCTCTCGACTGCGAGAGGATTCCACTGCTCGATCTTTTACTTTAGGCGAAGGTCTTTAATTCAACAATCAATTGTTAATAACGATCAGTCTGTTGATATCAGTTCTGACAAATAACGGCTGGCGTATTGTGTGAGTGCAAAGTCTTTTTGGTCGACGCGGACGGAGGGGAGAACGATACTCCAGCCCGTGCGCAAATTGCGGAATTATATTGGGGTTTTTGTTTATATGCGGGAGGGCAATTTAGGAGACGGATAAATAGTGTGATATGATTATGACTTTAAGGATGGTCAGGATCGAAACTGGGTCAGTGGGACGAATTGTCTTGTGATTATTTCGGAAAGGATACTAGGCGGGTAATGGGGGTCGGATCTTTTCTGGGAATCGAGATTTGTTCAGGATGGGAATTATTTGCAGGGCGAAACGATATCGCAGCACAAATAATTTATAGGATGCGGGTACTTTTGTCGGGCGAAACTATATCACAGGACAAAAGGTGGAGGAGTAATTTCTTTGTCGGGCGAAACAATATCGCAGGACAAGAAAAAATTTAGGAAGGGTGTTTTTTGCCGGGCGAAACAATATCGCAGGACAAAAAAAAACTAAAGACGAGGACTTTTACCGGGCGAAACTATATCGCAGGACAAAAGTTAGAGAAAGGAGATTTTGTCGGGCGAAACAATATCGCAGGACAAAATGGAGGGATGTAATTTTTTGCCGGGCGAAACAATATCGCAGGACAAAAATGGTGGACTATGATTCCTTGCCGGGCGAAACGGTATCGCAGGACAAAAAATTGTGGGAGTGGATTTTTGCCGGGCGAAACAATATCGCAGGACAAAAATGGAATTTGGTTTGTTTTGCCGGGCGAAACAATATCGCAGGACAAAACGAAGAGATTCTTACAACTAGATGAGCCTGGGCTTTGCTCAGAGAATTTGCGGGTATCTAGGATGGATACTCACAACTGGAATAATGGAGATGCTTTCGGTAGGAAAGTGTAAATTGGAATGGATGATCGGTGTCGGGACGGCGCGCTTATATAGAGCGAGTTTCCCCACTCGCGGTGCGTGAACCCTTGGTGACGTACGTGGACCGTTGGAGATGCGGACGAGCCAACGGCTCGGCCGCCCGTTCGGCGTGTTTACATGCCGATCGGTTGCACGAACGGCTATATTCGAATTCCCTACAGGGTATAAGGCGTTACGTTACAATATATATATATATATATATATTTTTTTTTCCGAAGATAACACAAGAGAACGGAGATAACTGCTGAAATGGAAAAATATACCGACCGAGGCAAAAAGATAATTGCTGAACCGCGAAACCGAAACCCAAAAGATAACACTCAACCGCTTATTCAGTGCCAGGTGGGCCCCACGTTGGGCGCCAATTGTGAGGAAAATTCTGATTTTCCGCCACCTTCGTGCGCTCTCCTCGTCCGTCGCCAAATGCCGGTGGGCGCCAGCTGATCTTTTATTTTTATTACACGGGCGGGATCGGCAAACCGCCCGAAACCGAAAACGTAAACGTACCTAAACCTAAATGGCGACGGACTCGGAGAGGCGATTCACGGAAAACTCGGGGTCGCTCAGTGTGTAGGTTGTGGAGAGAGGGCGTGGATCCTTGGTGGCACCGAATAAAGGGCGAACACGAAATATTAAACGGAAAATTCGGTCGGTTTATTTTCTTAATAATTCACAGAAAAAAGTACAACGGAAATAACCGCGATCGAGAACGAGATAACGAGAGAACAAGAGAACAAGATAGCGAGAACGCGAAAACTCGAAAAAACCAAACCGAAAATCAAAACCCAAAAAGAGAGCTTTCTAAAACTAATACCATCACCAGATAACTCCCGAAAACGTACGCGAAATCGGAACGGAGCGATAGATAACGCACGCGAACGAATCAGAGAACATCCGATAAATTTACGCGAAAAACCCAGATAACACACGTTAAATGTACACGAAAACCCAGATAACACTCGATAAATGTACACGAAAACCGAAAACCGAAAAGAATAAACGCGGGAACCCAGGTAACGCGCGAATAACTACACGCGGATACCCAGGTAACACTTGATAACGATGCACACAAAAAAACCGAAAAACTAGAGAGAACGATCGCGAACTAGCGGAGGCTCACACAACTGTCACTATTCACACGGTAATCCGAGTGTCCCGGTGGAAGGCGGCTGAAAAAAAAGAAACCTGTGGGCGATAACGGAAAATAGATTAAGACATCACCGGTAAATCAAGGGAGAGAACGTCGGAAAATATATTCAGAGAACACCGACGTGCAGAGAGAACTCCCGAAATGTAAAAAGAGAACACCGGTACCCAATTAATTCCGAATACTAGAGATAACAGGTCGAGAACGACCGACTAATTAACCTCCTTCCAAAGATAACGCATAGGGAACACCCGAAATACGAATAGAAGATGCGAAAAAAAAGACGAAGGGTAAAAAGGTAACATTAGGTAACATTAGGTAACATTAGGTAACATTAGAGGACAGGAGAGAAGAAGAGAGCAGCTGCCCGGCCGGAGGCCGGCCGACGAGAGAGCGTCGGGCGCAAATTTTCGACTCAGCAGGGCCGCGCGAGGTGCTCGCCCCACTCTTACCTTGATCCCACTCCTGGGTGACGCGCGGCGATGCTGTTGCGGCGGTGCGCGCGCACACGCGAGCGCCCCAAGGGTCCTGAATCTTGCCGGAGTGAACGGCGATGCCGAAAGCCAACGAAGACGCCCGAAGTAACGAGCGCTGCGAAGAGATAACTGACGTAACTTAAACGGACCGGAAAAATGACTGGACTGTCGTGGTGATGGTCGATAACGAGGGAATCTCCTCGTGACGCGGGGTTCCGAACAAACGTAAACGTAACGATAGCGTAGATAACAGAATAGATAACAGAACGACCTGGCAATCCGAGCGTCGGCGTGGTCGTTAGCGCCTCCGCTGCGGCCTTCCACCTCAACCTGAAACTTATGCAATCTTTCCCCAAAGCGTCACTTTTATTTTGGAGCGCCGGAATTTCACCGGTCCTCTGTCCTCTCTTACGACGCAACCTAAGCGTTACCGCCGAAGTATACCGGGTGGCACAGTAATGTCGGCCCTGATCCGCGGCAAACTCGGCACACTGACCACGAAAACTAACCGTCAGATAGAAAGTATTGATAACATTATCGCGAAATCGGAGGGCGACTAATCAGAGGTCGAAGGGAACGCGTGGAAAGTCACAGATTCGCGACTCTGCAGGCCGGGGGACAGAAGTTCTCAAAAAATTCTGTCACAGGATAGTCCGAATAATTCGAGTACTCGGATATCCGGATAGTCCGGGTATTCGTGTAGCTCGGGTATCCGGGTAGCTCGGGTATCCGGGTAGCTCGGGTATCCGGATAGGCTCGCAATGGTCTGCTATTCGGATATGAAGTGTCGGATCCGCCAAGTCCGGATAGTTCGAGTTATCCGACCGTTCGATGAAATTCAAGCACTACTATCTACTGTGTAGAAAATGTCGTCGATCGCGACGTAGCAGTCGGTGATTGTCGCTGCGTCTAGACCAATCACCACTGGCACGGGCTGTAACGTCGTCTTTAAATGTCGTGCTTTTTCTTGCATCCGTGAAAGCGCCGGTTTCATGTCATCGATTACCTTAAACAGATTTAAATGTTCAAAAAAATGCGAGAAATACATACAACAAATAAAGTAGAATGTATATATAATACATTTACGTGCAAAATAAATCCGTCGATGATTTCGATTTTCGTCGAACGCTTTTTTATACTTCCGCTAACGTTCAACGTCCTCGAGTTGAAGAGACCCGCGAATACCTTGAATATCGCGACTTCCGACGGATCTAATACAATATATATATTTGAATTTATGATATTACAACCAAAATTGCAAATCCCAATTACTTGATGGAATGTAGTTTACAGTACAATTTGCTTTGTAAGTATGATTTCATAATCAATCGTAGTGAATATAATATAGTGTAAACATCTGAACGAAGAAAAACTAATTTTTGTTTTAATATTGGTAGAAATAGTGAAAAAAACGGCAAATGATGAAAAATATAATGCATTAACTAATGCATTGATTATTTCTTCCAATATTAAAGCGAAATTTAGAACTTTTGTCAGCTGCTTAAACGTTTACGTTCTATTTTATAATCACTACACATCATTATGAAATCATAATTACGAAACTAATTGTACTGTGAACTATATCTTATGAATTAATCGGGTCATACAACTTTATTTACAACTATGTCGGCATAATCACGCTAACGAAAGCGCAATAATCAAATAAATAATCCTCAACATTCCTTGACAACTCAAACAACGCTCGGTTTTCTGCGCTCAACTGCTGTGTGATGCGAGAAAATTGTCCCCACTTTCTAGTTAGCTGCAAATCGCTCTCCGGTTACAACTTCAAGAAATCGTGTTCCAGCTGAAACGAAAATAACAAAACCGAGCAATTTCGTTTTTTCACTGTCCGAAACATAGGTCTATAAAATTGAAGAAGAAAAAAAAACTCACCAACATATATCCAATATCCAAACGCAGAGCTTTGTATTGGTTCATGTAGGCGGATACTTTCTCTTCGTCGACAAATGTCTTCTCGTTCTTTCGGCGTTTAAGAGACGTTGCTTTTTCGACGGCTTTTTGGAGTCCAGCAAGACGCAAATCCGCTGTCGCATGCCACTTCGACTCGACTGTAAACCACGGATCCGATCGCGTTCTTAGCCAAAGAAGATCACCTTCCAGATTTGGCTCGTCACAACTCACTTCATCTACAACAGGATGCAATTAAAAATCAATTTTATTCACCGTAGACTAAAGTTATGAATATCAACACCATGAATACGAATGTGTAATATATAAACAAATCGATCACGACTATAATACTTAGAAAAAGACAATTCAAGTAAATCTGCAACAGAACTATACTCGATTTCTACATAAAATTATATTAAGTATCCACAATATAAGTAAAAAATATATATTTAACGTTTAAATTACAAAGAATATTAAAAGTCTCACCATCCGATACACATCTCTTGGCACATTGCGAAGTGCGAGCACCGTACTGTCGGAAGAATTTTGTGAGGTTTGTGTACGTGTGGTATAATTTTCCTTTTGGCGCCTCGGCCACGCCTTTGATGCTTCGTCGCGGAATGTAGTGTAACAAAACGGAGTTTTTGTCGTTTGAATTTCTTTAATGGAGAAATTGCCCAAGGAAATAAACGCCGAAATTGAAGAAATTTGATTTTAAATGTGGATGCGAGAAGAAGTCGAGGGGAGGTTATAGTACAGGACATGAGTCGTAAATTTTATTTTAAAGAAAACCTCAGATCTTCACTGTGCCACAGCAGAGAGAATTATTCATCATAGGTTTTGTTTTTAGAAATAGAAAAAGAAAAGGCGATATCACACCGTATTATTGGAAGCGAAATTTATAAATTGGAATTTGAGAGAATTCCGTTTTGTTAAGGCAAAGAAACAGAGTGACTCTACTGTTCACGCAGTGAGCTGACGACACTGCGAGGAGCTGGATGCTCATTCAAAAAAAAAGGAATGTGAAGAGATAATTTTTGTGAAGCCCGAACATTGTTTTGAATCCTCAGAGATTTAAAAGTAATCTCATCATAGGAATTTCCGATACAGTCGGGAATAAATCGTTTAGGTGATCGCGAGTGATGTTTGACTTTGAGTAGGAGAACGGCGAGGCAGTGGACGGCTTGTAATTAGAATCAACGAGAGAATTTAATCTATCTGCAGGAGATGGAACAGAAATTCAGAAATTACTGATTAAATGTCCCTTTAACTCGGTTCCCCGTACTTGGGTCAACGTCGTCGTCGAGAGACGAGCAAAAACTGTTAATCCGGCCTAATCCGTGCGCCGAGGCTCTCGCGTAACTCGTGTCACACGCACACGCACAATGGTCGAGTGCGTGTACGTGTCGACGCGCGAGGTGGCAGCGTGTGCCCGCGGATCTCGCGTCGAGGATCGGCGTGGAATACACACACACACACCACGACAGAATGTGTGTGGGTATCGAGGCTCACGTAAGAATGCGCACACTGCGGATTTCACGTCGAGGGCCGGCGCGACGTACACACACCCGCACCACGTATAAGTGCGTAGGTGTGTGAGAAGCGAAGATCAAGAAAAACAAATACTAAGACACACACGACCCGTGAATAGTGTCTGTGAATCGGCACGCTGCAATTCTCCTGAAAGATGTGCGACGCGGGCCTGTGTTGGTGCGATACCAAGCCAGGCGCGCTTTTTATGGGAAATCGATTTATTAAGGGAATCGATTTTATTTTTTTTTAAGGAATTTGGAGCGTGCGTGTGGGTGCAATACCAGCCGCACGGGTATTTTTTTGGAAGACTTAATTCTAGAGACAGCTCTGCGGACGTGAGCGACGACCACCACGCGTTTCGCGTGGGGGGTAACGCGTTCCGTTACAGTAGTATGTGCGCTGCACGGAAAAAAAGACTTGGTTGAAATACACAGAAAAATAGTTACTCCTACCAATTGTTATGGTTATATATGCTCCAGACGACTTTCTAGTCACAAAAACCAATAGCACTTGGTTAGATACATATTAGTTCGAGCCACCAAGTTAGTAGTATGGCTAACTATAAACAATATTGTTGTGTTACCTAACTCACTTGGTTGAGTCGACCAAGTCACTTGGTTGGGTCGACCAAGTCACTTGGTTGGGTCGACCAAGTCACTTGGTTGGGTCGACCAAGTCACTTGGTTGGGTCGACCAACTCACTTGATTGGGTCGACGTGCACGTGAAAGTGGACACCGGCCGACAACAGGTATATCGATGAGGTTATGTTCGTTTTCGTAGGCGCAATCATAAAGAACTTCGAAGTACGGAATCGTGGAATCCCTGTCTCTAAATCCTTTACGATTAATTGAAATATAAAAATAGTGAGTTAACACAAATTCCAACAGAACATATTTTGAAATTATTTGATCAGATTCGCGTGACCTCAAGCCGTCAGCAGGTCGGCCACCGCCAAACACGAAGTTGCGGAGCTTCCGTAGGACATCTCGAGATAAGAAAACAGCCTCCTCGATCGCTGCTGCACTTCACCTCCACCTTTTCATTTATTCGGCAGTTTTTTTCCGAATAACTCGATACGAATAACAACGCGATACGAAAAAACAAACGGCTAGACAAATTTTCGTGCGCGGACGAATGGCGGCTCGTGTTGTTCCTTTCAGCTCGCGCGCAATATTCGTGGTGGTGCCGAACAATCCGTTAGTGGCGCTGACCACGGTAGTTAGGCCCAGCAACCAATGGAATTGGTAACATTTTCTTGGTTACCGTAACTAACCGCCATGGTCATATACACCATTAGCCCAACCAATTCGAAATTGTCGAGCGAACCAACCGGTCAAGGTTCCGGCAATAAACACAATGGTTGCCACAACAAATATGCGTCCAACCAATTAAAAAATGGTAGTTTCAACTAAGCCTTTTTTTCCGTGAACGAATAACTCTTCAGCTATTTCGTCTAGCTGTACGTCTAGCTTGCGTCTTACTCGATTTACTCGGCTCCACTTCAACCCACGTGACCGTGTTACTGTCCGACACTATGGAATTGTCTGTCAGAACGACGATCTCTAAATAAAAAAAACTTTTTACGAAAAAGAAAATTACGAGAGATTCGTTACCAATTCTGTTGGAGATAACACTGGATTAGAGGTGGACAACACAAAAAAAATAAGGATATTAAATACAGGGAAAATACACCATCACCATCGTGCACACATAGAAAATGCATATTAAATGATACCGGCGGAAGTGATTTCGTTAAAGATTGCCATTCGTGCAGCTTCTTCCAAAACAACGCCCGCGGACCCGCTTTCGGCATAAAGGCTTCTAACATACAGAATTCGAATTCTGCTAATGCTTCGACAGTAACTTCCTCATCTGTCGAAAATAATGCAAGAACGAAACACGTTATACGTTTATACAGGGTGTCCCTTTTATCGCTGCCACCCGAAATAACTCGGTAATTATCGACGTTACAGAAAAATGTTCTAGACAAAAGTTGTAAGGCGTGAAAGGGCCATCAAATGTGATCAATTTTTTTCATTTCTGTCGAGGCGCTGACGCGCAGTGAAACTCACCTCCACTTTTTCAGATAGAATGATACATTTTTTTCCACCTATCTTGTAGAGCACCTCAAGCAGTGTAAAAAACATCCCATAAAAAAAATCCTTAAAAGAAAAAACATTTTAAAAATATGCCATAAAAAATTCCTATCAAAAAATCTTTTTCAAAATATTAAATGTTCGAGAATGCCGCAGGTGGATGATGGTGGAGCAGGTATAAAATAAAGTCTCGGGTCGGCCAATTAACAGGGAAAAAATAATAACGATGTTTATTAATATAGATAGCAGTTACACGAAATATGCTTGAGCGAGTCCCGTAGAGCCGGAGAAAATATCACTGAGCGAGTCCACATGTCACAATAAAACGCACTGAGCGATTCCAAAACGTATAAACCGCGATGAGTAGGTCCAAAATTGTTTGTCGAGCCGAACTACACGGCTCGCTCCGTGACTCAGCTTATCAGGGACGAATTCTCTCGGACGATTAATATAATCGAGCCGTGTAGTTCGGCTCGACAAACAATTTTGGACCTACTCATCGCGGTTTATACGTTTTGGAATCGCTCAGTGCGTTTTATTGTGACATGTGGACTCGCTCAGTGATATTTTCTCCGGCTCTACGGGACTCGCTCAAGCATATTTTGTGTAACTGCTATCTATATTAATAAACATCGTTATTATTTTTTCCCTGTTAATTGGCCGACTCGAGACTTTATTTTATACCTGCTCCACCATCATCCACCTGCGGCATTCTCGAACATTTTGGTCCTTCGAGTCGGATGGTGGAGCTGGCCTAGTGGGGAATAATTAAAAAAAATGTGCAGTTCGCGAAATCGGTGGTGCTCAGTGCTCGCGAGACGTGACGGCTCGCTTCGGCTTTCGCTTGCGTCGCCACGTGGGTCGCCATTAGACCCCGGGGACAACAGCTCGACGCACGCGGCGCGGCGAAATTTGCGCTCGCGACGGCCATTATTGGTCGCGTCGGGGAGTTTCGCGCGCGCTCGGACTTCTCTCTCGCTCTCGGTGCGGCTCAGTGCGCGCGTCTCCCACGGACCTCTCTCTCACTCGCGCAGGCGGGCGCTCGTGCCTGCGTTCGGCCTTTACGTGCGGCCCGCGAGTGTTGGTGCGCGCTGAGACGCACTGAGACGCACAGCGTCTCGCGCTCGGACTTCTCTCTCGCTCTTGGTGCGGCTCAGTGCGTGCGCGGACCTCTCTCTCACTCGCGCAGGCGGGCGCTCGTGCCCGCGTTCGGCCTTTACGTGTGGCCCGCGAGTGTTGGTGCGCGCCGAGACGCACAGCGTCTCGCGCTCGGACTTCTCTCTCGCTCTTGGTGCGGCTCAGTGCGCGCGCGGAGCTCTCTCTCACTCGCGCAGGCGGGCGCTCGTGCCCGCGTTCGGCCTTTACGTGTGGCCCGCGAGTGTTGGTGCGCGCTGAGACGCACAGCGTCTCGCGCTCGGACTTCTCTCTCGCTCTTGGTGCGGCTCAGTGCGCGCGCGGACCTCTCTCTCACTCGCGCAGGCGGGCGCTCGTGCCCGCGTTCGGCCTTTACGTGTGGCTCGCGAGTGTTGGTGCGCGCAGAGACGCACAGCGTCTCGCACACGGGCTTTTCTCTCGCTCTCGGTGCTGCTCAGTGTGCTCGCTCACATCGGTCTTCGCTCTCGGTGCCGCTCGGTGTAAACGCCCGCATCGGACCTCTCTCTCGCTCTCGCGCGTTCGAGTCAGTGCTCGTGCTCGCGCGCAGACTTTTCGTGCGTTCCACGAGCGATTCGGGGCTCATTAGCGTGGCGTTTCACGCACGGACGTCTCTCGTTCGCTCAATTGGCCGGTTGCTCATGTCGCGGTTGGTATCTTCGCGCGTTTCGGTGAACCCGCGCGTCTCGGCGCTTGGTGCAGTCGTGTGTGTCGCCACGCACTGCGTTACGTGCTCGGACCTTTCTCGCACTTGCTCGTCTCAGTGCTCGTGCCGCGCTCATGCATGGGCGCGGAGCGCGAGTGTCAGGACACGCGGAGACGCCCGGCGTCTCGCTCTCAGACATGTCTCGTTTCGTGAGTGCGTGTGTGCATCTCGTGCTCGAACCTCTCGCTCTCTCTCGCTCGTTCTACGTAATACTCGTGCTCGTGCTCGGACTTCTCGCGTGTTTCGTGAGTGACAATGCGTATTGCAGCGTGCATCGCTCCGCGCCTGGACCTTTCTCGCTTGCTTGCTCGGCTCAACGCTAGTGCTCGCGCCCGGAATTCTCGCGCGCTTCGCAAGTGCTGAAGTGCAGTGCGCGTCGCGACGCATAATATCTTGCGTCGCTCGGATACGGTCTCGCTCATGTGCGTGTGCAATAGGCTCTTGTGTTGATCATGGGCTCTCGCGCTGCTCTTGGTTTTTCGCGCTGCTCGAACTCAGTCTCGCTCTCGCGGCGCTCTTGGACTCTCGCGTTGCTCGAACTCAGTCTCGTTCGTGTGTGTGCGCGTCGTGCGGGTTTCCTCGGCTCTCTTGGACTGACGCGACATCTAGGCTCGGTCGCGCCGGTGCATGCGTGTCTCGTGCCGCATTTTCTCGCGCGCGCAGCCGATCATCGTGCTGCTCGGACTCGGTCCGGCTCCTATGGGCTCGCATCGTGCAACCATTCTCGCGCGTGCAACGGGAAACAGCTTATCGGAAAACACATCACCGGCGTGGCTCATCCGCGGACTCACATGGAGGGCCCACACGCATACTCGACATCTCATCGACAGCTCATGGAAGGGTCGGCGTAGTCGTTGACTCGGCTCTTTCTCAGCTCAGCGCTTCGTGCTCAATGCTGCTCGCCACAGCAACGGCTCATGTCATCTCATCGGTATCCACGCATCAGGTTTACCTGCTGGTAGACCACCGGATTGGGACTGACCTTCGGATGGAACCATCTCGTCATGCTGCTCAACGCGTCGCGGCAGCGGCTGTCCATTTCATTGTCGGCATCGGCAGTATCAGATCATCTCATACTTGCCGCGTCGCTCAGCTTCCGCACAGGTCAGCTCATCGGCTCATTCAGCATCACGGTGGCTGCTCACTTACTGAGGACAATGCCAACGCTGTTGCCGTCCTTCGGGGCCCAAGGCAACAATGGCCAAATCTGGAGAACCTCATTCTCACAGACCCCGGCTTCCTCATCTCGCAGCTCATCAGCAACTGAGCGGATTACTCAGCTCCCTCCAGAAGAGGAGGAATGTGGATCTCATTTTGGAACGACTCGCTCAAGTGACTTCATCGGACGATACGTCGTTCTCATCCCGCTCAAAAATCATCACGCTCACAGGTGGGGATTCATGTGGCACCGTTCAACCGTGTCCACGGCAGGCTTTCAATCAACAGGCCACGTCAACGCCGTAAGACCTGCCTCATCATAGGGTTCAGAGGCCTGACAGTCTATACCAACGTGAGTCGCGTTCAGCGGCCCAAGCGCCACTTCATCGGGACATTTGCTCATCGATCTGATGGTCACGGGAAGGAATCTTCAGCTCAGAGTCTTGGATACGCTCACCTGGATTCGTCGTCATCGGCATCTCTTCGCACGGACATCAGGAAGATGTGCGGACAGGTCAACGTTCATCCCGAAGACCAGGACCTGCAGCGGGTTCTGTGGATCGACAAACAGCTCAATGGCTTGCGCCACGCGGGCGGTTTTCCGCTGGCCAAGTGGCACGCAGCTCATCCGGAGCTGCTCATGGCGGTCTCATTGGCGAGCGCTCTTAAGTTTACTCTCACGCTTGACGACTGCGCTATCGGGACACTCGGATTAACCTGGGTGCTTCACGAAGAATAGGTTCGTGTGTTCATCAAGGTTCTCAGCTCAACTGGAGAGGATCACGAAACGTCTCATCTAGTCGGAAGGGCTCAAATTCTCAGCTCACTAGGGTTCACATCGTCAGTCACGATTCGAGCAAAAGAGGTCTTTGCAAGAACTCTGACTGCCGAACTCATCATCTGGCTCACGCTCAGAGAAGATCTCGCAAGACTGGCCAGTCTCTCACTCTAATGGTGGCTCAACACATGAAGTGGCACAAGTGTTGAAATCCTAGGTTTCTCTGACGCGTCACAACATGCAATATCAGCAGTTGGTTATCTCATTGCCCACTCACCGTCCACAGGCTCTCAGACGTCGACAAAGTGCGCCGAAAGTAAGGTTGCACAACTCAAAGACTCATCATCCCGCGGTTGGAACTCACAGAAGCTGCTTCATTCGAAACTCACAAATATGTTCAGTTCACACTGTTCAGAATCATCGGGGCGACTCATTGGTGGATGGCTACTCAACTGACGCTCATCTGGATTCGGTCTCACGCATCGCGCTGGAAGGCGACACGTTCCACGCACCAGTTATTCAGTGGATTACGCCTCGAGAGGCGTAATGAAGACTCAGCTCATGGATCACTCGGTTTGGTGGACGGGACCACCATGGATTACTCAACCGGCAACCTCATGGACCACTCATCAACCTGGTGTCGGACGATCTCGCTGATCACGAGATGCGTCCCGGCAGCTCTTTCGCTGTGGCGGTATCCACAGTCGACTCTTGTTGGGAGCTCAACGTACTCAGCTCGGGAGTGTCACTCACTCGCAGGCATCCCTTTCAGTCGGTCAGCCATCTTGTCGGCCGCAAGAAGTTTTCCGAGGCGGGAGGCGGCTCACCCGGTCACCACTCAGGCACTCACGAGCATAGCATTTGGTTGCGCTCTCGTGTTACTCAGGCTTATTGCTCTCATGCTCATGCTCATAGGCGACGCTCATCAGCGACGCTCATCGGCTACGCTCATCGGCGACGCTCATCGGCGAAGCTCAATGGAGGCACGCAACTCTCCTTCTCTCATCTCAGCCGGAATTTCTGAATTCTCGGGGAAATTCTCACGTTCTGTGGTGTCTGGTGTGTGCTCCGCGGAGGGGGATCCGCGCTCGTCGAATGATGGGCCAACTACTACTCTCCCGAGTCACGCCATCACGTCCGTTCTGCACACTGGTGTGGATTACGGAGAAGCGCTCACACTCAACACCTGACAGGGGAGAGACGCGAAGATTCACCCGGGGTGTGTCTGCATTCTTGTGTGCTCCTCACTCAATCGGTCATCTGACTGGAGGTCGTCAGTGACTACACAACGGAAGGGTCATCGCGGCTCACCGGCGTTTCACACGGGTGTCACGCAGGGGTCACGCAGATTGTACTCAGGACCGCTCGAACTTCTCATTGAGGACACACAGGATGTCTCACCGCTCACTAAGGCAATTTCTCATCGACGGCGCTCTCACCACTCGGTCAGAGCCCACTCTCACGACCTGGAAGTTTCTTGTCTCACATTGGCAGTTTCTCCAACAGAGGGTTCCGTCCTTCTGGGCTCAGTGGTCTGCTCACTATCAGCAGCGCCAGCAGTCTTTAGTGGCTTCGCGCCACCAGCGACGTCAAGGTGGGATCTCTCGTTCTGGTAACAGGCGAGAGGTTCCCGCCGTGCAAATGGCCGCACATCCGGGTCCTGTATCTTGACCCGGGAAAGGATGGATTCGCTCGGATCGCAACGCTCAAGACGGCTACCATCACACTCATGCGACCACTCACCAAGCGCTCACCACTGCCAACAGCTCAGCTGGATCATCTCGACAACACATCAGCGACCCTCGCTGATGGCGGGCGGAATGTTGGAGAATATCGTTTTTCCTTCCGACGACGGCTGGCTACGTCGTTTGCGGCAGCGACGCTCGTGGCGGCGGCAGCACCTCGCGGGCTGCCGCACGGCGTGGAGCGCGCTTGCGCGCGGGATCTTCCGCTCGATCGGCGCCACGAGGCCGTGCTCGCAACGGCCGGTCGCCATTATCTCAGTCTCCGCGACACGCAACCGGCGCTCAAGTTTTGGTCTCATCCGGGTCGACTCATCGGGTTTCTACTCTTTTCTCGTACTGCTCATTAGATTCGGGACAATTAGTTCTCTATATACCTCTCGGTATTGCTCGGATTCGGTACAGGCCTCATCCGGGGGAAAACTCCGGCGACGTTGGTGACGTGCATGTCCCGCGCGCGTTTTTTCCCACGCGGCTCGCGCCGCGGCTCAGCTCACGGGTTTGGGATTGCTCGGCAGATTAATATAATCGAGCCGTGTGGCTCGACTTGACAATTTTGGACCTACTCATCGTGGTTTATACAACGTTTGGAATCGCTCAGTGCTTCTTATTGTGACTTGTGGACTCGCTCAGTGACATTTTCTCAGGCTCTACGGGACTCGCTCAAGCATATTTTGTGTAACTGCTATCTATATTAATAAACATCGTTATTATTTTTTCCCTGTTAATTGGCCGACTCGAGACTTTATTTTATACCTGCTCCACACTCATCCACCTGCGGCATTCTCGAACACACCCTTTGGACCTTTCACCGGACTCCCTATCGCGCTGAAAACTCGAGATGCGCAATAGATCTGCACAGTCGACGGTATTGTGATTGCCTCCCATTTTTTTTTCTTTTCGTTTCCCACCAATTACGCTTTTTCAATAAGCCAAAACTATTTAAACAAAAAAATGTCCAAAGCATATTTATATTTACGATTTCCAAAATAGTATTTTTTATCTTGCTGAATTATTTGAATTTTTTTCTCCTGTATTTATATGTTTATTTATTTATTTATTTGTTTATTTGTTTATTTATTTGACATTAAAAAATTACTAAAAGAAATGCCGAAGTGACATTTATCTGAATCCACCCTTTGGACCTTTCACCGGATTCCCTATCGCGCTGAAAACTCGAGATGCGCAATAGATCTGCGCAGTCGACGCAAAAACGAGGCCTTCCAGTGTTTATGGGCGCAAAATGTAACGGAGATCCCGGGCAAAAAGGGAACCGAGATAAACGTCCGCGGCTGGGAAAAGTCGTTAACTGGTTTATCTCGATTCTCGGCCGCTAGGGTCACACTATATAGATATAGAAATCGCACGAGAGTGGTGCAAGAAGGTGAACGTAAAATCGCCGAGTCATAAATGTCGGACGCCAAACGTTTCTCACCCTTTTCGCACCTTCCAAGTCGACATCCTGTGTATTTTGCTCTGAAAAAAAAAAGAATAATAATAAAGTGAAAGGAGTGACTTGAAAAATGTTAACTAAATTTTTTCAGAACAAATGATTTTTTATTTATAATTATGGTTATTATTATTGATTTATTAAAAACTAAATCGTTAATCGTTAATTCGTGCAAAAAAAGCACATGTTTGTGATTTTTTTTTTTCGACGACACTGTTAAAATCTATTACATAACACCAATGGTACATCAAAGTATAACATTATAAGAATAGTGTGTAAAATTTTCATGAAGAAATATTTAAAAAATACGGCAATGGCAGCATTTATTTATGGAAGCGTCTCTGAAAAAAGTAGAATTGCGGTGCCCTTAATAACTCGGTTCTGGATCATCCGAAATCAAAAAATCAAAATTCATTCGTTAGATAATCGCTTTCCCCAGTTAACGCCGTTGGGTTTTTTCCGAAATTTCGATTTTTCAATTTTTGGGAACACTTTGAAGGGAAAAACGCGATTTAAAAAAAAAATCGGCTATTTTGCTTTTGTAAAATAATAAGTATTAATAAATTCGAAACTCTTCGGCGTTAGCTCGTAAAATATGTGCAGAAAAAGTATGCAAAAATTCAAAAGGATCGTTGCAGTAGTTTTGACGATACGATTGGCACCGAATTTGAAAACGTGCGGAAAAAACGCAATCCGCGAGTAGAAAAATACGGATAACTTTGTCAATTTTGCTCCAATTGACTTGAAATTTTGACACAATATTCTTGACGTATTATTATATTATTATGCATTCAGTAAAAAATATTAAATAAAAATGCAAAAGAAATATTTAATTTTTTCATCGTTATTTTGGCGGTTTGTGAAAAAACCATTTATAAAATTGTATTTGGCGGACCACTAGCGTTACCCAGAATGCACCACGTGGAGGTTGTCCGCCCTGGCATCCCTCGGCCCTAAAAATGGCCGATTGTCTTTGTCTTATTTATCGCCGAATTAGCCTCGCAACGTAGTCTTCGTAAAGCGTTTCTCGTAATTCCTTCGGCGAAAATTCGGTGAGATTGCCGATTGGCTTCGCTTCAAGCTTTATTATTTGGCGTATAAAACTCAAGACGAATATACCGCAATTAAAATTGTCGTGTTGTCTGGGACACTTCAACCGTTCCGATGGTATTTGCGGCATTTTCCAGTTATCGTTGTCATTTGGAAAATTTATCTTCCATATGGCACAAAATCGTTGGAAGTAACGCACCCGTTTTTCGCCATCCTCTTCGTCATTTTGCGAGTTGAAAAAATGGCCCATCTTTGTCCGTACATCGGCGACAAATAAAATCGTATGGTTATTGTCCATAATGGGAAATAGGATTACGGCTTTGTTTTGCCAATAATCTCGACCGAGAGCTGGTATTTTGTTTTTTTTTTACACTCTGTTTTGATCTCGTTGGCGTGAGTCTAAATAAATTCCAACTTGTTTTGCAGTTGACGTAAGCAATAGACCCATTCCCACCGATCATTGACATTGTTGCGAACAAGTCAATAATCACTACGTTGATGTTTCTGTCACCTCTCAGCCTAACAATATCGTCGTCTTGAAGATGGATGACAGTCACAATTCCATCGTCATTGACAACAGCAGCAGCATCATCAGCAGCATCTCTGCTCGGTAACTCATTTGCCCACCGTTCGATGCTTGACTGGAACGTCGCATGCGCTGCATTTTTCTTTTTTTTATCGGTTCGCTGACAATTCAGTTTTTCCCATAATTCATCAAAACGCAGCGCTAAGGCATCTTCTCTATAGTTGCAAGTTGCCAAAACAGCGTCTTGCAATTTTTTTGACAATGTTATTTTTGGTCTAGGCATTGACAGAGACTTATCACAATGACAGCGATGACGAAAACGGCGGTAATGATGACAACGATGACAACGATGACAACGATGACGACGATGACGACGATGAAAACGATGACGACGATGACAACGATGAAAACGATGACAACGATGAAAACGTCGAAAGCGACGAAAACGGCGAAAACGGCGAAAGCGACGAAAACGGCGAAAACGGCGAAAACGACGAAAACGACGAAAACGACGAAAACGACGACACGACGAAAAATAATACACTTAAACGGACACTATTCATATGCGAAATAAACGTCAAAAACTTAGTCACAGATATAAGAGTTTACTAGGGGGGCTCCGCCCCCCTGCGCGCTTCGCGCGCCAACCCCTGGGGGGGGCTTCGCCCCCCCCCCGCGCTTCGCACGCTCCCCCCCCCCTCTCTTCGTTTTTCGGTCTCGGTTTGGCCCATACCAATGTCCTTGATATATATCAAATGGTATATATCATGTCCTTGATAGCGCAATCCTTCGTCCTTGGTATTCTGGGTATTAAATATATCCATTTAATTATTATCGTTTCTACACCACTATGAAGTAGATAATACGGCGCGTTTTTGTTTTACCATTCGATTTTATATTTTCGATTTTGTTATTCGAAAATATTATCGATGGAAAGTTGTATCCCCTGTAGGCCTAATCAACTTATAATACTGGTGCAAGGCAGCTGCCATTTGCGCTCAGCTCAAGTTTTGGGTGCACTGCTACCACAAATTGAATTTTTGGGTGCACTGCCACCACACATTGAATATTTGGGTGCACTGCTACCACAAATTGAATTTTTGGGCGCACTGCTACCACAGATTAAATTTTTGGGTGCACTGCTACCACATATTGAATTTTTGGGTGCACTGTGTGAGGAAAATTCTTACTTTCCGCCACCTTCGTGCGCTCTTCTCGCCCGTCGCCAAATGCCGGTGGGTGCCAGCCGATTTTTTATTTGATTGGGACGCGGGCGGAATCGACAAACCGCCCGAAACCGAAAACGTAAACGTAACTAAACCTAAACGGCGACGGACTCGGAGAAGCGATTCACGGAAAACTCGGGGTCGCTCAGTGTGTAGGTTGTGGAGAGAGGGCGTGGATTCTTAGTGGCACTGAATAAGGGCGAACACGAATTATTGAACGGAGAATTCGGTCGGTTTATTTTCTTAATTCACAAAAAAACAATAACGGAAATAACCACGATCGACAACGAGATACCGAGAGAACAAGATAGCGAGAACGAGATAGCGAGAACGCGAAAGCTCGAATAAACCAAACCAGAAATCGAAACCCAAAAGAGAACTTCCTAAAACTAATACTATCACCAGATATCTCCCGAAAATGTCCGCGAAATCGGAAGGGTACGTTAGATAACGCACGCGAACGAATCAGAGAACATACGATAAATTTACGTGTAAAACCCAGGTAACACACGATAATTGTACACGGAAACCCAGAGAACACTCAATAAATGTACGCGGGTTATCAGGGAACAACCGCGGAAAATCAGATAACACTCGATAAATCCACGAATAACCGGAGAAATCGGTGGAGAACACCCGCGAACTAAACACATGACACTCGCGAGTACGCACGTATAACCGGAAACCGAACGCGAACACCGTAGGGAACACGAGGGAACAGAAGTGCACGCGACAGAGAACACCGGCGAGTACTCGCAGACCTGTCACTACACTGAATAATTCTAAGTATCCAGGTGCGTAGGCGGCTGAAAGAAAATGGAAACCAGTGGGCGATAACGAAAAATGAATTAAGAGAACACCAGTAAATTAGAAGCGTGAGCGTCGAAAAATGAATAAAGAGAACACCGGGCGTGTAAAAGAGAACTCCAGAAATGTAGAAAGAGAACGCCGGTGCCCAATTAATAGAGAACGCTAGAGATAACGGGTCGAGAAGGACCGATTAATCAACCGGGGGTTGATCGCCAAAGATAACGAGTAGAGACCACCCGAGGTAACGCAGAGAGAACGCAAAAAGGTAAAAGGCAACATTAGGTAACGTTCGGTAACATTAGTTAACATAAGGTAACATTAGTTAACATTAGGTAACATTAGGTAACATTAGTTACCAAGAGCGAACAGGAGAGCTGCTGCTCGGCCGGAGGCCGGCCGACGAGAGAGCGTCGGACGTAACTTTTCGAACCAGCAGGGCCGCGCGAGGCGCTCGCCCCACTCTTACCTTGATCCCACTCCTGGGTGACGCGCGGCGATGCTGTTGCGGCGGTGCGCGCGCACACGCAAGCACCCGAAGGGACACGAATCTTGCCGAAGTGAATGGCGATACCGAAAGCCAACGACGATACCCGAAGTAACGAACGAAGCGAAAAGATAACTGACGTAACTTAAACAGACCGGAAAAATGACTGGACTGTCGTGGTGATGGTCGGTAACGAGGGAATCTCCTCGTGACGCGGGGTTCCGAACGAATGTAAACGTAACGATAGCGTAGATAATGGAATAGATAACAGAAAAACGACCTGGCGATCCGAGCGTCGGCGTGGTCGTCAGCGCCTCCGCTGCGGCCTTCCACCTCAACCTGAACTTATGCAATCTTTCCCCCAAGCGTCACTTTTATTTTGGAGCGCCGGAATTTCACCGGTCCTCTATCCTCTCGCACGACGCAACCTAAGCGTTAACGCCGAAGTATACCGGGTGGCGCAGTAATGTCGGCCCTGATCCGCGGCAAACTCAGCACACTGACCACGAAAACTGACCGTCAGATAACACGTAAAGGTAACAGTATCGCGAAATCGGAGGGCGACCAATCAGAGGTCGGAGGGAACGCGTGGAAAGCCACAGATTCGCGACTCTGCATGCCGGGGGACAGATTTTACCAAAAAATTCTGTCACAACTTGTTGACTTATATTGTGTGTGAATACATTTTTTTTCTTTGTTAGCTTGTTTTATTTGCGAGAATTCAAATGCTGCTATCTCCGAAGATGTCAGAGCTAGACGATTTGAATTATGGGATTATATCATCTGTGGGAGATCGTCTCTCTAATGCGATCATTTCTACCGAGGTGGCTTGCGTAGTTTTCTTTATATCGATTTTTAACCGATTTATCGTAGATGCCAGAATTCAAATGCTGCTATCTCCGAAGCTATCAGAGCTAGACGATTTGAATTAAGGGATTATATCATCTTCGAGACATCGTCGATCTATCGCGATCGTTTCTATCGAGGTGGCTTGCGTAGTTTTCTTTATATCGATTTTTAACCGATTTATCGTATTTGCCAGAATTCAAATGCTGCTATCTCCGAAGCTGTCAGAGCTAGACGATTTGAATTAAGGGATTATATCATCTTCGAGACATCGTCGATCTATCGCGATCGTTTCTATGGAGGTGGCTTGCGTAGTTTTCTTTATATCGATTTTTAACCGATTTATCGTGGATGCCAGAATTCAAATGCTGCTATCTCCGAAGCTGTCAGAGCTAGACGATTTGAATTCAGGGATTATATCATCTGTGGGAGATCGTCTCTCTAATGCGATCATTTTTACCGAGGTGGCTTGCGTAGTTTTCTTTATATCGATTTTTAACCGATTTATCGTAGATGCCAGAATTCAAATGCTGCTATCTCCGAAGCTGTCGGAGCTAGGCAATTCGAACTCTTACCCCTCACAACACCGGATGGAAGGTCATACGTAGTTACCATATGAGACTCTGTAAGTGCCCTAGTCTTATGATCAGTCTAACTTTTACAGGCGTAATGCCGACGATTAGCATCCTACAAAGATTGCTTTTTTGGACATCATAAGCGTGAAAATGGAAACCCAACTGGGGACTTTACTGCACTAAATGGTCACAAATGGACGCTTTGGTGTTGTCAGGGTACAGTCTGAGATCGCCCGCCAACCGCGAACTGCTCTCACCTTACTCTCATCTTGCTCTCACCTTGCCCTCACCTTATTCTCGCCCTGCTCTCACCTTCCTATCACCTTGTTCTCCCCCTGCTCTCACCTTACTCTCACCCTGCTCTCACCTTGCTCTCACCTTGTTCTCCCCCTGCTCTCACCTTGCTATCACCTATCACGGACCGAATGTTCTCGCTCCGAAAGTTCATGCCTGCTCGGAAATTTTCGGTGTCGGAGGCCCTCGCCTTCGACTCATTAATGTAATTTTTAGTGTATCCAGTACGTTTTGACGTTGAAAAGCAAACGCGCAACTGAATGCACCGGAAATCTTCGCTAGGGATTCAAATTGACTCGTGTATGGGAATCGTGTATGGGAAAATGACCGAATGCTCTCGGACCGCGCACTTGGGAATTCCCGGAAAAAGCTCGACGTAACGTCGAGCTGCTGCACCGTTGCCATTGGCCCACGCGTGACAATGCACCATACAAACGTATTTTTCGCGGGTGTACAAAACCATATTGAACCTTTTTTTGTAACCGTTCTCACACGTTTCTTGCAGAAAGAAAGCAAGTTGTTGATAGAAACAAGTGTTGAAATAGGAGAGCGAAGCAAAGCGATATTTTGTTTTTCTTCTTCATGATTTCCGCGCCGCTTATATCATGAAAAAAAAAAAAAAAAAGAGAATAACAAAATATATCGCTTTCCTTCGCTCTTCTGTTTGACCATGTGTTTTTATCAACAACTTTCTTTCTTTCTGTCAGTCGTATGCAAGAAACGTGTGAAAACGGTTACAAAAAAAGGTTCAATATGGTTTTGTACACCCGCGACGAGTACGTTTGTATGATACAGTGTTACGCGTGGGCCGGTGGCAACGGTGCTGCAGCAGCTCGGCGTTACGCCGAGCTGTTCCCGGGAAGAATTCGCTATCCAAGTGCGCGTGTTATAGAAAACACCGTGAGGCGTTTTCAGGAGACAGGGGACGCCATGCCCCATCCAGGCCGAAACGGCGGGCGCCCAATGCTGGACAATGACCTCGAACAAGATGTGCTTGATGCGTTTGAAGAAGACCCGTGCACATCTTCGCGCAACGTCGGCCGCGACCTAAACATTCCGCACAGCACGGTAAACCGGATAACGAGGGACGCCGGGCTCTACCCCTACCATAGGACGCCCGTCCAAGAGCTACACGGAGGCGACCCGGAACAACGTTTGGCGTTTTGCCGTCGGTTAATAGAGGCTCACGAGGCAGACGCCGGATTCCTATCACGAATACTTTTTACCGATGAGTCTAACTTCAATCAAAGTGGTGTTAGGAACTGCAAAAACGAGCACGGCTACGCCTTGGAAAATCCACACGCTGTTCGATCGCGGAGTCACCAAATCCGCTTCAACCTCAACATTTGGTGCGGGATTATCGGAACGCATGTTGTAAGTATTTTTTTATATCTGTCCGTGCGAGAAATTTTTTCTCATCTCGTGTGATTGCAACACTCGCCTTTGGCTCGTGCTGCAAACTCACCCTCGTGAGAAAAAGTTTCATCGCACTCGTATCGTAATAAACTACTTTGTATAGTATTCGCGTGTGTTCTCGTCCGCTTCGATAAGGAAATAGTGACCGCAAACCACTACCTAATTTTCTACGCTGTTGCAGACCCGAGCTTTCAAACTCCCGATGAGACTGAATGGTCAGCGCTATTTGCGGTTTCTTCGCGACGAAGTGCCAGAGATACTGGAAGGCGTGCCTGTTGACGTGCGCCAGAGACTCTGGTACCAATGTTACGTGCCAACGCTCGTGAAGCGTGCGTCGGCCGTCTCAAACTCCCCGCGGGAAGCGCGGGGTTTATATTTATTTTTCGTGGGCTGCTTCGCTACGTCCCGTACGGGCCCGCGTCCTGGAAACCTCCTAGCTGAAAACCCTGATAAAATCGGAGGGAAATTGATACGCAGAGTCGGAGTTTTACGGTTAAACAGATAAACGGATTTATTTAATGAAGAGCAAAATTCGTAGATAGCGTTATTAAATGAATACAATATAAATTTGGAAATATTTGTTTGAAATATAAATTGGAACCGGGAAAAAAAGAAATATATATGATACAGGCGCGTTATGGTTTCATCCCTCCACTCACACACTCATAACCCATTCAACAAACTTACAGTTGGCGAGTCGGCGAGCCGGGAAAAGTCGTCCGGTTGGTCACACAAAATAAAAGAACGAAGAACACAAAATAAAAGGCCTTTTTAACACAAAAATAAATCGCCACTGTTCACACACTTTTTTGGGATTTCGCGCACTTACAGTCTCTAAACACTTAACGTCTCTAATTGGTTAAACTCGTGGATTATATAGGTTGTAACCGTGGATTTTTATTTCCGCGTTTACCTTCGCCCTACCTGTTCAATCACCGTCACCCGAGAGCTGTTGGGCGCCAGCTAATTTTTATTTTCCGCGAAAGTAGCAAAACGCGTCGCAAAACATAACTCAAACGAAACTGAAACGGAACTGAATGGCTCGGGTGATTGAACAGACGGTTTACGGTACACCACGGGTCGCTCAGTATGCAAGGTTATGGAGAGAGGGCATGGGTGGCCAAGTGACGGACGGGTGCGTCACCCGAAAAATAAAAAAACGTTACGCTAAAATTAAGGATTTAACAGACGTTCTTTAATGAGTGGGGGGGGGTTCCCTCCCCAATGAAAACTCGGATCGTACAATTACGTAAATTACAATATTCCCGTAACGCAGGAAAGAATACGCGGAGAGAACCGAGAGCTCGTGAACGTAGCGGTAACGTGGCGGTAACGTAGCGGTAGCGAGACATAATTGGCGGTAACTTACATCAACCTGGAGAAGCGAGAAAGAAACGGCGTTAACAGAGCGACAACGTCGAGAGCAAAACGATAACGCAGCGAACGGAACGATAGCGGTACGATAACGTAGCAAAAGGAGCGATAGCAAGACGATAACGTAGTAATCGGAACGAGAGCAAAACGGTAGCGTGGCAAAAGAAGCGATAGCAAGACGATAACGTAGTAATCGGAACGAGAGCAAAACGGTAGCGTCTCAAAAGGAGCGATAGCAAGACGATAACGTAGTAATCGGAGCGAGAGCAAAGCGATACCATAGCACACAGAACGAGAGCAAAGCGATAACATAGCAAACAGAACGAGAGCCAAGCGATAACGTAACGCGTCGAACGAGAACATGGCCGTCGGCGCGGCTTCGGCCGCGCCGAGAGCGCGAGAACACGAGAGCGCTCAACCAAACCTGCTGGTCCGGCGGCCGAGAGCAGAGAGAGAGATCGCGTGGGGCGAGAGCACCGCGGGAGCCACGAGCATGCGCGCGGAGTCTTTCCCCCCACGCTACCTCGGAACCGTGATCGCCGCGGAGCGGTAAACGTACTACCTGGTACAATAATGTAGCGCAACTGGGAATTTTACCGAGGCGATGTTCGCTCGGTCAAGTGCCCGAGTCAGCGCGGCGGTTCTCAACCAAATCTGTTCTCCGGGGCGAGTGAGAAACCCAATAAACGAGACCAATTCAAATGCGAAAACTACAAACGGAACCGAAAAGCGATCTGGCGATCCGCAGTAGTTAAACGATCGCGAGTTTACTACTGCGGCCTTCCAACAAAAACGTAACCGAACCCAATGTCTTTCTCACCCACCCACGTCAGTGGAGCGTCGGAATTTCACCGATCCTTCACAATAAATGGTCGATGCACCTGAGAGGAATCCACCGAGTGCGTCGGGTAGCCGCTGTGTTGGCTCTGGTCCACGACGAACTCGGTGACCTGACCGCGAGATCGTCACCATTTCTACTCACGAGAGCTCTAATACCGGATCGTAAAACTAATTTTCGGTAGTTCAAGCGGTAACTATGACAAAATAAACGCGATAACATAATCGAGAGCTGATAATATAAAGGAAGACGAGAAAATCCGGAGTCGCTGATCCCGACGACGCTGCAAAATCAAAGGGCCGCCCTCGGTGTTCGGTGGCTGTGATTTTGGGGCGAGGAATTTTAGAATTCCCGTCACAACTCCCCCCTCCATGACGGATCCCTATCGGATTTCGCTGATAAAGGGTCGTTGAAGGTTGGGCGGACCTGAAACACAAAGAAAACTCGGACCCACACCCCAAATATTTTCCCCAAAAATAAACAATCGATTACGGTAGCTCAAAATATATCTTTTATTTCGCCTGGTGGCATAGTCGGGCGATAACATTTTCAATAACTCTTAGTCTTAACGTTCATTAGCTTAATCAGTCCGCGCTGAGGCGCTCACAGTGGTGTTTTCGGCCACTAGGCCGAAAGCTAACCTAAGACTAGGGCTCAATAGACGCCAGGAACTTTATATCAGACTCACAATGGTGGCCGTGATGGCGGTACGATAGCACGTCGGTAACTCTCTTACTTGCTAAATTGCGATAACTCTTAAGGCAGTTGTGGTTCTACACGCATCTTTGGCCGTTATGCCGTGTCAGTCGGGACTTCCGGCGGGGCTTTTTCCCGACCGTCCCAAAAAAAAAGAAAACTCATGAACAACAAACGAAAAATAACGAGGCTGATTTACGCAGCGAGGTCCCGCAGGACCCAAAAAAAAGAAAAATAAAATGAAACAAAAGATTGACTAAGAGCGCTGATCGCGCAGGTACTGTGGTGGACAGCCCGTGAATCCGTCGGAAACTCCTCGACGGTAGTCGCAGTAACAAAATAAAACAAAGGGAAAAAAAAACAAATCTATAAAGCGGTAGCTCTTAAACGCGGTAACGGAAATACTGTGACGGTAGCTCTGGAGGAACCCGTTATCAGTAGGGTTCGGGGCCGTCTAGGCTCTCACGTCGATGAATGCGAACGACGTTACCGGGTATTATGGAGGAAGCAAAACAAAGCCTAAGCGCGCGCGAAAAATAAAAAAAAACCCAAAAAAAAAGAACAGAAGTCGGAGGTCGTCTCCTACCAGTGAGGCCTGCCTCCATAATACCTCGGGTAATCCCCCTGGTGTGAGTATATCTCCTCTTCCTCTTCGTACCAGTTCACCGGCGCTGGCGGTGGGGGTGGAGCCCAATCCTGGTGATCCGGATATGGAGCGTATCTGGGCGGCCTTGGCGGGCCCATTTGGACGTAGGCCAGTGTGTCTGGGGTCCTTGGAGTCTGCGGTCGCTCCACCGGCATGGAAGCTCGGGGTCTCGGTGGCAGGACGCTCAGGGCTTCGGCGACTCGGTCCCGTGGCACATTCCGTCCGAGACTGGCCACGTAGGGTCCTCGGTTTGCCCAGGTTGCGGAGCAAAAGGGGCACGTCCGCAGTGTCACTCCGCGTTCGCCGCAGCCGAAGCAGTAGCGGGCTCCCGTTGGATTGGGGCAACCTCGGTGCGAGTGGCCTAATTGGCCGCAGTCGAAGCAGCCCGTCCTCACTGGTCGCTGGGGAGGCTCCGGTGTCGCTCGCGGAGTCGTGTCCATCGGGACGGGTATTGGCTGCGGAGCCGAGGTAGACGCTGGACCCGAGAATGTGGGGACCGGACGTGTGAGTGGCGGCGGTGGCGTCGTCACGCGCGCGAGGTGTAGCGGCGGCGTTGCGGGCGGCGTCTCCATCGCCTGTTTTACGATCGGGCCCGGTGGCTTAACCGCCGCAGGCGGCTCAGGCGTTGCGTCTGGCGAGACCGTGAGGTCCGTATCTCCTGCCTCCATCTCGAGATATTCCTCATCGTCGTCCAGCCGGATGCAGATGGGGGTGGCGAATAGTTCGTCCGAGACGATTTTCGGGCCTTTTGTGACCTCTGACGGGGCAGTGGTTTCGCACTCCATGGTCACAGCGCTGGTGATACTGCCTGGACCGGGGCTGTTGGAGTTGCTGCTGCTGCTGCTACTGCTGCTGCTGCTGCTCAGATCGCTGCTGACCGCGCTGGAGCGGCTGTTGGTCCGCTTGCGGTGGAGCGGCTTGGGCGGAAACGGCGGGAGCTGGAGGTCCGGCATTTGTCGGGCCATCTCCATAGCGTGGGCCATGGTGCTTACCAGCGTCGGGATGAAGCCGGCCTGGTAGCGATCCGCCTTATAGCACGTCCTCGTGTAACTTAGCATACCCCACCAGGGATTGATGTCCCGGGAGTACACGGACTGCCTGATGACTGGTAGATCCGCTGGTTCCTCTACAACGCCTGCTTCCGTCTCCTCGGACAATGGTTCGTCGGAGTCAAGGTGCGATCCGAGGTCTTCGATCGCTCCGGTGATAGCGCCCACCAGGTGGGTGACGCGTGTCGGGTCGTCCTCGGGATTCTCCATTGATCTGGAAAGAGAGTAACGGAGGTGGCGATAACGGTCGGTAGCACGATAACGGCCGATAAAGGTCTCATACCAATATTTGGTAACTGTCGGGGTTATTTCGATAACGCGAGAATATCCGTATGGACGATGGTCTGGGTAACTACGCGATAGCACAGTAGCGGTAACTCTCCCACCTGTCGGTATCACGCTGGGTCCAAATACGAGAACGGATACGAGAACTTAATATGCGATAACACCATACTAAATCGCAGCGCGTTACGCGTGAACGGAGGTTAGTAGACGATAGCATTTCATGGGTAACACCTTAACTAAGCGGTAACGCGATAACACTTTTCCCACCTCGCGGTAACACGCGGGAAGATGCTATATAGCAACCAGAGACTTAACTAAGCGGTAACGCGATAACATTTTTCCCACCTCGCGGTAACACGCGGGAACGAGGTGGCGGAAACGATACCTCGATACTCGATAACTCATAAACACAAAAATGCGATAGCTCGATAACTAAAGTGCGATAACTCGATAACTAAAGGACGATAACGCGATAACTGAAGTGCGGTAACTCGATAACTGAAGGACGATAACGCGATAGCTCTACGATCCCCGCCATTCGGTATCACGTGGGGACTCGGTAGGGTTTCAGATCTTGAACCGAGATTACCCCGTGGGAACGCCCTGCGAAGTCGGAGAGCTCGTAGCGGACCCGGGAGAGCTTCTTTGCGATAACGTAGGGCCCCTCGAAGGGTTTGGCCAAGGCGGCGGAGAAATGCTTCGCGGCGCTTGAGAGTCTGTGCGCACGGCGCAGCACGAGATCTCCCTCTCGGAATTCGCGGTCGCGATGACGCAGGTTGTAATAGTGGGCCTGATGTTGGTGGGCCTCCTCGAGCGCATGGACGAGAGTTTTCCGGAGGGTCTCTAATCGTTTCATCCGGTCTACCCATTCCTGGGGGTCGCGCTTGACGATCTCCGGCTCACCCTCTATCTCCCGCTTCAATGAAACCGCGGGTTGGGGCTCGCGACCAAAATTCGCGAAAGCAGGGCTCACGTTTAATGACCCATGATGAGCGGAGTTGTAGGCGAATCGGAACTCCTGGAGATGGGTGTCCCAATCGCGCTGATCGCTGTCAATAAATGCTCGCAGCATTGTTTTGATCACGCGGTTGACTCGCTCTACGGGGTTGGCCTGAGGGTGGTAGGGTGGCGTAGTCGTGTGTCGGAGCCCAGTTAATTTCGCTAGCGCTTGAATATCGCGATTTACGAATTCGGTCCCATTGTCCGTCAGTAACACGCGCGGGGTCCCCCAGCGACAGACAATGAGGTCGTTCAACGCCCCTCCGATAACTTTTCCGGTAGCTCTGCGCAGCGGTAACACTTCGATCCACTTGGTGAACAAGTCCTGGATCACGAGAACGTAGGAGAATCCGGTGCGACTCTTGGTAACGGGGCCCATAATATCGGCAGCCACTGTAGTCCAGGGCTCTTCGACGATACGTCGGCCCATCCAACCCGTAGGTGGTCGCTGTTCCGTCTTAACTCGCTGGCAGACGTCGCAAATACTTATGTACGTGACGACGTCGCGCAACATTCGTGGCCAAAAGTAGCGACTCGCTATTCGCTGGTAGGTCTTATCGACTCCTAGATGACCTGATTGGGGCAGTTCATGCGACTCTGCTAGGGCGCGGGAGCGCAGGGCGTACGGTAACACGAGTTTCCAGCTGTCGAGATCTCCGAGTTCGAGATCGACGAAGTTTCGCGGGACGTGGTGGTAGAGGGCGCCGTCGCTTATCCGCCAGTCGGGGAAACGGTCGGGCGCATGCTCAACATCCCGTCGACGTCTCGTGTACCACGCATCTAAATCGCCGGGTTTCGACCTGAGCGCCGCGATGACTTCGATCGCGTCTTCCTCGGGGGTTCGCGAAAGGGCATCCGGAACGTGGTGGAGGGCACCGCGTCGATGAACGATCGTGAAGTCATATTCCAGTAACTCCAGGGCCCACCGGGCTAGACGACCCGTCGGGTTTTTGAGGTTGTGCAACCAACGGAGGCTACTGTGATCAGTTATCACCGTGAACGTGTACCCCTCGAGGTAACAGCGACACTTCCTTATAGCCCAGATGACCGCGAGACACTCCTGTTCAGTGACCGTATAGCGCTTCTCTGGTTCCGTGAGTGCTCGACTAACGTAAGCGATAACTCTCTCTTCTCCCTTGATAACCTGCGTTAGCACCGCGCCCAACCCCACGCTACTGGCGTCGGTTTGTAGGGTGAATGGAAGGTCAAACTCGGGACACGCCAACACAGGAGCCGATGCGAGGCGGGCCTTGAGGCGTTCGAACGCAGTCTGCTGCTCTTCGACCCATTCCCAGGGCTGCTCCTTCTTTGTCAAACGTGTGAGAGGTTCGGCAATGGTAGCGAAATCGGGTACGAAACGCCGGTACCAAGAAGCCATCCCGAGGAAGCGTCTCAGTTGCTTTAGGTTTCGCGGAGCGGGATAATCCGTGACTGGCGCAACCTTCTCTGGGTCGGTCTGGAGGCCGGTAGAGTCGACGAGAAAGCCGAGATATCGCACTTGAGACCGACAGAAGTCGCTCTTCTCGCGATTGATGGTCAATCCCGCGAGCCGAATCTTGTCCAACACCCGTTGGAGCCAACGCAGGTGGTCCTCAAAACTCCGGGTCACGACTATGATATCGTCGAGATAGACGAAGACCTGGGGGTACATTTCCGTGCCGATTAGACGATCGAGGAGCCGCTGAAAGGTCGCGGGCGCATTCGTTAACCCATAGGGCATCCGCTTGAATTGAAAAAGGCCGCGCCCTGGGACGACGAAGGCGGTGATCTCTCGCGCTTCTTTAGCCAGGGGTATCTGGAAATACGCCTGGCTGAGATCGAGGGTCGTGATGTAATGGGCTTGACGGAGTTCGTCCAGGATCCCAACCATGTTTGGAATGGGGTACGCGTCCTTTTTAGTCACGGCGTTGACCCTTCGAAAATCGATGCAGAATCGATATTTACCATTTGGTTTGCGCACCATCACCACGGGGCTCGACCAGTCACTCTGAGACTCTTCGATGATGTCGTCCCGAAGCATAATGTCGACTTCTTCCCACATGATGCTGCGGATCGCAGGGGTGACGTGGTAAGGTTTTTGCCGAATTGGCAAACTGTCGCCCACATCGATCACGTGAGTCGTGAGCTCGGTAACACCGGGTTTCTCCGGGGCTGGAGGGAGCGCGGCCTGAAGAAAAGTCGAGAGCGTCTCGGTCTCTGTCGGGTCAAGTGTGCGGAGGCCACAACAAACGAGTACTCTCGAAACGGTATCGGCGGGAACGAACGAGAACTCTTGGTCGGGCTGGTCGCGATAGTGCCAGGTTTCTGCGTAAAAGTCGACGACCATCCGAGCGGCACGAAGGAAATCCATCCCGAGAATTAGGTCCTCCGAAAGCATCGGCATGGCGTACGCGACTGCGTCTGTCTCCCGATTTTTAACCCTTGCGATAAAGCGAGCGGCTCGGGATACAACCTCCACCTGTTGCGTAGCCAGGATAACTTTGCGGGGAGGTACCTCCTCGTAGATGACGCCGAGAGTCTCGAAGATCCGCATTGCGGCGCTACCAGCGAAGGTACGAGTCGCACCCGAATCGACGAGAGCTCTGATTGGCTGCCCCTCGACATCGATGGTCAAGTAAAATGACATCGAGGCATTTGGATCAGGCCTAGTCGAGGCGAGAGCGGCGGAATCCATATTTGAGTTCCCGACGTTGCAGAAGGGGCAATTTTGGGTCGTAACCCCTGAGTAGCTACACCGATAGCAGAATACGCGCCGGGGTTCCGGGCAATCGCGATGTCGATGGCCGGTCTTAGCGCAGTTCCAACAGGTGCCATTGCTGGGTTCCGGGCGGCGCCGTGGCGGGTGTTCTCGGGGGGCGGTAACGTTATCGGTAACCGTTGGTCGCGGATTCGGTGCCGCGGGGGTGTTCCGCGCAGGATTCATTGACCTTACGGGGTTGAGACGTCCTGGTCGGGCGTTATTAGCAGAGTCAAGACGCTCGTCCGCGGGCGGTAGCTCTAGAGCCTGGGGCTCGTCTTCCCTTCTCTCGGTAGCCGCTTGGGCCTTGATGTAGGGCCGATAGTTACGTGTCGCTGGATGACTGCCCTTATAGGCTAGTCCAGGGCACAAGGAGTGCTCTGGCCGAGGCGGTGGCCGCCGAGTTCCCGACGTCTCGAGAATTTTCTCGAGCCGTATCGTGTGGGCCTCGAGTCGGTCCATCGAGAGGTCCTCGCTCCAAGGGATGGCCAGTTGATACTCCACACGTAAATTACGGTGCGTGTAGCGGACTTGTTCGCCAGGGGGCCACGGGGGAGAGGTTCGCGAGAATAATCCCCGCATGCATGAAATGAATTCCCCTACCGTCTCGTGGTCACCCTGAGTACGCGCGGCGATCTCCGAGCGCAACGCGATCTGGTAATCCGGTTCCCCGAAGCAGCGGCGGAACGCGTTTCTTGCTTCTAGCCACGTACCAAACTCGCGGGCGTGACCCCGGTACCAAACGAGGGCATTACCACGCAAAAAGAACGGCATCGCCCCCAGTAGATCGCGGTCTCGAACGGGGAGGAAGGCGCGACCTTCTTCGATGCGGGTGAGGAAGTCCTCCACATCCTCTCCGCGTTTGCCAGCGAAGGAGAGGTCCCACCTCTTCATGGTGTTCAGCAACGTGGCTGCGGGCAGGGGTCGCGGGTTCCCGAAATCGCCATCATCGTCTGACAGGTGATAATCTGCCGCGTAGGGGAAAATCCTATCGCGAGGTGGTTGCAGGATTTCCCGGCGCGATGGCCCGGAGGCGCGGGGTGGCCCGTGAGCCATGGGGGCGGATTCCGACGCAACTGAGGTGGCGTCGTCGTCCGCGAGGGGGCTCACCGCGCGAGCGTTCGAGGGACCTGCCTGATCCGGAGTGGCGTGTGACACCGTTAGCGCGGGGGTAGTCACACGCGCCCGTCGAGTCGTTTTCCTTTTGGGAACCGGGAGATCTACTGGTTCGGTCTGTACCGACCGATGTTGGGTGGACGTTTCGGCATCCGGTCCCCCACAGGCGCTATATTCGTCGTCGTCGTCACTGAGGGGGTCGGTCCTCAGGGCCTTGGGTTTAGTCCCGATTCCAGCCTTGGACTCGCTCATCCCGTAACCGGCCGAGGGGGCTACCTAACAGTCCCGGGACGTCCGCAAGTGGCCTGACGTGACGCGACGATATTTTAACCGGGTCGCACCGACGATTCGAAATTACTCAACGTTCCCCCCCTTCAATGGGAGATACCGCGCAGCGGCGCGTCGCAACGAGGGAACAAAGAAGAGCGATATTACGATAACTTGGGGCGTGGTAGCGTAACGGTAACCAAAAAAAAACGCGGCGGTAATCCAAGAAAAAGAAAACGATAACGCAACGCACGGGGAGAGCAACGGTAACTCTCGGACAACGGAGCGATAACGCGAGAGAAAAGGGTGAGAACGGGACGGTAATTCTAAAAGGGAGGTAACAGAAAAAGAACGATGACTCGGAAATTGCGAAGCGGTAGCTCGGAAGAAGATAATAGTATGATGATAACGTGCCGGTAACTCCTAAGGGACGATAACGTGACGACCACTCGGGAGTTGTGAAGCGGTAACTCAAAAGGAGGTAGTAATGTAATGGTAATCGTAACGGTAATCCGAGAGGAGCGATAACGTGACGATAACGATAACGTGATGATAACGATAACGTGACGATAACTTCAGGGAAAAGTTAATAATGTAATCCACAAAGAGCGATAACGTGACGATAACTCGGGGCTGTGCGAAGCGATACCTCGAGGAAAGGTAATAACGTGACGATAACGTAACGGTAGCTCCCGAAAAGTAACAACGAAACGATAACTCGAGGAAAAACCAATAATATGACGATAACGTAACGGTAGCTCCCAAAAGGTAGTGATGAAACGATAACTCGAGGAAAACAATAAAATGACAAAAACAATAATATGACGATAACGTAACGGTAGCTCCCAAAAGGTAGTGATGAAACGATAACTCGAGGAAAACAATAATATGACGATAACGTAACGGTAACTCCCAAAAGGTAGTAATGAAACGATAACTCGAGAACGATAACTCAAAAGAAAAGAAAGTACCACGGTAACGGGGAATCCATATGTCGATAACTCTATCCGCCCGATTCGCGACGGCCGCGTGTGTCGGTCGGCGGCGCTGCCGGGTTTGCGAGCGCACCGAGAGTCGCGGAATACACTCGCGTCGTCGTCAGCGGTCACCCCCCCCCCCCCGCAATCGCGTCTCGATATCGGAAGGCGCCGGGATCGGGATACCGGTCGGTCACGGCACGAGAGTGGGGGTGGATGTATTGCACCCCGGTGTATCCGCGGTCACGGAAAATCACCAACACCGGAGTCACTTCGGTTCACTTTTCCAATCCTTTTTTTTTTGGTTTCTCACTTACCGAGTTGGTCCGGCAGGCGTACGTGCTGATTGCTACGCCGTGGCAGCTGCTTCCCTCTCGGTCGACGGCTCGCTGTCGCGGATCCTCGTGCACCTCACCTTGTGTCCAATACCCCACTTCACTGTACGCGTAGTGACACTCACAACCGAAGGCGCGATCGGGTTCGCAGCCGAGCGCGGCGTCGAAAACTCTGGTGATACTGGTAACGATAGCTCTTTATCACGTGGTCGATAACGTGGTCGATAGCGGGGACGGTAACGTGGACGATAACGCGTGGTGGCCGGTGCTCCCGAAAGCACGTGCGCGTGTGTTGGGATCGCGGGCCTCAGTCGATGCGTCCTCCACGGTCGGCTGCTCGAGCGCGTCTGAGCGCGCCGCACCGGCGCCGCGGGGTCTCGCCGCGGGGCCTGCGGCCGCTTGGAGTGGGGGTACTCGCCGCCGAGTCGCCGCTCCCCACTCGCCGGGCCGGGTACGCGTGCACTTAAGTGCGACGCGTCCGTGCGTGTCTCGGGCGTCGGGGTGGGGCCTTCGCTCGCGTCGTCGACCCCCCCCTATCCCCCTTCCGGGTTCTAGGAATCGCAACCGTCGCGCGACCACTTAGCGTCGCGGCTAATCCCCTTGTTTACCTCGTTAAGTGGTTTCTTTTGTTGTGCGTCTCCCCGTCTCGGGTTTCAGCGACGCAGAACAGCGAGAACGTAGTTTCGCGAAATATTCCGGGTGACGAAATGAATGTTGAGGGGACGGAGAAAATTCTTCATTATTTCCCCCCCCCCCCCAACCGATAACGTCCCGAAACCTCAATGATCTTTTAGCCACATTTATTTCCGCCATTTAACTTATCTTATTTTATATATATATATTTTTTTTTGTATATATAAAAAAAAACGCACGAAAAATATCGCGATAGCGGTCGATATCACGATAGCGCTCGATATCCCGATAACGTATGATAGTGCGATAGCGCTCGTCATCACGTTAACACTCGATATCACGATAGCGTTTTCATCGAACCATAACAATTGTCGGTATCACGATAACGCTTTACTTATTTCTCCCCGAACAGAGAGAAATCTTACCGGTAACACGATAACGTATTTTACCAAACTGAATCCAAAAAAAAAATTTCGGTAACACAATAACGTATTTTACTGAATAATAGTATTTCGAAATCACGATGACACATTTAACTGAACAAAAGAATTTTCGGTAACACGATAACGCATTTTACTGAACGATAAAATTTTCGATATCACGATAACGCATCTACTGAAACAAAACCTGACGAAAAAGAGAGGATTTACGAAACGGAAGACTTAAATTGCACCCATCCGTCCGTGTTGGCCCCACGTTGGGCGCCATTTGTAACCGTGGATTTTTATTTCCGCGTTTACCTTCGCCCTACCTGTTCAATCACCGTCACCCGAGAGCTGTTGGGCGCCAGCTAATTTTTATTTTCCGCGAAAGTAGCAAAACGCGTCGCAAAACATAACTCAAACGAAACTGAAACGGAACTGAATGGCTCGGGTGATTGAACAGACGGTTTACGGTACACCACGGGTCGCTCAGTATGCAAGGTTATGGAGAGAGGGCATGGGTGGCCAAGTGACGGACGGGTGCGTCACCCGAAAAATAAAAAAACGTTACGCTAAAATTAAGGATTTAACAGACGTTCTTTAATGAGTGGGGGGGGTTCCCTCCCCAATGAAAACTCGGATCGTACAATTACGTAAATTACAATATTCCCGTAACGCAGGAAAGAATACGCGGAGAGAACCGAGAGCTCGTGAACGTAGCGGTAACGTGGCGGTAACGTAGCGGTAGCGAGACATAATTGGCGGTAACTTACATCAACCTGGAGAAGCGAGAAAGAAACGGCGTTAACAGAGCGACAACGTCGAGAGCAAAACGATAACGCAGCGAACGGAACGATAGCGGTACGATAACGTAGCAAAAGGAGCGATAGCAAGACGATAACGTAGTAATCGGAACGAGAGCAAAACGGTAGCGTGGCAAAAGAAGCGATAGCAAGACGATAACGTAGTAATCGGAACGAGAGCAAAACGGTAGCGTCTCAAAAGGAGCGATAGCAAGACGATAACGTAGTAATCGGAGCGAGAGCAAAGCGATACCATAGCACACAGAACGAGAGCAAAGCGATAACATAGCAAACAGAACGAGAGCCAAGCGATAACGTAACGCGTCGAACGAGAACATGGCCGTCGGCGCGGCCGAAGCCGCGCCGAGAGCGCGAGAACACGAGAGCGCTCAACCAAACCTGCTGGTCCGGCGGCCGAGAGCAGAGAGCAAAGCGTTACCATAGCACACAGAACGAGAGCAAAGCGATAACATAGCAAACAGAACGAGAGCCAAGCGATAACGTAACGCGTCGAACGAGAACATGGCCGTCGGCGCGGCCGAAGCCGCGCCGAGAGCGCGAGAACACGAGAGCGCTCAACCAAACCTGCTGGTCCGGCGGCCGAGAGCAGAGAGAGAGATCGCGTGGGGCGAGAGCACCGCGGGAGCCACGAGCATGCGCGCGGAGTCTTTCCCCCCACGCTACCTCGGAACCGTGATCGCCGCGGAGCGGTAAACGTACTACCTGGTACAATAATGTAGCGCAACTGGGAATTTTACCGAGGCGATGTTCGCTCGGTCAAGTGCCCGAGTCAGCGCGGCGGTTCTCAACCAAATCTGTTCTCCGGGGCGAGTGAGAAACCCAATAAACGAGACCAATTCAAATGCGAAAACTACAAACGGAACCGAAAAGCGATCTGGCGATCCGCAGTAGTTAAACGATCGCGAGTTTACTACTGCGGCCTTCCAACAAAAACGTAACCGAACCCAATGTCTTTCTCACCCACCCACGTCAGTGGAGCGTCGGAATTTCACCGATCCTTCACAATAAATGGTCGATGCACCTGAGAGGAATCCACCGAGTGCGTCGGGTAGCCGCTGTGTTGGCTCTGGTCCACGACGAACTCGGTGACCTGACCGCGAGATCGTCACCATTTCTACTCACGAGAGCTCTAATACCGGATCGTAAAACTAATTTTCGGTAGTTCAAGCGGTAACTATGACAAAATAAACGCGATAACATAATCGAGAGCTGATAATATAAAGGAAGACGAGAAAATCCGGAGTCGCTGATCCCGACGACGCTGCAAAATCAAAGGGCCGCCCTCGGTGTTCGGTGGCTGTGATTTTGGGGCGAGGAATTTTAGAATTCCCGTCACATTGATTAAATGGCCGGTTTGATTAAATGGTATAAATGAAGTAATATAATGAAAATGAAATATAGAAGGAATTGAAACGCGTCTCGAATCACGGCGCGGCGAAACACACTCACTTGGATTTACAGAGGCGAGATTTACAGATCTATGCGCCAACGGGAACGCGGAGTTGACCGAATGCGTCTTTAGTATTTCGCTGTTACTTCGGGACTGAGTTCCTCCCGTCTCTCCGAAAAACTCGCGAGTTCTCGGGAGACGAGAGGGGATCAGTCCCGCCGGATCAGCGGAAAAACCGTCAGCGTTCCGAACACGCACGGCGATCGCGATCGTC
This sequence comes from Itoplectis maculator, assembly GCA_964034905.1. Taxonomy (NCBI): domain Eukaryota; kingdom Metazoa; phylum Arthropoda; class Insecta; order Hymenoptera; family Ichneumonidae; genus Itoplectis; species Itoplectis maculator. The sequence goes on from OZ035871.1 coordinate 2,563,446, forward strand.
CGGCGCGACGGAATCCAACACTTTTGCGCATCGCGCGACGGATATCTTTTTTAACGGATATTGCTCAGCGCATCGCGTGAGCGCAGCTGCGGTGTGGAATCACACCCCAGGTGACAGCTCAGCGATGCGCTGTTGCTAAGGCGCGTTACGTGCCGCACTCCTTCGAGACGCATCTCGAAAAAGTACGGGACGTAACACCCCTCCCCCCTTAGATTCGGCAACGTCCCCGTTGACGCACTTCGAGCACACACACACACAATAAATTTTTCTGCCGGCTCACTCACTTTCCTCGAGAATTTTCTCGCGGGTACTGGCGCGGTTTCGGCTTCGGAATTCCTGTCGCGACAGGAATTTTCGTAGTCGAGCCGGGCGGGTGTCGTCGGATGCTGGCTGTGTGGCGGCCGTCGGTAGGCTCTCGTCGCCGTCGGTGGTCGGTCGCTCTTCGTCGTCGTCGTCGCGAGTCGTGGTCGATGTCGAGCTTCGCCTGTTGCTGCCGAATCGACGCGTCAGGGACTCTATGCTGATTCGGCGACGTCCGCGGAATCCGCGTCGTCCAGTCGGGCGCGATTCCCTGGGCGTCGGGGGGTCCTCTTCGCCGTCGGTGGCCGGCATCGCTGCCGGTGATTCGTCGGCCGTCGGCACCTCGTCGGCGGCCGGCGATTCGTTGGCCGTCGGCAGCTCGTCGTCGTCAACCCTCAGGCCCGATTCGACAGCGGGATCTGCCGCGAAGGTCGTTGGTGCAAACGGGTCGAGCTCGGCGAGAATTTGCTGGAGCGATGTGGCTCCTCCGGGTCCGTCGCGGACTTCGTTATTCGGTTGCTGTGCGTCGACGGCGTCGAGCACATCGCGATGACACTCGTCGTCGTCGCTGATGTCGATGAGATCGCCGATTTTCCTGCGGCCCGGGAGAGGAACGAGCGGCTCATCGCCGAGCGGCTCATCACCGAGCGCCTGCAGCGCCTGATCCACCTGGAACATCTTGGTCCAGGTCACGAAGCCGTATTTCGACTCTGGGCAGAGCCGCAGCTTGTCGGTCTGTGTTTTTATGCTCCGCGTGGCTGCGGGCTCTGCGGCGGCCTCAGCCGGCGCAGCTCTATCGTTCTCCGACCTGGCACTCGCGCTCGCGCTCGGCGCGAAGCGTCCCGCCTGCGATTGTCCGGCGCAACGGGGCCTCGGCTTCCCTGCTGGTGGAGCCGGACGTTTCGCCGATGCGGGCTGAAATGCCGCGTGGTCGCTGCGCATCTCCCGGAGGGCCGCGTTGAACGCAATTATGCAGCGGCCGATGTGCTCCTGGTGAGCCGCGGCTCCCAGGGCACTCGCGCACAGCGGACACTCAGCGCAGACGCTGAGCAGGTATTTATTGCGCAGGATGCACTCCGCGACACTCGGGCACTTGGTCAGCGGCAACCGGCACACCGCGCACAGGTTTTTCGCCGTGGTTGCGAGGATCACCCGCATTAATCCTTGTTGGTCGGGCTGAGCACTTTCGTTGTCACTGGTTGAGGACATTTTTTTTTTTTTTTTTTTTTTTTCCTTGGTGGCGCGTGTCACTTGGAGAACGGTTGAAAGGGTAATGAGCTGGAAGCCGAGTCGATTCTCCTCCTGGACCCGGAGTCTTTCTTTAATCAGAGGTGACGACTTGGTGGGGAAGAGAAGGCAGCATTGTCCGCGCCGTGTTTTGGCTAGCGGCAGCCGCCGGGCGCGATAGCGACGCTACCCCGGCCTCAGGGTTGCTGACGCAGCGTCCACTTATCGCTGGGCCCTCGACGCTCGGCTGCCTCGTGGCTCGGCATCTTAGGGCACGCGTTAGCCAGAGTATCGCGATGATTATTTGGCTTCGGCATAAATATAGCGCCGCGGCTGCTAGTATAGCCGCCTGCACTGTGAACCCGACGAGAAAGAGATGCCGTTGGTGTTCTCTCTCTCTCTCTCCGGTGCGTTCCAATGGAGCGTATTTGTTCTTCTACTTCGAACAATGACTCTCCGTCTTCGAGGGTTTCCCGGTTGCGGAGCGCGTCATCCTCGTCGTTTCCTTTCTCAATGTGGGTCAATGATTTGATTTAGACCTCCGATATTTTGGCCAGCGTTGGCGCGATTATTGTCACGTTCGATGTTATTTCCGGTCGATAGAAATATTCCTCGCGATAATTGTAGGTGCGGATTCCCGTGAGCGTTGTACTACGCGTTTTTCCGACGCAATTCGGGTTGATGTATAGCACACCTGCGCCATTTAACTCCAGGTGCTCGTCTTGTTGTCCCGAGCAGATAACGTGGATGTTCTCTGGCTGCGCGAACGAGTACAGCCAACCTCCCAGCGAAGGCAGATGGGCCCAGAACGGCTCATGTTGTGGACAAAGGCGCACGTTGCAGCGTCGGTATGACGCCACCGACGGCGCAGTGAGCATACGGATTTCGCAGGATTCGGAAATTGCGACCTCGTGCCCCGGTACTTCCATCGTACATACCGATTTTTGGTCGACGTGTGTGCATGTCTGTACGTCGATTCGATCGGCGTTGAAGTATGTCCGGTGGTCGGTAGATAACGCCATGTACGGGGCCGCGGGTGCCACGTGCGCTGACCCGGTGTTGTTGTTGACATTCTGCGTAACGGGCCAGGCGTGCAGGCGGTAGAGGTAATACACCGTCCTGTCCAGTAGCGGTATGTGCGTAACGATAATCACTCGCCCTCCATGGTACATTACATCCACTCTAGCTATTCGAGTAAGGGTCTCGCCGCGTAAATATTCAAGCGACAAGGGAAACTCGAACATTGACGCTTTTATCTGTACCTCGCGAGCTATGGATAATAGTTGTTCGGTCGACAAGATGTTGGCTCGTAGACTTCGTTGCGCGCTGCGGCCAGGATCCTCAGGTAATGCTCGGTGACTGCAATGTACCGATTGATTTTGTTCTCTGCTCGGAGGGCGTAATTAATTATCGAATTGTTGTACTGCACTTCCGAGGTAATTTGGCGCATTAGCTGAATTTCTTTCTGTAGCTCGATCACGTTGTCACGCAGGTTGTGGACTCTTTTGGTTTCCTCGACATGTTCCCTGTGCAAATCTTGGAGGCTGGAGGTGATAACATGCGGCTGTCGGCCAATCAGGTGGGTTAGATTAGCCTGGTCCGCGTATAGCCGGTCGATTTGCGCGTTGAAGTAGTCCGCGTCATCCTGATCCAGGGTTCCGAACAGCGAGTGACTCAGAGTGCCCACGATACCGAACGGCGCGGCCCTTTTTCTCATGGAGGCCGCCAAAAGAACACGCGGCACGTGTTCTTTTGGCGGCGGTGTCACTCTCGTCTGCTCCGATATTCTTCGCAGGTCGTCGGCCAGGGCTCGCGCGCGCGCGAGTCGCTGCCTGAGGACGTCGACCTGTAATAATTCGCGGCAGGTTTCGCGCGACTGGATCCGGCTGCAGGTGTCGTAGATCCAGGTGAGTCCGGCGCCTTCGGTCGGGAAAGCCTCAAGGAAATTCTCCGTCTCGATGTACGTGATCACCCTCCAGTCTCCGTGTTTTAATTGGAGTGGTGACACGCGTTCGTAATAGATGCCGGGCGGGTCGTTGATGGGCGTGACGTGATACCCGACGTCGTGTCCCCGGACGAGGCCCAGCAGGATGAAGGGCAGCAGTCTGGGGAGTCGCATCGTGATTCCGATGTCTGGTTGCCTGTAAGACCCTAGCATTACAACTACGTCGCGGATGTCATTCTCTCTCTCTCACGCATTCACTCACTCTCATCTGATACCGCGAGCTTGAGTTTATCCGTGTGTCTACGTATCAATTTCCCCGTTTCTGTTTCCAGGACCGCGTTTTTTCGATCGGAAATTTCTTTTACGTTGAAAGGGCCGTTCCATCGGCGATCGAATTTCCCGACTCGAGGCTCCTTTTCCGTATAAACGCGGTCTCCTACCCGGAGGTTGAGCGGTTGTGCTGTTCGGTCGTAATAACCTTTCGACCGCGTCTTTGCTTTATTCAAATTTTCCCCCGCTAGTTCGCGTATCTCAGACAAGCGCTTAATGAGTTCGGCTAGGTAGGTGTTATAGGCGGGGAGTTTTTCCTCAGCGGGGAATTGGCTTGGCAGGCGAGCGAGCTTGCCGTAAACGATTTCGAACGGGGTGAAGTTTGTTGCCTCGTGGACGCACGTGTTATACGATAATTCGGCGAAAGGCAACAAACGATCCCAGTCGTCGAATCTGTCGGCGTAGTGCTTTATATATTCCGTCAGGACTATATGGCTTCGCTCGAGGGCCCCGTTTGTTTGGGGGCGATAGCCCGAGGTGGTCTCCTGCCGGACTTTGAATATTTTTGAAATCTCGTGCAAGAGATTGCTCGTGAAAGCGGCCCCTCGGTCCGTTAGTAACGCTCGAGGGGCACCGAATTGGCTGAACAATCGCCTCACCACAGCTTCGGCGATTGTTGTCGCTTTCAAGTCCGGTATGGGCTCGGCCAAGCAATATTTTGACAGGTGATCCTGCATCGTCAAAATGGGCTTATTCCCGTGTGGCGATGTCGGTACGGGGCCCACCGTGTCCAGCGATACTTTATCGAAGGTGTCGACGGGAGTATCGGTGATAAGCATTGGTTCACGCGTCTTGACGCGGACCAGCTTTTTCTCCTGGCAGCTCTTGCAGCGCCGAATAAAGTCCTGCACCTCGTTCCTCAGGTGGGGCCAATAAAACCGTTCGCGGATTTTCCGGTCGGTTTTTGTGACCCCTTTGTGACCTCCCACGAGGCTTTCGTGATATTCTGAAATTATTTGGCGACGATCTTCTTCGGGAGGCACGATTATTTTCCCATAACACAGGGTGACAATCGTGTCCTCCCCGGCGAAGATTTCGTTCAGCCACGTGAGTAATTGGTCATTTGGCAGAACGTCGGTGAGGTCTCCGGCTCTGGAGAGCCTGATTGCTTTTGTCGCGGAACGAGAGAGAACCTCGCGTAGATTTTTGAGTCCCGTGCGAATCCTGTCGGTTCGCGTTTCCTCGAAATACCTGTTTTTCACGACCACACTATATATTTTGTTCTCGCCGACCGGGGTCACGATTATCTGCCCTACCCGCGGATTCTTTGATTTTATTGACGCGGAATCAATCAAACCTAAGTCGGACAGGATTTTCCCTATGGGCGTGGTCAATTCCCCGTCGGCCGAGATAAAGTGCGCGACGCTACCTCGTCGGTACGTGAGGCTTTCCCGCGTGCCGATTACCGGGTATTTCTTTGGGCTGGACTCAGCTGATCGCTGTGGCGTCGCGACGCGTTCTTTCGTCTCCTTCTCGCTCACACAGACTAGGTCTGATGGCGTAGGGGCTGTGTTTTCTGTTTCGGCCTTGATAGGTCGCGGGCCCTTTTCCCCCTCGGGCTCTACTGGGTCACGCGCGCGCGACGCTGTGAGAGCCCGCTGTGGGGACTCGGCTTGTGTCGTCACCGAGGCCGGCGGCCATCGCGGCTGCGCGTTATCTTCCTCTGGAATTCGCGATAGCGAGCTACGCGGCCCGAACGGAGTGTAACGCGCAGCCGGCCTGATTCCTGGTGCCGGCGTATCCCAGAACGATACACGACGCCGAGCGCCGGGTGTCTGAGGGAGAGCGAGCGTCTTGCTCTCCTTCTCACTCTGTGGCTCGCTTTCGTCATCGGCGTCTCTCTCTTTCTCGTTGGTTTGCACGGTCAAGGAGGGCGCCTTAGCAATTCTTTCGAGGAGCTCTTCCTCTGTTAATTCCTTTATGCGCTTGGACAATCTGTCAATACGCCGAGACATTTCCAGGTCTTCCGTTTGATCGTCGTAGGGGTCGAGCTCGACGAACGCATTTTGGGTGTCTGCGTCGATTTCCTCGCCATCGGAGATGCAAACAGGTAATTCGGCTTCCGCCTTGTCAGGATTCTCTGAGTTTGGCTGGAATTTTTCCTCGAGTCTGATAAGCGACTCGTGGAATTTGTCAAACGAATCCTGCAGGGCTTTTGGTACGTTAGACTCCCCGCCCTCGGCACCCTGGTCACCCGACTTGTCCTCCTCAGAGTCGCTGATTCCGGGGCTTCCGACGATAATCAACTCGTCGCCCTTGTCGGCATCTGCTTCGTCAGCCGAGGAGATAGCAGGTAGAGAAGATTTCCCTTTTTCATCCTCGGAACTGACGTCACGGTCTCTGGGCCGAACGAGGCCCTTTCGCGGCAACAGCGGTGTCGGGAGCATACTATGATGCAAGCGCTGTATGGGTGGAGCGCTTGACTCACTCGAGCTCGCGCTTGCCGCTGAAGATTCGGCTTGAGTCACGGGTGTCGGTGCTTCTGTTTTGGAGCGCGTACGTGTGGCTATTCCGCTTAGGTCTAGCGGTTTAGACCTCTTTAACATGCCCGCGGCGGGGCGAACAGCTGGTTTCGGTTTTTCTCGAGCGCTCGCTTGGGGAGCGGAATTTAGTCGCGGTCTTCCGCGCGTCGCTTCCAAGGGCAAGACCCGAGGGTTTTCCTCTCGTGAATCCGACTCGCTGGAGGTTTCCGAATCGGGATTCAAAGGATTCCGCGATAGTGCGTCTGCGTTGGAATTCAGACGCCCGGGTTTGTAGATAAACTCGTAATTGTAATTTCGGAGTCGCATGCGCCAGCGAACGAGACGTTTGCCGGGGTCATTTGTCGACCCGATCCACTTTAGCGGCTCGTGATCCGAGATCAACTTGAAATTTCGACCATAGAGGTACGGCTGGAATTGATCTAGGGCACTTATCACCGCTAGACACTCTTTTTCCGTCGTTCCATAGTTGGTCTCGGCTTTGTTTAATACACGAGAATAATATGCGATGGGTAGATCGTGACCGTCGTGCTCCTGGTTCAGTACGGCCCCCACCGCGATGTCAGACGCATCTGTGGTCAGGCGGAAGGGTTTGGAAAAATCGGGGTACTGCAGGATTGGTTCCTCGCAGAGAGCCCTGCGCAAATCTTTGAAGCTACGCTGTTCTTTCCGCCCCCACTCGAAGG